>OX422214.1:164106036-164787465 GCA_949130495.1 Sambucus nigra | reverse complement strand
AACCCTCCCCCTCACTTCATCATCCTCTTGGATTTCAAATTCTCCATTAAAGTAAGAAGCATAATTTTTGTCCTCCTCCCCTAACCTTTCAAAAGCTTTCTCAAATTTTTCGGCTACATCTAGCATTAAATAGGTGGAGTTCCACCTTGTTTGAACATCCAAACACAACATACCCTTACTCTCAATTTTCTCTTTCTCTACACACATTTTGAACATTGACAACCTAGAAGGGGAGGACCTCACATACCTCACCGCGTTGCGCACTTTAACAACCGACTCATCCATTTCTTTTAACCCATCACCCACAATTAGGTTTAAGATATGAGCACAACATCGCATATGCAAATACTCATGTTTTAAAATAGTACCTTTCCAAGATTTGGTTTTCCTTTGCAAATATTTAATGGTACCATTATTAGAACTAGCATTGTTAACGGTTACGGTGAAAATGGTATCAATCCCCCATTCCACTAACAATGATTCAATAACCTTCCCTAGCATCTCCCCCTTATGACTTCAGACTTGACAAAAGTTTAAAATCTTTTTTTGTAACTTCCATTCATCATCAATATAATGAGCCGTGAGGCACATGTAATTGATATTTTGAATAGAAGTCCATGTGTCCGTTGTGATGCATATTCTTTTGCCCTTCAAATCACTTTGTAACTTTATTTTCTCATTCAAATATATTGTTAAGCAATCTCTTGCAACCGTAATACGACTTGGGATTTTTGTAAATTTCGGCTGAACAATTCTCATAAATTGTCGAAATCCTTCGCCCTCAACAAACCGAAAAGGCAATTCATCAATGATTAACATCTTAGCAAGAGCATCACGACAAGCTTCTAAACTAAAACCAATTGCTACAAGACTAGGACACTCCCCATCTTCTTTTTTAAATGACAAATTTTTTTGTTTCTCATCACACCTTCCCGGATATTTCTTACAATTGTTGATGTGGGCCAACATATTTTTAGTTCCATTTTTATTTGGATCACAAGCATATGTTGAGGGACAATAATTACACTTTGCCCTACGTTTGTTTGGATCACAACCTTGAATTTCAGTAAAATGCTCCCAAGCATTCGATTTTCGTTTCGAACATTTAACTTCTGGATTTATAGGGGGTTTAGGAGGGACATTTGTACCTTGCATTACAGCTTGGGTAGAGGGAAGCCCACCTTCATTTTCATCCATTTGGGCGGCCATTATCTACAAAATATACCATATAAATTTAAACAAGTTATACCATATGAATTATCATATGAATTTAAGCAAGTAACACTAAAAAATATACCAGTCAAATAAGCAAAACCCATATTGGTATGTTGTATATCAGCCTTTAAAACTTTCAAAGAATCAAAACAAAACTGTTTTGAAAATAATTTTTTTTTTGTAACTAACTGTTTTTAAAAACAGTTTTTTTTATAACAAACAAACAACTTTCAAAGAATAAAAACAAAAACAGTTTTTAAAAATAGTTTTTTTTGTAATTAACTGTTTTTAAAAACAGTTTTTTTTATAGTAAACAAACAATTACAGATTTTTATAACAAACATTTTTTTTTATAATCAAAACAAAAATACTAACAGAAACACATAACAGTTTTTTTTTTTGTATCAAACAGTTTTTAATAACAATTTTTTTTATAGCAAACAAACAATTACAGTAGCAGAAACGGATGGAGAAGGAACAAACATTTTTTTTTACAATCAATTACAGTAACAGTTTTTAATAACAGATTTTTATAACAAACATTTTTTTTTTATAATCAAAACAAAACAGATTTTTATATCAAGCATAAAACACATATATTTGAGCCAAAAATGAATTGGAAAAAGGTACCAGCAGTAGCAGCAACGGACGGACGGACGGAGAAGGGATTGACGGCCGGAGAAGGAACGGACGGACGGAGATCTGTTCGGTCCGTCGCGTCGCATCGCGTCGCTGTGATCTGGATGGGAGGGAAGCGGCGCTGTGATCTGTTGCCGGGGAGAGGAGAGGTGTCGCTGTGCGCTGTTGCCGCCGCTGGCTGTGCGTTTGGGTGTGTGTGGCACAAGGGGTAGGGGAGGTGCCGCCGCTGGCTAGAAGTTTTTTTTGCCCAAAAAATGCTGAGAAGTGAGAAGTGTGCGTGTGTGTTGTTTGTTTTAATTAGGGTTTGTCTTTCTTACTTCCTTTTTTTTGGACCATTGTACCCCTAATAACTATATATGTATAAATATAAATGCATATATATTAGAGTAACCGGTCCAGGTCGGTCCAGACCGGGTATTCATTAAGGGAGACCGAGGACCGGACCGGTTGGACCGGTCTGTAAAAAAAAAACCTGGACCGGAACGATTAAAAAAAAAACCGGAAAAATTATGACGGTCCGGTTCGGTCCGGGTCGGTCCGTCGGTCCATTCGGTTTTCTGAACACCCCTACTAAGTTGATTTTATTTTTTAATGAACTTTTTCTTTGCCTATGAACTTATTTATGAGCTTGTCCTTTTGTTTATGAACCTATTGTTAAGATCTCTTGCTTGTTAGGTACTATGTTGATTTGTTGCTTTGTACTGGGTTCTTTTGCTTACTCTCTTATATTTCAGATTTCTTAATTGGTTAAGAACTATTTGATGAGCGAATTCTCATTGTGTTGATGATTTTCTTGATAATAAGATGCATTTCTCAATTGCTTGTGATGATCTTGTTTGCTGACATGTCTTGTTTTTCTTGTTCTTGTATGAACAACTTTGCTTTTTGTGTTGTGAACATCTACAATGTTCTTGATATCATCCTTGGTTACTCCTTGTAATGGATATCTAGTTGGCATGTGTAAATATGTTCTTGAACTGGAATCGCCAATATTTCTTGATCTTGGAATATTATACATACTTAAAATAAATCGTTAGTAACAAAAATATTATTAACCTGCAGTGTCATCATAAAAAATAATAAGTAATATTTTTATTACCTTTTGGATTGACAGAGCCCCCTCCAAAGGCGTGGAATACTCATCCGCTATACATATCTCCAAGCGATGGGCGAGAGACCTATATGACTAATTATTGTCTCCAAATTAGGATGAAAAGGCATGGTTAAAGGAGTCATTTCCCACCCCTCAGTGGGGGTGGATGGGGGTGGGGGTGGGAGTCTTTTTAAGTTTAAGCCTCTCTCAAAAGATCTAGACATGGTAGAATTCACTTCTTTATTTCTTTTTTCAAATGAAAATAAATTGGCCAATTAGTGTATACTCTCAAATAACACTAAGGAGCTACTCACCACACCTTTAACTTATTTAATTAAGATCAAAAACCTATTTACACCCACGAAGAGTATAGGATATAAAATAAATGATAAAAATAAAACAACGAATAGCCACTAGTAGGGATATGGATGGAGTCTCACCACTCATTGATTAAATAACCCAAAATTAATGTTCTTGCAAATGGACCCCACATACTTTGACTATGATTAAGTGGGAGAATCGAGATAAACGATTAATATAAGTGAAAATGTATATTTCCATTTATATTAGTCTGGTTTTGCTTACTTCCATGTCAAAGCGTTTGAGTCTTGCATAGTAAAGCCAAAATGATTGATTTGATATAAATGTGGTAGGTAGAGAGAGTCTTGTTCATTAGACATCAGTTAACATTGAACTTCAAAGACCTTACAACTTCTCTACAAAAAAGTCTTCCATTGCGGATCAAGCAAAGAATATCCTATTATGGTTGATTTGTATGTTTGTATATGGCTATGCATACACACACATATTTTCATTTTGAAAATTGTTTTTAAAACGAAACAAGTCATCTTATGTTATTGAGAGGTGTGGTGTTTAGACTAAAGTAAAAGGATAATTCCTGTAAAGTCATTTTTTATTAAAACTGTTGTCTTCATTCGTTTTATGTTTCAAGCCCGTGTACACGACTGTATCGTTTTAGGCTTGGTAATCTTTATGTCTAAAATCGTGCACATGGTTGAATTTTTTCCCTTGCGCACGGATGCTATGCTTTTTTCATGGCCATATTTCTTCCTAAAAGCGTGTGCACGACTGGATTTTGTACCCGTGATCATAGATGCACATTTTTAACATGACTTGCTCAATGTCAAAAACTGTTTGCACGGTGGTATTTTTATCCGTGCGCATGGGCAACCAATTTTCTGATACCTATAAATAAAACCTTTTTCCCTCCAAACCACAAATTACTTTACTTCCCTCCACTCATTTTCATATAATTAGAGGTATTTTTTTACTTTTAGAGCATATCACTTGCTTATTATTTTTAACAATTTTAACTAGTTTTATTTCAAATTGAGTGGAATCTAGATATATACTTGTGAGGAACATTTAAATGTTAATTGATTTCAAATCCACTTAGCCAAAGAGGATCGTGGTTCATTTTTCTCAACTAATAATATTCTCCATCTTTTGGAACCTTCGCTGGCATAAATTTAGGGAGAGAGAAACTAATTGTTGGGGTTCCGACCTCGAGACTGATAGGAATGGAAGCTACACTGGGTAGGTAAGTAGAGTTTGTATGAGCCACAAAAAATGATATGTTGAGAATTAATGAGTTGGTCACTAGAACCGCCTTCTTCTATATAATTTCATCATGATGCCTAAGGATAGGATCTAATAGACATTTATATCGAGTAGTTGGATCAAAGTATCTTACCATAAAAATGGATGCATGCACAATAGCCCCAGGTATGTGAAATCCACTAATCCACATGTGATATGTGAACAAAAACATTTTTGTACCATCATCAGTATCTATGATATCTTGAAGAAGTGTTTGAGCTATTTAATAGTTCAAGCATGGTGCAATCCTAAGGAGGAGAATTCACTTACTCATTCGTCCGATGGAGATTCATGTGGATTTATCATCTTCAATGGGGGAAAATTCAATATTCACTAGGTAACTTTTTGTAAGGGAACAAGGAAGAGGTATTTTCCTACACTATATGAAATATTTTCAAGTTGAATGAAAACTTAGGGTGTATCTAGTTTTCTTACCCTTAGGTGGGAGGGTTTTCTTAATAAAATGTGACACGTGGATGCGTGAATTGTTTGATCTTGATGTTATACCTTGTTATTCACTTATTTGATATAGATCTAGCACTTAGATTATTCTTGATATCTAAGTTGCTAATTTTTAAATTTATCTAAATTGATTAAAATTTGGTTACAAATATATTCACCCCTCTAGGTTTGCAATTATGTTATACACTTACAATTTCATTTGGTATTAGAGTTGCTGAGATTTGGGTTTAAAATATCGAGTATATACTCGTGAGGTTCATGACACGTAACTATAGCCAACCAACCCAATTATTATTAGCCCTACACATACTCATGACGCCAACACACACCCATGTTGCTATAGACAGTCAGTCCGTTTATCGTTAGCCTTGCACATACTCCCGATGCAAATTCATTTTTATACGCATTTGTTATCTTAGGCATTAATTCTTAATTCTTAATCAAGTTATCTTTATTTACAATCAGCTCCACACACAATTCGGGTATCATAGCCTAAAATCACCCATAGTCCCATACTTAGAGATCACTAAACAATAAATATTACCTAGTCTATAACCTAGAAAGAATACCTACCAAAAATCCCCACCTGCTCTCGCTCCTAGGCTAAAAGAATAACGTAATGACATATTACCTACCCCCACCCATGAAATATAAAACTGTACAAGCACACACCCACTAGTCCCATCCCTAAAAATTACCAATAACAACAAAGTTTACTTACTAGTCCCATACCTAGCAAGCAACCTATTAAAATAGGATAAAGTATCACTATTCCCAAAAATCCCAACGTTCCTGCGTTGTCGAACTGTTAACAAGAACAATATCCACCTAAATTATATTTTAATTTAACACTACAATTCTCCATTTAATACTACGATTTCAATTTCATTCAAATAACATCCATTTAATCAGGAAATTACCAAATTCCACCAAATAGTTATACAAGTTGTCAATTCCATAATATCAATATGAGTGATATTTCAACAATTCAACACATAATCCAAATCAAATATGCATAATAACAATCCTACACCAACAATAAATTCGTTTTACAACATACACATTTAACATCAAAATTTTACGAGCCAAAAAAACATTATTCCAAAAGTCATATTTTAATTCCAACAAATGATTCGTCCCATAGATCTACCCTAACCCAAAACACTAATCTAAGTATACGATTGTTTCAAGTCTTAAATCATATTTTTAGATTTAATAAAAACAGTCATGAATTTACTTTCACTTTCTCTAATTAATCTTCCTAATTATTTTTAAGAAAACATGATTAATTAAGGTTTAGGCAACATTTAAAACATACAACACGTAAAGGGAACAATAGAAGTATTCATGTGTGATAAATAATCATTTCAAAATTTTGATTATACGGCTACGATCCTATCACGAAAATAACAAAGATTCGCTCTTAATTGATCCAGAGAAAATTGATTTTGATCTTTAAAACTCGAGTTGAAACTTATTTTTAATGGGGTTTAGCTTTTGTAGAAGAGAGGAAGAGATGAGTTAAAAGTGTTTGAAAAATATAAACCCGAGCCTTTTAAGAGTTTAAAATTAACACAAACTCTTAAAAACAACCCAACCCTCCACTCTGTCCCAGTGCGAATCGATTTACCCCCAGAGTCGAATCGATTCGGCACCTGAGCAGAACCCAGGTCTGCCAATTTAAAATAAAACTTAGTAAATTTCAATTTTTCTCCCGATTTCAAATCCGATTAAAACCTTATTTCTTATATATCAAAAGCAACATTTTAAATTAACAAAAATAATTAATTTAACTAAAAATATTTATTTGATTTTATATTTATAAAAAAATATTTACGTTTCAAAAATCACGGGGTGTTACACTAAATAGGTGTTCAAAAACAAACTTGATAAGAATGGTATCATGATAAAAACAAAGCAAGACTTTTTGCACAAGGTTTCTCGTAAATTGAAAGAATTGACTTTGATGAGATGTTTACTCTAAATTCTAGATTTGAAAGCCTATGTCTCTTATTAGCAATTGAATACTACATGAAATTTAAATGGTATCATCTGGACGTCAAAAGTGATTTTCTAAATGGTTTTTTAAATGAGGAAGTTTATGTTGAGAAACCAAAGGGTTTCGAAGACCCTAAGTTCCCAAATCATGTGTTAAGGCTTCACAAAGCCTCGTACGGATTGACACAAGTACCTAAAGCTTGGAGTGAAAGGTTGACTGCCTACCTCCTAAAAAGTGGGTTTAGGAGGTGACGAGTTGATAGAACACTTTTTATTAAGAAATATAGGGATCACATTCTCATAGATTAAATCCATGTTAATAATATAATGTTTTGTTCGACCATTGGCAAGTTTGCTCAATATTTTTTTCGAGGATATAAAAAATAAATTTGAAATGAGCATAGTTGAGGAGTTAAATTTCTTCATTGGGCTTCAAGTTAAGTAAATGAAAACTGTGATTTTTATATCCTAAGACAAGTATTCCAAATAATTAGTCAAGAAATTTGGTATGGAATCGATAAAATATTTTAATACACCTATGGGTGCTGACTCTAAGTTGATCAAAGATGAAATAGGAAATTGTGTGGAAAAATCTTTATTGGACTATTATTACTAACCGCTAGTCGAACCGATATATCTTATAGTGTAGGAGTGTGTGCTAGGTATCAAGAAAAACCTAAAGAATCACATTTATAGCGGTCAAAAGAGTCATCTAGTATATGAGTAGCACATAAAAGATACGATTGTGGTATCCTTTTTATACCGATGACTCATCTTATGAATAGTCAAATTACAATTAGGAGGGGGACGCCATTGATCAGAGAATTACATTGGGATGATGTTTCTTCTTTAGCACTTAGATGATGTCTTGGCTTATGAAAAAACAAATTCAATATTGTTGCCTATGGTCGAGGCCAAGTACATTGTCGCAGTGAGTTATTGCCCCAATTGTTTTGGATGAAGAAAACTGTGAATGACTACGGGTTAAAAGAAGGAACAATGTAATTATATTGCAATAACATAAGTTCAATTAAAATATCTAAATATCCGGTTGTTGATGTAAAAAATTTGATCATATCTAATTATTCAATCACAGATAAATAAATGAGACAAAGAATTTTTAAAGTGGTTCAGCCTTATAAGAATGGCCTATGTCCACTGTTATGTTATTGTTGATTGTATGGGAATTCTCGATTACAAGTTATCTCCAGAAATTCCCCTCCTCTTACAATGAGGATTGTACAATGTATTTATAGCCCTGAGGCTGTAATGTGAAAGGGTAATACATTAAATGATGTACATATGAAAGGGTGATACATTCAATGCTCCTTCAGCGTATGCGTCTGAATGATAAGAATTTAATGAACAGTCAAACTGTTGTTTATCCAGCTATTAATGCTTTGTTCGAGGTGCAGCTCGGACCGTCTGAGTTGCTCGGACCGCCTAAGATTCTCGGTGCTCAAGAGTTCCTCGGAGAGTTCTCGTTCCTCGGAGCGTATGAGTTCCTCGGGGAAACAGTGTTCCTCGTTGTAGTATGGTTCCTCGGAGCGTGTGAGTTCCTCAGAAGTGTTTGTTATTGCCACATAGACTGCCACGTGTCTTCACTTTATTGATCCATGTTAGCAGACTAAATTTGGTATCAACAGAATCCCCCAATGTTTCATAGTTCGAATTTTGAGGAGTATAAAACATTCTTTCTCAGAATATGATAGCTTTAAATAGTTCTCCTGATATTTAGGAGTGTTTCCCTTGTATTTATTTCTCTTTCCAAATTCGTAGAATTAGGCGTTTTGAATTTTCACAACCGCCTCGATCTCTGCGTACTTTTTGTCCTTTTAGCTGCCGGTAGCGTAATCGTTTCTTCTCGCTTCGATTGCCGCGCCCTTTTTGTTTCCCTAGCCGCCGGTAGCGTAATTATTTCTTTTTGTAATCATTACTTTACCATTTCCCAAGGCAAGGTATTTAAACTTCACAGACACTCCCATCGTCTTCTACCTTTTCAAATTTGTATTTTCGAGTTTTTCGTCGTCTCTTTCTCTCCTGTGTATTCATCTCTTCCATCGTCCGTTGTCATCAGATCCACTCTTTTTCTGTAAGATTTTCTTCCTTCTTCTTCATTTCTTTTATTCATCATGGTTTACCCTGTTGAATCTCTTGATAAGTTTCGTTCTGATTTTTCTATTCCCTCCTAGGTTGTTCTGGAAGAGCTTTCTGAGCCTTCTGATTATTTTCGCTTGGCTGAGGGACATTGGTTCCCCAGTCTCTTTATTGCTGAGTGTGGATTTTCTTTTCCACCCAATCCCATATGTCTGGAATTTTGTCAATACTTTGACGTTGTTCCTGCAAGAATAGCCCCCAATACATGAAGAATAATTAATGGGGTGCATAGGTTAAATCAAATCCATGGAACTCGCATAGGAATTCCAGAAATCATGTTTTGCTATAGATGGGCAGTTGGTGATAACACCTTTTATTTAAAAACTAGATTTTTGAATAGGGCCTTAGTAGTCAATCTCCCGGATGCTAATAGGGATTATTTTGAGCACGGGGTTGTCATAAAAAATTGGCAACATGCTCCTTTATCTGGAGATGAAGTTTATCAGGGTCCCAGATGCCCTCCCTATGGCAATGGGATAGGTTATTTTTATTTTATTTTACTTATTTTGAAATCATGCTTCTTTTGTGTTTGATAAAATGTGCTACTGATATTTTATTTATTTGTAGTTGATAGCAAAAGAAAGTGCCCAAAAGAAGCAGATGTTAATATAAGGCACTTGAAACTTATCTGGAGTTTGCATCAATCTGTTACCGACGAGCATATTAGGTCGGCTTCATATCTGCTGCAATACAAGAGCTACACCACCTATTTTACTGCTCGTCCAGTAATAAGTGAATCAGAGCCAGTACCAGCTTCCACCAGCTCCTCGCCTGAATCTCACATCCCTTTGAGTGAAAGAATGAAGAAGAGAAGACCTCCCACTCTCTTCGAGAAGCCTACCTCTAGTTCTGGAGAGGCAAAAAGAAGTAAAGTTGATGTCCTAGGGGAGGGGACAAAGAAAAATGATGCACCTTCCTCGGCTGCTGTTGTGAAGGTTGCCGAGAAGCCCGTAGTGGCTCCGAGCAGGTCTGCTGCTCCTGGAGAGGTGATTGTAATATCACCGACCAAGGGTTCTTCTTTGGTTGAATCTGTTCCTGTTCCCCTGAGGAGGCTGAAGAAGAGCTCCTCGATCAATTTGGCTGACACCATCACTCAACCTCCATCTAATGGAACTGGGGTTCCAACTTTTGTTCCCCCGAGCTCTGCCATGAGCTCGGTAAAGTCCTGGATCATTCCCGAGGTCCAAGGTACTGAAGAAAACCTTACTCGGGACAAAGTCACTTCGTTAGATTCTCGCCACCTTGCTTCTGTAAGTCTTCTTACTTTGAACTTTTCATATTTCCCTTGTCATTTATGTTTCTGACTTGCTTTCTTTTTACTTTCACAGTTGACGAGCTGCTTTAATATAATTCTAAAGAAGGATGAAGCAATTAAAGCTTCATGCTCTTCGTCCAGTGTGGAGGGAGCTCTGGAAGAGGCTATCAAGTCTTTAGACGATTCTCGCCAAAAATATTCCACTGACAAGGCTGTCTGGGAGAAGAAGCTTGCCTCCACCGAGTAGGAAAAAGCTCGAGCTGTTGATGTCTCCAAGGAGTTGGAGAAAAAAGTGAATAGTCTGGAGAAGAAGAATAAAGAGCTTGAAGAAAAGCTCAAAATTGCTGGGGAGCTTGAGGATAAGCTCAGGATTTCTGAAGAGGAGTTGTCTCAACTTCGGGAGGTAAATCGACAGAAGGAGGAGGCTGAGAAAAAACTGAAAGCTGCTGATGACCTGCTGTTCGAGAAGCTTTCCTCGGAAAAGTTGAAAAGGAGACTAGCTATGAAGAAGTCCTTCAGCGCTGGCTGGGACAAGGGGTGGAACAAGGGATTGACTGCCATGGTGTCACAAGTGGACTATGGAAGCCTCAAATACTTTAGGGATGGATGGTTTGCTGCTCTTCAGGAGATGAAAGTTGATGAAAATTCCGAGCTCTTTCAGCAACACATCCCTGGTCCCCCTCCAACTCCTGAAGACTTAGAAGAGGACGAAGCTGCCTCCGAAGAGTCTTCTATGGTGATGGGAGATCATCCCTCAGCCATTCAGCCTGCTGCCGTGGAACTTCAGCAAATTGTTACTTCCTCTGAGCAATTGCCAGTGCTCCCCGAGAAACTATCCATTCCCTCCGAGCAACCTACTTCCTCGTCCCAGCCTCCCGAGAAGGTTTTGGGAGACAAGGAAAAGGTGTAGAGTTGTTCGGGTGTATCTTTACATTTTATTTTTCTTGTATCAAATATAACCCAGAACTTGTAACTCTGAACTATGATATAATAAAACTTGGACTTTTATTTATTCATACTGTTGTCTCTTCTTCATACTCTGTCTTGATTCTTATTGATTGTTGCTTTTTCTTTCTCTGCTAGTTTCTGGCCAGGATGGAATTACTATCTGCCCATGATACAAAGCTGCTGCGATAATGTAATGAATACTTTAAGGCTGGTCACACAGACCTGAGTGCAGCACAAGTCGTCGACATCCTTGGCCAAGATGCTTCAGAACAGGCAGTTGAAGCATATCAATATCTGAAGTGTCTACTTGATCGAGCATTGTCCAATAATGTGACCTATTATGATATGATCGAGGATCTTCAAGGCACCCTCGAAGACCTTCAGCTATAATACAAAGAATCCACTGCCCTGTTGCATGAGGGGTACGAGAAGAAGTACCAGCAACTCAATGCTGACAAGGGGTACGAGAAGCGCTTTGCTGGCTACGAGGTGAGGGAGAAAACTCTGAGGGGCGAAGTCGAGGAGTGCAGACAGATAGCTGAACTATTAGAGCAAGAAAATAACAATCTTCAAAGAGAGTTGTCACAGTTGAAGTCTGCAACTTCTACTTCAAACGCCTTAATCCCAGTGAATGATGAGGGATTCTCATTCTTGGAGGTTGAGAATGCCAAATTGAGGGACGAGTTGGAAACCTTGAAGAGGTCTGGCCCTTCTACACCTTCTCGTGGTCGAGCAAGAGCTCCTCGGGGACGAGCAAGAGCAGCTGAATTCATGTCGAGGAACAGAGGACTCAGTCTGCCTTAGAAAACCAGGCCTTCCAATTAATGGCGAAGAACCAGGCTTTGGCTGAAATGTCAAAGAAGATCAGGGACCTGGAAGAGCAGCTCTCCACTCAGAAGTCTACCTTGGAGAATAAAGAGATCTTCATCAAAAATCTCCACGAGCAGCTGGATAGATAAACATATCAATTCTACAAACAGCCCAGGGAGTTCTGGATGGCTGGATACAACGAAGCTCTCTTTCACTTGGACGATCGTATCTAGAATGCCAATAATGAGGGCTACAAGCTGTAACACCCTGTATTTTTGTACATTTAATATTTAATTAATTCGGGAATATTAAATTACTTGTGCATTATAATTTTAATTGAATTAATTATGGCAATATATATATATTTAAATATTAATCGGGGAGTGAATGGTTAATGTTTAGGGAAATTTATTTACTAAGTGAATAGTAATAATTTAATTACGTCATTTCGAGTATTAATGACGAGGTATACACTTATCCCAGCCGTGAGTCGGTATAGACTAAATTGGGTGTGAGATAAGGATTTTTATAAATTAATTCGGACGCTAATTCTGAGTGCGCGGTTGAGTCCGGATGGATCGAGATAGTCAGAAAAGAGTACCCGGGGGTAGTAATTGGGTCTCGGGGTATTTTTGGGCATAACCGGGCCCACACGGGGTGAGTTGGGCCACTTTAATTAAGCCCATTAGGTGAAAAATGGGATTAAGGATTTTTAACCTAGTTGGGAGATTTAGAAATGGCAGTCAACATAACTCTAAACCTAGGGTTTGATAGGGGATTTGGGGGAAAGCAAATCAAGAGCAAATTGGAGGTTATTGGAGCCAAATTGAGGGACAGCAACAACGGATCAGACACTACAAACACTTTGAGGTAAGTGGTTAACTGTTGTGATTTCTAAAAGTTTGATAATCAATTCATATCATAGTGATGTGTGTATGAAAATTCGTTTTGGGTGTGTCACCAAAATCTAAATTGGGTTTTTGTAAATTTATATACCTTAATGAGATTAAGGGGGAGATTGATCGTGTTTATGATTCTAGAATGTAGAGAACCGAATCAGATATTAAAATCAGTAAGAATAGAGGGTTAATTACTGATAAAATGAATGAAATTCGTATTGGGGGATTTGAAACCGGATAATACCCAAATCGGAAAAACGTTGGAATAAATGGTTTTTGGCAATGAATTAAGGTCTGTGGGATGTTTAGACCCTTTTCTTATTCGGAGGATATGTTGTTTGTATTTGGGTAAGAGCTTTGATGGAGAATTAAAGCTTAAATTTTCGTCCATGGCTGACAGTGGCGGAAGAGAACGAATACTGGAACGATCGATCGATCGACCCAGGGGGTTCGATCGATCGAAGGTACAGAAATCTGGGCAGTTCGCCCAGTTTATTATATAAAGGGAAATTTATTAAAAAGGGGGTTTCATACATTAATAAGTGATAAATAATTATGAAATAAATATTCCTAGCAATTATTGGAGAAAGTAATTGGGACTAGGATGAATTTATGTGGGGCATTTAACGGATGAATTTGAGAGATTTATTCCAAAAATAGTGCGGTACGGATCAAGTGAGTGAATCCGGGTATATTGGTCATGCGATCCCAAGGTAGTGAATTAAGTTTGGAGATAAACTAAATAATTTTGAGTCGGGATATAGACTCGGGTGAATATTTAATTATGGACCAAGTGGGCGAGTCCGGGTATGTTGGTAATTATAGGTAAATATAATTGGGAAAATTATGGAAATAAATGTGTGACACATTGTGGGCGAAAATGTGGGAAAGAAATTATGAGATGTAAATTGGACAAAGTGAGCGAGTCCGGGTATGTTGATTAAGGGACATCAAGGCATTAAATTAATTATCGAGAGAAAGTAATTAGTTTAGAGTCGGAACATTGACTCAGGAAATGTTGAGGTACGGGCCAAGTGAGAGAGTCCGGGGATAATGGTTGGGTGACACCAAGTTATTAAATTAATAAATGCGTTAATTAATTTAGTTAGAGTCGGATTGTAGACTCGGGTAATATTAAATTAATAAGAGTGATAATTAATTTAATAAGGGTCGGATTGTAGACTCGGGTAATATTAAATTAATAAGAGTGATAATTAATTTAATAAGGGTCGGATTGTAGACTCGGGTAGTATTAAATTAATAAGTGTATTAATTAATTTAATTAGAGTCGGTTTGTAAACTCGGGTAGGATTAAATTAACAAGGGTGTTAATTAATTTAATTAAAGTCGGTTTATAGACTCGGGTATGAGTAAATTAATGGGTGGGATAATTAGTTTAATCAGAATCGGATTGTAGACTCGTGAAGGGTACTTATTAATTAATGTGAAAATTAATTATATTAGAGTCGGACCATAGACTCGGGAAGAGGATAAGTTATTAAGTGATAAAATTAATTACATTGAGTCGGGCCACGGACTCAGGAAAGTAAAGGCAGTGTATGGAATGTTGAGTACATGGTAAAGCCGGGGTTATTAATATATATATACGGTGTGGTGATAGTATATATATATATACGTGTATGTATTGTGTGTGATATTAAATTACAGGCAGTGTACGGGAATTACAGGCAGTGTATGGGATTTTGAGTACACGATAAAATCGGGGTTCATAATATATATATACGGGTAGTGATAGTATATATATATATGTGTGTATATATTGTGTGTGATAGTAAATATCAGTGACTAGATATTTATTCAATTTAAATACTCTAATGCTATCAAGGGAGGTTGCGCGATGTGGGTGAATCCCCTAGCTTGAGGAGTAGGGCGAGTATATCCCCAGGTCATAGCGTCCGGTACATGGGTGAGGAGATTATCTCACTTTCAGGAAGGAATATGACCGCCTCCACTTCGTTTATATTTTGGTCCAAGTTGGTGAGAGATTCTAACTTGGGGAAACTAGGTTTTGTGAGCACACCTAGTGAGATAGCATTCTAGAAGGAATCATCCGGTGAGGGTATACTCGAAAGGATGGATACACGTATATATATGTGTGGATGTTAGTAAAGGTACGTATAATATGGTAATAAATATTATATGTAGGTGATAATACAGTGTGTGATGTATTTACCTTATATAACTTGGGTTACAGTTATATGCTGTTAATTAATGAGAAATTAATTAAGTTATTCATTGGTGGAAATAATACAGTGTGTGATGTATGTACTTTATATAACTTGTGACACGGTTATATGCTATCATTTAAGAGGAATTAATTAAGTTAATTGTGAAATAACTTATAATTCAAGAATCATTATACTCGGGTTAGAGTAATATGGCAAGGGAAGGTTATACCAGGACTAGTTGGACGGGGTAGTACAACTAGGTGGGGTTAAGGTAACCGGTAGGTGTGCACAATAGTGGAGGGGTGAGAATGTCCTCAAGGGAGTGCGACACTAACTTAAATATGAAGCGCATTCATGCATTTAAAATTACTGCAGTTAATTCACTTGCTAAATATTTTCAAAATGTTTTGGGTTCTAACCCTAGCTATAAGAAAATTTTCAAAACCTTTTAGGTGTCCAGCCACAGGGACGCCATGATTGATATTCTATTCCAGGGATACGGAGTTGCGGCATATGTGGATGCTAGCAGGAGTTTGGATTAGACGCATCATTCGTTCATTTCTAGAGTAGGAATCTTGTATCAGTCTCAGTTTTATTTAGGGCTTGTAGCCCAGACTTCTCGGTACAGTTTTCAGGTGTAATTCATTAAGGTGTTGAATATTTGTTTTGGATTATTTATTTGGTGGCCGGTGATTTATTCGGCAAGTTGTGTAATTATTATTCTATTTACTTTCATTTAGTTGTATGAATGGTTTATATTTTAATTCCGCATGTATTGTTTTGTTTAAATTAAAAAGTTAAAATTGGCACCAGTTTTTGGGAATACTAGGTGGTTAGTAAGTTTTAAAAAGTTTTCGACAGTGATGCTAAGGATGATCCAACTGGGATTCCTGTTTTAATTTGGTATAGGACTGATCACCCGGTATTTTATTAGGCGGGGTGTCACACAAGCAAGGCTGGTTGAATGCCTTAGGTGTGATGCAGCTTGAATAAGGTCATTACCTGTGGGACTACCATGATCTCAGGCTGCTCGACTTACCTGTGCCACCATACAAACTGGATATGAGTTGGATCCCTGCTGGGGCCATTCCTCAGAGCTTGATTTCCAAATATCTCGGTGACTACAATCTCCATTCAAATACCGAGGTATCTCGTCCCGAGCACCTCTTAGATCGACCATCCATGATGAATGTCAGGATGTTAAAGGATCTCAACTTCATAAATTCTCCCCTGGCTTTAAATGATCCGCCTGCTGGCGAGGAACCTGTGTCAAAAGCAGAGGGGAAAATACTAGAGTAGGAATTTTGATGTAATAGTATACATTTCAATATCAATGTAACTTTCATTTCATTATCAATGTAATTTGTTTTTGGATTTAATGAAAGACTTTCATTTCTGTTCGCAATCTTAATTGCTATTGTCTTGTAAAACAATTCATATTTGTGCATGTGTATCTGATAAAAAGATAACAATATTGTGTAGTTTATCGATCAACTTATTGTCTAGTAGTTTGAACTTGTGGTAATCATTTGGCAAAAATAATATTTTGTTTCTCGACCAACTTAGTAATAATTAAAAAGTTACGAGTATCAAAAATGTTGCTCGATCACTTTAAATTTTACTTATCGACACCATAGTTGGTAGATTTTTCTCTTAAATGTTTTCGACCAACCAAGGTCGGTAAATTTTCCTTGTCGACCAACTATAGTTGGTGGGTTTCTATCCCCGACCAACCATAGTTAGTCTTTTTGAAATAATTTTACCTCCCGACCAACTCAAGTTGGCATTTTCGAGAATATATTTACTTCCTAACCGACATAAGTTGGCATTTTTAGGAATACTTTTATTTCACGAGAAACATATAGTTTTATTTCCCTTAGGAATACAAATTTTACTTCCCGGAGGAATACAAGTAGCTTTATTTCCCGGAGGAACACAGGTAGCTTTACTTCCCGAAGGAATATTGGTAGCTTTGCTTCCCGAAGGAATATTGGTAGCTTTACTTACCGGAGGAATATTGGTAGCTTTACTTCCCGGAGGAATATAGGTAGCTTTACTTTCCGGAGGAATATTAGTTTCTCGACCAACCTTAGTTGGCATTTTCGAGAAAAAATTTGAGTAGCCTGAGCTTTGCCGAGTAGTGTGTAGCACTAGTATTCCCCGAAAAAATTCGGCAGAATATCTTCATTTTATTCATCACTGATAATACTTGCGCAGGTGCTCTGCGTTCCATGCATTTTTGAACTCCTCCCCTTCTAGAGTTGCTATTCGGTAAGTTCCTGGTCGAACAACTTCTATAACTCGGTATGGTCCATGCCAGTTTGCCTCCAGCTTATTGTGCTTTTGAATTACCTTCTTCAGCACATAGTCTCCTTCTTTCAGGTCGCACTTCTTTACTCTCTTGTTGTAGAACAAAGTTGTTCGCTGCTGGTAAGTAGCATTTCTAATGGCTACTTCTTCTCTAACTTTCCCAAGCATGTTTAAATCCAATCTTCTCATTAAGTCACTGACAGGGGAGTTGAAATTTAGTACCCTGTGTGTTGGGAGGCCCAACTCGGCAGGTATAACAGCTTCACTTCCAAACGCTAGCATATATAGAGATTCTCCAGTTGCTACTCGGGGAGTTGTTCGGTAAGCCCACAGTACTGACTGTAACTCGTGGATCCAATTTGCTTTCGCATCGTCCAATCTTTTCTTCAAACCATTCAGCAGTGTTCTGTTTGTCACTTCAGTTTGTCCATTGCTTTGAGGATGACCTGGTGCTGAGTGGATCTTCAACACATTTGATTGATGACAATAGGCAGCGAACTCCTCGTTATCAAATTATGTTCCATGGTCTGTGATGAAAGCATGAGGAAGACCCTATCGAAAAATGATGTTCTTCCAAATAAATTGGTACACCTTTTCGTATGTCATATCGGTGAGAGGCTCAGCTTCCACCCATTTAGTAAAATAATCCACTGCGACGACGAGGTATTTAAACCTTCCTCTAGTCGTAGGCAGTGGTCCAACCAAATCTATTCCCCACATGGAAAATGGCCAAGGGTAAGTGATGGGTGTCAATAATGCCTGTGGAGTTCTTAGGATGGAGGAAAAGCGCTGTCACTTGTCACATTTCTTGGCATAGGCTACATAATCAGCCCTCATCGTCGGCCAGTAATATCCCTGCGTCATCATCCTTTGCAAAAGCGTCTGACCTGCTACATGGGCTCCACAGGACCCTTCATGGATCTCTTCAATCAATTGGTAACTCTCCCTCCTCAATATATGCCCTGATGGGATCCATCCAGATGGTCCTAAATCAATTGTGATAAAGTTCATCGCCAAATCTTCATCTATACTCCGACCAACCAAAACTTCAATTGGGATTGTTCTTCGTAGCTCGGTACGAGTAGCTGATGCTAATCGAGCTAAGGCATCTGCTCTTGCATTCTCCATTCTCGGTATTCTGACCAGCTGAAGAGCAGCAAATTCTGATACCAACTCCATCACCTTTGCATGGTATTTCATCATTAATTCTCCTTTGGCTGCATATATTCCCAACATTTAATTTACGATTAATTAAGAATCACTGAAGACAATTATTTGCTGCTTGAAATTGAGTGATTGATGTTCTTGTGAGTGAAATATATATATATATATATATATATATATTCACATTTGAGTTTTGTATATAATGTACATACTTTTGTTCCTATATTGAAAAATCCAAAAATATTTTGCTATTTTTTGTATTTTTGATAAAATTTCATAATCAATGAAATTGCATTAAAACTTGTTTAGTTTTGTGTGAGTTATAGTTGAATGGATTATTGAATGTGTTTGTCAAAATGAGCTTTTAAAAAATAGACATGATAAATACAAATGTATGTTTATGTTTGATAAATTGAAATCTTCTCCCCATAACACTGCACAAATGCAAAAAAATTGATGAATATTGTCATTTGTATAAAGATCTGTGATTTTATTAGTTCAAAATTGATCTTTCACGAGTTGTTAAAACTTCCATGGTCTACTTGTGAGAAATAGAGTCATATTATTAGGGGACTTTGCGTATAAGTCCCATGTGGACATTTTTTTCATCTAATAAGTCATATTGACTTTTTGACTATCAAATAAGTCACAAGCCATATTTTTTTAGGTTTTTAATTGACATAAATATCCTTTACAATCAACTCATCCGTAATTAATGGGAAAAAAATTCCAGGCAGTTACAACTTTTTTCTTCTTCTATTTTCTTAACTTCAAAATGTTATAACTTTTTATTGAGAAATTCATTTTTCAAAAAATTGATATATTTGAAACATGCAAAAGAGATCTATCAAACAAGATCCATGATGCCTAAATAAATTTTAAGAAAAAAACATTAAGAGAATAAATATTTACTTTGCATATCAGAAGACGAAACAGTTTTATAGCTGGAACATTTTCATAGACATTAAACATGTATTGTACTAATGTTACACAAATAATAAATATTTACTCTATGCATAAAAATGAAGTAAACAAGTCATTTCTATTTTTTAATAATATATATTGAATATGGATATTGTTTTATAGGGCTTGACTTGTAGCTTTAAACAAATATCAATGTTGTAAATATTAGATTTCTATATCTAAAGTTATAATTCTTTCAAGTTTTAAAGAGAAAAAAATAAATATCACTTTAAATTTGGTGGGAATATTAGGAAAGGGGTATATTCATCAGGAAAAAATTCATAAATTCGAAAATAGGACTTATTTAATGTGAAAAAAGGTTATAAGACCTATTTCATCATGAACACTTGGAATGGGGCCCTATTTTCTCCATTTTATATGGAGTTGAGAAATGACCATTTTAAAGCAATGATAAGGGTTACCGTGGGTGTTTAATGCTTAATTTCAATTTTAGTATCCTTAGGTAGGTGAGAACCAAAGTGTGTGTGAATATCCAATCATTGGAAGAAGTCAATATGTTGAATACAACCGCAAGACAAATGCTTAACTGGTATTAAAAACAAGATAGGGATATAACTTCAAATTCAAATGAATAACTAATTTAGATTGGCATAAGAAAATCTTAACAACATTTATATGCATATATTTTTAATGTTAAATTCATGGTCGCATTGTATTTTTGGTCATTAAGCGTACAAATCTATCAAAAATGCAACTTTCTATTAAGACTTGTGTTTTCCCCTCTTCTCACACATACAAGATTAAAAGATTTGTTCGTTACTATTTTTTATTTATAATGTGAATTGGATATGCTTAGATAGCCTCATATATGGAGATAATCTTGATTCCACAATCTTAAATGATTTAGCTATTTCTATCATAGAATGTTGATTCTCATACTTATTTGGTATTTGAGATTTACTCTTGTTTTTTCTTTATAGAATATTATTTTTTGTTATTCTATTGATCCTTATTTGATAATTAGTTTTGAGCATTTTGTATTTTATGAATGGGGTTTGTGTTGGATGGGTTGAGATATCTTGGTTGTTGAAGGTTAAGATAAGTACGTGTTGACGTGTTCACCGTGAAATGCATTTTTTCATGGGTAGTTTAGTTGTTTACCGTCCATTCTTGTTCTTATAGGGTATATTTCATGCGATTCACATGACTGGAGGATGTTGGTTTAGCTTGACCACTGACCAAATGCGTTCGTACAATAATTTTTTCACCCATTTGCACTGTTGTGTCTACTATTTATAAAAACAATAGTACAGAATTATGAACAATTAATATAATGACAGAATTGAAACAGAATTATAGAAATGAAATACTTACTAGAATTTGCAGAAATAATAGAAGAAATAATCTGAGCCCTGTTTAGAACAGTGTCCTTAAGACAAATTTGTTCCCTCCACAAAGTGCCAAAGGTAATGAATAATTGTCTCCCAAGATAGAACGGATTTCCAAATTAATCAAGTAGCACAACAATGATTAATTTTCTTCGAACACAATTCTGTGTTTATACTCAACCAGACCAAAGAGATGATATGCAGGAATGTATGCAGTAGCAATAGAAAAAGGATTTATTTTTCTGGAAAAAGTGGCAGCATAAATTCGGAATTATGGGAGAACAAATTTTCAGTAGTCAATTCTGTAGGGGGAATGTTTAATTTATAGCTTTTGTGTTGACTGTTGGAACAGTCAACCGAAATTAACTGATGTAGGAGATTTTTATAAGCCCAAGCCCAAGTCGAGCCGAGCCGGCCGGACGGACGGACGCGCGCGCGCGCGCGTGTGGACTTTTGACCGAAAGTCAACCCGTGCATAGCTTAGGTCATCTCCCCTTCAAAGAGTTGGGATACCCCCAAGGCATCCAAGCCTTAGTCCATACTTGGGGTGTTATTAACTCATCAAAATTCCACTACTCTTCCAATGTGGGACAAGAGTTAAAACACACCCAATTCATTAACTTTCATTGCTTTGTGAGTCACTTTGGGGACATCATTATCATTCATAACTTATTGAAATTGGACATATGAATATACTACGTTAATCTCCTTGCGGAGGTGAACGCGTTCGTATATGGTCCCATAATTTCCGTAGTGTGGGTCCCACCTAAATTTGAGCTCAAAGTTGCTCAAAAATCTGTCCATATTGACAGCTTTATAATACCCATTTAAGTCCAATTTTCCAACATGCACGGGTTTTGATTTTCATTCGAAAATGTTTACACTGAAATTCATTCGCCCGGATTGATTTGCACGAATACCCTGACTCATTTATTTGAGGATAATATATTCTATCGTTTGCACAATAGATTTCTTAACCGTGTGCACGGTCCTCTATTCCAATGAAGTTTGGTTTGCTTTTATTCAATGTGTATCTATTGATTATATCTCTTAATCTCTACCATATATCATGTATTCTTTAATTATATATCTATGTATTTTACATGGATCCTTATTTTACGTCCTCTTCATATATTTCCTCTCTTTTCCTCCATGATTAACATTGGTTATTCTACATATTTTCCAGCTTTCTTTGACATTGTCTTTGCTAGCATATGTGATTTGATTATTACTTGTTTCATATTTTCTGTGACAAAAGGGGGAGATATTTCTAAGATAAGGGGAGTTTACTTGATATCGGGAGTTTATATTTTCGATTATTATTTGAGACGGATTATTTGTGATATATATATATATATATATATATATAAGAAGGCTTACCTGAATCATGCCCTATACATCATCCGTACATCACACCTAGTTGTAGGCCCTTAGAAAACTTTTTGTTCAAATTTTTTATTTTTCTCTTGAAATTAATCTTCCAATAAACCATGTTCAAAAAATTAGGTCAAAATACATTTTGTAGCTATTTTTAAAAAATACACAAAAAACTTCTCAAAATACCTTATTTATAAGGGTATGCGCCAACACTTTTTTGTGGATTTTTTAAAAATCGCTATAAAATGTATTTTGATCTAATTTTTTGAATATGGGTTGATCAGAAGGTTAATTTCAAGAGAACAATAATTTTTTTGGAGAAAAGGTTTCTTAGGATCTAGAACTAGGTGCGATGTATGGTGTGATGTATATATCATGATGTAGGTGAGTCGTCCTCTCTCTCTTTATATATATATATATATATATATATATATATATATATATATATATATATATATATAAATTATAGGGGAGTTATAAATTGTTATAATCTACTCTCATGCTATTTCATATATATTTATATTTTTCGAAAGATTCCCGATTAGGGGTAATTAATGCTTGTGTTGTCATACTTGTGTGATTATATGGTGTTTGTTAGTGTTTCGCAGGTATCAACATGAGATTTCGACTCCATCCAGACCCGGATTCGACTTTAGTTATTTTGTTTGTCTTTTAGATTTTATGTACATAACGACATTCTTTGATGTTCCAGGCTATATAGAATGGTCTAAAGAAAAGCCAATTTATAATTTTTCAAATTAAATATTAAACTTAAACAGAAGCATTAATTTTAAACGAAAGTTATGTAAACCATTTTAGCCAATTTTATTTTATCCTAAACATGCATATAAGTGATAGCAAGATAAAGTAAAATGAACAATCACACAACATCTGATGTACGAGGAAAACTCAAATGAAAAAAACCTCGAAAGACGCAGCCATACAAAGTCCACTAAGTATGGAATTGCAAAGGACACGACATAAGACTTACAATACAGACTCGACACCCTCACAGTCCTTAACATTCCGTGTTCCTTAAATCTCCACCTAGTGTCACACAAGAGTTAACCTCCGCAATCGCCACAACGTGTGACTCCACACACTTCTCGATGTTCACTGATAACGATCGATAACCATTTATAGAGCTAGAACATGAATTCACCGCTTCTTCACCGCAATACCACAAACACGTAATCCACCGTATGAAACGTACTCAATAAAGATGATGATGAGTAAAACCTTCTTGGAGACCAAAAAATGGAGATATCAAACTATCATAAGTATTGAATCTTATATCGTAAAGAGTTTGGGTGAAAATAGGGCTTTATGATTAGAAAGTGATTTTTCCCAAAATTTTGAACTGAAAAAGTTCCCAACACACCTATTTATAGAAAACACGATTTTCAAGGCAGAAGAATCTCATTTAATGAAAATAGAAGTTTGTTCAAATGAAGTGTATAATCTCGTTCAGACCAAATAGAACCACATTCGAACGAACATGCCTATCTCGTTCAAACATACATCGAACGAATTCAAATGAAGTTTTCACTATTAATAGAACTTCCTCATTTTAACCTCGTTTGAATATCGTTCCAATGATATATCCATCTCATTTGAACCAACATAAATTCTCATTCGACCGAATTATATGAATTTGTTTGAATAACTTTAAAAACTCCTTCGAACGACTATGTTCAAAAATAAAGTTTTCTTATAAAAAATACTTTTGAAAATAACCTCAAACATATAAAACAAACATCCAATAATATCCAAGAATCGAACTAAATGCATACATACCTTTTTTACAACCCTAGAATATGAAATGTGAAACGTGGTATGAAACACGACACGATGATGCAGACATTATAATTTGACACCTACATCTTCAAAAAACCACATCATAGGCTTGAAAGTTAAACACACTCAAGCCCTAACCTATGACTCAAACAGTTTTATCCAAACATGGAATAAGCCTAAACATACAAATTGACTATTCGGAAATTTATCCTTATAATAAATGTCCCCCTTTGGTTATTCTGAGTCAAAACCCAATTTTTTTTCTATGGGCCTTCATGCTCATCTAAGGCTCGATCCCCAACCCCCAAAAGAAAAAGTACAACTAGATTGACTCATAACTTTGATTATCTTTACTCACTTATAAACTTTACCGCATATTGAAAACCTGCACACTAAAATACACCTTCAAATGCAAAGTGAATATAACAATATATAAAATTCTCATAAGAAAAAACTCCCTCTATGTCTATTGACCCCTACCTAGATAAGACGTCGTCCACTAAGATAAATATCTCCTCCTAAAAATAAAGTGAAAGATACCATTTGTCCCCCATTTTTTTCAGGGATAGACGAAGAAAGAATGTATAATAACCATTTATCCCCCATAAATCATTTCTCTCCTAAAATGTGAGAACATGTGATACCAATTGTAGTTATAGAGGAAAGAATAATATCATGCAATGGTGTAAAGCGAAATAAACTCGACATGGAAAACACAAGCATAAATAATCCAAACAATGACCAATCAATACCACTTTTGTTATAAAAATGATACCAACTTGAATACAAAATGATGCATAAGATACTGTTGTAAACAAGCAAAAATATATATTATTATGATCATATATCATGACAATTTTATTCAAAGATAATCAAACATGGATTAAATGCGAACTTAAAGACTAAAAAACAAACGATACCATATATATAAATACGTGACATATAATGTTAAGAGGGATGAGTCGAATAAATATTTTGGATGTGAGTGTTATGGCCATAGGGTATGTGACACCCCGCCTAATTAAATATCGGGCGATCACTCCTTTATTAAATTAAAATCAAGGTGAACAGTTGGATCATTCTTAGCATCACTGTCGTGAAAATAAATTTCCAATTTAAACACCCTAATTAATTAAGCTAAGTGTCAAAACCATTTTTAACATCCCTTTCAAACTTTATTTATTTATTAAACAATCAATCCAATAATTTAACATTCAACAACTGGCTACTAACAATAAAACTTAAAGTAAACCATCCAGAATATAAAAATACCAAAGTGACAATACTAGAAATAGATGAAGTACAATATTCAAATAACAACTGAATAGTGGAAAGGGCGACACATGCCCCAATAATGAACATGCTAGGAGTAGAATCAAATGGATGAAGTCGTCTAAACAACAGGCCTGGACTCCCACCTAAGCTGCAGCGCGTTCCTGCCAAAGGACCCTATGCAAGACGCCCCTGTGGCTGGGCACCTGTAATATATACATATATATATACAAGAGAGAAAGAGAAATGGAAACGGGTCAGATCCCGATAGTGTATATGATTTAAAAATTTGTTTAGCAAGTATTTAAATTGATTACAGGCTAATGCAACAACATATTAGTGCGACACTCTCTTGAGAAATTCTCACCTCTCTTCTAATGTGCACACCTATCGCACTAACCTTCCCAATGGTCTATCTCGTCATATATCACACTATCTTTCCCCAATGATTTAACTTACCTTAGGTTATTCGCAGGATTTAAAATTGAACGATACAATTATTTGAAAAGAATATTTCAATTAGTACCCAAAGTTCTCATTTTCACTTTATTAATTTATAAAGTTCTCCAGTGTCATATTATAATTTCTCAAAACAAGTATTACAATTTGAGTCATCAACCATGTCCTACATATCAAATCACAGTAGGCAGTTCCAGATTTCAGAATTTCATATATATATTAACTACTCGTAACATATATATATATATCATAACAGCACCCCACATAAAAACTATGGTGCGAGCATACTCTACTATCCAAACCCCGTATCACTCGTATTGAGGGGAATACAAATTCAGAATCACTCTAGAATTGTATTAACACATACACAACAATATTGAGGCGAAGCATTGATTCCAAGTCTCTAAGAGGATGGCACATACCCGCGTCTCTTAGGACCGTCTGAACTATCAAATCGATAGCCTGTAGTAAGGATATCTATCTTCTAGGGTACGAGTCAATATCCCCCATAAGGCAACACAGGATAAGATCGTCCCAGCGCGGTAACCTCGGGGATAGCAAGTAGCGTGGGTATGTTTTTCACACATAGATAGTATATGCAAACACAATCATATAACTATACTAATATTACCATATCAATGTTAGGTATATTTCAAATCCCATAGTTACGACTTTTATCCTTATTTTCACCTTTTTCGTAAACACATATAACGGTTCGTTTCCAACCTTGATTCGGTATTATTCCAACTTACCACATAACTCTCATGGATTTATCCTCCCAATTATAAAATTCAGTAGGTATTCATCTATTCTCTATCATAACTATTTGACATAATTTATCACTTTAAATACGTAGTTTCAGCGTTCCTTATATAGTTATCCCAAAAATACAATTCTCATCATATATTAGAGGTCCCAAAATTTATTCATATACCCTACTGGTCCCCTTTATCTCCCAAAGAATATTTTTAAGGGTGACCATGAATTATTCCTCATTAAAGTGAATTTCAACTAATTAAGAAGGAAAGATATTAGTCTGCCAGGAGGGGTCGATCGATCGAGGTCTAGGGCTCGATCGATTGAACCTTCAATCGATCGAGGCTCTGGGCTCGATCGATCGATCAAGCAGGTCTGCGAAATCTGCAGATTTGCAGTTACGGGTTTCATCTTCTAACCTTCACCAAATCCATATTTTTCATAACCAATCGACCCAAAATTTATACTACTGACATTATATCATCATACTATGAAATTTCAACGTAAAGCATGTAGATTTCTATTATTAAACATGGATCAACAAGCCCCAAATTCATATAACACCTCAAGAACCCTAGAATTTCATTAATATGTTCCAATCCATCTTTTCCAGAGTTTTCTTCATCTACAACCTCATAAATTCGTGGTTCAATCCTCTACATGTTAAGGGGTTTCCAGAATAACAATTAATCCATCCCTATATGCAATTTCCTATCTCATCTTTTAGGTTTCTTCCATAAAACTCATTCTAATTACTCTTAAACTAATATGAAAGATGCATCAATGAAATAAGCAAGATAAACACTTGCCTGGGATTTTCAGAAGTCTGGTTTTGAGCTTTCTAACCCTAGATGATAACCCAGATATCTTATATAACCCTTTTAATTTTCGTGGGTTTAATTACCCAAAAATGTGAAATGTCCAAAATGCCCTCCCGGGGTACTAATTAGGCCTAAAACGCTCCAAGACCCAAACTAAACCCCCGGGCACACTTTTCTGACTATCTCGACCCTTCCGGACGCGTTGGCGCACTCAAAACAACCATACGAACAACTTATAAAATATTCACTTTTATTTATCAATATTTAGTCCCGACGCGACACGGGCGCATCCCGACTCAAATTTCCAAAATTGTCATTTTATTCACTCGTGACATTCAATATAACCAATATTATATATTACTTTGCTCGTTAGTAATACTCGACAAATTTCCCATAATTACTAACTCTCGTCACGTTAATAATTATAACATAATAAATTTCTGAATTTTATTAAATAATTAATTCACATTAAATTTAATAAATCCCCAAATTAATATAGCATAAAAATACGGGGTATTACATACTTCCCCCCTAATAACGGAATTTCGTCCCGAAATTCAAAAAATAAAGCATACCTGGTAAGAACAAATCTGGATATCTCTCGCGCTCCCAAGTGGATTCCTCTACATTATGATGCTCCCACTGGACCCGCACAAGTCGAACTATCTTCGACCTCAATCTCATCTAAATATAGTCTAGGATAGACATCGGTCTCTCCTCGTAAGAGCTATCAGGCTGTAAGTCTATCTCATCTATTGCGATGTGAGTATGGGCCATATCATCTCGAAGATATCATCTCAACGACGAGATGTGGAATACGTCGTGAATGCGATTTAATTGCTCTGGCAGTCCCAACCTGTATGCAACTGGCCCAATCCTCTCGATGATGGGGAATGGTCCTACGTACCTCGGAGCCAATTTCCCTTTCTTCCCGAACCTCATCACTCCCTTCATAGGAGATACACGCAGTAACACTTGGTCCCCCACATTAAACTCCCGAAAGAACTGTTTAGCATCGGCGTAGCTCTTCTGCCTGTCCTGGGCTACTCGAATGCGACTCCTGATCATCTCAATCCTCGCGGAGGTTTCCTGAATTACCTCTGGTCCTAGCAACTTCTTATCCCCCACCTCGAGCCAATAAGTTGGAGAACGACAAGGCCGACCATACAAAGCCTCAAATGGAGCCATACCAATCGTAAACTGATAAGAGTTATTATAAGAAAACTCTACCAGTGGGAGATGTGGCTCCCAACCTCCTCCAAAATCAAGAACACACATGCGTAGCATATCCTCTAACATCTGATTAGTACGTTCTGTCTGTCCATCTGTCTGTGGGTGATATGCTGAACTCAACCTCAACTCAGTACCCATAGCCTCCTGAAAGCTTTCCCAAAAACGCGACACAAAAATCTTGTCTCTATCTGACACAATATTCAGGGGCACCCCATGTAATCTGACAATCTCAGCAATGAACAACTGAGCATACTGACCTGTGGTATAATCTGTCCGCACCGGCAGAAAATGAGCCACCTTGGTCAAACGGCCTACAATCACCCAGATAGAGTCATGGCCCCGATGTGATGTAGGCAACCCTGTAATAAAATCCATGGAAATACTCTCCCACTTCCACGCGGGTACTTCCAATGGCTGAAGCAATCCTGACGGTTTCTGACGGTCCACCTTCACCAGCTGGCAGGTAGAACACTTGGACACGAACTCAAAAATGTCCTTCTTCATCCCATTCCACCAGTATTGCCTCCTCATATCCTGGTACATCTTATCTCCTCCAAGATGTACCGCAAATCGAAACCTGTGAGATTGGGTCATCACTGCATGACGCAATTCTGCCCCTTCTGGAACCACTAACCTCCCATTAAACGTCAAACCCCCATCAGAACTAACAAAATAGGACTCAGCACCCTCGGCTAAAAGTCATACAATTTGCTCCTGGTAAAATGGGTCTGTGGTTTTGTCCTGTATTACCCTCGTAACAATCTCGGGTGTGACTGTCAAAACAGATATGAAGGAACGGGCTACTGCGTCCTGGTGACCCAACTCCTTCCACTTCGCTTTCCAGACGTCTGCTACCTCATTTACCGGTCTACGGATCAACGCATCAACAACTAAGTTGGCTTTCCTCGGATGATACTGTATGTTGAACTGATAGTCCTTCACAAACTCTAACCATCTGCGCTGACGCATATTCAGCTCTCGCTGAGTGAACAGGTACTGCAGTGACTTGTGGTCTGTGAATAAACGGAACTTCTCCCCCAATAAATAGTGTCTCCATATCCGCAGTGCAAAAATGACCACTGCTAACTCCAGGTCGTGGGTGGGGTAATTCTTCTCATGCGGCTTAAGCTTGCAGGAGGCAAAAGCTATAGCCTTCTCTTCCTGCTGAAGTACTCCCCCAAGTCCCCATAAAGAGGCATCGGTGTAAATCAGGTAATCCACATCCGGCTTCGGTAAAGCAAGGACTGGTGCTGAAGTAAGAATGTCTTTCAGCTCGTCGAAAGCCAACTGACAAGCGTCATCCCAAACATATGGTACCCCCTTGCGAGTCAGATTTGTCAATGGACCTGCTATTTTGGAGAATCCCCGAATGAATCTCCTGTAGTAACCGACTAACCCCAAGAAACTACGCACTTCTGTCGGTGTCGTGGGCTGTCCCCACTCCCTCACCGCTGACACTTTACTCGGGTCGACTGCTATCCCCTGCTCAGAAACAATATGTCCCAAGAAATGTACTTCTCGCAACCAGAATCCACACTTCTCGTACTTAGCATACAACTGATGCTCTCGTAAAGTCTGAAGAACCTGCCTCAAGTGCTCGGTATGCTCCTCCTCGGAGTGTGAATATATCAAAATGTCATCTATGAAGACGTTGACAAACTAATCCAAGAACTCTCTGAATACTCGGTTCATTAAGTCCATGAACACGGCTGGAGCATTTGTGTGGCCGAATGACATCACTCTGAACTCATAAGACCCATATCTCATCAAGAAGGCAGTCTTTGAAACATCCTGCTCCCTACTACGTAGTTGATGGTACCCCGACCTCAGATCTATATTCGAAAAGAAAGTTGCTCCCCTCAGCTGGTCGAACAGATCATCGATTCGAGGCAACAGATACTTATTCCGTATCGTGACCTTGTTCAACTCCCGGCCATCTTTCTTCTTCACAAACAAGATGGAGCATCCCAAGGTGAGGTACTCCTGCGAATGAAGCCCTGACCTAACAACTGCTCTATCTGATCTCGTAACTCTCGCATCTCCACCGGAGCCATACTATATGGAGCGCGTGCTATTGGTCTAGTATCGGGTAATAAATCTATGACAAAGTATATCTCTCGACTGGGGGGTAGGCCTGGTATCTCCTGAAACACATCGGAATACTCACGAACAACTGGAATCGAGTCTAACGGAATCACAACCTCCTTAGAGGTATCCTCCTCTATATAATACAAATGAGCGGTCGAGCCTCCATCTGGGTGAGGCATCGCCACTACAAACATCTCTTGCCCCGGAATGGCCAAAATAATGCTCCCACCGAAGCAATCAATCATGGATCTATAAGCTGCGAGCCAATACATACCGATAATAACATCGTGCTCATGCATATCTATGACTAACATGTCTGCAGGTAATACCAAACTACCAATCTCTACCCCACTCCCCGGCATATAAAGAAGATGAGCGACCCACTCCCCAGTGGTGAGTCTACACACGTCACTGTACTCTCTGTTATGGCTAATAACCCTAAGCCTTCGCAAAATGCGTAGCTATAAAACAATGCGTCGCCCCAGTATCAAACAAAACCCGACCCATAGTACCATGGATAGGAAATATACCCTCAATCGCGGGTGGTGCCTGTGGAGCTGCTGTCTGGTGGACGTTATAGACACATCCGTACTGTAACTTCCCCTGCTGCACTAGAGCTGCTGGAATGGCTGGAACCTGGGCTGGAGCTGGGAGGGAAGGTGGAAAAAGTGGTCTCTGCAGCTCATTACGGGCACCCTGCTGCTGTGGGGCCCTATCTCCCTCCGGATAATCCTGGCGCCTATGGTCGTGCTTACCACACCCAAAACATCGGCCTTTGAAGTTTCCTCCCCTCTGACCCTGCTGACCACGGCCCTGCTGGCCGTTACCACTACGCCACTGGCCCTGATGAACACGCTGTTGGCCCTGTTGTCGGTGTTGGCCCTGCTGGCACTGCTGATTAGGCTGGCTCTGCTGACCCTGCCTATAACCCCCAAATCCCTACCTGGAATCACCTGAACGGAATCGCTTAGCAGGGTCCCCCTGATGGGAACTCTGCTCGTGTTGACGAGTCTGTCCATGAGATGGTTCCCCACTAGCACTACTACCCCCGGTCTTGCCCTGCTGGCTGGACTCTCCTGCTCTCCTGCTTCCCTGCAGATGGAAGCGGTGATCCTGGCAATGTAGTAACGCAGCATTGAGTACATCAGTGAAAGCACTCAGAGATAGATTCCCTATAAGATGCTGACGGATCCTCCAAGCTAACCCGTCCACAAACAACATTATCTTCTTACTATCAGTAGGTGCCTCATCTGGCACTATGGTGATAAGTCTCGTGAACTCCTCCTCATACTCAGCAACGGTAGAGTTCTCCTGTTTTAAATTCAGTAATTTTCGCCTCATCTCAGTCTGCACGGCGGGTGGAAAGTACTTGCGGTCAAACCACTCCCAAAATGACTGAATAGGGATCGTGTCCCTCTCCTCCAAGGTGGTAGTGGACTCCCACCACTGCAAAGCGGTCCCCACCAGTTTAAAGGAAGCCAATAACTGCCTTTGCACGTCAGTGCACTCATACATACGAAGATGCCGCTGGATGTCTTTCTTCCATTGGCTGACTGTGACGATATCTGAGCTACCAGAGAACTCAGGGGGATGTGCCTTATGAAAAGCATCCCTAACCCTATCCCATACAGATGGAAGTTATGCTGGTACTGGCGCCACTGCCTGAATCTGGGATGGAGCCTGCTGAACCACTGCTAGCGCGGCATTCACCGCCTGAGCAACAATGGCGGCTACTTCATTAGCATTCATAGTGCCTTGTGCCGGAGCTGCTGGCTGCTCGGCCTGGGCACGCCTATCCTTCGGTGCACGTCTCGGAGGCATCTGAAACGTGAAGAAGTTTATCAGTCTACAGTCATTATCAAATCTCAAATTGCTGAAGACGTAACGTAAAAGAAGAAATACAACAATCCTAAAAATAGGGCTCTATAGCAAAAACGTGAAGCTGAAAGCGAAGATAAGTCGTCGAATCCTATGGACACTAGAACCTGATGCTCAGATACCACCTGTGACACCCCGCCTAATTAAATACCGGGCGATCACTCCTTTATTAAATTAAAATCAAGGTGAACAGTTGGATCATTCTTAGCATCACTGTCGTGAAAATAAATTTCCAATTTAAACACCCTAATTAATTAAGCTAAGTGTCAAAACCATTTTTAACATCCCTTTCAAACTTTATTTATTTATTAAACAATCAATCCAATAATTTAACATTCAACAACTGGCTACTAACAATAAAACTTAAAGTAAACCATCCAGAAAATAAAAATACCAAAGTGACAATACTAGAAATAGATGAAGTACAATATCCAAATAACAACTGAATAATGGAAAGGGCGACACATGCCCCAATAATGAACATGTTAGGAGTAGAATCAAATGGATGAAGTCGTCTAAACAACAGGCCTGCAACTCCCACCTAAGCTGCAGTGCGTTCCTGCCAAAGGACCCTATGCAAGACGCCCTTGTGGCTGGGCACCTGTAATATATACATATATATATATACAAGAGAGAAAGAGAAATGGAAACGGGTCAGAGCCCGATAGTGTATATGATTTAAAAATTCGTTTAGCAAGTATTTAAATTGATTACAGGCTAATGCAACAAAATATTAGTGCGACACTCTCTTGAGAAATTCTCACCTCTCTTCTAATGTGCACACCTATCGCACTAACCTTCCCAATGGTCTATCTCATCATATATCACACTATCTTTCCCCAATGATTTAACTTACCTTAGGTTATTCGCAGGATTTAAAATTGAACGATACAATTGTTTGAAAAGAATATTTCAATTAGTATCCAAAGTTCTCGTTTTAACTTTATTAATTTATAAAGTTCTTCAGTGTCATATTATACTTTCTCAAAACAAGTATTACAATTTGAGTCATCAACCATGTCCTACATATCAAATCACAGTAGGCAGTTCCAGATTTCTGAATTTCATATATATATTAACTACTCGTAACATATATATATCATAACAGCACCCCACATAAAAACTATGGTGCGGGCATACTCTACTATCCAAACCCCGTATCACTCGTATTGAGGGGAATACAAATTCAAAATCACTCTAGAATTGTATTAACACATACACAACAATATTGAGGCCAAGCATAGATTCCAAGTCTCTAAGAGGATGGCACATACCCGCGTCTCTTAGGACCGTCTGAACTATCAAATCGATAGCCTGTACCAAGTATATCTATCTAGGGTACGAGTCAATATCCCCCATAAGGCAACACAGGATAAGATCAACCCAGCGCAGCAACCTCAGGGATAGCAAGTAGCGTGGGTATGTTTTTCACACATAGATAGTATATGCAAACCCAATCATATAACTATACTAATATTACCATATCAATGTTAGGTGTATTTCAAATCCCATAGTTACAACTTTTATCCTTATTTTCACCTTTTTCGTAAACACATATAATGGTTCGTTTCCAACCTTGATTCGGTATTATTCCAACTTACCACATAACTCTCATGGCTTTATCCTCCCAATTATAAAATTCAGTAGGTATTCATCTATTCTCTATCATAAATATTTGACGTAATTTCTCACTTTAAATTCGTAGTTTCATCGTTCCTTATATAGTTATCCCAAAAATACAATTCTCGTCATATATTAGAGGTCCCAAAATTTATTCGTATACGCTACTGGTCCTCTTTATCTCCCAAAGCATATTTTTAAGGGTGACCATGAATTATTCCTCATTAAAGTGAATTTCAACTAATTAAGAAGGAAAGATATGAGTGTTCCAGGAGGGGTCGATCGATCGAGGTCTAGGGATCGATCGATCGAACCTTCGATCGATCGAGGCTCTGGGCTCGATCGATCAATCAAGCAGGTCTGCGAAATCTGCAGATTTGCAGTTACGGGTTTCATCTTCTAACCTTCACCAAATCCATATTTTTCATAACCAATCGACCCAAAATTTATACTACTGACATTATATCATCATACTATGAAATTTCAACATAAATCATGTAGATTTCTATTATTAAACATGGATCAACAAGCCCCAAATTCATATAAAACCTCAAGAACCCTAGAATTTCATTAATATGTTCCAATCCATATTTTCCAGAGTTTTCTTCATCTACAACCTCATAAATTCGTGGTTCAATCCTCTACATGTTAAGGGGTTTCCAGAATAACAATTAATCCATCCCTATATGCAATTTCCTATCTCATCTTTTAGGTTTCTTCCATAAAACTCATTCTAATTACTCTTAAACTAATATGAAAGATGCATCAATGAAATAAGCAAGATAAACACTTGCCTGGGATTTTCAGAAGTCTGGTTTTGAGCTTTCTAACCCTAGATGATAACCCAGATATCTTATATAACCCTTTTAATTTTCGTGGGTTTAATTACCCAAAAATGTGAAATGTCCAAAATGCCCTCCCGGGGTACTAATTAGGCCTAAAAACGCTCCAAGACCCAAACTAAACCCCCGGGCACACTTTTCTGACTATCTCGACCCTTCCGGACGCGTTGGCGCACTCAAAATGATCATACGAATAACTTATAAAATATTCACTTTTATTTATCAATATTTAGTCCCAACGCGACACGGGCGCGTCCCGACTCAAATTTCCAAAATTGTCATTTTATTCACTCGTGACATTAAATATAACCAATACTATATATTACTTTGCTCATTAGTAATACTCGACAAATTTCCCATAATTACTAACTCTCGCCACGTTAATAATTATAACATAATAAATTTCCGAATTTTATTAAATAATTAATTCACATTAAATTTAATAAATCCCCAAATTAATATAGAATAAAAATACGGGGTATTACAGGGTAGCTGAGTGTTCACTAAGATAAGGAAAGAGGGAAAGAAACCGATTGCCTACTATGCCACCCTTATTAATAGTGAATCGAGAAAGAGGAACTTAATTCCCCCATTGAGCCCAACTATTCATGGCTAGTCATGTGAGCCTTGATGGATGATGATAATTTTAAGCATGACCATTCCTAGGCCATTATTTGTGACTCCTAAGTGAGTGATAGTGGTAGGAGTGGAGAAAAATAAGAATATGATGAAGAGAATGGGGATGATGAACTTCAAATTGCATTCTGTGAGTTATACGCGAAAATGATGAAATTAAAAAGGGCTAATTTAAAGTTGGAAGCTAATTTAAAATTATGTGCCATAGGGAATGATTATAGTAAATTGATTGATGATATTAGGGCACGTGATAAGACTCTTCGAGAGAAGTTTGAGTACGTTGAGGGAGAGAAAGATCACCTTCGTGGGTTTATTGAGATTTTGAAAAAGGACTCCCTTGAGTTTGAAGAGTCTAGTTATTTTCTCGAGTCTAGGATTGTGGAGTTAGAGGAGATATTGAGAGACTCTACTAATATCAAACTTGATTTAAATTTTAGGTCCAAAAAGTTAGATAAGATGTTAGGCACCGTCCGAATCAAAGATGACACTTATGGTATTGGTTTCAATATTTTAAATTCTTCCACTACTAAACCCAAAACTATGTTTTTGAGAGACTCAACCGTTGCTAGGAATGTTAAAAAAGGTTAACCCAAGGGTAACATTCCTCATGTCTACACATGTACACATTGCGATAGGAAAGGTCACCTTAGGTATTTTCGCTTTGATCGTAGAGATGGTCCTAATAAGTCTAGGTATAGAGTCATCAAGATTCCTAAAACCCAAGAGCGTCATGTCACACCTACATGGGTTAGGAAATATAATTGGGAGGCTTTACATGTTTGACTTGTTGATTCTCGAATGCTTGCACATGATACTTCCCATTCTAAATCTAATGTTTGATTGTGTTCGCATGTTTACATATACTAGCTTTTGTATTTCATATTATATGTGTTTGATAGTTGTATATGTTTTTAGTCTTTTGTATTTTTCTTCTCTCTTCTGAGCCCTATAGTGAAATAATACAAAAATATTTCATTTGTCTTTTGAGTTTTTTTTTCATTTGGTGTCTTAAAATGTTAAAAAAACTCAAAAAGCTCTTTTGTTTATGTGTAATTTAGTTTTGCACATTTGGTGTGACATATTTGTGTGTTTGAATCCACTTCATTATATGTTTTCATGTGTCTAGGACATTTTATTATGATTTTCAAAGCTTCGATCGTTCTTAATCATGCTTGCATGGAGTAGTTCGACTTTGATTATTCTTAAAGGGCTCACTTTGTATATGGGTCCACATACAGATGCACGAGCTCTTTCGAATTTTAACTTCATGTGGTATATTTGACCTAAGTGAGATGTTCTCCCATCAATCTTGATATCTACATATCTTTTGACTGTGGGTTTTTTGTGCATATAATAACCATTGCCCGTGAATATGTTAATTTTTTTATTAAATATATGAGGGTGTCAGGCGACACAGAATATGTGTGCTACGTGTGTACCTATGGCTCAAGTGCAAGCCAGTCGCTCAAATAATACTTGGTAAGTTGAGGTGGAATCCTCAGAGAATAAGATGATAAACATTTTGACGACGACAAGGTAGGCTACTAAAATCTAGGTATCGACTCTCGAAAGAAAAGAAAAGGTGATTTAAATTTGGAAAAATTTCTATTTAACTACAAAAACTTAACCAGCAAGTGCAATTTAATTTGAAAGAAAGCAAGAAACTTGAATTTTTATTTTTGAAAACTATTTGGAAAAAGTGGAGTCGGGATCCAATCCCCCAAACTGTAGGTATTTGCTGCTAAATATAAAATTCTTGATAATTATATAATAATTAAAAGAAGATCATTAATTGAATCGAAGCACTAAATATGTGAGAATATTACTCTGCTCAATATTTAGTCAACAGTTAAATTAATGCGAATGATAAAATTATTGGTACGTATATCGTATTCTCAAACGCTACGATTGCCTACGATAAACGAAGTTAAGATACCTACAATATTAGTCTCAACAAAAGTATCAAACCCTAGTAATTACTTATATGATTATGTCAAATTTTATATCTAACATCCACACCTAAGTTGGGTTCATGTTACCCAACTCTCTAAAAGTCTATCTGAATATGATTTACGCATGAATAGATTGATTTGTATGTAGATATACCTCTAAATAATTAACGGGATATGATACCTCTTTCGAGGGCAAGCTATTTCTTTTAGTGTATGCAACAATCCGTTAAATCATTAGGTTATCCTAGTAGGACGAGTGGTGTCTCATGAGGGTTTGTAGTGAATTTATCCACAAAATTCATTTTTATACGCCTCAAAGAAAATATCAAAATAATTAAAAACTGTACAATTTAATTTTCATAAAAATAATCACAACAAATTTTTATTCGATAATCTGAATTCAGTGTGTGAAGACCAAAATTAAACTGCTAACTTCCACCGATTGATCATTACGTTAATTTTCAAAAATAAACTTTCATTCAATTTTTCAAGGGATGCTCTCACAAATGAATCACTCGGATTATGGTTTTTTCTCTCGATGTGTGCGATATTAAGAGTAAATGTAATTGGACACGAGTTCATAAACACAATTTGAAAGGAGAAAATATTTATGGTGAAAAGATCTCATGAACGAAATGCGATTGTTGGAAAATGGAAAAACACCATTCTTTATTCACACCGTTTTGTCTCTTTATTATCTTTTCGTATATTAACTCTCCACGCGGTAATTAGTTTCGTTATTTAGACTCGGTTATGACTTTTTTGGGTGAAGGTGTTTTGGGTAATAATGGGAATGTTGGGAAATTTAGGAGTTGAAATTTTTTCTTGTGATGTCCATCGGCACTTTTTCGGATTTTTTTCTTTTTTCTTTTCTTTTTTCATATTTTCTCATTTTCTATTTTTTTTTCACTTTTCTATTTTTGTTTGAGAATTTTTAAATAAAAATTTTTTGCCCTTTTTTATCTACCATTTGGACGTAATTGATGAATTTCTCGATTTTCACAACTCCGGACCAATTGGATTTTTCAGGTTAACAAACGAAAAGTGATATCATTTTTGGGCTCAAAGTTGCTTGTAAAAGGATATTTTTCGCGACTTTTTATAGCTAATATTTTTGGGTAAACAAACAATGTCCTAACTTCATAAATCCAAATTACTAATCAAGTTACCATATGCGTCTTGAGATGAATTTAATTTTGAGATATTTTTAGCGCATTTTCAAAACAACATTTCACTCGATTTCTGTAAACGATCAAACAAAGATTTAAGTATCATCAACGACTTTTTATCACCTAAAGGATATTTTGAGTTTAATTTTAACTCGGAGTGATTTAATTTCAAAAAAAATGATAGGCTTGAAAATCTCACCGGGTTAAAAATGTCCACACTTATTCGTTAAGTCGTTGATTATTGCTTAATTTCTGTTTTTGGTCAAATTCGGCTTAGTGCATTAAGTTTTTACAAATTGATAGTTCAAACAAAAATTTTGTGATATTTTTGAATATTTTAAATTCGAAAATGTTATTTATTTTGAAGAAAAATATTTTTGACTTTTTCAGAAATTTTCAATTTTTTTTTAAATTTTGAAAATTTTGATTTTTTTTTTAAATTGTTGACATTTTTCAATTTTTGTGGGCATTTAAAAAAATTTCAAGTTTAAAATACGCATGTGTACCGCCCCCCAACTTGGACTTTTGCATTATCCTCATTTAGAAGGACTTAAAGCTAAATAAGAAAAGAAGAGTGCGAAAATAAAACAAACAAATATTAAAATGCAAGAGATGGTAACAAACTCAAATACTTTCATTAGCAATAAAGATTACATAGTTCCAAAAGATAAAACAATACATGAAAAGAACTGCATAATAAAAAATAACACGTTCATAATCACTAATGGGAAGGACTAGAGGCATTGGGGGCACGAGCTTATGGGTCGTAATAGTAATCTGGCATTTGCGCGTCCGGACCCATACTCAAACGGTATATGTTCGCTTGGAGTCTCATCATCATACTTATATTCTGCCTATAGTCAGGTCGGTCTTCTCGACGGTCCTCCCGGTACTCGGCTATGAACCAATCAAGGCGGGCTTCCAAGTGATCCATACAGATATTTATCACCGTCGTATTATATGCACCTTCCTCAAATTCGGCCTTATAATCAGGGTCAGCCTCATCATGGTCACCTTGGGCCTCCCCCTCACTCCTTCTTCTTCTTCCTCGCCACTCTCGTCCTCTATTTCAACGTCCTCAAAGATAAGTGCGAAAGGAGGTTGGACATTTCTTAATTATGTGGTGCTCCGCCCAATAGATGTAGAATTAATGGGCTTGGGCTTGGGCTCATGTGCTACAGGGCCCCACCTATCGGCATGATAGTTGGAGCAAAGAGAATTAATGAAACGAGCATATGGTAGAGACATTTTACCGGTGCCGTTATCAGCCGTGGTAGTGATTTCGTTGAAGTAGATGTGAGGGAGGCTTATTTTCACTTTCTCGTAAACAATAAAGTATAGATTCGTCGAGTTATTGTTCGTTGGAAGAATAGTGCCACATGCGATAAGATTGGCATAGGGGTCACGTTAGGGGATCCGCCCAAAAGGGAAAGTATCTCGTTCCTACGGGGTGTTGGGTGCCTAACGTCTTGAACATTGAAGCGGTGTGAGAGGTGGAACTAAATATGGGTAGGTGGGATTCTCATAAATTTTAACCCCTTTCGCCCGCATTTTCTGCTTTATGATATTAAGTGTGAGCGCGACTTTTGTGCCGTTAACTTAGGCTTCATGGTGGCCTTTGGATGTTTTGACGAGGGTACCATAGAAAATGCGAACAACTTCGTCGTGGACCTCAAGTGAGTCGTCGACCAAAGAATCACACCACCCAAATAGAGCAAATAACCGAGTTACATCACCGAGAAGTTGATCCCACACAACTTTTCGCTCGATGAAAACCATTCAGGTGGATCCAAAATATTTGTCGACCCAACCCCACTTTTGCACTGAGTGGAAATTATCCCAGGCGTCGTTTCCCTCGATTTCGACGGAGTTGTATTTGCACACAATGATCCATAGGCCATGATGGAAATAGGAAAATAGGAAGACTTGGAGAATTTGTAAGAGAAAAGGGTGAATTGTTTGGTTCAGGGAAAAGGTGGAAATGGGTTGGTATTTATAGGTGTGTGGGGGTGTCAAAGGGTTATGTGGGAAAATGGAGGGGGGGGAAGGAAAATGGATGGTTTTAGATTTGGAGAGAATTGAAAAGGATGGATTTTTATATATGGAGGGAAGAGGGTGTATTGGAGGGGAGGGAAGGTGAAAAAATGGGGGGAAAGGAAATAATTGGGAGGAATCACGTGTTGGCAACAACGAGGAATGACTCGGTTCGCCCATAGGGCCGAACCAGTTCGGATCATATTGCTACCAAATCCTTAGTTTTTCCTATTAATCCATTGCGCTCAGGCATGGAGGTGGGGGAACCTACAAATATCTCCACTTTGATCGAAAATTCACTAACGATGACCATAGGCACTCAAAATTCGCAGCGTTTTCAACTTCCTCTCTCTCGGCACGTGTTAGAGTAAAATCGAGCACTCGCCTCTCTTGCTATCATGGACTTAACTCACACCTAAATGTGCTACACTCACACATGACTAAAAAATACAACATAACATCACCCCATACACGTTGGGGTTGTGACTACCTCTCTCTAAATTACCCACTCATCCTTATATACAGGGTCCGACACCTCGAGATATGACTTTAGGCATTATCCATTTACCTTAAATGTGTTCCTATACTTAGGATCCTCAAACTCTATCGCACTATGTGGGAACACCTCTTTCATAATGAACGGGTCGGTCTACCGCGAATGTAACTTGTCGAGAAACAAATTAAGTTGTGAGTTGTACAAGAGCACTTTTTGGCCCGAATGAAACTCTTTTCTATTGATATAACTATCGTGCGCTAGTTTCATCCGCTCTTTGTCAATGTGGGGGCTCTTATATGAATCGTTGTGTATTTCTTCTAACCCACTCAATTGAAGTTTCTTCACTTCACAGACTTTATTAAGATTAAAATTCAACCTCTTAATGGCCCACTACGCCTTGTGCTCTAGCTCAATGGGGAGTTTCCAAGTTTTCCATACATAAAGCGGAATGGTGACATTCCGAGAGAGGGTCTTGTACACAGTTTGATAAGCCCATAGTGCATTGAGTAATCTATTAGACCAATCCCTACGGTTGGGATCAACGATCTTTTTGAGAATGTGACTGATCTCTCGATTGGCTAACTCAGCTTGTCCATTCGTTTGTGGGTGGTAAGTCGTCCCAACCTTATGGACGACGCCATACTTTCTCATTAACTTCTCAAATGACTTATCGTAAAAGTGTGTGTCGTTATCACTAATGATGACTTTTGGAGCACCAAAATGAGAAATTATGTGTTCATGGATGAACTTAACCACCATCGTATTGTCATTCATCCTAGTAGCAATGGACTCTACCCACTTAGACACATAGCCTACCATGACAAGGATGCATAGGAAAATGAAAGAGGGAGGGAAAGGTCCCATGAAGTCGATGACCCATCATTTAAATATCTCGATGGTGAAAATAGGGGTCAACGACATCATGTTACGTCGAGTAATTCCTCCCATCTTTTGGCATCTATCGCATGATATACAATACAAGTTCATATCCCGAAAGATAGTGGGCTAATAGAGATCGCATTGAAGAAACTTTACGTTCATTTTTTATGGAGAAGTGACCTCTACATGCTTTCGAATGACAAAATCGAACAACACTAGGAATCTCCTCATCCGACACACATTTTCGGATTATTTACTCGGCAAAATACTTAAATAAATAGGGATTGTCATAGAAAGACATGCACGACCATGTAAAAAGTTTCCTCTTCTCTTGCGGTGTCCAATCAAAGGGGACGACCCCATGACTAAATAGTTCATGATATCCATAAACGAAGGATGAAATGAAGTGGAAAATAGTTGCTCATCCGAAAAATACTCGTCTATAGGTATGTGATCTTTATGTACGTCGAACGAGAGCCTAGATAAGTGATCAGATACGATGTTATCCACTCCTTTCTTGTCTTTAATGGAAAGATCGAACTCTTGGAGTAGCAAGATCCAACTAATGAGACACGGCTTCGCATCCTTTTTAGAAAGGAGATATTTGATAGTTGTGTGGTCGATAAAGCACATTATGGGTGACCTTATAAGATATGAACGGAATTGGTCAATGGAGAACACTACCACTAGCAAATCATTCTTAGTGGTGGAGCAGTTCAATTGAGGTCTGATTAACGTACGACTAGTGTAGTATATGACATAGTCCTTCTTATCTCATTTTTCCCTAAAATAACCCCTATTACGTAATCACTCACATCACACATAAGCTCAAACGGAAGGCTCCAATCCGGAGCTTGCATGATGGGAGAAAAGATTAGCATACTTTTCAATTTTTCAAAAGCCTCTTGGCACACTTCGCTCCACTCAAAAGGGGCATCCTTCGCGAGTAGGTCACTTAAGGGCATAACTATGGAGCTAAAATCGTTAATAACCCTGCGATAAAACCCCGTGTGGCCCAAGAATGAGCGCACGTCTTTTCATGACTAGGGCAGGGGAGTTTTTGCAATAACATCAATTTTTTCCCTATTGACCTCTATCCCCTTGGATGACATGATGTGGCAAAGAACTACTCCTTTGGTAACCATAAAATGGCATTTCTCCAAATTCAGTACCAACTTCTTTTCCACACACCAAGTAAGCACCTTTTTGAGATTAGCAAGGAATTGGTAAAAAGAGAGGCCGAATACACTAAAATCGTCCATGAACATCTCTGATAACTTTGCTTTAACGTGTATGTCGTTGTTGATGAAAGCCAAGTTAGTCAAAATCCTCAAATACCTACAAAATATAATAAACTCAAGTGTAGAGTGGTAAGTAAGGATGTCAATCCACTTTCTAGGGAGTAAGCTAGAGACAAATTCAATTGTAATTCACTTTTTATTTTCTTTTTGGGCTTTTGCACTTTTCTAATTTTTTTTAGCTTTTTCAAATATTAAAACAATTGGGTGTGGTGAGTTTGAAATAACACTAAACTAAAATAAAGATCTAAACAACTAACTAAAAAGTGACTAAAATGAAAACAAAAGCTAACACTAAAATAAAAGATAAAGTGAGGTAAATAATTGTGAGAACAATCAAGGAGTGGGATTACACCACAAATTTTAGTTATTCTAATTAATTAATTTAATTATTTGAATTCTCCCAAATTAATATATAAACTACTAATCAACTCTCGTTGCAAGTGTAATTTTAATAATAACATTTTAGAATATTAAGTTTAACACGTCACAACTCTAGAAAAATAAATCTACATTTCTTTTAATTAATCACCCGCTACGATCGATTAATTAAAATTTATGTAAATCTTACAAATTAAATTTAGAGTTGAAATTCAAGTTATAATACCCCACTTAAGAAATTCCTATCTCTAGTTCGAATATAAAAGGGACATATACCAAATAGTCCCTCGGTCATTTTTTAATACCCATTTAGTCCAAACTTTTTTATTTTGTCTCAAAAAGTCCTTTGCCACATATTTTGGAGAGGGAGTGCTGCTGGCGCGGACCTCTAAAAATAAGAGGATATTGAGTGCTTGAGGGACTAAATGGGTTAAACTAAAAATATGTGTCCTTTTTAAAAAATATATATTTATAGTAGGGACTATTTAATAATTGACCCAATCTAAAATGGGTATTATAACTAGAATTTCGATTTTCTCTCGAAAATCATTTACCCTCTCTCGAGGCGTAAATCTAAGGGCGGGGGATCAAAATTAACATTCAAAGGGACTTTTCAAGTAATCAAACTAATTAAACTAAAATAATATCAAATAAGGGTTTCACCCCACCCCTTGAAAGGGGATTTAGCCTAACATGATATTAAACATGACAAATTAATAATCAAGGCTACTAAAATGAAAGAGAAGAGAATAGAACAAGCAAACCAAATCTCTTTGAGAAAGTTGAACTCTAATCTTCCAAATTGAAGCATACAACCCCTCCAATTGAGCATCCAAATGCTTTGAAATTAATTATTCACTCAATTAACTCTCTTACAATATTTAATCTCACAAATATCTAAAATAAAAAAAGGAAAAATTATTTACAAAGATAATTTTCTCTATAATTCTCTCTCTAAAATTCCTATCTCTAAGCTTTTCTACATTTTTTGGGGTCTTCATCTTCAATTTATAGTAGGCATGGAGCATGGGGGTATAAATGGGAATTGGCTATGGTGAACATGTGGGAAAGGTGAGAGCACATGTGCATGGGGGTGTGAGGTGTGAGGATATAATCTGATTTGGGTTAAATGTGCACATGGGGATAATTTGGGAAAAAGGGGGATAAAGGTTAGTTGGGGGTAATATGGGTAAAAGGTTTAAAAGTGGGTTTAATTGTCATGTGGCTTTTGGTTTGTGTTTTAGTCCGGCTTCTTGTGTTTGGCAGGTAAGAGAAACGATTTTGGTTTATGGGTTGAAATGGTCTTGGGTGGAGGTGGTTGTAAATGGGTATGGGCGGTTCCGGGTTGTTGGAGTTGAGTTGGGGTCGACCATGGCAAGGGGTTCAAAGCAGGTCGGCGCCGGAAATGGGGTTGGGATCTCGGGGTGTTGGAGGTTAGGGCCACCGGAATGGTTAATAGGTTGTGGTTGTTGGTGAAATGGGTTTAATGTTGGGTATGTGTTGTGTGTGTGTTAATGGAGATGGTGGAAGAGAGAGGAGAGAGAATGTGGAGAGAGGTTGAAGAAGATGAACAGTAAAAAAGGGGGGAATTGGTTTGGTAGGCTGTAGGAGAGTAGTGGTGTGGGTGAGTGGGTTTAGGTGTAGTGTAAATGGGTGTAAGAGGGTTTTGTGTGTGTGTGTTTATGTGTGAGGGTGTGTGTTTAATTTGAACCCCTAATAAAAATAACACTAAAACGAATTAATAAAAATAAAATTATAAAATAAAATCGTATTAAAATTCTATTCTAAAATCAAACAAAGACTCAAATAAAATTGAAATTAAAAATAGAAATAGAAATAAAATAAAAATAAAAATAAAAATAAAATCTAATAAAACTAAAACTAAAATTCTAAATAAATGTAAAATCAAATAAAACTAAAAAAATAAAATCTTAAACAAATCTAATCCTAATAAAAATAAAACTAAACTAAAAGCTAATAAAAATCAAAATAAAATAACATTATATTAATAAAAATAAAAAATAAAAAATAAAAAATAAAATCTAAAATCTAAAAATTCTAAAATAAACCTAAAATTAATCCTAAAAATAAAAATGACACAAACTAAAAATCTAAAACTATTAAAAAGGACACAAACTAAACACACACAGGGTTTGTGACAGTTTAGGCTTGGTTTGGGTAGGCTAGGTTACGGGATAATGGTATTTAGCTCCAAAAATGCACAATTGCCTTGAAATACGCATTTGAACACCGCAACGTGCATTCGGTCTAGAAAATAAATATTTAAGCACATAAGACCCATATTGTCGAGAATTAGCAACTAAAATACATCTATTCGTGGCATAAATTGTACAGTTTTGGGTGCTTATCAACCTCAAGGCCCCTTTAGACCATGTCGCTAAATAGACTAAGCATGCACCTTTAAAAGGGCGCGAGTGCATTACATAATCCAAATGGCATACATTTGTAGGCGAACGAGCCAAATTTAGCCTGCATGTCTTTCCACGTAGATATCGAGTTCAGTGCTAGTGACCAAAGCCAAGTCTTGGCCTTGTCTTTAAGTTAAAACGGGAAAAGTTAGAAGTGCACTACATCTTGAGCGCAATATTGATCGTAAAATGTCTCACACGGCTCCTCTAACTCTCTAATGTGGAGATAAGGCTTCTCCGACTCCATACCATGAAATTGTGGGAGAATTTGAATCATCCCATTCCTAAAGTGTAATTGCCATGCATTATACGGAAATATAATGCATCCCGAAGCGAGGGTTCACTCCAGATATAAGAGTTCTCTTATGGGATGGTACGACATCGCTCCCTCACCCTTTCTAAAACTAGCGTGATCAGACATCGTGCTCACACTTATATAATCACTTTCCTAACCGGAGTTCCTAAATGTTTGACTCGTGGTGTGACTATTCGGTGTAGGAGGTGTAACCTAGAAATTTAGAGTGGCTGGAGTGTTATTGCTTGAGGGAGGGATTTCAACTATAGGCTTAATATTTGGATTGGGCTGAGTATTTTGCATTTAGGCTTCGAGAGAATATTTTTATTTTTATTTTTATTTTTATTTTTATTTTTATTTTTATTTTTATTTTTATTTTTATTTTTATTTTTATTTTTATTTTTATTTTTATTTTTATTTTTATTTTTATTTTTATTTTTATTTTTATTTTTATTTTTATTTTTATTTTTATGATTTTTTGGATTTTTTATTTATTTTTTTTTCTTTTCTTTTTAGGGTCTAGAGTCAAATTCTTAGATTAATTTGACTTAACCTAGTGTGTCGACCTACTCCCTGGCTATGACGCCAAAATTTGATTCGACATAGAATATGTGTACTACGTGTGTACTTATGACTCAAGTGCAAGCCGATCGCTCAAGTAAAACCCAGTAAGTCAGGGGTTGAATCCTCAGGGAATAAGACGATAAACATTTTGACGACGATCGACTCTCAAAAGATAAGAAAAGGTAATTTGATTTTGGAAAAAAATTTAATTAACTACGAAAACTTAACTAGTAAGAGCAATTTAATTTGAAAGAAAGTAAGAAACTAGAATTTTGATTTTTTAAAACTGTTTGGAAAAAGTGGTGTCGGGATCCAATTCCCCAAACCGTAGGTATTTTCTGCTAAATATAAAATTCTTGATAATTATATAATTAATTAAAAGAAGAAAAATAATTGAATCGAAGCATTAAATATGTGAGAATATTACTCCGCAAAATATTTAGTCAACAATTCAATTAATGCGAATGATAAGATTACTGATATGTATATCGTATTCTCAAACACTACGGTTGCCTACGACAAATGTAGTTAAGAAACCTACAATATTAGTCTAAAAAAATTATCAAACCCTAGTAATTACATATATGATTACATCAAATTTTATATCTAATATCCACACCAGGGTTGGGTTCATGTTCCCCAATTCTTTAAAAGTCTAGCCGAACTTGATCACATTTGCTACGCATGAATAGATTAATTTGTATGTAGACATGATGAAGAAATAACAAGAAATATGTAGTAAATTAAAGTTACCAATGATGGAGATTGTAAAGCATGTAATAAGAACCAAACTTGATTGAAATTTCGAAAACAATATGATCTTCCATTGAATTTGGAGTGAAAAAATATGTAAAAGTTGATTCAAGAAGTTCTTAATCTTTTTATGCCTTACAATGAGTTACATTGAAGAAGAAAAACTCCTGATAGGTATTTAAAAGGGCAAAAAGTCGTTTTAAGAAGATCTCATATACTCAAACTCTTCTAGCTAAAACATAGGGAAAAAATAAAAATTCCCTTCTTAGACCGAACCCATTGGGTGAACCCATACCGAACCGAACCCATGGAGGAAACCTGTTATCATAGGGCACCGAACTGCTTGGGTTCATTTCTCTGCCTAAGCTTGGCTTGTTTGCTCGAATTGCTCTTATTTACCACTGAATTCTCTTCTCAACTTCAAATGTGCGTAACTTTCTATCCGTAGAGCGAATCGGAGTACCATTTCTTCCAGTGTACTTGTGGCTTCAAGCTCTTTAACTTTTCAGTTGGATCCTCCGAGTTTCAACTGGAAAATTATGAAATTGCCCTTGACTTCGCCTTTTTTTTTTATTTTTTCACTGTTTCGACTTTTCTCTCGCATCCGAATCACATGTAAAACATGAGGGAAATACACAAAACACGAAATACTCGCCAAAAAGATTAGTATCATAAACATGAGATAAATTCGAGCTAAATGCACTGTATGAGACCGTAAAAATGCCAAAATTAAGTAAATAAATGTGAAATATTTATACATAATTGAGGTGCATGGGAAACGGTTACGAAAGGAGAAAATTTCATTTGCAGGAAAGCCACCATTGGCAAGATCTTAAAAAATGAGAGGCATAAAGAAAATATTAAAGTCCAAAATATTTGTTTGTTTGATTTTTGAACTATGGTATCTTAAAATTTTGAGTGAGTAAAGATGTCATTTGTTTTTCTTCTAAGGGTGTTATAGTTAAAGATCAACGAGTTTGCACAATGAATCCTAGTTATACTTACGCTATTGATTTGTATAATCATTAAAATGCTAGACTTGTGTGCATTATGTTTTTTTGTTCTTTGAGTTCACTTTATCTGTCACTTGAGGCTAAATCTTACTTTGATAAAGTTTGGGGGTGAAATAGAACTCCTTGAACATTTTTGAGTGATCGGGACGTATTTTATTTGTTTCTAGTTCATTCCCCTTCAATCCATCCCACATATTTAGACATATCGATACAATCCTAGTGTGTATAGCATACATGTTTTGTGTCATGTTGTGATCTTTTATAACTATATATATGTGCTTGTGTGTCAGTGGTATCAGAGCAGGAATACTAAGTTTCGTGTTATATCCATGTTTAGGAATGAATTTTAGTATTTTTTATATGAAGATTCAATCGTTTTCTAGACCTCTTATGTTTCATGGGAATAACTAAGAATAATGGAAGATGCATATGAAATCAGCAGTTAAGGTAATGTAATAACCCGAGATTTTTGGGACAATAATTTATTTATTTTTGGGATAAATAAATATTATTTTAATTGGAGAATAATTAAATTGGCATTGAGGTCAAAATTTGGAGATGTTAGAAAGTGATTCGAATGACGATTCTGAGGGTGCGGTTGTTTCCGAAAGGGTCGAGATAGTCGAAATGACTGTACTTGGGTCTTATTTGGGTTCCGATATATTCTAAGTTCGTTTGGCTCGAATTAAAGTGACCAAGTCAGTTAAAGTGTGTATTATCATTTAAAGTTGTGTATTTTGGGAGATACGGCTTAAAAGCCTACGGAAGAAACAATTCTCCTTAGAGAGAATGAGAAAGAAAGAGAGAAATAGAGAGAAGAAGAAAAGAAGAAGAGAAAGAGGAGAAAAATGGGATTTTCGGCCATTACGCGATTTCGAGGACGAATCAGACTCTACAAACTTGAGGCAAGTGATTAAACATTCTAAATAATTGTTGTGTATCATTTATTTCATGATTTGTGGATAAAATTATGGATTTTGGGTATAAAATGTTAAAACTTAGATTTTGGGTAAAATCTTAGATTTGTTGTGTATATAATGAATTTGAAGCTACAAATTAGTTGAGGTGGGCTATTTAATGATTTTTTATGTTAATAACATGTTTGGGTAGAAGAAAAATGGTTCGGAGATGATATATATGATTTTTGGGATTTTTGGCTTTTGACAAAATTAGCCATTTTCGTAGCTTCTGTAGGCCGAATCGAGTCGTCCCCTTACCGAATCGATTTGGAATGTTACAGGTGCCCAGGTCTGAGTGATCGAATTAATTCGGACCCAACCCGAATGGATTCGACCTAAGACAGAAGCCCAGGTCTTTGGACCCGAATCGATTCGCCTTGGAGGCCGAATCGATTCGCTGGGCCGAATCGATTCGGATTGGGCCCGAATCGATTCAGAAAGAGGGCAGTTTTGGGGATGTCTTTCTAGGGTGAGTTTCATCCCATTCCTTTTGAGGTTATCGATTGAGAATCTCTATATGAGTTGTGAGAAGTGTGTTTTGAGGATTTTTAGGGAGTTTCCCTTATGAGGAATTATTGGAGTCATATTGACTTAATATGAGAGAATATCGATTCGGAGATTATCGTACCGACTAGTGGCGAAGCCCACTATTATTGAGATTTTGTTTTGGAGATATTATGGATTTATAAGAGAGAGTTAGTATGCGCTTAATGATAGTGGATTTTATAATTAAATCCCAAACGGTATAACTTTAAAGGTTCATATGATTGATTGAACCATATTATGGATTGAGAATAATAAATGCAGATCGATGTGCATACGAATATAGAGAATATCCTTAACGTAAATAGAATTGACAGACGATTCACATATATAGAAGTGAGGTGTGAACTTCAAGTGAGAAATAGTAGAGTGTATACTAAGTGGGGAAGTTATGTGAGTTATTGACGAATAGTATATCGAGAGTAAAGTATACTAAATAATGAGATTATTTCACTTACGCCTAAGAGCGTACTATGAGTATGTAAATAGTGTGATATATATACCTTATGTGATGGTATACATTTATATGATGTTATGATGTATGTGTAGAGGGGGCTTGAAGGTAACCCTGAGATTAAGGATAATTCCCAATTTAGCAATAGTGTTTGGGATTAAGCAACCGAGGCAGCTCAAGCGTGGCAACTCAACGAGGCAGCTTAGCGTGGCAACTCGTAATTTGGCTTGTTGTGTTAGTCATATTGTATCTTAGTTTATATTGACTATAAGCTATAATGGTTGTAATGATGTAATGAGAATAATAAACGAGTTTTAGTGTTAGGTCAAACGGTACTCGCGAGAGACCAGGCTTGGTAGGGCCTGTGAGAGATTTCATGCTCTATCGAATGATCTCGCCGTGGAAACTTTAGAGGGACTTGGTTTGGAGGATTGAGAAGTGAGGCACCATTGGGAACTTGTCCTGACCATCTTAGATACACCTGGTAAAACACCAAAGGACCCTGGCCTTGGAACCTCGGGCGGAGCAGCTTAGAGTTCCATCGGGCGTTGAGTTGAGAGCCAAATAACCCTCTACTTAATGTCACATCTACTGTAGGTGATGTCACTAGCCAGCTAAACAATGTCAGACATGCACTTGAGTAAACCACCGTGGTATTTGGGGCTGTCAGGCAGTTGGTGAGCCACCTCTGCGACAACAGCCCCTTAACACGCAGTGGTTAGGCAAAATGCATATCTTGGCATTTAATGTTTATGACATGGAGACAACTAGTGCATCAGACATTTATTGTGACATAAAGTATAAGGGATATCTTTCATAGTCTTTAATGACTGAGTTGCCTCGGGGATGGTGTGGGGGGCTATTTAAGGACCCCAACCACCCCTGAGGAAAGGATGATCTTTTGAGAGTTTAAGAAGTTATTACTACAGAGAATACACATCGGAGAGAATTATTACAAACTAGAGGTCTTATTCACTCACCATTGTCATTTATTACGTAGCTTTTAATACGTGACAGAGATTTTTGAGGGTGTTTTGGTGTGATTGCCTGCCTACCAAGGTGTATCTAGCGTTCTTACTTCTCTCTCCCTCTAGCTAAGTGACTTATAAGTTCATTACTATCTTCCTGAGTTATAGACGATAGATTTGTGAGTTTAAACTAAGTTTCATTTTCATTGAGTTCTTGTTTGCATGTTCTATCACTAATCCAAGGTTTTGGCCAATCAACTTAGCATTACCATACTCAAAAGGGCTACACCTCCATCTTATCTAAACTACCCTCTTACATTTGGCGACTCTGCTGGGGAGGCGTTCTTCTAAGTAAGGAGTATGGCGCAAGATAACGTTAATCGAAGTCTCAACTTTGATAACATCCAACACAAGGAAGAGCAGGCAGCGAGAGAACTGGAGGCTCTAAGGGATGGAGCTCCTCGAATAGAGGTACCTCCCGTTCAGGTGGCGACAGGCGTTCTAGGGGTGACATAAGCTTCCACGAGTGCAATATGTATATCTTGTGTGAATGATATATATATATATATATATATATATATATATATATATATATATATATATATATATATATATATATATATGTGTGTGTGTGTGTGTGTGTGTGTGTGTGTGTGTGTGTGTGAAGCATACCCCCTCTATGCTATCATGGGAAGTTGCGCGATATGGGTGAGTGGATTGAGGAGCAGGGAGCGTATAGTCCCTAAGTCATAGCGTCCATTTATTATTGTGTGATTTTTATTAAGGGTGAGACGTGGTGGGTATGTTTTGTCTCATTTTTGTGGAGGAATTATAACCGCTTCCCATACATTGTGTTATGTTTTTTGCCAAGACGGTGTGAGATTCCCACCGTTGGTACCCCGGATGATATGTGAGTGATTCCCTGGTAGATGATAGCATTGAGAACTTACATCCTCGAGTTATAGCTCGTTGGGATGGTTACTATGATACTTGCGTGAATAGTATATTAATTGTATATGATTATGTGATATCATTTATCTCTAGAGTAAAGAGACATAAGAAGATTGCTTGAATCTCATTCTAGGAGATTTTAACCGGACTAATAATGTGATGAATATGTAAAGTGAAAATGAAGAGTAGATAATTATTATGAGTATATATATAGTACTTTGGGTATCGAGGGCATAATGGACCTCAACGACCAATATTGCCAAGGAGTAGTGTATCAGGGGGGTTCCTTGTTTGGATTTCGCTTGCGAGACGTCCTACGCATGAAACGCAGTGCAATGTTGGGAGTGAGGAGAAAGTGAGGAGAAGTTAGTTGTAACAACCCGAATTTTTTAAAAGGGAAATTTAAATTAATTTTGGAAATCATAGAAAAATGAAATTTTGCATTTTATAAATTTTATAATTTAAAGTGTTGGCTTTTATATTTGAAAAATAAAATTTCAAACGGAATTGGAATCGGAATTAAAATGGAGTTTTAATTGAATTTTTATTACATAGAAGAGTCCTCAAAACATAAAACGCTCTTAGAGTCCTCAAAATATAAAACTCTCAAGAAAAAAAAATATTTAAAAATATTGGACGATCCGATCGTGTTGAAATTTTTTGGACAACTTCTTCCCATCTTCATCTAATTCTCTGTAACATTTCATCCAATTTCAACGATCCGATCACCCGGAATTATTTTTTTAGTCTTTGTATCTGATTAGAACTCTTTTCTTAATCAAACTCTTAATCCTTTATATATCAACAAATTCATGGCTTGGCTTTTCAAATCACTTTTTCTCAAACTTTTCAACCAGAAGACCTCTCCAAAATTACTACCTTTCATCTACAAACGATAGCCCCACACTTATTCAAGATTTCAACCTTATATTAAAAGGCTTATTTGGTGTTTTCTCGAGTTTGGGCTAGAATGAGATTTGATTATTTTTGTGAGAGGAACGTGATGGTGTGTTTAGATTTTGAGGCTGAAATCATGTGATGATTTTAAGGTATAAGGTTTTACACAATATACTCCTTAATCTCGCAAGTTTTATTCCCTTCGTTTTCTTGTGATTATTGACTCATTTTGGGTTGCTAAATTCAATTGGAATCTAAAAAATATTTGTTGGAATCTAATTTTAATTCATGTGGTATTATTATTGTGTTTGTCATGTTGTCATGAGATTTTAATATGGCACTGAGGTTGGGCACCCGCCAAGACTCCTTTTTCGGCTACTTGATAAAGTATGGCGCTATATAATGAGGCCTGGTGACAATAATTAATGTGTTGTTGACAAATTATATTGATAAAAATGCTTATGAGATTCGTATTTGATTTTAATATTCGTACGCGTATTGTTATGCTTTATTCACCGTTAATATTTATTGAGCATCTTTCCTATCGTATTGTGTACTTCCCCATATTTTCTTTTAGTGTCAGGTTAGCGCGAATTTGGGTGCTTTGAATTTGATTTGGAGAATGATATTTAGCATGGATTATTACTGGGAAGAATATTCGAGAATAAAAGTTGAAAATATTTGTGTTTATTTTTTATGTATAGAGCATTGGAGATTTATTTTATTTCGAGATAGATAGTTGTTTTATTTCGAGAGATTATTGTTTGTATTTAGGTTGAAGATTGAGATTAGTATATTCTCTCTTATTTTAATTATGGGTTTTTAGATGCTCTATACCTTGTGATTTATGGATGTAGTATAGTTTTTATGGACAATAGCGCTCCGTTCGCTCTCCCCGGACGGGCGTGGTGTTACACATGGTATTAGAGCTTAGGTATACGACAACCCTTGGGTCTTGGGTTTTAGGTCTAACATGCGGGTTAGTCATATTTTTGAAGATGGAAATTTTTTGTGATAAGTTGTGTTAGGCATCGAGGTTAGATGTGAGGTATTTAAAATTGATTTTTGGAGATGATATTTATTTTTGGAGATTGTTGGTGTGGCTTGATTTTTGAGTGTTAGGCTTCGTTGAATTTCGAGGGCGAAATTCCTTGTTAGTGGGGAAGTATGTAACAACCCGAATTTTTTAAATGGGAAATTTAAATTAATTTTGGAAATCGGAGAAAAATGAAATTTTGCATTTTATAAGTTTTATAATTTAAAGTGTTGGTTTTTATATTTGAAAAATAAATTTTCAAACGGAATTGGAATCGGAATTAAAATGGAGTTTAATTGAGTTTTTTTTATATAGAAGAGTCATCAAAACATAAAACTCTCTTAGAGTCCTCAAAACATAAAACTCTCTAGAATGCAAAAATATTTAAAAATATTGGCCAGTCCGATCGAGCTGATATTTTTTGAACAGTTTACTCTCATCTTCAGCTAATTCTCCGTAAAATTTCATCCAATTCCAATGATTCGATCACCCAAAATAAATTTTAGTGTTTGTATCTAATCAAAACTCTTTTCTTAATCAAACTCTTAATCCTTTATATATCAACAAATTCGTGGCTTGGCTTTTCAAATCACTTTTTCTCAAAATTTTCAACCAGAAGACCTCTCCAAAATTACTACCTTTCATCTACAAACCATAGCCCCAAACTTATTCAAGATTTCAACCTTAGATTAGAAGGCTTATTTTGGTGTTTTCTTGAGTTTGGGCTAGAACGAGATTTGATTATTTTTGCGAGAAGAACGTGATGGTGTTTTACATTGGTTAGATTTTGAGGTTGAAATTATGTGATGATTCATGTGATGATTTTAAGGTATGGGGTTTTACACAATATGCTCCTTATTCTCGCGAGTTTCATTCCCTTCGTTTTCTTGTGATTATTGACTCATATTTGAGTTGCTAAATTCAATTGGAATCTGGAAAATATTTGTTGGAATCTAATTTTGATTCATGTGGTATTATTATTGTGTTTGGCATGTTGTCATGAGATTTTAATTGGCACTCAGGTTGGGCACCCACCAAGACTCCTTTTTCGGCTACTTGATAAAGTATGGCGCGATATGGTGTGGCCTGGTGACTATAATTAATGTGTTGTTGACAAATTATATTGATAAAAATGCTTATGAGATTCTTATTTGATTTGAATATTCGTACTCGTATTGTTACGCTTTATTCACCATTAATATTTATTGAGCATCTTTCATGTCGTATTGTGTACTTCCCCATATTTTCTTTTAGTGGTAGGTTAGCGCGAATTTGGGCGCTTTGGATTTTATTTGGAAAATGATATTTAGCATGGATTATTATTGGGAAGAATATTCGAGAATACAAGTTGAGAAGATTTGTGTTTATTTTTTATGTATAGGGAATTGGAGATTTATTTTACTTCGAGATAAATAGTTATTTTATTTCGAGGGATTATTGTTTGTATTTAATTTGAAGATTGAGATTAGTAGATTCTCTCTTATTGTAATTGTGGATTATTAGATGCCCTATACCTTGTGATTTGTGGATGTAGTATAGTTTTTATGGACAGTAGCGCTCTGTTCACTCTCCCCGGGTGGGTGTGGTGCTACAGATGGTATCAGAGCTTAAGTATACAACAACCCTTGGGTATTGGGTTTTGGGTCTAACATGCGGGTTATTCATATTTTTGAAGATGGAAATTTTGGGTGATAAGTCGTGTTAGGCAACGAGGTTAGATGTGAGGTATTTAAAATTGATTTTTGGAGACGAGATTTATTTTTGGAGATTGTTGGTGTGGCCTGATTTTTGAGTGTTAGGTTTCGTTGAATTTCGAGGGCGAAATTCCTTGTTAGTGGGGAAGTATGTAACAACCCGAATTTTTTAAATGGGAAATTTAAATTAATTTTGGAAATCGGAGAAAAATAAAATTTTGCATTTTATAAATTTTATAATTTAAAGTGTTGGTTTTTATATTTAAAAAATAAATTTTCAAACGGAATTGGAATCGAAATTAAAATGGAGTTTTAATTGAATTTTTATTATATAGAAGAGTCCTCAAAACATAAAACTCTCTTAGAGTCCTCAAAACGTAAAACTCTCTAGAAAAATAAAATATTTAAAAATATTGGACGGTCTGATCGAGCTGAAAGTTTTTGGACAGCTTCCTCTCATCTTCAGATAATTCTTTGTAAAATTTCATCCAATTCCAACGGTTCATTCACCCGAAATAAATTTTTTAGTCTTTGTATCTGATTAGAACACTTTTTTTAATCAAACTCTTAATCCTTTATATATCAACAAATTCATGGCTTGGATTTTCAAATCACTTTTTTTCAAACTTTTCAACTAGAAGACCTCTCCAAAATTACTACCTTTCATCTACAAACCATAGGCCCAAACTTTTTCAAGATTTAAACCTTAGATTAGAAGGCTTATTTGGTGTTTTCTCGAGTTTGAGCTAGAAGGAGATTTGATTATTTTTGCGAGAGGAACGTGATGGTGTGTTTAGATTTTGAGACTGAAATTATGTATGATTCATGTGATGATTTTAAGGTATGGAGTTTTATACAATATGCTCCTTATTCTCGAGAGGTTTATTCCCTTCGCTTTCTTGTGATTATTGACTCATATTTGAGTTTCTAAATTCAACTGGAATCTGGAAAATATTTGTTGGAATATAATTTTGATTCATGTGATATTATTATTGTGTTTGGCATGTTGTCCTGAGATTTTAATACGGCAGTGAGGTTGGGCACCCGCCAAGATATCTTTTTCGGCTACTTGATAAAGTATGGCGCAATATGGTAAGGCCTGGTGACTCTAATTAATGTGTTGTTGACAAATTGTATTGATAAAAATGCTTATGAGATTCGTATTTGATTTGAATATTCGTACTCGTATTGTTACGCTTTATTCACCACTAATATTTATCGAGCATCTTTCCTGTCGTATTGTGTACTTCCCCATATTTCTTTTAGTGGCAGGTTAGCGCGAATTTGGGCGCTTTGGATTTGATTTGGAGAATGATATTTAGCATGGATTATTATTGGGATGAATATTAGAGAATACAAGTTGAGAAGATTGTATTTATTTTTTTATATATAGAGCATTGGAGATTTATTTTAGTTGTTGAATTTATTCGAGAGACTTGTTGTATTTTATTTGAAGAGATTTGAGATTTGAGATTAGTGGTTTCTCTTTTGTTATTGTGGAATTTTTAGATGCTCTATACTTGTTATATTGTGGATTAGTTCAATTTTTATCGGCAGTAGCGCTCCGTTCGCTCTCCCCGGGCGGGCGGGGTGTTACATTAGTCCTTAGTGCTCATATTTATATATTAGTATGTATATCGACAATCGAGAGTCCCAATGAGTAGTCTATCGGGGGGTTCCTTGTTTGGATTTCGCTTGCGAGACGTCCCACGCACGAAACGCAGTGCACTGTTGAGAATTGAGAATAATTAATAAAATCATTTATAGTATAAAAGAATCTGGGTTATACGTGTCATGCATTGAGGGAATAATAAATCTTGATAATCAATACTGCCAAGGAGTAGTGTATTGGGGGGGTTCCCTGTTTGGATTTCGCTTGCGAGACGTCCCACGCACGAAACGCAATGTAGTATTGAGAATTGGGAGAAGTTTAGTCCTTAGCACTTAGATGCTAATAACTCATATATATATATTTATATATATATTTATGTCATAACTAGAATATGATAAATTCTATTAAAGGAGATTGCTTATGTATATTTTATATGTTTAGAAAGTGGGCGAATATTTGAGATTGGAAATAATAGAAGTTGAGAGATAATTTAGATGGATTTTAATTGAGTATATAGATTGGGAGTAAGTTAGATTACTTTTCCCCCAGATATATTTGGGAAATTATTTGGAGATCATGTGCATACGTCTAGTTGCGCGTTTAAGTTGAGAGGTGAGTTGAATTTGATGGAGAGTGCGACTCCACTTTTATCATGTTATAATGCATTTATAATTATTATGCATTTTAATGCAATTGCTATAAAAAAATTCACACCTCGGGCTCTGACCCGTTTATATTTTCTCTTGACTCGTATATATTGTATTATTTTAGGTGTTCCTCCGTAAGGATGGCATTGATGTTATCCATCCAGTGTATTCGTGGAGTTGTGGCAGTAGAGGACTGTAGCGGTATTTTGATATAGTCGATTCCTATCTTTTGTGTATCTAAATTAGGATTCAGTTTGTATATCGGGTTTATACCCAAGTGTTGTAGTGTAGCACTTTTATATTTTTCTTCTCAGATTATTGTATTGTCTGTGACCTGACAGCATATTCGGGTATTTTATTTTGTACATTGTGTTGTACTCTTTTATATCGTTCGAGCATGCATGTGTCTCTTATCATATATAGTCATGTTGTTGTATGGTTTGTTTAGTGATGTAAATAAAATAATAAAAAAAAATTTGATACCCTCTTTTTGTAATAATGGGTAATTAGCCGTGTTTGTTTTAAAATCGTCAGTAGATGCTGAGAATGATCCACTTGAGATTCCTGATTATTTTAGTATAGGGTTGGCCACCCGTTATTATTATGAGCGGGGTGTCACAGGTGGTATCAGAGCATCAGGTTCTAGTGTCTTTAAGATCTGTGTGGGTTTACTGCGATCTTTCATAAGCATTCTTGATGTAGAGCCCTATTGTTAGGACTGTTGTGTTCATACGTCCATATTTTCTTCTGTGATGAGAAAACATTTGAAAGGCATTCTGATACAATTGTTATTGTTTCAGATGCCACCGAAGAGAGGTCGTCCAAGCAGTGCAAATAAAGGGGATGAGAGTGTGGAACGCCAATTGCCTCAAAGGACTATGACTACAGATGAAGTTGCCAATATTGTGGCACAAACAGTAACTGTTGTCATTTCTGCGATGGCGCATCAACCTGCAATTCCAGCATCCCAAACCCATTCAGGACCGTCTTTGTGGGAAAGAGTAAGAGGCATCATCTAGAGTTTTCAGGGGGAGTTGATGCGATGGCTGCAAGTCAATGGAAGAATATTATAGAGAGGCACCTTCGTATGGTTGAATGTAGTGAAGTGAAGAAGCAATTTCTTGCCACCTTTAAGTTGAAGGTTGCAGCTCTCCAGTGGTGGGAGTATGTCACCACATCAGAAAAAAGGGATACATTACCCATAACAGATTTTTGGGAACTTTTTGATTGAAGGTATTCGAAGGTATTTTCCTTCCCTAATTTAGAAGGAAATGAGGAGGAAATTGATGGATGTGTTTCAAGGTAATAGAATGGTGGCCGAGTATGAAGAAGAATTTACTCAATTGGCGAATTTAGTACCTGGTGAGGTAAATATAGAAGAGAAGCATATATGAAAGTTTATGCGAGGTTTAAATTGGCAGATTCGGCAGTATTTGTTAGGGAGCCCAGCGTTAGTGACTTTCGTCGAGGTAGTGAATGCAGCACTGTTACAGTGTCATGAATATCGTCTTCGTTCGCAAAGGGGTAAGAACTTTGGAGACTCGGGTTCATCAAGTAGGTCTGGTGATGAGAAAGCCAATAATGCCAGAGGGTATAAGCAGGATTATAGAGGGTCGCAACAACGTTTTTTTCCTCAAGATGGGTAGAGAGGATTTGCGGGTAGATATTTCTTTTGTAAAGAAATAGGTCATAGAAAGAGATTGTAATACCCCGTATTTTTGTGATATTTATTTATGGGATTAATTAAATTAAATGTGAATTAATTGAGAATTAATTCAGATAAAATACTAACGAGATGTGAGTTGGTATTTGATTATGATGTGTATATATGGCAATATATGAATATTAAGAATATTGAATTTGTCGTGAGATAGAAATACGACAATTTGGGAAATTTTGTTGGGACGCGCGTGACAGTCGCGTCAGGAATGTAATTATTTAAATTAAAAAGTGAATTTTATTTTTGTCAACCGTATGGTCATTTTGAGTGCGCCAACGTGTCCGTAAGGGTCGAAATAGTCAGAAAACACTAGCCGGGGGTTTAGTTTGGGTCCCGGGGCATTTTCGGGCCATACCGGCAACTTAAAAGGGTAGTTTGGTAATTTCGGAATTTTGGGAATTAAAATTCACGAAAATTAGAGGTTAAATCTGATTTAGTCTTTACCCACTAAACCCACTAACGACACTAAATGACTTAATGGGCTACGGGAGTTATTGGAAAAAGTTCTAAGAGTTTCCTAAGGCAGCCTCCAAACCACCATTGTCATCTTGGAGAAAAACTAGTAGAGAGAGAGAGGAAGGAGAATTCTGCAGAGAAAGAGAGAGAGAGAGACCAACCTTCATCAATTCAACATCAAATTCAGAGAAAGACCTAAGGCAAGTGGTTTAATTACGTTAATTTTAAGCGAATGTTTCTTCCATGCTTAGAAAATTGATAAATTTGCATTGTATTGGGAGATTTATAAAAACCCATGAAATCGGAGTTATAAATTCAGATTTTGATGTAGGTTTGCATGTAGAGTTGTTATTGGGTGATTTGACTAAAGAATTACTTCTTTTTATGTTACAAAAACGGATTTATATATGGAAATTGCTGACTTTAAATTCTAGGGTTCATACTCATAAGGTTTGAGGAAAACATTGGGAGATTTAAATAATTAGGTGTTGTATAGGAGGATTTGATCCCATGAATGTGCTAGATTACGACCTAATAATGTTTAGGAATGTTGAGGAACCTTAAAATATTGTTGGAATAATTTTTGGAGGAGTTTTGAGGTGAGAAAATTGGTGAAAAACGTAATAGGAAATTTCTGGGCTTGAAACTGTCACCTCGTTAGAAGACCTGCCCAGGTCGTTCGAACGAGCTCGTTCGAACGAGCTTCTAACGAGTTAACAGTTTGACTTCTAACGAGTGGGATGTTCGTTCGATGCCTTTCGTTCGAATGAGATCTCGTTAGATGGCCACTTCGTTCGAACGACCTCGTTCGAACGAGACTTCTAACGAGTTGACAGATTGGCCTTTTTGGCCTGGTTTGATTTCTAGTGTCCCGTAACCTTGGTTAATAGTAGAGATAACCTTACCTTGATGACTAATTGATATATTTGGGATATTCGGGATATATTGGGGAGTAAAATATAGAAGAATGATTTGAACCAAATGGTAATTGTTGGTTATGACGCGAATAACTAATTACGACGTGAGGATAATGGATGATGTGTATATATAAACCGGGGACACGTGTGTTGGTATAAGAATGAGAAGTATACCACTAATAAATTATGGTAATTACTAAGATGAGTGCATGATTAGTATATGTATATGATTTTTATGTGTATGACATACCTACCATACTTGCTATCACGGGAGGTTTACGTTCGCTTAGGGCCATCTAATCCTTGTGTGCCCGGATTTAGAGTGGTACCTAGAGGACATAGTTCAAGGGAATGACTTAATTGTGAGTTATTAAGTCAGCTGACTATGGAGCGTAGGTATGTACGTGACCATGGATATGTTGAATTATGTTCGTCTCCATTTTTGTGTGTGGTGTTTATTCTAACAATTCCTGAGAGATTCAGAATTTTTAATCCTTATGTACGTGATGTACTAGGATGGATAGCAGAGTATGTGTGCACCACAGCTTAGCCTCGGGGTGCTTGTATAGTATATTTATGATGTGAATAATATACGGTTCAATGAAAAGGAATTTTTTATGTTTAAATTGTGAGGATAATTTATAGTAACTCCTTGAGAAGTTAAAAAGTGATATCATGCCGCGAATTGTAATGTTAACAATTGAGAATCCGAGTTTAATTAAAGCCATCCGTTTAAGTGATAATATTGGGAATTCATATTGTGAATCGAGTGTAAAGGTTAGAACTTATGTCGGTTTAGTTAGATATGAGAATCACTTAAATGGGTATGGTACGTTAGGAGTGCACAATTAGTCGAGAGGTGAGTATTTCATGTGAGAGCACGTCCTAACATGTACTTTGCATTCATTGTTTTAATGTTATTAAAATACTTGCTGTTTTTAAAATACTCTCCACATTCGGGCTCTGACCCGTTTGCTTTCAAATCTATTTTTTTTTTGTAAAAAACCATTTTAGGTGCCCATCCACAAGGACACCATGCATAGGAATTCTATACAGGTGACGAGTTGTAGCTGTTGTGGAAGTTACAGGGCCTTGACAGTAGACGCCTCCTTTTCTTGTCTTGATTCCATATTCATATTCATCATTTGTAGGGCATGTCGCCCATTCCTTTTAGAGACACTTTACATTTCAGTTATTCAGACTTTGGTAATTAATTCAGGATACATGCTATGGTTCTTATTTCAGTTCCGTATTTGGATTGTTGTGAGGAGTATTTCCTCCAGACTTATTATTATTCGATGATTACTATAGTTGGACTTTATGGTGAATGGTTATGTTATTCTTTATATTTCACTTATTTCATGTTAATCTTAGTTAACTTAAAAAATTGGCAACTCACTTTTTTAAATACTAGGTGGTTAGTAATTATTAAAATGTTTTCGACAGCGATGCTATTAACTGAACCAACTTGGCATTTTGTATTAATTTAATAAAGGAGTAGCTACTCGGTATTTAATTAGTCGGGGTGTCACAGAGATATTGTCCAAAATAGGTAAAGGACCACGTTTTGCGGAAGTTTTGGATGTGAAACCCTTACAGTAGATTCGAGGCCATTTTAGGCCAGGGGACTTTGTGTGGGAACCCAATGATGAGGAGATGAGATCGGACTAGTGATGAATGATGTAAGTTATTTTCCTTTGTGAATAAGATTATGCTATATGAGACATTGGGAATATCGAGCAAGTGAGGCTCTTATATTATTATCTTTTGAGAGGATATATTATCTTCTGATATGCTATTAGAGAGCTATAGCTTTGTTGTGAATGTAAGAATTATTGAAATGTTTTGATTAGTAATGGTAAAGTTATTTATTTTATAGTCGTGCTAGACTTATATATTTGTTATATTCCAGCTATGGAAGCGCCTAGTGAATGGCAATATATTATTATGATGGGAGAGATTATTACTGAAAATAATTCAGAATTTAGTAGATTATTGTTGAGCGTGAGATTTTAGCTCATAATTATGCTAATTTTGAGAACTATATTAGTATGAGTATAATAATTGTTAAAACCTTGTGTCATGGGCATGAGGTATTTTATTTAAATGTCGAAAGACATAAACTGTTTTAAAATGAACTGTTTCCAAAATAAAACTTTTTATAGGCCTTTGGGCCATATCAAAAATGATTTACACAAAAATATATTTTTAAACTCTAGTCCCGATCAAACAAACTCTCAATCCCCAATGTCACTATATATTAGTTTATTGGGAGGGTTCCTTGTTTGGATTTCGCTTGCGAGACCTCCCCCGCATGAAAGTAGCGAATGTCAGGAATTGAGAGGAGTTAAATATTTGGACCTTTCAAAATTGTTATATTATTTGTATGTTAGTATATTTTTAGAATTGTTGTACTATTGAAGGCAAGTAAAGCCTAATTATGTTTATATGAGTAGAGCTCGAATAAAGGGTGTATGGGCGCCCTAGTAGTTATAATTGGTTTTATAAAACTAAAATAATTCGTCGTGAAGTAAGAGGATTTGGGTATAGTGTTAGTAAGGATAAGAGTAGTAGAGACTAACGTAGCTTTGGAGTATTAGGCTTAGCTTAATTTCGAGGGAAAAATTCTTATAAGTGGGGAAGTGTGTAATACCCCGAGATTTTTGGGACAATAATTTATTTATTTTTGGGAGAAATAAATATTATTTTAATTGGAGAATAATTAAATTGGCATTGAGGTCAAAATTGGGAGATGTTAGAAAGTGATTCGAATGACGATTCTGAGGGTGCAGTTGTTTCTGAAAAGGTCGAGATAGTAGAAATGACTGTACTTGGGTCTTATTTGGGTTCCGAGATATTTTAAGTTCGTTTCGCTCGAATTAAAGTGAATGAGTCATTTAAAGTGTGTATTATCATTTAAAGTTGTGTATTTTGGGAGATAAGCCTTAAAAGCCTGCGGGAGAAACAATTCTCCTTAGAGAGAAAGAGAAAGAAAGAGAGAAATAGAGAGAAGAAGAAGATAAAGAGGAGAAAAGTGGGATTTCCGACTATTGATACCAAAATTAGTATGCTGATGTGGACAAATAATAAGAAGACACGTATCAATCTACGAGGCACAATAGCAACGAGGAAGATCATTCCCCCGACCAACATACTCGCTCCGAGCAACAGGTATACTCCGAGGAACACCAGTCTTCCGAGGAACACCAACCCTCCGAGGAACTCTTATCCTCTAAGGAACTCCAATGCTCCGAGGAACTCTTGGACGACGAGCAACTAAGGCGGTTCGAGCTGCATCTCGACCGCAGCATTAATTGTCAGATAATCAACAATTCAACTATTCATTGAATGCTTATCATCTTGACGCACACGTTTGAAGAGCATTAAATGAATTACCCTTTCATATGTGTATCATTTAATGTAACACCCTTTCATGTACAGCCTAAGGGCTATAAATACCTTGTATCACCCTCATTCAAGGGGACCGAAATTTCTTGATAGCACTTGTAATCGAGAATTCCCAAACACTCAGCAATAACATAACAGTGGACGTAGGCCATTCATATAAGGCTGAACCACTTTAAAATCTTTTGTCTCATTTATTTATCTGTGATTAAATAATTAGAGTAATCTAGTTTTTTACATCAACAAATTGGCGCCGTCTGTGGGAACGATTGTTATTATCATTTTTCACCAAAAATCATTCATCATCAATGGCAGATAATCCGGAATCCAGCAATCGAAACGCTGGAAATGCTGGAAATCCTTCAAATCCCTCTGCACCTCTAGATCTGGCTGGTATTATGATGAATCTGGCTCAAGGACAAACCGCCATGCAAGAAACAATGAGGCAACTCATTCAAACCCTTCATGGCGGTGCACCTGCACGTTCAGGACAGCGAAGTGGTCAGAGGCAAACTTATTTACTTTCTTCACGATCCAGGCGTACTGAGTCATATCGCAATGAGGAGTCTGATGATTTCTCTTATCAACCTGGGCGAACTTCGTCAATAAGGGCTACAGATACTGATCAACGTATCACTCTCTCTCCAGAAAGACCCAGTGCCTTAGAAAGACTGAGTAGGGTGTCTCCTTTCAGTCGATTAGGCCCTAGGAGGAATAGGAGTCCACCTAAGACCATGTCGAGGAGTTTTCGACGACCATCAGATTTAAGAGAAGGATCAGTACAATCACGACCAGTTGCTCGTCAAGATAGATCTCAGGAGGCCACATCAGAACAATCAATTGCTCGAACTAATAAGCCCGAGGAAGGAAACGATGCGTGGAAAGGTTCCATTCAGCGCTTGGAGGATAGATTGGGAGAAATGGCCAAGGCGAAGAATCCCTTACAACGAACTTTTATTCAAGGGACACCTTTTGTCCAGGCCATTGTGGGTTTTCCTACCCCGTCAAAATTTAAAGCACCAGTAGTGACCCCCAAATATGATGGAAAGACAGATCCTCTTCTTCATATAGAGCAATATCAAGCTGCCGCCGATATCTATGCTGTCCCCGACGAGATGAGATGCAGAGCATTCTCAGGAACTCTTACTGGAGCTGCCCAGATATGGTACAACAATCTTCCTCGGGGTAAGATTTCAACTTTCTTTCAGTTGGCCGAGTTGTTCATCGGCAATTTCTGTTTTGGAGCAAAGCCAGTAAAACGAGTAGCACACTTGTTAAGTGTTAGACAAAAATCTGGTGAGAGTACTAGAGATTACATAACTCGTTTCAATAACGAGAAGCTGGAAGTCATAGATTATGAGGAGAAGACAACAATCACCGCCTTGATGAGTGGGTTGTTGCCTAATAAGTTGTATTACACTTTGGCGAAAGATCCATCTAAAACTACGTCAGAGTTGATGGCAAAAGCGGCCAAAATCATGAATGCCGAGGAAGATATGGATGCAAAGAAGAATATGGATAAAGACACCAAGGTGGAAGTCGACAAGTCTAAAAATAAAGAGCATAAGGGCAATGGCGGTGACAAGCGTTCCAGAAATAATAAGTCATCATGGGAAGTCCTGAAGAAATTCGATAATTATACTCCCTTGAAAATGGGTATTAATCATGTCTTGGAAGAAATCAAGAATAGCGAGGAGGTAAAGTGGCCGAAGAAACTGAGGTCAGACCCTGATGCGAGGAACGGGGATAAATATTGCGAGTTCCACAAAGATCATGTCCATATGACTAAAAATTGCATAGCTCTTCAGAACGAGATTGAAACACTCATCCGAAGAGGAAAGCTAGCAAAGTATGTTGACCGGGGAGGTGAAAGAAGAAATAATGATCGAACTAGAGAGAGATCTAGATCTCCTCGTCGAGCAGAGGAGAAAAAGAATAGAGGCCATGAAGATGATGCCGAGGATGACCCCGATCTTCCCAAAAAACCAAGGCAGCCAGAACGAGAGGTATTTTCCATACGTTTTGGGTCATTTGATTGTAATGTTATTACCGGAGGAGATGCAGGAGGAGGAGATCTTACTGCAGAAAGAAAAGCTTACCTCGGAGAGGCACAAGCTTGCTCGTACATTCAGCGAATAAATTTGGCCGAGGAGGATCGTCCGAGGAAGGTAAACAAAGAGAATCTGGTTATTGGATTTTCAAAAAATGACCTGGCAGGTGTTCTTTACCCTCACGACGACCCTTTGGTGATCAAAATGAGGATGAAAGAAGCAGTGATTTCAAGGGTGGTGGTAGACAATGGCAGTTCGGCAGATATCATGTACTATTCATGCTTTGACAGTTTAAATTTGAAATTATCTCAATTGGAACCTTATCACAGACCTCTTCTGGGTTTCGCTGGCGAGAAAGTTTTTCCACTTGGGACGATCAAGTTGGATATATTCATTGGAACTTGGCCTGCTTGCCGAACAGAGAGAATACGCTTCTTTGTGATGGATAAGAATGTGCAGTCAGCCTACAACATCATCATGGGAAGAGTTAGTTTGAAGAAGTTCGAAGCAGTCCCATCTACAGTACATCAATGTTTAAAATTCCCAACAAATTTCGGAGTGGGAGTGGTGAAAGGTGATCAAAAAGTAGCTCGAGAATGCTATTATTCATCTGCCGAGCAAGAGGAGCTTGAAGAGTCAAGGAAAAAGACTACTACTTACCAGGTGGATGAAAGTACAGAAATTGAAACACTTGATTCGAGAGATGAATCCCAACTTGTAAAAGGACAGGTGGTGGAATCTACAGAAAATGTTATTCTGGACGACGAATACCCTGAACGAACAACTCAGATAGGTTCGTCGTTGGATGCTTCAATAAAACAGGAGTTGATAACTTTCTTGAGAAACAGAAAGAAAACTTTTGCGTGGAGTCATGAAGACATGCCAGGAATAGATCCAAACTTCTTATATCATGAGCTCAATGTGAATAAGGAGATCAAGCCTGTAAAGCAGAGAAGAAGGGTATTTAGCCCCGAGAAGAATCAAGCTATTCAAGAGGAGGTCGACAAGCTCCAGAAAGCCCAATTCATTGAAGATGTGAAGTATCCAGACTGGTTGGCAAATGTGGTGATGGTAAAGAAGAAAAATAATAAATGGAGAATGTGTGTTGATTTCACTGATCTCAACAAGGCCTGCCCAAAGGATCACTTACCATTGCCCAGAATTGACCAACTAGTGGATGCTACCTCGGGGCACGAGTTGCTCAGCTTCATGGATGCTTATTCTGGTTACAACCAGATCAAAATGAAACCTGAAGACAGGGAAAGCACTTCTTTTATTACCCCTAGGGGAACTTATTGTTATAATGTTATGCCTTTTGGTTTGAAAAATACAGGAGAGACATATCAGCGGCTGATGAACAAGGTTTTTGCCGAACAAATCAGTTGCAACATGGAAGTCTATGTCGACGATATAATGACAAAGAGCAAGAAAGCTGTTGAGCATCTAGTTGACTTAGGTCAGACCTTTGATCAACTGGATAAATACCAGATGAAGCTCAACCCGACGAAGTGCACCTTTGGAGTACGAGAATGAATGTTCCTCGGGTACATCGTCAACCAGCGAGGCATTGAGGCAAATCCAGCAAAGATCAAAGCTCTTTTAGGGTTGCGATCTCCAACGACGAAGAAAGAAGTGCAGAGTGTTACAGGACGAGTTGCAGCGCTCAATAGATTTGTATCTCGAGCAACTGATAGGTGCCTTCCATTCTTCAAAACACTCCGAAAAACTTTCGAATGGAATGATGAATGTGAAAAAGCCTTTCAAGACTTGAAGAAATATCTGGGAACACCTCCACTGCTGTCCAGGCCAGTGATGCGAGAAAAGTTGTACTTATACCTGGCAATATCAGAGAATGCAGTCAGCTCGGCATTGATCAGATTGGAGAATGGAGTCCAGAAGCCAATTTATTACACAAGTAAGGCTTTCCGAGATGCAGAGATCAAGTACCCAAAGTTGGAAAAATTGGCATTAGCATTAATTGAAGCAAGTAGAAGAATGAGGCCTTATTGCCAGGCCCATACCATCGTCGTATACACCGACATGCCATTGAGACAAGCCCTTCATAAGCCAGAAAAATCAGGAAGACTGATGTATTGGGCAATAGAGCTTGGTGAATATGATATTGTATATGAACCCAGATCGTCATTAAAAGGACAGGCTGTAGCAGACTTTATAGCAGAATTTACATATCCTGATACCCCCGAGGAGCAAAAGTTGCTCGCTAACCAACCTGTGGATGTTACAGGATCAACAGACATGAGTCCAGATCAACTCCGGTTGGTAAAAGGGCTTGTGACTGTAGAAAGATCATCAAATTCAAACCCAGACCAACTCCGGTTGGTAAAAGGGCGAGAAGAGATGGTCGACGAAGAACAAAAAATACCAGGGGAGGATGAAAGGAAACAACAGATATTTCATCGAGGAACTCTGTCAGAAAAGAAATTTGAAGACGAGTTACCTATATGGAAATTATATGTAGATGGGTCATCTTGCACAACAGGTTGTGGGGCAGGGATTGTTTTGAACACCCCAGACGAGATTGACGTGGAATATGCCTTATGATTCCAATTCAAAGCTTCCAATAATGAGGCTGATTATGAGGCCATAATAGCAGGTCTTAATTTAGCAAAGATTATGGAAGCGCAACAAGTGATGGTATTCAGTGATTCTCAATTAATTGTGAATCAGATGATGGGAACATATGCAGTTAAAGGAGAATTAATGGTCAAGTATCACGCAAAGGCGATGGAGTTGTTGGCAGAATTTGATGCCATTCAGTTAATCAGAATACTAAGAATGGAGAATGCATAAGCAGACGCACTGGCCCGACTAGCATCAGCTACTCGTACCGAGTTGCGAAGAACGATACCAATTGAGGTGTTAGAAAGTTGAAGCATAGATGAAGGCCTGACGATGAATGTTATTTCCCTTGATTTAGGACCATCTTGGATGGATCCCATCAGGGCATATGTCGAGGAAGGAGAATTACCGGAGGATAAGATCGCTGCCAAGAAATTGAAGTTTAAAGCTGCTCGGTATGTACTAACTAATGGTATTTTGTATAGAAGAGGAATTATGGAAGGTTTGCAAAGATGTGTACATCCCTCCGAAGTGAAAGAATTGATTGAAGAGATCCATGAAGGGTCTTGTGGAGCCCATGTAGCAGGGCGGACACTGTTGCAAAGGGTGATGACGTAGGGATACTACTGGCCAACGATGAGGGCTGATTGTATAGCCTATGCTAAGAGATATGATAAATGCCAACGTTTTTCTTCCGTCCGACGAACTCCACAAGCATTGTTGACACCCATAACTTCCCCCTGGCCTTTTGCCATGTGGGGAATTGATTTGGTTGGACCACTGCCAACGACCCGAGGAAGATTCAAGTACCTCGTCGTCGCAGTGGATTAGTTTACTAAGTGGGTAGAAGCTGAGCCTCTGATTGATATGACATACGAGAAAGTGTACCAATTCATTTGGAAGAATATCATCTGCCGATATGGTCTCCCTCATGCCTTCATCACAAACCATGGAACACAGTTTGATAACGAGGATTTTGCAGCCTATTGTCATCAGTCAAACATTTTGAAGGTTCATTCAGCACCAGGCCATCCTCAAAGAAATGGACAGACTGAAGTGACGAACAGAACATTATTAAATGGTTTGAAGAAGAGGTTAAGTGAGACTAAAGCTAATTGGATTAATGAGGTACAATCAGTATTGTGGGCTTACCGAACAACTCCCCGAGCAGCAACTGGAGAATCACCATATATGCTGGCGTTTGGAAGTGAGGCTGTAATACCTGCTGAGTTGGGTCTCCCAACACACAGAGTGCTGAATTTCAATTCCCCAGTCAGTGACTTGATGAGAAGATTAGATTTGGACATGCTCGAGGAAGTTAGAGAAGAAGCAGCCATTAGGAATGCTGCATAACTCTGTTCTACAACAAGAGGGTGAAGAAATGCGATTTAAAAGAAGGAGATTACGTGCTAAAGAAGGTCATTCAGAAGCACAATAAATTGGAAGCAAATTGGCATGGACCTTACCGAGTTACAGAAGTTGTTCGACCAGGAACTTACCGAATAGCAACTCTAGAAGGAGAGGAATTCAAGAATGCATGGAATGCTGAACACCTACGCAAGTATTATCAGTAATGTAAAATGTAAAGCAGTTCTATCAATATGAATAAAACGATGATGTTTCACCATTTTCTCTCCTTTTATTGAAAGTTTTTCGGGGAATACTAGTGTACAACACTATGCTGCTCGACAGCAAAAAGAAGATGATAGTTCAGACCCACGACCAACTCCGATTGGTAAAAGGGCGAGAACAAACTATACTCCTTTGGTTAGGAGGCATACACTAGCGTGACCAACTCCGGTTGGTAAAATAACTAGTGGACACTGATAGTTCAGACCCACGACCAGCTCCGGTTGGTAAAAGGGCGAGAAAAAACTATACTCCTTTGGTTAGGAGGCATACACTAGCGTGACCAACTCCGGTTGGTAAAATAACTAGTGGACACTGATAGTTCAGACCCACGACCAACTCCGGTTGGTAAAAGGGCGAGAACAAACTATACTCCTTTGGTTAGGAGGCATACACTAGTGTGACCAACTCCGGTTGGTAAAATAACTAGTGGACACTGATAGTTCGAACTCAGACCAACTCCGGTGGGTAAAAGAGCGAGAACATGTGATTCCTAAAAATGCCAATCTCGGTTGGTTAAGAAACAAAATATGCCAACTTATGTTGGTCGGAAGGTAAAACTATTCCAGAAAATACAAAATATTCCAAATTGAACCAAGTATGGTTGGTCGGGATCAAAATCCACTAACTGTAGTTGGTCGACGAGGATAAAATTATCAACCTTGGTTGGTCGGACACATTTTATGAAAAAATTTACTAAGTATGGTTAGTCGGGGATAAAAACTCTCACTAACTATAATTGGTCGACGAGCACAATTTAACAACCTTGGTTGGTTGGAAAAATTTTAAACATTTTTATACTCATTACTTTATTATTAAGTGATCGAGCAACATTACTCATACTTGTAACTTTTTATTACTAGATTGGTCGATGAACCACAAAGTATTGTTATGCAATCACAAATATAAAAGTGTTAGACAAGTACAAAACAATAGCAATACAGATTTGCAAACAGAAAATGAAAGTCTTTCATTAAAATTCAAAACGAATTACAAATTACATGTATACTAACTATTACATTGAGATCCCTACTCTATTGGTTTCTTTCCATCAGCTTTTGAAATAGGTTCCTCGCCAGCAGGTGGATCATTTAAATTCTGAGGAGAATTAATAGAATTCAAGTCCTTCAGCATTCTGACATTCATTATTGAAGGTGTGTCCAATAGATGCTCGGGACGAGATACCTCGATCTGAGAATGAAGATTATAGTCACCGAGGTATTGTGCAATTAAGCTCCGAGGAATGGCACGAGCTGGGATCCATTACTTGTCGAAATTGAACGGTGTCACAGGCAAGTCAAGTACCCCAGGGTCATAATAGTCCCACAAGTAATGTCCCTGTTCAAGTTTCAACACGCATAAGGCATTCAACCAGCCTTGTTTATAGCCCTCATTAGTGGCATTCTGGATACGAGCATCTAAATGGAATAGTGCCTCGTTGTACCCAGCCATCCAAAATTCCCTGGGCTGTTTATGGAATTGGAAAGTTAGTCTCTCCAACTGCTCGTGAAGGTTTTTTGCAAAAATGTCCTTATTCTCTAAAGCAGACTTCGTCACAGTAAGTTGATCCTCCAAAGTTAGGATTTTCTTGGACATTTCAGACAAAGCCCGATCTTTTGCATTCAATTGGTACGCTTGAGTTTCCAATGTTGACAGAGTACGAGCTTCTTCAATACTACGAGGAGTTCTTGATCGACCCCGAGCAGGTGGAGTACTTCGTTCCTCGACAACATCCTGGGCAACTCTTCCTCGCCCACGAGAACCTCTTCCTCGTCCCCGAGTAGAAGTAGAAGTACCAGATCTTCTCAAGATATCCAACTCTTGCCTTAATTTGGCATTCTCAACCTCTAAGAAGGAAAATCCTTCATCGGTCACTGGGATTACCGCTGTTGAAGAAGAGGCTGCAGACTTATATTGTGCTAGCTCTTTCTGCAAATTATTATTCTCTTGCTCCAACAGTTCAGCAATTTGTCTACAAGCTTTAACTTGTCCCTTTAGGGTCCTCTCCCTGACATCATACCCAGTAAGGAGTTTGTCGTAGCCCTTCTCGGCAGAAAGCTGTTGATATTTCTTTTCATACCCCTCATGTAACAAGGAATTTGACTCCTTGTACTGAGTCTGAAGATCTTCTAGAGTATATTGAAGCTCCTCGATCATATCATAGTAAGCCACGTTATTGGACACAGCTCGATCAAGTAAGCCCTTCAGGTATTGATAAGCTTCTACTGCCTGCTCTGAAGCACTATGGCCAAGGATGTCGGCAACTTCTGATGCACTTAGGTCTGTGTGACCAGCTTTATAATATTCATGGCATTGCTGCATCAACTTTGTGTCATTAGCAGACAGAAGATCCATCCTGGCCAGAAACTAACAGAGAAAGAAAAAGAAGATCAAGACAGAGTGAAGATAGAGAAGAGACAATCATATGGAAGAAAAGAACTCAAATTTTATTAGATCATAAGGCAAAGTTACAAAGATCTGGGATACAAAGTACAAGTAAAAAGAAAAATAGAAAGAGAATACCGAACAACTTCACACCTTTTCCTTGTCTCCCAAGACTTTCTCGGGAGGCTGGGATGAGGAGCTTGGTTGCTCGGTGGAAATAATGAGTTGGTCGGCGGGAGCTGGAACTTGTTTTGGAGGAGCTGGCATAGATGAAAGCTCCTCGTCTGCAGGCTGGGTAAGGATGAGATCACCCACTACCAGTGAAGATTCTTCTGAGGCAGCTTCGTCCTCTTCTTCATCCTCGATGGCTGGGGGAGGACCAGGGAGATGCTGTTGAAATAAATCGGAGTCCTTGCTCACCTTCAATTCTTGCAAAGCATCAACCCAGCCATCTCGGAAGTATTTCAAACTTCCATATTGCACCTGAGTCATCATGGCAGCTACTCCCTTATTCCACCCTTTGTCCCAACCTGTGTTGAAAGACTTATTTATTACCATCTTTCTTTTCATTTTCTCCGAGGAGAGCTTCTCGGATAGAAGGTCCTTGGAGGCTTTCAACTTGGCCTCTAACTCCTCCTTCTGACGATTTACTTCGCGCAGAAGGGTCAGCTCTTCCTCAGCTGATTTCAGCTTATTTTCAAGCTCCCCGAAGGTAGTGAGCTTCTCGACGTATTTCTTATTCTCCCTCTCCATGTCCTTCACTTTATTTCCCAACTGCACCTTCTCTGCTTCAGATGCAGCCAGTTTTTTCTCCCATTCACCTTTATCCTCGTCTTACTTTTGACGGGATTCTTTCGGAGATTGGGCCAAACACTGGAAAGCATCCTCTACTCCAGACGAGGAGCTTGAAGCCTTGAGCGCTTCATCTTTCTTCACTATGGTGTTAAAGCAACTCACCAGCTGAAAAAAGAAGGTAGTGATGAGTTAGTACCGAGATACATATATGGATAGAAGGAAAGAAGAATTTAAGATAAGAAGAAACTTACTGAAGCAATGTGACGAGTAGCTAGGGACGTCAGCATATCCCTAGACATGTTTTCCTCGATGCCTTGGACTTCAGGAATAGTCCAAGTCTTTACCGAGCTCATTGCAGAGCTCGGGGGAATAATAGTTGGAACACCAGCTCCACTAGCTTGGAGATGGGGAATGACTTCAGAAAAACTAACCGAGGAGGACTTCTTCAATCTCCTCGGTGTCTTCTCAACAACCTCAACCAAAGAAGAACTTTTGGTTGGAGAGATAGTGATTACTTTCACAGGCGCATCCTTCTGTACAGGAGCCACTGGGGGCTTCTCGGCGGCCTTCTGAGGAGCAACAGAAGGGGCAGCATCCACTTTCTTTGTCCCCTTTGGGACATCAGCTTTATTTCTCTTTCCATCTCCAGCAAAGGAGGTCTCTTCAAAGAGAGCAGGAACTCTTCTCTTGCCCATCTTCTGACTCAAAGGAATGTGAGAGTCTGGTGAAGAGTCTTCAGAAGCTGGCATTGGTTTGCTAATGCTAACCACAGGACGAGCAGTAAAGGAGGATGTATAGCTCCTGTACTGCAGCAAGTATGAAGCAGACCTAACGTGCTCGTCTGCAACCTTCTGATGCAAACTCCAAATATGTTTTAAATGCTTGATATTAACTTATGTTTCTTTTGGAGTTTTTCTCTTGCTGTCAACTGCAAATAAAAACATAGTGAAATATCAGTCATACATTTTGTCAAACACAATGAAATCATAATTTCAAAAAATAAAATAAGATGAAAATAACCTATCCCATTGCCATATGGGGGGCATCTGGGACCCTCATATACTGCATCTCCAACCAAAGGGGCATGTTGCCAATTTTTTATAACTACTCCATGTTCAAAATAATCCCTGTTAGCATCAGGGAGGTTGACTACTAGAGCCCTATTCAAAAATCTAGTTTTTAAATAATAAACATTGTCTAAAACAGCCCATCTATAACAATACATAATCTCAGGAATTCCTATACGAGTTCCATGAGTTTGATTTAACCTATACACCCCATTAACTATTCTCCATGTGTTGGGGGCTATTTTTGCAGGGACAACATCGAAATACTGATAGAACTCTAAACACAAAGGGTTTGGTGGAAAAGAAAATCCACATTCAGCAATAAAGAGGCTAGGGAACCAATGTCCCTCAGCCAAATCAAAATAACTTGAAGGCTCAGAAAGACTTTCCAAAGTTACCCAAGAAGGAATAGAAAAGTCAGAACGGAATTTCTCAAGAGATTCGATAATATAAACCATGGTGAATAAAAAGAAATGAAGGAGAAGGAAGAAAATCTTACAGGAAAAAGGAGATCTGTTGATAAACAAACGAAGAAAGGGATGAACGCACAGAAGAGAGAAAAGCTATAGAAAACTCGAAAGCAGAAATTGAAAAGGTAGAAGACGATGGGATTGCCTCTGAGGCTTAAATACTTTGCCTTGGGAAACGGCGAAAGAAATGATTACAAAAAAGAAACTATTACGCAACCGGCGGCTAAAAGGACAAAAAGGGCATGAAGATCGAAGCGCTTATAAAAATGCAAAAAGGAGGATTCTGCGAATTTAAAAGGAAATTCAAATACGAAGAAAAGGCTCCTAAAACCCAGGAAGGTCATTTAATATTGTCATATACCGAGAAAGAATGTTCCGTACTCCTCAAAGTTCAAAATATGAAACATTGGGGGCTTCTGTTGATACCAAAATTAGTATGCTAATGTGGACAAATAATAAGAAGACACGTATCAATCTACGAGGCACAATAGCAACGAGGAAGATCATTCCCCCAACCAACATACTCGCTCCGAGCAACAGGTATACTCCGAGGAACACCAGTCTTCCGAGGAACACCAACCCTCCGAGGAACTCTTATCCTCTGAGGAACTCCAATGCTCCGAGGAACTCTTGGACGACGAGCAACTAAGGCGGTTCGACCTGCATCTCGACCGCAGCATTAATTGTCAGATAATCAACAGTTCAACTATTCATTGAATGCTTATCATCTTGACGCACACGTTTGAAGAGCATTAAATGAATTACCCTTTCATATGTGTATCATTTAATGTAACACCCTTTCATGTACAGCCTAAGGGCTATAAATACCTTGTATCACCCTCATTCAAGGGGACCGGAATTTCTCGATAGCACTTATAATCGATAATTCCCAAACACTCAGCAATAACATAACAGTGGACGTAGGCCATTCATATAAGGCTGAACCACTTTAAAATCTTTTGTCTCATTTATTTATCTGTGATTAAATAATTAGAGTAATCTAGTTTTTTACATCAACACCGGCCATTACGCGATTTCGAGGACGAATCAAACTCTACAAATTTGAGGCAAGTGATTAAACTTGCTAAATAATTGGTGTGTATCATTTATTTCATGATTTGTGGTTAAAATTATGGAATTTGGGTTTAAAATGTTAAAACCTAGATTTTGGGTAAAATCTTAGATTTGATGTGTATATAATGAATTTGAAGCTACAAATTAGTTGAGGTGGGTTATTTGATGATTTTTTGTGTTAATAATATGTTTGGGTAGAAGAAAAATGGTTGGGAGATGATATATATGATTTTTGGGATTTTTGGCTTTTGAGAAAATTAGCCATTTTTGTAGCTTCTGATAGGCCGAATAGATTCGGCCCCTTACCGAATCGATTTGGAATGTTGCAGGTGCCTACGTCTGAGTGATCGAAGCGATTCGGCCTGAGACAGAAGCCCAGGTCTTCGGACCCAAATCGATTCACCTTGGAGGCCGAATCGATTCGCTGGGCCGAATCGATTCGAATTGGGCCCGAATCGATTCGGAAACAGGGCAGTTTTGCGGATGTCTTTCTAGGGTGAGTTTTATCCCGTTCCTTTTGAGGTTATCGATTGGGAATCTCTATATGAGTTGTGAGAAGTGTGTTTTGGGGATTTTTAGGGAGTTTCCCTTATGAGGAATTGTTGGAGTCATATTGACTTAATATGAGAAAATACCGATTGGGAGATTATCGTATCGACTAGTGGGGAAGCCCACTATTATTGAGATTTTGTTTTGGAGATATTATGGCTTTATAAGAGAGAGTTAGGATGCTCTTAATGATAGTGGATTTTAGAATTAAATCCCAAATGGGATAACTTTAAAGGTTCATATGATTGATTGAACCATATTATGGATTGAGGATAATAAATGCAGATCAATGGGCATACGGATGTAGAGAATATCCTTAACGTAAATAGAAATGAGAGACGATTCACATAAATAGAAGTGAGAAATAGTATAGTGTATACTAAGTGGGGAAGTTATGTGAATTATAGACGAATAGTTTATCGAGAGTAAAATATACTAAATAATGAGATTATTTCACCTACGCCTAAGAGTCTACTATAAGTATGTAAATAATGTGATATATATACCTTGTGTGATGGTATACCTTTATATGATGTGATGATGTATGTATATCTTGTGTGAATGATATATATATATATATATATATATATATATGTGTGTGTGTGTGTGTGTGTGTGTGTGTGAAGCATACTCCCTCTATGCTATCATGGGAAGTTACACGATGTGGGTGAGGCCCGTGGCTTGAGGAGCAGGGCGCGTATAGTCCCCAGGTCATAGCGTCCATTTATTATTGTGTGATTTTTATTAGGGGTGAGACGTGGTGGGTATGTTTCGTCTCATTTTCGAGGAGGAACTATGACCGCTTCCCGTACGTTGTGTTATGGTTTTTGCCAAGGCAGTGTGAGATTTCGACCGTTGGTACCCAGGATGATATGTGAGTGATTTCCTTGTAGATGATAGCATTGAGAACCTGCATCCTCGAGTTATAGCTCGTTGGGATGGTTACTATTATACTTGCGTGAATAGTATATTAATTGTATATGATTATGTGATATCATTTATCTCTAGAGTAAAGAGACATAAGAAGATTGCTTGAATCTCATTCCGGGAGATTTTAACCGAACTAATAATGTGAGGAATATGTAAAGTGAAAATGAAGAGCAAATAATTATTATGATTATAATAATTGTACTTTGGGTATCGAGGGCATAATGGACCTCAACGACCAACATTGCCAAGGAGTAGTGTATCGGGGAGGTTCCTTATTTGGATTTTACTTGCGAGATGTCCCATGCATGAAACGCAGTGCAATGTTGGGAGTGAGGATAAGTTAGCCCTTAGTGCTCATATTTATATATTAGTATGTATCTCGATAATCGACAGTGCCAAGGAGTAGTGTATCGGGGGGTTCCTTGTTTGGATTTCGCTTGCAAGACGTCTCACGCACGAAACGCCATGCACTATTGAGAATAATTAATAAAATCATTTATAGTATAAAAGAATTTGGGTTATACGCGTCATGCATTGAGGGCATAATGAATCTTGATAATCAATACTGCCAAGGAGTAATGTATTTGGGAGGTTCCTTGTTTGGATTTCGCTTGCGAGACGTCCCACGCACAAAACGCAGTGCAGTATTGAGAATTGGGAGAAGTTTAGTCCTTAGCACTTAGATGCTAATAACTCATATTTATATTTATTTCATAACTAGAATATGAGAAATTCTAGTAAAAGAGAATGTTTATGTATATTTTATATGTTTAGAAAGTGGGCAAATATTTGAGATTGGAAATAATAGAAGTTGAAAGATAATTTAGATGGATTTTAATTGAATATATAGATTGGGAGTAAGTTAGATTACTTTGCCTCTAGATAGATTTGGGCAATTATTTGGAGATCATATGCATACGTCAAGTTGCACGCTTTAGTTGAGAGGTGAGTTGAATTTGATGGAGAGTGGAACTCCACTTTAATCATGTTATAATGCGTTTATAATTATTATGCATTTTAATGCACTTGCTATAAAATGTTTTCACACCTCAGGCTCTGACCCGTTTATATTTTCTCTTGCCTCGTATATATTGTATTATTTTAGGTTTTCCTCCGCAAGGACGCCATTGATGTTATCCATTCAGTGTATTCGTGGAGCTGTGGTAGTAGCGGACTATTGCGGTATTTTGATATAGTCGATTCCTATCTTTTGTGTATCTAGATTAGGATTCAGTTTGTATATCGAGTTTATACCCAAGTGTTGTAGTATATCACTTTTATATGTTCCTTTTCAGATTATTATATTGTATGTGACCCGACAACATATTCGGGTATTTTATTTTGTACATTTTGTTGTACTCTTTTATATTGTTCGAGCATGCGTGTGTCTCTTATCATATATAGTTATGTTGTTGATTAGTGGTTGTATGGTTTGTTTAGTATTGTAAATAAATGTTTTTTAAAAGTTTTTGATACCATCTTTTTGTAGTAATGGGTAGTTAGCCGTGTATGTTTTAGAATCGTCAGTAGATGATGAGAATGATCCACTTGAGATTCCTGATTATTTTAGTATAGGGCTGGCCACCTGTTATTATTATGAGCGGGGTGTCATAGGCGATAGCCAAGAGGGTTTGACAAGATGTTATTAGAGGGTGAACTCCACACACTATAGAAGAATGGGAACAGAAAGTCCCTAAGCCCATAGAAAATTGGAGTGAGTAAGAGCATAAGTTATCAAACTAAAATTCACGAGGTTTAAACGCTCTGTTTTGTGCGGTCTCACCGAAGGAATTCCGTCGTATTATGGCATGTGAAACGTCACAAGAGGCTTGGGGTATACTATAACTCACCCATGAAGGTACTAGTACAGTTAAGACTTCCAAACTCTTAAACCTTACCACTCAGTTTGAAACCACTAGTATGAACGAGAGTGAATCCTTTGATGAGATCTACGCTAGACTATAGGATATTGCGAACATATTCAATAGTTATAGTTTTGAATTCCTTGGGTGCTTTGAACTCTAGAAACTCTAAGAGCTTGTTGGCGATCTTCAAACTTATGAGCTTGACATAGTTTCCTTCAAAAGGATGAAGAAATATAAGGGCATTTCTTTGAAATCGCAAAAGGAGGAAACATGTATTTTGGATGATGAGTTTGACATCAATTTTGATGATATGGCTATGTTTTCTAAGAAGTTCAGAAAATTTCTTGGGCAAAAATCACTTTTCAATCATTAACTAAAAGCCTCAAAACCCTAGTTTCACCTAAACTCTTTGAGATCCAAGATATAATATTTATGCTAGTTTGAGATCTCCATTTTGTGGGAACCAAAAAGGTTTTACTCATCATCATCTTTGTTGAGTAAATTTCATACGATGGATTATGTGTTTGCTATTTACACACGGTGGATTCCGTGTTTGTGGTGTTGGGGTGAAGAAGCAATGCATCCATGTACCAAATCTGTTAACGTCTGTTGAGCCTTATTGGTGGACACTTGGGCATGTGTAGACTCACATGTTGCAGCAATTTCTCGGGTGGACTCATGCGTGATACTAGGCAGCGGATAAAGAAACAAAGAGCGTCAAGACTTTCTAGGGCATAGATGTTGTGTTGTAAGTCTTCTGCCATGTCCTTTGTAATTCAATACTTAGTGGAGTTTATGTGGCTGGGACGTTCGAGATTTTTTTTTCATTTGGATTTTCCTCATACATCGAGCGTTGTGTGATTGTTTATTTTACTTTATCCTACTATCACTTAGATGCATGTTTTAGGATAAAATAAATTTGGCAAAAAGTGGTTTACATAACTTTCGTTTTAGTGCTTTTGTTTAAGTTTAATATTTAATTTGAAAACATAAAAATTGGCTTTTGTTTAGACCATTTTGTACATCCTAAAGCTTCATTCTTTTCTCGTTATATGGCTAATGTGGGGCCAAACATAGTTATCACAATAAAGTATTTTTGGTTTTGGGGTTTCACCATGTAATAGCCTAAGGGGGAGATTGAAACTATACATTTCCATTTATATTAGTTGGTTGGCTTACTTATGAATCAAATAATTTGAATCATGCATAGTCAAGCCAAAATAATTGATTTCATATAGATGTGATAGGTAGAGAGAGTCTTGTTTATTAGACATCGGTTAACATTGAACCTTGGAGATCTTACAACTTCTCTACAACAAAGTCTTCCATTACGGAACAAGCAAAAAATTTCCTATTGTGGTTGATTTATATATTTGTATGTGGCTATACATACACGCACGTATTTTCATTTTGAAAATTGATTTTTAAAACAAAACAAGTCATCTTATATTCTTGAGAAGTGTGGTGTTTAGACTAAAGTAAAAGGATAATTTTTGTAAAGGCATTTATTTATTGAAAAACCTATTGTCTTCATCTGTTTTATATTTCAAGACTTTGTACACGACTGCATGATTTTAGGCTTGGTAATCTCTCTGTCTAAAGTCGTTCTCGCGGCTGAATTTTTCTCCCTTGTGCACGGATGCTGTGCTTTTTGCATAACCATCTTTCTGCCTAAAAGAGTGTGCACAACTAGGTTTTGCACCCGTGATCATAGATGCACATTTTAAAGATGATTTGTTCAATGTCAAAAACTATGCTCACGATCAACCAATTTTTTGAAATCGTATTAATAAAACCTTTTTCCCTCCAAACCACAGAGTTACTGTACTTCCCTCCACTTAATTTCATATAATTAGAGGAATTTTTTTACTTTGAAAGCATACCATTTTTTTAACTTTTAGAGCATACCACTTACTTCCTTCCACAAAGTTTCGACTTTTGAAGATCTTACAACTTCTCTACAACAAAGTCTTCCGTTGCGGCTCAAGTGAATAATATCCTCTTATGGTTGATTTTTATGTTTGTCTATAGCTATGCACACATGCACATATTTTCACTTTGAAAATATATTTTTAAAATAAAATAATTAATCCTGTATTCTTGAGAAGTGTGGTATTTTTACTAAAAAGAAATACTAGTTTTTGTAAAGTCATTTTTTTTATTGAAAACCCTTTTGCTTCTTTCGTTTTCACGATTGTGTTTCAAGACCGTGAAAATGGTTGTAGGCTTGGCAATGTTTCTGTCTAAAACCATGCACACGTTTGAATTTTTTTTCAATGCGCATGGATATCATGATTTTTTCCTGACAATATTTTTGCCTAAAGCCGCGCGCGTGGCTAGGTTTTGTACCCGTGCGCATGGCTTTAAGTTTTTTACATGACTTTATCACTGTAAAAAAATCGTGCACATAATGGTACTTTTATCCATGTGCGCAATGCAACTGGTCTTCTGAAAAATCATATAAATAGCGCATTTTTCCTTCCAAAACAAAAAGTTACTTCCCTCCACTCATTTTCTTATACTTAGGGGGAATTTTTGAGTTTGACAACATACCACTTGATTCACTTTTTGCAATCTTCACTAGTTCTAATTCAAATTGAGTTAAATATAATTCTACACTTAGATATATACTTGTGAGGAACATTTGATTGATAATTCATTCAAATCCACTAGTTAAAAATTTATACACGATTCAAATCAGAATTGATCAGATCTAGCGGAGACCTTAAAGAAGTGTTTAAGATATTTAAGAGTTCAAGCATGGTGTGATCCTAAGGAGGAGACTGAAATATCCTCATTCATTTTAAGGAGATTCAGGTAGATGTTTTCTTCAATGGGGGAAAGTTCAATGTTCATTGGGTAACTTTTTGTCAAGGAACAAGGGAGAGGTATCTTCTTGCATTGTATAAAAAAAATTCAAGTTGAATGAGAAATTAGGGTGCATCGAGGGTTTTTACCCATATGTGTTTTTTTCCTCATAAAACGTGACTTGTTGATGTTTGATTGGTTTGATCTTGTTGTTATACGTTGCTATTCAGTTATTTGATCTAGATCTAACAATCTAAAATGTTTATAACTCTTCACTTAGATAGATAATTATTGATATCTTAGTTCCTAATTTATTGAATTAATATAAATTGATTAAAATTTTATTAGAAGCCTATTCATCCCCCTCAATGTTTCATTAGTTTGTACACTTACAATTTCACTGATCGGCAGATTGAAAACTTAGGCACCCATTATGTTAACCCGACTCAAAGATATCATATGAAAACTAATAATAAATTGTCATTGATTTGGTGACCCTTGGTCTAATTTAAGTTATATCATTCAAATTTCATTTAATAAATCTAGATTTTATGGGGAGTTTTTTTCCCCTTAGTATCTGTGGAATTACTTAGGGTGTTCTTTTATAAGACGACATGGTAAGGGAATTCACAATTGTTGTGCTAAAGGCGCTCTTCACCCTTAAGTTTAAATGTCTTTAGTTACTTCAGTCCTATAATTTTTCTGGACAATACCTTTTGAAATGGAGATAAGAAAAGGAACCTCCTTATTTCTACAATCAAGAAAATAATAAAGGTTATACTATAATTTAAGTTATTTAAAAGTTGCGATGTTTTAGAATGTGATATGTGGTAATGTGAAAGCTCGCAATGTAATGGTTATTTTTAGTTTGTCCTAATCGACCTTTATATTATTAACTTTGTTATGTATAATCTTAAATGCATATTGGTATGATTGAAATTTTGTTATCATGTTATTTAAGTATTTCCCCCATTGTGTTTATTATTGTTATTTTTGAAACGAGGATAATTAGGAGTAATTCCTCGGAATATTGCAATGTGACATTAAGGGTAACAAGAAATTTACTTTTATAATTGATATGAATTACATGCTTAAAGAAGCCATATCGAATTTATATACTTCAACTTTTAATTTGTTTTGCATTTACAATGTAAAAGTGAATTTGAATATCCACATGCCCTTAGAAAAGCGATTTCTCACTCTAATATGAATGCGATTAAAAGTTATGGTTCCAAAAAGTTTGTGAAGTTCCATGAGGATTTTCTGGTTGAGAATTGGTCTCATGCATATTCTTGAGGAAATTTTACGAAGCGATGACATTTAATGTAGAAGAATCATCCAACTTGTGGATTCGTGATGCATGTCACTCCCAATTACATAGATAACTAATATTATCTGTATTTATATAATTATGATTCTGATGTCATATCATCGTGCCGTTGCAAAAAATGACAATGTGTCATGTGTTTGAACATGGAAATGAAACTGGAGAAGGTGTTGACGGAGGTTTAGTCATGGGTTATTATACTTTTTAATTATTCCACGCACGAAGTGTTTTTTAACCCTTCATTTCGAGTGGATATAATAGTTGTATGTGGGGGAAATTATAAAATTAATTATTTTCGTTCATATTTGTTGTTTGTTATCTCCAACAAACAAGATTCACGGGAAGCAAAAGTGTGCTTCATTACAATGAAGTCCTTGCATCTAGTGAGTGTTTCGGTTTGCTAAAGCAAACGTGGGAAAATTAAGTCTTTAAGTTATGAATCAATCATTTCAAACCCTATATATTCTTATTCAAACAAGATTAAAAACCCATTTTTCCTCATATAAAACCTCCTATTTTCATATTTTGGAAGTTTTGAAGTCTTTTTACCTCCCTCTCTCATTACTTCATTGAACGAGTAAGTGCACATTGCATAATATGAAGTTCTTCAAATTCTAAGATTTTAATGTTCACATCTTTGTTCATTTGTTTGTTTGTTGATATTTTTTTATCAACTTCAACGAGTCACCACTAGTATTGAGATGATATTCATGATTTATACAGGTCTTTGAATGAGTTTGGCTTAGTTTTTGTTACTTATCCATACCCATTTTTAGATATTCACTCTCATGCCAAGTATGTGTTCTAGTTAATGATTGTTTTATTAAACATATTATTAAACATACAACTATTTCATATATTTTTAGGTTATGGTCCCCTGGTGTATCTTTAGTTGAAATCTATTTCTCATAGGATTACTATGCCTTTTTTAGGTTGTACAACAAGTGTCATAGCCTAGCCTCGACCTCCCTCGGACCAAGTTCTTAGAGATATCCAATCAGTATTGTAAATAAACAACTTAATATCTTGTTCCATTGCTCTGTGTGTTAGGAAATTAGTGGTAAGTTGGATTATATTAGAAAGACTTTTATGTCACGTAATTTTAGAGAGCGTGATAATTTATTTGGCTACAAAGATGATTTCGTGGCTAAATGATCACTTTTAGCAACGAAATTTAAATTGTGATAATTAAGTAAACATTGTCCACGAATTAAAAAATTTCATTGCCAAATTCTCAATAAAAATTAGGCCCCTTTTCTTCCCGTCCAGGATATAAAGCATGAATTTTTTGACAACGAAATAATTAAAGTCAACAGCGAAATATTTCGTGGGTAATTGATTTTCTATTTTGTTACAATATATTTTTTTAGCCAAAAGTTGAATTTTTATTCCCCACAATTAGTGTTTTCGAGGCAAAACATAAAAAAAAATCATAAACCTAAGAAAGAATCACATTCCCATTCCCCAACCTTCGTTTCCCTCTCTTGATTCCATCTTCTATCCAGCCCCCTCCCCTTATCTCCTCTGATCGCCCATTGGTGTCTTCTTCCCCCCATCGCCGATCTCCTCTTCCTCCCCTACCTATCTCCTCATCCTCCCCCCGCCTTTCCTCTACCTCCCCACAGGTGATCTCCTCTACACCACCTCCGCCACCACTCCTCTACCACCTCTGTCGCCGCTCCTCTGCTCAATTTCTTAAGGTAAATCTCTCTCTCTTACACACACACATGAACACCAAAACACAGACGCACATATTTCTGAAATTGTGCGTGTTTCAAAAATTTCTGAAATTCTAATTTAAGTTAAATGTCATGTTTGCATTTATTTTTTGTATTTATTTCAGAAATTGTTTCAGCTCCTCTGCACAATTCTAATCATTTGCATTTGTTTGAGAAATTGTGCGTGTAAATGTCATGTTTGCGTTTATTTTTTCTAATACAAATTTCTGAAATTCTAATTTAAGATTAAAAATTGAAGTAAGAATTCAACTATTGGTTTTGAAATTCGTATGAGAGTAGAATACAGATGGTTTCAAAATCTTTTATGATCGTCATGTGAATTAATCGATGTTAGTTTTTAAATAAAAGTGAAGTATATCAGTGATTGAGATTAGGCTCGTTTTTAAAACATTGGTATCAATTTAAGGGGTGCTATACATGGGGTATTAGTGTCTTTTCCCACATAATCAACATCCACTAATTTTAAATAAGAACAAACACATGATATCATTCATTAAATTTTTTTAGAGTTTTTAGGCTCAGTCCTCAATTTTAACATTGTAGAGTCAATGCACCCATGTATTTTTTTTTTTAATAAATGGTCCTGTAAGTGCCATTCTAACATATACGTAAGAAAACACTATGTATGAGAATACCGAATATACCCTTTCCAAGCAGAACCTTTTTTAAAAGTTATAAAACACGTTGTACACAACAAATTTGAAATCGAAAACACATACATATACTAATTCAGAAACATTTACTAAAATAGATTATTTGTTTAAGCATACCATCTTCATACCCGTTCAACTGAAACAGGGTTCTAAATTGATAGTTGATATTTGAACCATGTTGTGCCGTTTGTTCCTCTCCAGAACCAATTATTTTCAGGAGAAATAATCAAACAATAATTCAAGAAGAGGTCATACCAACGAATTGAATATGAATACGTAAGCTTGTATAGTGCAACCAAAATGATATTACTTACTGTTTGTATATTGAAAACATTTTATGTGGACACATATTATTTTGGCTTATTTAATTGAAATTTTCTATATGAAACTATTTGTTGTTATGTCAAATGCTTGGAATTCAACATAAACGTATATATATGATGTTAGGTTTTATGGCTATTGATTTATTTATAGAATGTTATTCTTATGATGATATTATAAGTTGATACAGTGTAATGTAATTGACATTAATTAATGTTTGATGTTTTATCTTGAAAACATTTGATTTTGTGGGCATATATTAGTTTGTATTATTTTATTTGAGAATGTAATAGAAATTTACTTTATGATGGTACTTTGTTGTTTTGTGAAATGCTTGGAATTCAACATAAATATACATGTTTATTGGTAAATTCGTTTACGGATTCATTTACTACTAAGATATCCATATGATGTTGCATATACATGATGCTAGGTGTTATGGTTATTGATTTATTAATAGATTGTTATTATTATGATGTCATTATAAGTTTTATGGAGACAAATATTGGTTATATAAGTATTTGACCAGTATTGTTGCAGGTGTCAAAGATAATATTAGATCTTTTTGCTCCGTCCCCATTAACCACATACTGTTTTTTTGGTGGTAGTGCATCGGGAAAAGAAGTTTTATTATTTTTTTATGTTTATGAATACATTTGAATCAGTGGCATCATGTTATCCTCCATCTTAAGGCTTGCGTCATAATCTAACACTAAGTTTTTGTTGTTATTTATTTATGCAGTGATATTGTTGATTTGAGGTTGTTGAGGTGTACACACCATTCGTTAACTTTTGTAGTCGGTTTGTCGCTTGGGTTGACATTTATGGATCTCTGTGATGCGATTAGATCTAAATTTTCTCTTCTTAACAACAGTCCATTTGATGTTTGTTATTCATTTCCCAATCACCCGGCGTGTAATTTGAAGTTGGATGAGCAAACGATGTTTATGTATCAGCGATTAGTGAATTTCTCCTTTGTTGATATATCTGTGCTGGATTTTAGGTAGTCAAGCAGGAGTTCGAATGAAATTATGCCCATATTTGATCTGCATATGCCTTCAGGAAGAGATGTGATGTTGTTGGATGCCGGTGATGATGAATACGAAGGGATGTTAATAGTAGAGCCATCACACACATATTTGTCTGAGACATGGAGAAGTTACATTACGCACATTGGGCAGCGGTTTGAGTTTGTTACAGATCTTCGTGATAAATTAGGGAAGTACGCAGCAGAATGTTGGTTTTCATTTGTTTACATAAAAAATGACAGAGTTAGGATCACTGGTGTTTGTATGAGGAGGACTTCAGATGGGTGTGAATGGTTTTTCCATTTGTGTGTGTGTCGGGCCAATGGTTATTTTTATATTACTAATTTTAATAATGTTCATAATTATAAAGGTCGTATTAGGGAACAGAAGAGTAATCTGGTGAACTCAAAGATGGTTGCAACAATTGTTCAAGAAATGGTACACGACAAGCCATTTATATCCTCTAAGGAAATTTCAAGGGATATCGAACAATCTTATGCGTTTGATATTTCATATTGTAATGTGTGGTACGATAAAAAATTAGCCAAAAAGGATTTATACGGGGATGAGTCACTACCGTACAATAGTTTGCAAATGTATTTAACTGCGCTAAAGCAATCTAATCCCGACTCTTATATTTAGGCCTGTCAATCGGGCTCTATGAACCGAGCCTATGGTTGATCAGGCTTGGCCCGATTTTGGTTTACTTGGCTCAAGCTAAAGCCCATCCCGAACGAGCTTGAGAGTGCTTAGCTCAAGCTCGGCTCACAAAGTAAATCGGGCTTCGACCCGATTTGAGGAGGCCCGAATTGAATATTCCAATACATATTTATTTATTTTAATAATAAATATTCATATTTCTGCAATAAAAAACACATTTTAGCAATAAAAAAACAAATTTCAGCACTAAAAAAATATAGAATTCAGCACTAATATTGACATTTCAACATTAGTAAAACACATTTCAACACTAAAAAAAATAGATTTCAACACTAAAAAAATACATTTTAGCACTAAAAAAAAATAGATTTCAGCACTAATATTGACATTTCAGCATTAAAAAAATCACATTTTAGCACTAAAATAACATATTTCATCACTAAAAAAATAGATTTCAACACTAATATTGACAAGTCCCGTAAGATTAAGTAAGTAAATTAATAAATGACCCATCTTATTTTTTTTCTTTAATATTAAGTCTAATAGTTTATTTGCATAAGGATAAAATTATAAAAATTATTTTGTTTTAAAATATTTTTTACATATCATAGAAAATAAAATAGTTTTGTATATATATATATAGAGAGAGAGAGAGATACATTATTTCGGGTCGAGCCTAGGTCGGGCTTGAAAGTGCTTCTGTGACAACCCGTATATAATTATGATAAATTATATTTAAATTATACTTATCATATGTGATATTAATAATGTGTTATTATTATATCTAATGTTGAGTGATTATGGTTAGTATAATTCTACTTTCATAAATCATGAAATGTCGAATTATTTACGAACACAAGATTTGGTTATTTTCGATAGAAATGTTCCTGTTTAAGACTAGTTTTGACCCTTGTAACATTACAATTGACTTGAGGTGAAAACCACATAGTTGTATATATGTGAGTTAGGGTTGTAACACAACAAACGTTGCATCAAACGGATGTTCGAGTAAGAAGTTATCTCGAAATTACGAGAAGGGACAAATCTGTCAATTCCCTTAAGTGGTAAATTGTCTTTTATTAAACCAAATGTTTTAATTTGATTGGATGGATTGGGAGGCAGCCTTGGCCGACTTAAAACTCTCCCTTAACCTTATTTCTTCAGTAAAGAAGTCCCTAGGTTCAGTTTGAGGTGATATTAGCTTGAGGAAAGAGAGGTAGAAGTTAAGGAAGAAAGGGTTACAAGGGAAATCTAGGAAAATAATTCCAAGAAAATCCTTAAGGTATTCCCAAGGTAATATTATGTGTTAATATTGTTTTAATCTTCTATTATACTTATTTCAAAGTATATAAATCGTGAAGTATTGATCCAAATTCCATCCTTCTTTGTGATAATAGGTATTGGTTCATATGTTAGATAAGTGGTGTTATAGGTCATATTGCTTTGTATTGAAACCCTTGGTATTCAAACTTCCATAACTCTTTGTGTGTTTACTGGAATTCAGAAATCCCAATTGGATATGAAAATAGACTCATATATTCATATCATATCCGAAAATTAGAATTTAACTCCTTATTATTAGGCTTTAGTGATGGTTGCAAGTTGGTATATAGTTGCTGTTTGTATATTTCATTTCGGTATGCCCTGAGTTTGGTCAAGATTTTGAGATAGCAAATGAAGTCCAAATATTATGAAACTTTAATTATGTACTATTCAGTATGTCTACTGAAAGTGTGTTGAAAATCATGGAAAGTTATGCTGTAGAAAAATTATGAAAATTATTGTAAGTCGAAGGAACAATAGGGGAGTTTGTAGGGCAGATTTCTTATGTTGTAAAGAAATGGCCATAACTTGCCCTAGGAAGCTTGAAAAATTACACCGTCACTTGTAACGGAAAGTATATTCAGATATGTTTTCAGATTTATAAGCTTTGACACCTGTATGTGTACTATTTATGAATATGGGATGGTTAATTATGGAGGACAATGATTTGAGGCCATATTGGATACCCCATGAAAGAATGTTTTTATCTTCTCCTTCCCAAGGGTATTTTGTGTACATGTTTTATGTGCGTGTATATTCAGAAGTATACTTTTATGTTTGCTTGAGTTTAGTTATAAATTCCTTACGAGGTAGTTTCTAGGGTTGAATGTTCATGACCTTATCAACATATATGCCATCGTTTCGTCTTTACATATGTTTCATGGAATATGACTTGAGTATAATCATATTGGGGTTGTGTACTCATTTAAAGTTACATAATTATATAAAGATAATACTTATGATTGAGTTTCAGTACTGATTTAGTTGGATTAACAGGTGTAAGGTCGAATCAACCAAGTTCAGCTCCACCAGAGGGAAACGTAAATACATAATTGACAACACAAGGTGAGTGTACTTACTGAGTTAATTTTGGATATGACATATATGTATAATATGTTTAGATGTTATGGCTTATTTAAAAGCCAAGAGATGTTGAGATGTTATGGCTTATTTAAAAGCCAAGAGATGTTGAGATGTTATGGCTTTATAAAAGTCAGGATATGTTGAGTTGCTATGCAATTCAGGAGATGTTAGGTTTTTAAAACCTATGGATATGATTATTGCCTACGGGCAGGAGATGTGGGGTTTATTAACTCCGGATATGTATATTGCCTAATTTGGCACAGAGATGTATATATTAATATGTTGAGATGTTAATATAGTGCTTTTACTATATAGAGATGTAGTACATTCACTGAGTTTTTAAACTCATGGTTTTATATGTTTACATTTTCAGGTTTTCCAGCTGCCACTGCCAGGTCTAGGAGGTTGAGTACATAGAAGTAGGGTCTTGTTAGTTTGCTTTATAAACTGCACTAGTTGTAATTAAGTTAAATGATATGTGAGTTCTGTTGAAATTGTCTCCTTAAAGCGATTGGAATTTTTTTTATATTCCGCATTTTAATCTTGAAGTTGTTTCAATATGTATGGCCTAAATAATAAATAAATTATAATTGTGGTTTGTAAACTATTTAGTTAATTATATCCTAATGGGGTTAGGGTGTGACAACTTGGTATCAGAGCTTTAGGTTTTTATATTCTGGGGTTAGAGAGTCTAGATATGGCAGTGGCAGAAATAGCGTTGTGTGGGTCATTTATATTAATTTTTGAGAAATACTAACCATTATGTTAGAAATAAATGTTGTATTCTTGTTTCTATAATTGTGGTTTATGACAGATAGTAAGCTATGGAAGGAGCAAATGTTCATGAGAGGGTGGATGAGGAGTCTTCAAATACAGTAAACCAGCAAAATCCAAATAATGTAGAGGGGGCTCCTGAACAACTTACAGATATGCAGAAAATGGCTCGTGCCATGACTTTAATGGCAGAACAACAAAACATGTTTATGATGCAAATAGCAGAACAACAAGCCAAGTACTTGAAGGAGCAGACTTTGGCAAGAAGGGAAAGGGAAATACAACGAGAGGAGAAGAATACTCTGTACGAGAAGTTTATCAAATTGAACCCCCCAGCATTCTCAGGTTCTGTAGATCCTTTAGAAGTTGAGACTTGGGTTAGAGACACAGAAACTATCTTCGGGGTGATGAATGTACCGGGCGCGCAGAAGGTGATTTTGGCTACTTTCATGTTAAAGGGAGAAGCTAAATATTGGTGGGAGTCTTCCAAACATTTATTGCTTACTCCGGAGGGAGGTGAGGTAATTACTTGGGATGCCTTTATTAAAGTCTTATATGAAAAGTATTTTCCTCGCATGTATCGAAAGAAAAAGGAGAGATAATTTTTATCATTGACTCAGGGGAATATGTCGGTCAGGGAGTATGAAACTAAATTCACATCTTTGTCTCGATTTTCATCTTACGCAATGAGGAGGATAAATGCACCAGATTTCAGGATGGGTTGAATTTGGTTATCAAGTCTAGACTCACTGCACTTGAGATGGTAGATTATTCTTCCTTAGTTAACAAAGCTATGATGGTTGAAGGAGATGTTAACGATGCAATAAAGAATAGGGAACAAAGGGTAAAGAGGAGTAGATTTGATCCATCTCAGCAAAAGGAAGGCAATGTAGAATACTCGAAACAAGGGAGTCAAAGATTTCAACGCGGTAGAGGTTCTGGAAATTTTGTTCAGAATAGGACACCAAGCAGTTTTAGGGGTGCAGGATCGATGGGCCAACAGAATAGACAGCAGGAGAATGACAATGGGCAGTCTAAGCCTGTTATATGCTATTTTTGCAAAGCTGAGGGCCATATCAGTCCAGATTTTCCCAAGTTAAAGGGGGTAGAGTGTTATCACTGTCATCAAATAGGTCATACCAAGAAGAACCGTCCTATGCTACTGGGAGGGATTCAATCAGCTACTACTAGTCGAGGCTCATCACCTGGAGGCATAGGGAGAGGAGGAGTTAGAGGACAGGCTAGTGGATCCAGGGCTCCGGGAAGGATATTTTCTATGACTTTACAGGATGCTCAGGCTACTCCAGAGGTGGTGACAGGTACATTTTCTGTCATGAACAAACATGCTTATGTGCTTATTGATCCCGGTTCTACTCATTCATTTGTAGCACTGTCATTTACCATGCATTTGGGTAGACCATGTTCTTATCTAGATTGTGGTTTATATATTTCTACACCTATGGGGGATGTGATGCTAGTGGAGCTTGTGTATAAAAATTGTGTATTGTATATGGGGGAGAGGGAGTGGAGCATTGATTTAATTCCCCTAGATATTCGAGATTTTGATATTATATTGGGTATGGACTGGCTATCTTCCTATCATGCATCAATTGACTGTTTTCGTAAGGAGGTTACATTTAATATGCCGGGGGAGGAAGAATTCAAATTTACTGGGGAAAGAAATGTGGTTCCGAACTGTCTTATTTCAGCCCTTCGGGCGAGGAAATTGTTAAATAAGGGTTGTCAAGGCTTTTTAGCATATATTGTGGATACAAATAGAGAATTGCAAAAATTAGAAGATATCCCAGTCGTTAAGGATTTTGCAGATGTGTTCCCAGATGAATTACCAGGATTTCCACCTAGCAGAGAGGTAGAGTTTACTATCGATTTAGTGCCTGGTACAGCTCCAGTTTCTATTTCTCCATATAGAATGGCACCTGTGGAACTAAAGGAGTTAAAGGTTCAACTGCAAGATTTGCTAGATAGAGGTTTTATTCGACCCAGTGTATCACCATGGGGCGCTCCAGTATTATTTGTGAAGAAAAAAGATGGCACCATGCGACTCTGCATTGATTATCGACAGTTGAACAAGGTGACTATTCGAAATAAATATCCATTGCCTCGTATTGATGATTTGTTTGATCAATTACAAGGTGCTAAAGTGTTTTCAAAAATTGATTTGAGATCGGGTTATTATCAATTAAGGGTGAGAGATTGTGACATTTCTAAGACAGCTTTTCGTTCTCGCTATGGTCATTATGAATTTTTGGTAATGCCATTTGGGTTAACGAATGCTCCTGCGGTGTTTATGGATTTAATGAATCGAGTATTTCATCCTTTCATAGATTCGTTTGTGATTGTCTTTATCGATGATGTTTTGATATACTCACCTAGCCAAGAGGAACATGAGAAGCATCTAAGAGTTGTATTGCAAGTTTTGCGAGATAGTCAATTGTTTGCGAAATTTAGCAAATGTGAGTTTTGGTTAAATCAGGTAGTATTTCTGGGGCATGTTGTTTCGGGAGATGGAATTTATGTTGACCCTAAGAAGGTAGAGGCAATTGTTCAATGGGAAAGACCGAGGAATGTAACGGAGATAAGGAGTTTCCTAGGATTGGCTGGATATTATAGAAGATTCATAAAGGGGTTTTCATCTATAGCCTTGCCGTTGACTAAATTGACCCGAAAGGAAGTGAAATTTGTTTGGAGTAATGAATGCCAACAAAGCTTTGAAATGTTGAAAAATAGGCTAGTATCAGCTCCAGTTCTCACTGCTCCATCCAGTGGAGAAGGTTTTGTGATTTATACTGACGCTTCACATCAGGGCCTGGGTTGTGTTTTCATGCAACATGGAAAGGTAATTTCGTATGCATCTAGACAGTTGAAGACGCATGAACGTAATTATCCTACGCACGATTTAGAACTTGCAGCTATTGTTTTTGCCTTGAAATTATGGAGACATCATTTGTATGGAGAGACGTGTGAAATTTTCACTGACCATCAAAGTTTGAAGTATTTATTTACACAGAGAGACTTGAATCTGAGACAAAGACGTTGGATGGAGTTAATTAAAGATTATGATTGTACCATTCACCATCATCCCGGGAGGGCCAATGTTGTTGCAGATGCTCTGAGTCGAAAGTCATTGGGGAGGTTATCTTGTATTCAATGTGCACGGGTTGGCAATATTATGGAATTAAGAATGATGGGAGTCGAGTTGAACTTATCTAAAATGGGGGCGTTATTTGCACACGTTACAGTGAGACCTTTACTGGCAGAACGCATACGAAATTTGCAAGTCAGTGATCCATTCCTTGAAAAGAAGAAACGGGAAATCCTGGATGGCAAAGAGAGTGACTTTGAAATTAAGAAGGATGAATCGTTGTGTTATAAAAGTAGAATTTGTGTAACGAATGATCCGTCCTTAAAGAAGGATATATTAGATGAGGCACATAGTTCTATTTACTCTATGCATCCGGGAGGTACCAAAATGTACAAAGATTTGAAAGTGTATTACTGGTGGAATAATATGAAACGTGAGATTGCAGAATTTGTATCTAAATGTTTAGTGTGTCAGCAAGTGAAAGCGGAGCATCAGAAGCCGGCAGGATTATTGCAGTCATTGCCTATTCCGGAATGGAAGTGGGAGCATATAACGATGGATTTTGTTACAGGATTACCACGGTCACCAAAGGGGAATGATTCTATTTGGGTGATTGTAGATCGATTGACAAAGTCGGCCCATTTTCTTCCAGTTAAGACTACCTACACGGTTGACAAGTATGCACGTATGTACGTTGATGAGATTATCCGTTTACATGGGGCACCAGTGTCAATTGTATCAGATAGAGATCCAACGTTCACTTCTAAGTTTTGGCCTCGTTTACAGAATGCCATGGGCACAAGTTTGAAGTTCAGCACTGCATTTCATCCACAAACCGATGGGTAATTTGAGAGGACGATTCAAATATTAGAAGACATGTTACGAGCTTATGTATTTGACTTCAAGGGCAGTTGGGATGATCATTTACCATTGATGGAATTCTCGTGTAATAATAGTTATCAGTCCACCATTGGTATGGCTCCGTATGAAGCTTTATATGGGAGGAAATGTAGAACGCCTTTGTGTTGGGATGAAGTAGGTGAAAGGAAACTTTTGGGTCCTGAATTGATAGATATGACAACTGAAAAGATCAAAATGATTCGAGAACGGATAAAGATAGCGCAAAGCAGGCAGAAATTTTATGCAGATAAGAGGAAGTATCCATTGGAATTTCAGAAGGGGGATTTTGTATTCCTACGTATTTCACCATGGAAAAGCGTTATGAGGTTTGGAAAGAAGGGGAAACTAAGTCCAAGATACATTGGACCATATGAAGTGTTGGAAAGAATTGGAACCCTGGCATATAGATTAGCATTACCTCCAGAGTTATCTCGTTTGCATGACGTGTTCCATGTATCGATGCTTCGTAAGTATTTGGCAGATCCATCTCATCAACTGAAAACCCAACCTATTGAACTGAAAGAAGACTTATCGTACATCGAGGAACCGGTGGAAATTCTTGATCGTAAGGAGCAAGTATTGAGGAATAAAGTTATTCCGTTAGTTAAAGTTATGTGGATGAGCCATGGAATTAAAGAAGCAACTTGGTAAATGGAGGATAGCATGAAGAAATAGTATCCCTATTTGTTTGGTAAGTGACATTCGTATTAAATTTCGGGGACGAAATTTTCTAAGGGGGGGAGGTTGTGACAACCCGTATAGAATTATGATAAATTATATTTAAATTATACTTATCATATGTGATATTAATAATGTGTTATTATTATATCTAATGTTGAGTGATTATGGTTAGTATAATTCTACTTTCATAAATCATGAAATGTCGAATTATTTACGAACACAAGATTTGGTTATTTTCGATAGAAATGTTCCTGTTTAAGTATAGTTTTGACCCTTGTAACATTACAATTGACTTGAGGTGAAAACCACATAGTTGTATATATGTGAGTTAGGGTTGTAACACAACAAACGTTGCATCAAACGGATGTTCGAGTAAGAAGTTATCTCGAAATTACGAGAAGGGACAAATCTGTCAATTCCCTTAAGTGGTAAATTGTCTTTTATTAAACCAAATGTTTTAATTTGATTGGATGGATTGGGAGGCAGCCTTGGCCGACTTAAAACTCTCCCTTAACCTTATTTCTTCAGTAAAGAAGTCCCTAGGTTCAGTTTGAGGTGATATTAGCTTGAGGAAAGAGAGGTAGAAGTTAAGGAAGAAAGGGTTACAAGGGAAATCTAGGAAAATAATTCCAAGAAAATCCTTAAGGTATTCCCAAGGTAATATTATGTGTTAATATTGTTTTAATCTTCTATTATACTTATTTCAAAGTATATAAATCGTGAAGTATTGATCCAAATTCCATCCTTCTTTGTGATAATAGGTATTGGTTCATATGTTAGATAAGTGGTGTTATAGGTCATATTGCTTTGTATTGAAACCCTTGGTATTCAAACTTCCATAACTCTTTGTGTGTTTACTGGAATTCAGAAATCCCAATTGGATATGAAAATAGACTCATATATTCATATCATATCCGAAAATTAGAATTTAACTCCTTATTATTAGGCTTTAGTGATGGTTGCAAGTTGGTATATAGTTGCTGTTTGTATATTTCATTTCGGTATGCCCTGAGTTTGGTCAAGATTTTGAGATAGAAAATGAAGTCCAAATATTATGAAACTTTAATTATGTACTATTCAGTATGTCTACTGAAAGTTTGTTGAAAATCATGGAAATTTATACTGTAGAAAAAGTATGAAAATTATTGTAAGTCGAAGGAACAATAGGGGAGTTTGTAGGGCAGATTTCTTATGTTGTAAAGAAATGGCCATAACTTGCCCTAGGAAGCTTGAAAAATTACACCGTCACTTGTAACGGAAAGTATATTCAGATATGTTTTCAGATTTATAATCTTTGACACCTGTATGTGTACTATTTATGAATATGGGATGGTTAATTATGGAGGACAATGATTTGAGGCCATATTGGATACCCCATGAAAGAATGTTTTTATCTTCTCCTTCCCAAGGGTATTTTGTGTACATGTTTTATGTGCGTGTATATTCAGAAGTATACTTTTATGTTTGCTTGAGTTTAGTTATAAATTTCTCATGAGGTAGTTTCTAGGGTTGAATGTTCATGACCTTATCAACATATATGCCATCGTTTCGTCTTTACATATGTTTCATGGAATATGACTTGAGTAGAATCATATTGGGGTTGTGTACTCATTTAAAGTTACATAATTATATTAAGATAATACTTATTATTGAGTTTCAGTACTGATTTAGTTGGATTAACAGGTGTAAGGTCGAATCAACCAAGTTCAGCTCCACCAGAGGGAAACGTAAATACATAATTGACAACACAAGGTGAGTGTACTTACTGAGTTGATTTTGGATATGACATATATGTATAATATGTTGAGATGTTATGGCTTATTTAAAAGCCAAGAGATGTTGAGATGTTATGGCTTATTTAAAAGCCAAGAGATGTTGAGATGTTATGGCTTTATAAAAGTCAGGATATGTTGAGTTGCTATGCAATTCAGGAGATGTTAGGTTTTTAAAACCTATGGATATGATTATTGCCTACGGGCAGGAGATGTGGGGTTTATTAACTCCGGATATGTATATTGCCTAATTTGGCACAGAGATGTATATATTAATATGTTGAGATGTTAATATAGTGCTTTTACTATATAGAGATGTAGTACATTCACTTAGTTTTTAAACTCATGGTTTTATATGTTTACATTTTCAGGTTTTCCAGCTGCCACTACCAGGTCTAGGAGGTTGAGTACATAGAAGTAGGGTCTTGTTAGTTTGCTTTATAAACTGCACTAGTTGTAATTAAGTTAAATGATATGTGAGTTCTGTTGAAATTGTCTCCTTAAAGCGATTGGAATTTTTTTATATTCCGCATTTTAATCTTGAAGTTGTTTCAATATGTATGGCCTAAATAATAAATAAATTATAATTGTGGTTTGTAAACTATTTAGTTAATTATATCCTAATGGGGTTAGGGTGTGACAGCTTCGCTCGTGCTCGGCTCAAATTGAATTCGGGCTTAATATTTCGGCTCAAACTCGGCTCGGCTCAAACTCGGCTCGGCTCAAACTCAATAAAAGCTCGGCCCAAATTTAGCGGGTCGAGCAAGTGGGCTTCGGGCTTGCTCGACTCAATTGATAGGCCTACTTATATTGTGTTGGAGTGTGAATCTGGGACATGCTGTTTCAAGAGATGTTTTGTTGCTTTTGGGGCTTGCATTACTGGTTTTAAGTATTGTAGAGCATTTATGTTCTTAAATGGTACTTTCTTAAAAAATAAGTATCGTGGGACTTTGTTGGTAGCAACAGGAAAGAATGGAAACCAAAGTAAGATATGATATATTGACATATTAGGAATAAACATATGTTTTATTAAATTTCAATGTTGTGTATATCATGCTCATTTGTTTGGGTTATTTGTAGGTATTTTTCTATTTGCGTTTGCGGTGGTTGATGCGGAGGATGATGATAACTGGAGATGGTTCTTGGAGATTTTGAAAGATGTTTTGTTTGAGGATGAGCTCAATCACATTTACTTGAATATGTTAAAAGATGAGAGTGTGCTAGCAATCAATGAGCAAACTTATTTAATTAAATTCTAATTTTATGCCCAGTTTTTTAATAAAAACCCTAACTCTTGCAAAAAATTGTGATTGACTAATTATACAAAATTAAGCATGCACACAATCACAAATTTGAGGAAAAATCCCCCAAAGGGGAAAAACCTTTTTATTTCACTATATTATGTAACAACTTATAAATCCAAAGAAATACAGCTTGACACACGAGTACCTGCAGGCATCAGTTCGTTATCGTCGGCAAGAGATCTCGCAAGAGCTCCAATAGTCAGCAATGGAGAAATAACCTTTTTCTCCACAAGAGTACTCCAAATGAGTAGAATGAGTAACTAGGCTTTAGTATGATTCACATATAGTGGGTTCATTTTGGTGAATCAAAAGAGGTCTAAAACTCAAAACATAAAGTCTTAAAATCGCAGATGTTCTACAGAAAATGGAGTTATAAAGACTAGAAAAATCTGGATGCAGAAGTGAAAATCTGTTACTAAAGCCGTTTAATAAAATTAAACTATTTAAGTAACTCCGAACAGTTTTTTGAAGAAACTCTTTTCTTAAAAACCAAAACTAATAGAACACAAGATGTGTTTAACAAAAGTATGTACGAGATCTGTTCAAGATTTGGTTAACAGGTTTAATAAAATAGTTTTAAAAAAAACTTTAAACCCAGCACAACTAAGAATGAGATGAGGAGATGTAGAAAAATTAAGAACAAGATTTTTACGTGGTAAAACCTCACCCAACTGAGGAAACATCCACGACTCCCTCTACGGAGTAAACCAAAAATTCCACTATAAACAAATTTTAACAGTTACAAACTTTTTAACAAACATGCATACAACTCAGACCTATATAAGTTTAGGAATGTACCCTCTAGTGTCCTTATAACTTCTCTGCAGTCCTGATTGTTGATGTTGTCCTCCCAGTTTGATAACTTTCAATTTGTTCAAGTTCTTTACGTCGAATCTTGTTGTCAAGATCTTATTACCAACACTTTTAGTGTGGTAGGGTGAAAGTGTTTGTGGAGGTTCTTTCTAACACATGCATGCACACACACACACACACACACTTATTATGTACAACCAGTCCTAACAAATTACATATAAGACTATATGCTGTGATTTTTTTTTCTCTCTTCTCACAAAACTTAATCTTATTTGACCTTTATAACAATCCCAGAATCCACGGCTATCTTGCTCAGAAGACGTATCAAGATCTTAATCAATCTCAGTTTTGAAAAGATTTTTGAGATTGAAAATCACCAAGTGCGATTCCAAACTAGGTCAAAGGTCTTGTTTCAAGAGAACTAGAAACAGAAAGCAATATTGTTGATTTAAAAGTTTCAAAAACATTTACAGAAAAGAATCAACAATATATTTCTCAAGCTGAGAAACAAAATTTGAAACAGAGTGTAATGTAACATGAAGTACTCAAATCTCAAATTTTTATAAAGCAGAAAATAGATCTAAGAAATAATGTTTAAGTTTGACACAAGATCTAAAGAACGAAGAGGTTACAGCTACAAATCAACTACACAAACCAACTCACAAAAACACTCAAACACTGAAGGTTGTGTTTGGGATATACAGGAGTTTGAAAAGAGTTTTAGGTTTGAAAAATGGTTTGGACGATTTAGGGTTAGGGTTAGGGTTTCTAACTCTTTCTCTCTCTTCTGGTTTCTCTTTTCTCTCTCTTTTCTCTCTTCTCTCTCTACTCTCTTTTTTCTCTCAAAAGGACGAAATGGCAAAAGTCTCAGAAGGCTGAGTGAAGGGGTCCTTTTATAGGAGGCTGAGAAGATTCGAGAATAACATTTAAAATCAAGGGTTCAGATTGAGTCAAGGTTGATTGACTTTGATCCAAGGGTTCACGATATGCGGTGATTAAATCTCTCCTGATTGGTTCATATGGGGTTCACAGGGATTATGAAAGGGCGCATGCAGATCATTGATAAAAAAATGATCCAAGGGTTGAAAACAGGCGTTGGTTCCCTCTCTATAAAGAAACACACTCTCCACCAATCAGAAGACAACAAATGTTGGGCAATAATAAGATATCAAACGCGCGTCAAAATTAATTAAAAGCACACCCTGAAGTCTCTGTCGCTTTCGGATTCTACCCAAGGTAACTTTAAGCTAATATAACCATAAAACCTTAATTGCAGATTGACCCCAAAAACTTTTAAAGAACAAATTTTAATTAATAAAAACTTATTTAAAATGTTTATAAAATCCAAAAAATATTTATAAATTAATTTTAGGGATTTAAACACACTCAACATATGTACACACAATTATATGTAATATGAAATGTATGAGATCAATTCTACTGTGTGTGAGTGTTGGTAATATGGTCTAGATCAATCAATCAGGGAGAAATAGCAAACCAAGCTCTGGAGTTCTTTGGATTCTAGGATAAACACAATTTTGTCACAATTTCCAAACTAGATGAGCACTTATACAATATAGACTCAAATGAGTCAAGAGTATAAGGTGCTTCAATCTCCCCCTTTGGAAATATGAGACAAAATCTCCTTTGAGTCATCTAGAACTTGTAGGGCAACAAGAATAAGGAAACCTATTCCTAAAAGATCTATCTACCCAATTCCTAGAAATCAAAAGTACATAACTCAACTATTTACAATTGAATACCCTATTACAACTGTTGAGAATAACTGTACAGAAACCTGCAATGAATCATTAAGATCAAGCTGTTTAGTATATGTAAAATGCATTCGACTCAAATTTCTCCCCCATTTTGTCTCAAATAGACAAAGGGAAAAAATAGAGAGATCAAAGAGATTAATCAGCACACACCATACCAATAGATTTACGCAAAGAAATAAATCGATTGTGATCTAAAGGTTTGGTAAACATATCTGCGAGTTGCAAATCAGTAGGAAGATAATTAATTTCTAATTCCTTAGTTTCAACCAATTCGCGTATATAGTGATGTCTTATTTTTATGTGTTTTGTTCGCGAGTGTTGAATAGGATTTTTAGAGATATTGATCGCACTTTGATTATCACAATAGAGATGCAATTGTTTTTCTTGAATACCATAATCACTTAGCATTTGTTTAAGCCACAGTAATTGAGCACAACAGCTTCCAGCGGCTATGTATTCAGATTCAGCTATTGAGAGTGATGTGCAGTTTTGTTTCTTACTACTCCATCCTACCAAATTATTACCTATATAATAACATGCTCCTGATGTGCTTTTACTATCATCAGTACACCCAGCCCAGTCAGCATCAGTGTACCCAATTATAGTGCTAGGTGTGTCACTAGTGTTCCAAAGTCCTAGGTTCAGAGTGCCTTTTACATATTTAATGATTCTTTTAATAGAAGATAGATGGCTCTCTTTAGGGTTATTTTGATAACGAGCATATACACACATAGCATACATTATATCAGGACGCGAGGCAGTAAGGTATAGCAAGGTTCCTATCATATTACGATATAGAGTAGGATCTACAGATTTACCAGTTTCATCTTTAGATAGTTTTACCGTAGTACTCATGGGTGTTTTAGCATCTTTAGCACTCTCAAGGCCAAATTTCTTTACTATCTCTAAAGCGTAATTAGATTGCGAGACAAATAATCCTTCTGAATTTTGTTTGACTTGAAGACCTAAGAATAATTGCAACTCCCCCATAAGAGACATTTGAAACTCCTTATGCATAATTTCAGAGAAGGATTTTACTTCTGAGGGAGAAGTTGATCCAAAGATAATATCGTTAACATAAACTTGAGCAAAAATTATGTTTTTGTCAAAATGTTTGACAAATAGAGTTTGATCATTTCCACCTCTTTTGAAAACTTTATCTAAGAGGAAGCTGGAAAGACGATCATACCAGGCTCTAGGCGCTTGTTTAAGGCCATACAAAGCCTTTTTAAGATGAAATACATTATTTGTATATTGAGGGTCAATGAACACTTTAGGCTGTTCTACATAGGTCTCTTCAGTCAAAATTCCATTAAGGAATGCAGATTTGACATCCATTTGGTAGAGTGTAAAATGAAAGTGGCAAGCTATAGCAAAAAGAAGACGAACAGATTCTAAACGAGTAACGAAAGTAAAAGTTTCATTAAAATCTATTCCTTCAATTTGAGAGTATCCTTGAGCAACTAATCTAGCTTTGTTTTTAATGATTATCCCACTTTCATCAGACTTGTTTTAAAAATCCAACGTGTGCCAATAACCTTTTTGTGATCAGGCCTAGGTACAAGATACCAAACATCATGAATGACAAATTGAAGAAGTTCTTCCTGCATAGCAGAAATCCAATGAGAGTCATTTAATGCCTCATTTACATTCTTTGGTTCCACTAGGGAAACAAAACATGCATAATGTGCATAATTTCTTAATTGAGATCTTGTACGCACAGGCTCACTAGGATTACCAACAATGTTATTCATGGGATGGTCTTTAGAAACCCATTTAGGTACTTCAGGTATCCCAATTGGTAATGAATCATCTATTTCAGGAGAGCCACTTTCTAAAATACTTGTAGGCTCTTCCTCAATAGTTGATTCACCAGTATTATTATCTACAGTAGTGTCACTCACAATTACATTTATGGATTCCATCAAGGTTTTAGTGCGAAGATTATAAACACGGTAGGCTCTACTATTAGGTGAGTAACCTAGAAAAATAGCTTTATCTCCTCGGCTCTCAAATTTGGACAAGTGTTCCCTATCTTTGCATACATAACAAGTACTACCAAAGGTTCTAAGGTACTTAAGATTGGGCTTTTTCTTATACCAAATTTCGTAAGGGGTTTGTTTGGAATTCTTTCTAATATAGACCCTGTTTATAATGTGACACGCAGTACGAATAGATTCTACCCAAAAATATTTAGGCAAATTCTTGGCATGTAACATAACACGTGCCATCTCTTAAAGGGTACAATTCTTTCTTTCAGCGATTCCATTTTTTTGAAGAGTCTTAGGAGCACTGAACTCGTGTTTGTAACCATTATAGTCACAGTACTCTATTATACCAGTGTCTTTGAATTCTCCACCTATATCACTACGGATTCTATTTACTTGAGTGTCTTTCTCATTTTCAATCCGAAGAAGTATTTTTAAGAAAGTTTGAAAAGTGTCAGACTTATTTTTTAAGAAGGCTACCCAGTAAATCTAGTGAAGTCATCAACCATAACTAGAATATAACTGTGTCCACAGAGACTAACAGTTTTGGAGGGACCCATTAGGTCCATATAGATGAGCTCCAAAGGATTAGAGGTACGGACATTTTTAACTTTCTTATGAGGTGCCTTAACAATTTTTCCTTCCTGATAGGAACCACAGACAATGTTAGAAATGGATTTGATTTTTGGAACTCCTCTAACTGTTTCTTGAGAGGTCAGTTTACTAAGATTATCGTAATTTATGTGACCTATTCTGTTATGCCATATCTCGTTGTCATCCATTCTGGCAACATTACAGATTTCAGACTTGTTAATAACAGTATAACAATTGTCAGGAGCCTGAATCCTGTAATTATGCATTCACCTTTTAACATTTAAAATTTTGCAATTGTTCTTTGAAAAGGTAACAGTATGATCTGAGTCACAAAATTGCAAGATACTAAGTAAATTGGCCTTAAGTCCTTTAACTAAAAGAACATTTTCAAGAACAAGAAGTCCATCTTCTTGGAGAGTTCATTTGCCTATGATCTGAGATGATACTCCATCACTAAAAATAACCTTTCCTCCAGCAAAGCTGGTTTTGTTCAAAAGTTTTGTATCATCCCCAGTCATGTGCTTAGAACATCCAGAGTCTAAATACTAACCAGACGATGTGTGTTCAGCTTTAAAGCACTACTAACAATGTTACACTTCATCTGGGGTAATAGATCCTCTTTTCTAACCCATATTGCTCTAGTTTTCATTTTGTGCTTATTAGCTCTCAATTAATAAAATTTGCGAGCATTCGATTTTTGTTGAAAAATGTTTTGCGCATGATTTTAAGTTTTATGAAAGACATGAGCATATGGTTTAGGAAAGTGTTTAGGAATCCTTCTAGGAAATGTTCTTTTAGGTTTGGTCTTTCTCTTCCTATAGTTAGAGTTTTTGTCTGGTTGTCTAGGTAGAACATAATTATTACGGCTTCTCCTAGAATAGTTAAAATTCTGATAGATAGGAGGATTACAGACAGGTTTAACAAGTCCTCTAGCATAGCAACCATCAAAAGAGTGACCGTATATATCGCAGTAGGAGCAATAAAGATTGCTCAAAGTTGGGATCTCCTTAGGAAAGTCTCTAAACATAGGTTTTAAAGAATTTTGAGGTTGACCTCTATTCCTAGATAGGACGGTCTTGAATGTAGACTCACTCTTCCTAATAGAGGGGCAGACGTATTTTTCCTTAGGTGAACTTTCATGTTTAGAGCAACTTGATTCCCTAATGTTAAAATTTTGATGTTTTGAGTCAAACTTAGTTTTTAGAGAATGAAAGTCTGGGCAGATTTCAATAGGTATTTTACCTCCTGACACAAATTTGATAGGTTCAAAAGATTTTGTTTGTCTTCAAAATGGGGGAAAATTCTATTCCAGTTCGATCATCAGAATTGGTTTTAGATTCAGCAACAAATTCACCAAAACAGTTTGAGTTATTTTCAAATTTTGTAAATTTTTTGAAAACAGTTGCTGTCTTTTCTTTAGTTTGTTCCAATTCTAACAATGTTCCTTTGTATTTTTTCTCCAGAGTTTCATTTGTTTCAGTCAAGTTTATGAGTTTTTGATCAAACATTTTGATTTCACTTTCATGAGTTAGACATTGGGTAGTATACTCTTCAGCATTCAGTTTGACCATCAGGCTTAGATCTTCTAACTTCTTGGTGAGATCTTTCACAATCTTTTCTAGTCTAGTGCTTTTCTTTAGAGTTTTAGCATAGAGTGTGTGAATATCTGGGAGATCTTCATTGTCCGAGTCACTAAGTGTAGTGTGTGAAGTGACCCCTAAGGCTTCATTTCTTGGACTCACACACCCATTGACATCGTTATGATCGCTTTCCCTTTGACTCACACACCCCGAGGTAGAAATAACAATATTCTCAGTAATTAAAGCATATAAACCAGTAACAGTATGATTCGAAACATCAGAAGTAGAATTACTAAATTCATCCTCACTAACAACCACAAGCATATCATCATTATAGATAATTTTGGCAAAGAAAGACATGCAAGGGTCAAAAACATCAGATGACCCAGGTTCCTCATTTTCAGAGTCACTTAAATCATCCCATGTCTTGCAAATGTTGGCTCTAGCGTGTTTGTTTTTATTGTTCAAGTTAACTCTACCGTCTTGTGCAATGTGTCCTAGTTTACCACATCTAAAGCATTCAGTCTTCTTAAGGTCTCTGTTAGGTCTAGTGTGAGAGTCCTTATGATGTTTGTCATGACTTTTCTCATGAGGTTTGAGATTAAATGGAGTTGGATAATTAGACTTGCCTTGTTTGTTTGCCATGATATTTCTAAATTTAATGATTTTCTTAAACTATTTTGACATTAAGGCAATCTGATTGTCCAAACTCTCTCTATTGCATTCCTCATCAGAGTCATCATTGGGAATATTAAACTCGGGTTTAATCATCATAGAAGAAAAGCTCAGATTGAAACTAGTCTGTTTCCTATGGGACTGTATAAATTGTTTCTTAAATTCTAGTTCCATTTCCACAGTTCTTAATTTACTACTGAGTAATTCAGGAGTGAGATTTATATCACACATTTCCTCAATGGCATATCTTTTGTTGTCAAATTTCTGTGGTAATGATCTCAGAATTTTAGATACCATTTCTTGTTTGTCATATGTTATCCCATTAGCATGTAGTTTTGTCACAATATCAGTCAAGTTCATATAGAAGTCATCAAATGACTTAGATTCAGACATAATTAGCAAGTTATACTATTGAATGAGCATTTTAATTTTACCAGCCTTAACTCTAGTGTCATCTTCATGAGCAGTAACCAAAGTGTCCCAAGCTTCCTTAGAAGTGGTACAGGATGAGATTCTTTTGAACTCATGTTCATTTATGGACATAAATATGGCATTCTTTCCTTTGTTATTATTACGAGAAACTTGTTTCTCTTCTTGTGTGAACTCACGTAATACTTTCTTAACCCTCTCATTACTTCCTTCAGTGGATGGTTTTGTAGGAAAAATGTATCCATTTTCAACAATGTCCCAGACATCATCTCCCAGAGTTCCCTGAATGAAAGAAATCATCCTTACTTTCCAGTAAGCAAAATTGGTTCCATCAAAGATAGGAGGTCTGGTCAAGTTACCGAATCTTTCATTTTTCTCGTCCATGTTTGATTTTCAGAAAACAATTTCAGAAACACAGGATCTCTCTAAAAGAAGTTTACAAAGCTTTGATACCAATTGAAAATCTGTCACTAAAGTCGTTTAATAAAATTAAACTATTTAAGTAACTCCGAACAGTTTTTTGAAGAAACTCTTTTCTTAAAAACCAAAACTAATAGAACACAAGATGTGTTTAACAAAAGTATGTATGAGATCTGTTCAAGATTTGGTTAACAAGTTTAATAAGATAGTTTAAAAAAAAACTTTAAACCCAACACAACTAAGAATGAGATGAGGAGATGTAGAAAAATTAAAAACAAGATTTTTACGTGGTAAAACCTCACCCAACTGAGGAAACATCCACGACTCCCTCTACGGAGTAAACCAAAAATTCCACTATAAACAAATTTTAACAGTTACAAAATTTTTAACAAACATGTATACAACTCAAACCTATATAAGTTTAGGAATGTACCCTCTGGTGTCCTTATAACTTCTCTACAGTTCTGATTGTTAATGTTGTCCCAGTTTGATAACTTCCAATTTGTTCAAGTTCTTTACGTCGACTCTTGTTCTCAAGATCTTATTACCAACACTTTTAGTGTGGTAGGGTGAAAGTGTTTGTGGAGGTTCTTTCTAACACATGCATGCAAACACACACACTTATTATGTACAACCAGTCCTAACAAATTACATATAAGACTATATGCTGTGATTTTTCTTTTTCTCTCTTCTCACAAAACTTAACCTTATTTGACCTTTATAACAATTCCAGAATCCACGGCTATCTTGCTCAGAAGACGTATCAAGATCTTAATCAATCTCAGTTTTGAAAAGATTTTTGAGATTGAAAATCACCAAGTTCGATTCCAAACTAGGTCAAAGGTCTTGTTTCAAGAGAAATAGAAACAGAAAACATTATTGTTGATTTCAAAGTTTCAAAAACATTTACAGAAAAAAATCAACAATATATTTCTCAAGCTGAGAAAGAAAATATGAAACTAAGTGTAATGTAACATGAAGTACTCAGATCTGAAATTTCTATAAAGCAGAAAATAGATCTAAGAAATAATGTTTAAGTTGGACACAAGATCTAAAGAATGAAGAGGTTACAGGTACAAACCAACTACACAAACCAACTCACAAAAACACTCAAACACTGAAGGTTGTGTTTGGGATATACAGGAGTTTGAAAAGAGTTTTAGGTTTGAAAAATGGTTTGGACGATTTAGGGTTAGGGTTAGGGTTTCTAACTCTTTCTCTCTCTTCTGGTTTCTCTATTCTCTCTCTTTTCTCTCTTCTCTCTCTACTCTCTTTTTTATCTCAAAAGGACGAAATGGAAAAAGTCTCAAAAGGCTGAGTGAAGGGGTCCTTTTATAGGAGGCTGAGAATATTCGAGAATAATGTTTAAAATCAAGGGTTCAGATTGAGTCAAGGTTGATTGACTTTGATCCAAGGGTTCACGATATGCGGTGATTAAATCTCTCTTGATTGGTTCATATGGGGTTCACAGGGATTATGAAAGGTCGCATGCAGATCGTTGATAAAAAATGATCCAAGGGTTGAAAACAGGCGCTGGTTCCCTCTCTATAAAGAAACACACTCTCCACCAATCAGAAGCCAACAAATGTTGGGCAATAATAAGATATCAAATGCGCGTCAAAATTAATTAAAAACACACCCTGAAGTCTCTGCCGCTTTCGAATTCTACCCAATGTAACTTTAAGCTAATATAACCATAAAACCTTAATTGCAGATTGACCCCAAAAACTTTTAAAGAACAAGTTTTAATTAATAAAAACTTATTTAAAACGTTTATAAAATCCAAAAAAATATTTAAAAATTAATTTTAGGGATTTAAACACACTCAACATATTTACACACAATTATATGCAATATGAAATGTATGAGATCAATTCTACTGTGTGTGAGTGTTGGTAATATGGTCTAGATCAATCAAACAAGGAGAAATAGCAAACCAAGCTCTGGGGTTCTTTGGATTCTAGCATAAACACAATTTTGTCATAATTTCCAAACTAAATGAACACTTCTAAAATATAGACTCAAATGAGTCAAGAGTATAAGGTGCTTCAAGAAGCAGGTATTTATATAAAAGTTGAGTTGGCGCGATCGCTCGAACGACGAAGGGATCTCGTTCAAACAACATATGATGTCGTTTGATCCTTCTTTGCGTGACACATCAAATGAATTTAAAATATCCAAAAAGTAAGGGTTCGTTCGATGACAACTTCAAGCGAGCTTCAACTGATTTATCGCGTGACATGCAATGTCATTTGATAAGGTCGTTTGAACGACATTAGCCTATCATTTGAATGACAAGGATTAGTCACTTGAACGACTGAAGCATCATTTTCTAAGTTCGCCTTCAGCTTTTCAGAAATTAATTTTTACTTAGAAAACCCAATTATTTCATAAAAACATTTTAGAAAAAATTCCCAAATATATACGAAAACATTAAAAACTCCAAATTAAACACTATACCATTTCAGCGACTGGAGTTAGCGGGAACGGTTGAAGACGGACGTTGCACGTTGCTCGATGATGTTGCACTACGCACTTATGATATGATGGGTGCATGAAGCTTCGAATTCAGATCGAGGACGTCATGGATGATCGTGTTGACGTGCCGAATATAGAGGTATACGACATACTTGTTGTGATCTAGGACACATAGAAAACTTCCTAGATTCAAAACGGACATTTACAAAATCACGTCCTTACAAATCTCCTCTATGTCTATGTCGGTACATACATAAAAAAATTCGAATACAATTTAATATCCCCGTAAATCCAAAAACTGGAAATACTAAATAGGGTTGTGCATCAAACCGAATGGACCGAAATAACCTAACCGAACCGAACTTACTTTTATAATTTTTTAAAAATTCGGTCCAAATTCGGTTTTAAAAATGAAGGACCGAATGTATTCGGGTCGGTCTTGGGTTTGGTTTTAAAAAGTGGGTCTAAGACCGGACCAGACCGGTTTAAATATATATACATTAAATAATAAAAATATACATGTTAATACAATAACTAGGTCTCGAGTTGGTTTCAAACCAAAAAACCCTCATACCTCATTCGTTCTCTCTCTATCTCTCTCTCTCTTCTCCAAAGAAAAGGCATCGCTACCCTGCCACCCCCTTCGCTGCTACCCCCTTCGCCACTGCTAGCCCCTGCGCCGTTGTTGGCCCCCTTCGCCACTGCTGGCCCTTCCGCCTAATCGCCGAATCGCCGGATCTTTCTTCCTTCGTTCCACATCGACAGGTATCTTTCTTCCTTTTTTTAGCTTTTCTTCAAATGGTTGAACTGATGTTGAGACTGATTTTCTTCCTTTGTTCGTCATCACCGCCGATTTTCGTTTTGGTAATAAATGTGTTGAAACTGATTTTCGATTTGGTTTCAACAAATATTTGGTTTTCGATTTATGGTTTGGGTTTTTATAGGTTTTTTATTTAAGCAGGTTTTTACATGTATTTTAAGCAGGTTTTTAAGCAGGTTTTAGGTATATTTTTAAGCAGGCTTTAGGCATATTATGGGCAGATTTTTGTAGTTGATTTGGGCATATTATTAGCGAATTTTTGCAGTTGATTTGAGCAGATTTTTGGGCATATTATAAGCAGATTTTTGAGCAGTAATCTACATAAAAAAAATGCTGTTGATTTTATCAAAAAATTTAAGGAGAAGTCGTAGCAAAAAATAGCAGATTTTCTCAAAAAACAGTACGCCAAAATGAGTTTTAAGGAGAAAGATGTTGCCAAAAAAGGTGCTGAATTTTAACATGAAAAAAGCAACAAAAAAAAAAGCAAAATTAATAAAAAAAAATCAATTTTTTTAATCAAACCATGTCCAACCGAATTGTACCGAACTCGAACATTATTTGGACCGAAACACACTTGTACCGAACCCGATTAATCATGTCTGGTCTCGGGTCTTAATAAACATGGACCGATTTATTCGGTTCGGTCCATAATAATGTCTAAACCCGGACCGGACCGTGAACACCCCTAATACTAAATGACATGTCTTCAAAAAAAATCTTCCAACATCTTCAATTCTACAACTCTCCAATGTTTCTTTGTCATTATTAGGTTATGGAACGATAATCCTCAAATTTGTTCCTACACAACATGAGACAAGAAACAATACCCGTGACGGGCAAAAGTTTAAAATATAATGATAAGCAAAAATTAATATCGATTAAGCTAAAGCAAACCATTAAACCATTATAACATCAAACACAATATCTCTCCCATAATTTGTTCTCCCTTTTTTATGATGTCCCCAAATAGACAAATATGAAGAACACAAAGAAAAGTATATGGAGATTGTCACAAGATAATATACTTTCTTTCTTTTTTTAAATTTCAAATTTTTCTCACGAAAAAAATATACAACAAAGAATCACACCATGAAAGAACACAAAAATAACCAAGTCGGTGATAGCGAAAATGAAGGGATATGAACAAATTCGATAGAAAAATCAATGCAAACAAACATAGCATATGTGCACGATGAATTTTGGATATTCCTAACGAATGAACTCAACAACTTCCTTAGGTGTAAAATGGTGGAATTATAAGAAATTGACTCAATCTAATCATAAAATCAATGTTCAAAGTGATTTCAACGCCAATAACGTCCAAAACTATTTAATGCTTTTTTGAAATTTTTAAGAAAATGCAAAATTCGTTAAATTCAACCAAACTCCCTCAAATTTCTATTCATTTTCCTTTTAAAGTTCTTTTGAGGTGTCTATTTTTCTCAACTTAGAGAAATCTTATTGTCCCCTTTTTGCCATATGATCCTTTTAATAGCCTTATTTTTTTTTCTTGGGCTCTTTTAAACGGTGACTTTAACGACATGATTATTATTCACTCGCAGCCCTTTTTCGTGAACACTCATCATTTTTTTATTTATGCATTTTAAATCCTCGTAGTAAATAGTTCTTATATGCACAACTGTTATTATTCTCATTTTGTTGCATTTGGTTCGTTGTATAGATAAAATTGAGATGGAAACACTCACATCAACATGTGATAGACAAGTACAAAAATCAAATAAAATCAGGCACGTGTGCATTAAATGAGATAAGGAGCTAAATATGCAGAAATATATCACTAATCACATCTTAATGACTTCATACATTATAAAGCACATGGATGAAATGATGTAGCATCTCAAAACACTATCAAATAGTCACATGGAATATGGAAATGATGTTGTGACTATGGCTATATTAAATGTTCATCCATGAACGATGTAAAAAAAATACAAAACTATTTTTGTGTTTTTCAAAAATTTTATAAAAAGAAAATCTTTTTCTCTTTTTCAAAAATTTATTAAAAATAAAATCTTTTTGGATTTTTCAATTTTTTCAATAAATTGAAAATCTTTTTGGATTTTTCTAAAAATATAAAAAAAACAAAAAAAATGATACAAATGAGACAATCTAGAAATAGGAATAATATAATATGATCATGAAAAATGCATCATATTCTAGGCATGGTAACCGCCCCTCAATCGATTGTGAAAATTCCTATAGACTTCCTAAGACTCTCGAATCTAAGGGCATCTAAAGGCTTCGTGAAAATATTGGCTAATTGGAGGTCGGTAGACACAAAACTCAAGGATAAGACTTTCTTTTCTACTAACTCACGGATAAAGTCCTCGCGAATCCTAATGTGCTTTGTGCGCGAATGCTAGACTGGATTGGGGGATATGTGTATCGCCCTCGTGTTATCACAAGAAATAGTCATGGTGTTCTGTGATATCCCACAATCCTCCAGCATCTGCTTCATCCACAGAAGTTGCGTACAACAACTCCGGGTGGTGATTTACTCATCCTCCGCAGTGGACAAAGAGGTGGATTTTTGCTTCTTACTCAAGCAAGAGACAAGAGCAGAACCAAAGAAGAAACATGTAATACCTTGTAATTTTATTGATTTTTATTTAAGGGATTAATTAAATTAAATGAGAATTAATTGGAAATTAATCCGGATATAAATACTAGCGAGATGTGAGTTAGTATTTGATTATGATATTAAAATTTAATATTTCATGAGTATTGAAAGTATTTAAATTGTCACGAGGCAGAAATGCGACAAGTTGGAAAACTTAGTTGGGACGCGCGTGTCAGTCGCGTCAGGAACGAAATGATTTAAATTAAAAAGTGAATTATATTTTTATCAACCGAATGGTCATTTTGAGTGCGCCAACGTGTCCGAAAGGGTCGAAATAGTCAGAAAACACTAGTCGGGGGTTTAGTTTGGGTCCCGAGGCATTTTTAGGCCAGACTGACAACCTAGAAGGGTATTTTGGTAATTTTAAAAATATGGGAATTAAAACCCACGAATTTTAGGGTTAAATAATATATTACTAATGAACCCATTAAGTCCATTATCAGCATTAGGTAAGTTAGTAGGCTACGGGAGTTAAAGGGGGAGTCTGAAGAGGTTCCAAAAGAAACCTCCAACCACCATCACTATCCTTGGGAAAATTCTGTTGAGAAAGGGGAGAAATCAGCCCTTGTTCACCAACATCAATTCAGAAGAAACAAATCTAAGGCAAGTGTTTTGATGTCGTTATTTGCAATGAATATTTCCTCCATGTGTAGTGTAGAAAAATATTTATGTCTTGGAAAGTTTGATGAAGAACACCCAATGAAATTATTGTGAAACTTGTGGTTTTGGGTAGGAATTTACATGTAGATGATTATGGACGAATTTAATATACAAAACATAACTTTTGATGATCTGAAAACGGATTAATAAGGAGTCTTTTTATGAAATTAACTTATGGGTTCAAGTTCATAGGGTTTGGAACAAGAATTGGGGATTTATGATTTTGGCATGTTAATTTGTAAGATTTGACCCCAAAAGCATGTTTAGGAATGATCTAGGGTGACTAAAAATGGTCTACCAGCATTAAAGCGTAGTTGGATAGTCTTAGGGTGGATTTTTTTTATTGTGGGTTTTAGATGCTCTATACCTTGTTATATTGTGGATTAGTTTAGTTTTATCGATGAGTAGCGCTCCGTTCGTTCTCCCCGGGTGGGCGAGGTGTTACATTCTGTAACACCCCGCCCGCCCAGGGAGAGCGAACGGCGCGCTACTCTCGATAAAACTAATCAAATCCACGAATAACAAGGTGTAGACATCTAAAATATCCCACAATATAAACGAAACCACTAATATCAAATCTTCAAATTCAATACAACAAAGTCTCTCGAAATAATATAAATCACCAATGTTCTATACAACACAATAAAATAATACAAATCTTCCAAAAATATTCTTCCTAAAATAATCCACGCTAAAATCATCCCAATTGGTCCATAACGCTCAAATCCACGCTAACCTGCCAACTAAAAGAAAATATGGGGAAGTACACAATACGACAGAAAAAATTCTCAACAAATATATGTTAGCGATGAATAAAGCGTAATAACATGAGTACGAATATTGAAATCAAATGCGAATCTCAATATCATTTATCAATAAATTTCTCAACAACACATCAATGGGTCACCAGGACTCACCCCATCCGCATATGCTTTATCAAGACATAGCTCGAAAAGTAGGAATTTTGGCAGGTGCCCAACATCCGTGCCATATTAAAATCTAATGACAACGTTCTCAACCACAATATAATGATGCCACATGAATCAAAATAATTCAACAATTATTTCTACAGATTTCAAAGAATTTAACAATTCAAATATGAGTTTAATTAAACATGAAATCAATGGAATGACTCTCGAGAGATTTAAAGATCATATTGTGTAAAACCCCATACCTCAAAATTATCGCATGAATCGTTACGTAAAAATCACCCTCAAAATAGGATCGCACCATCACGTTCCTCTCGCAAAATAATCAAATCATGTTCTAGCTTCAATACGAGATAACCCCAAATAGTCTTATTTTAAAAACTCAGAAAAATCATCTCCATAAATTTTTCGGCCACCAGGGTCAGCACGGCCCACAGGGACAGCACGACCAGCAGGGCCAACAGCAGCAGTTTCATCAGGGCCAGCATGGCCAGGGGAGGAATGGTAATGGCCACCAGGGCCGTGGGCAACAGGGTCAGAGAGGGGGGAACTTTTCGGGGAAATGTTTCATTTGTGGCAAGATTGGCCACAAGCGCCAGGAGTGTCCTGATAGGGGCAGGGCCCCACAGCAGCAGGGAGCTCGACATGAGCCCCAGAGACCTATGTTTCCAGCCGCCCTCCCAGTAGCACCACGGATGCCAGCTTTGCCACCCATCCCAGCAGTCCCAGTTCAGCAGGGATAGCTTCAGTACGGGCGAGTTTATCAACTCCAACATGCAGCAATCCCACAGGATCCACCTGCTATTGAGGGTATGTTCTCTATTCAGGGGACTATGGGGCGTATTTTATTTGATACGGGGGCCACACATTGTTTCATTGCCACGAGATTTGCATGCACTTTGGGATTGTTAGACACTATATAGAGCACGGTTACTTGCGTAGATTCACCGTTGAGTAGGGGTTCCGTGATTTCCCTTATTTGTAGAAGTGTGGGTATAGAGATACGGAGATTTACTTTACCCGCTGATATGCTAGTATTAGAGATGACTGAGTACGATGCGATTGTTGGTATGGATTGGCTAGTTACGTACCGAGCCATGATTGATTATTTTAGTATGAGTATTATTTTTTCCATTCCCGGGCAGGAGATGTTTTTAGTGGCGATGCCTCGCCCCGAGGGAGGATCGTCCACTCACTTGTACTATATAGAGGAGGAGACCTCTAAGGAAGTGGTGATACCACTTGATTCGATTCCAGTCGTTAGAGAGTTCGCTGATGTATTTCAGGATATACCTGGATTACCCCCTAGTAGCGAGATAGATTTTGTTATTGATTTGACGCCGGGTACTCGGCCCATTGCCCGCGCACCGCACCGTATGGCTCCAGCAGAGATGAGAGAGCTAAGGGATCAGATAGAGCAGTTGTTGGGTCAGGGGTTTATCCGAAGGAGTACTTCGCCGTGGGGTGCCCCTGTGTTGTTCGTAAAGAAGAGGGATGGATCGTTGAAATTATGTGTAGATTACCGGGAGTTGAATAAAGTCACGATACGGAATAAGTATCCGTTGCCTCGAATCGATGACTTATTTGACCAGTTGAGAGGAGCTTGCTTCTTCTCGAAGATTGATTTACGATCGGGATACCATCAGTTGCGTATCAGGGAATATGACGTCTCGAAGACTGCTTTCTTGACGATGTATGGTTCCTATGAATTTCGAGTTATGCCTTTTGGCTTGCCCAACGCTCCAGTCGTGTTTATGGACTTGATGAATAGGGTGTTCAGAGAGTTCCTAGACCAGTTCGTCATTGTCTTTATTGATGACATTCTAGTTTACTCCCAGACACAAGAGGAGCACGCCGAGCATTTGAGGCAAGTTTTGCAGACGCTACGTCGGAACGAGTTATATGCAAAGTACGAGAAATGTGGATTTTGGCTGAAGGATGTTCAGTTTTTGGGGCATATCATTTCAGACCGGAGGAAATCTATTGATCCGGGGAAGGTATCCGCGGTGAGGGAGTGGGGACAACCCACGATACCGACTGAGATCCATAGTTTCTTGGGCTTAGCAGGATACTACAGGAGGTTTATTCGGGGTTTCTCAAATATAGCGGGTCCTTTGACACATCTGACTCTCAAGGGTGTGCCATTCATCTGGAGCGATGCCTGTCAGTTGGCATTTGATGAGTTGAAGGACAAGTTGACCTCAGCGCCTGTGTTAGCATTGCCCAGACCGGGAGTTGAGTATATAATCTACACCGATGCGTCCTTACAAGGACTTGGAGGTGTGCTGCAATAGGAGAGTCAGGCCATAGCTTATGCTTCCCGTAAGCTTAAGCCTCACGAGAGGAATTACCCCACACACGACTTGGAGTTATCGGTAGTCTTATTCGCTCTTCGGATTTGGAGACACTATCTCCTGGGGGAGAAATTTCAGTTGTTCACAGACCACAAGTCTCTACAATACCTCTTTACGCAGAAGGAGCTGAATATGCATCAACATCGGTGGCTTGATTTTGTGAAGGATTATCAGTTCGATATCCAATATCACCTAGGGAAGGCTAATGTGTTAGTAGACGCGTTGAGCCGTAGGCCAGTAGATGAGGTGGCCGAGGTGTGGAAAGCTAAGTGGATGGAGTTGGGACACCAGGATGCAGTGGCACGATCGTTCATGTCTGTGATGACTATTACACCTCAGATTGTTATGAGAGTGGTAAAGGCCCAGGCAAATGACTCGTTCTGTCAGGAGCAGATAGTTCGATTACTAGCAGAGGGAGTCGAGTCCTATACCATTAGCTCAGACGGGGATTACGGTTTAATGGGAGACTGGTCGTTCCGAAAGGGGAAGACTTGCGACACGAGGTAATGACAGAGTCGCACGGCTCACGGTTCACGATACACCCTGGTGGGGATAAAATGTACCAAGACATGAGAAGACAATACTAGTGGAGTGGGATGAAGAGAGATATTATCGTGTTTGTTTCTAAATGCGCCACTTGTCAGCTAGTAAATGCGCCGTTAGAGGTTCCGATATGGATATGGGAGAGCATATCCATGGATTTTATCACGGGGTTAGCTACGTCACAGAGGGGTCACGACTCCATATGGGTAATTGTGGACTGATTGACCAAAGTTGCTCATTTTCTACCCGTAAGGACAGATTACACTACGGGACAGTATGCCCAGATTTTTATTGCGGAGATAGTGAGACTTCACGGGGTGCCTCTAAATATCGTGTCTGACCGAGACAAGATATTTGTTTCACGATTTTGGGAGAGTTTCCAGGAGGCCATGGGTAGAGTTGCGGCTGAGTACGGCATATCACCTGCAGACTGATGGGAAAACAGAGCGGACAAATCAGATGTTGGAGGACATGTTGCGTATGTGCATCCTAGATTTTGAAGGTGGTTGGGAGCAGTACCTTCCACTGGTGGAGTTTGCTTATAATAACTCCTACCAGTTCAGCATTGGCATGGCTCCATTTGAGGCGTTGTATGGTAGACCTTGTCGTTCCCCAGCATGTTGGTTAGAGGTGGGGGATAACAAACTCCTTGGGTCGGAAGTGATTCAGGATACTTCGGTAAGGATAGAGATGATACGGAGCCGTATTCGGGTAGCTCAGGACCGGCAGAAGAGCTATGCTGATGTCAAGATGTTCTTCATAGAATTCAAGGTGGGGGACCAGGTGTTACTCAGAGCATCTCCTATGAAGGGAATAATGCATTTTAGGAAGAAGGGGAAACTGGCACCAAGATACGTGGGGCCATTTCCTATCATCGAGCGGATTGGACCAGTTGCGTATAGACTCGGGTTACCGGAGCACTTGCATAGGATTCATGATGTGTTCCATATTTCCTCGCTAAGGAAATATCTTAGGGACGATTTGGACCATACCCACATTGCTTTAGAGGACATCGATCTTCAGCCTGATAGTTCCTACGAGGAGGGGACGATTGCTATTTTGGACCAAAGCGAGCGGAAACTGAGGTCAAAGATAGTACCACTAGTACGTGTTCAGTGGCGGCATCATAATGCCGAGGAGTCCACATGGGAGCGCGACGACGAGATGCGCGAGCGTTATCCAGAGTTATTTTTACCAGGTACTCTTTAATTCTGAATTTCGGGACGAAATTCTATTATTAGGAGGGAAGTATGTAATACCCCGTAATTTTATTGATTTTTATTTAAGGGATTAATTAAATTAAATGAAAATTAATTGGGAATTAATCTGGATATAAATACTAGCGAGATGTGAGTTAGTATTTGATTATGATATTAAAATTGAATATTTCATGAGTATTGAAAGTATTTAAATTGTCACGAGGCAGAAATGCGACAAGTTGGAAAACTTAGTTGGGACGCGCGTGTCAATCGCGTCAGGAACGAAATGATTTAAATTAAAAAGTGAATTATATTTTTATCAACCGAATGGTCATTTTGAGTGCGCCAACGTGCCCAGAAGGGTCGAAATAGTCAGAAAACACTAGCCAGGGGTTTAGTTTGGGTCCTGGGGCATTTTTAGGCCAGACCGACAACCTAGAAGGGTATTTTGGTAATTTTAAAAATATGGGAATTAAAACCCACGAATTTTAGGGTTAAATAATATATTACTAATGAACCCATTAAGTCCATTATCAGTATTAGGTAAGTTAGTGGGCTACGGGAGTTAAAGGGGGAGTTTGAAGAGGTTCCAAAAGAAACCTCCAACCACCATCACTATCCTTGGGAAAATTCTGTTGAGAAATGGGAGAAATCAGCCTTTGTTCACCAACTTTAATTCAAAAGAAACAAATCTAAGTCAAGTGTTTTTATGTCGTTATTTGCAATGAATATTTCCTCCATGTGTAGTGTAGAAAACTATTTATGTCTTCGAAATTTTGATGAAGAACACCCAATGAAATTATTGTGAAACTTGTGGTTTTGGGTAGGAATTTACATGTAGATGATTATGGAGGAATTTAATATAAAGAACATACATTTTGATTTTTAGAAAACGGATTAATAAGGAGTATTTTTATGAAATTAAATTATGGGTTCAAGTTCATAGGGTTTGGAACAAGAATTGGGGATTTATGATTTTGGCATGTTAATTTGTAAGATTTGACCCCAAAAGCATGTTTAGGAATGATCTAGGGTGACTAAAAATGGTCTACCAGCATTAAAACGTAGTTGGATAGTCTTAGGGTGGATTTTTTTTATTGTGGGTTTTAGATTCTCTATACCTTGTTATATTCTGGATTAGTTTAGTTTTATCTATAGTAGCGCTCCGTTCGCTCTTCCCGGGCGGGCGGGGTGTTACAAAACACCCACCAGAAGTACTCCTACATCTATTTGCATCCCTGATCCAGTCGACATTCGAATAGTAGGATAAACGGTCATCGGTATATAATACCTTGTGTTTTTGAAAGATTTTATTTTAATTATGGGATTAATTAATTTAAATGGGGAAATTTATTTATAATTAATTCAGATTTAATTAAATAGTTACTAGCATGATGAGAGTGAATATTTATTGGTGAGAATTATGTAGAATATTACTTAATGAGTAAAGTAATATATGATTATGAAAATATTCAAGTTGTCGTTAGTGAAAAATACGACAGTTATGGAAATTAAGTTGGGAAGCGCGTATCAGTCGGGTCGAGATTTAATTTAATGAAAATAAAAGAAAAATATTTACAAGTCACTAAAATGGTCGTTTCGAGTGTGCCATTGTGTCCGGAAGGGTCGAGATAGTCATAAAAGTCTACCCGTGGGTTTAGTTTGGGTTCCGGAGCAGTTTTAAGCCGAACCGGCATCCCGAGAGGGCATTTTGGTAATTTGTATTTTTTGAGTAAAATAAAGGACGAAAATTAGAGAAATAAAATGTCTCCTACGTGGGTTAGAATAGGTTATCAGCCTTTATAAACCATGAAACACGGAGAGAGACCAAAAAGGGGAAAAGAGGAAGAGAAGTTCTAGGGAAGAGCCACCACGAATGCACCTTTTCCACCACCAAGACCACCATCGTGTAGATCGAAGAAGAGGGTCGCGACCATACCAACAAAACCAAAGGATCAAACCATCTTTCGTAAGGCAAGTTTTTAAATCTTTCTTTCTTTTAGAATTAAATAAGTTCAAGTCAGTGTAGGTAGTGAACCCCCTTGAATAACATATAAATCGATGAAAAATTTATGATTAAACGATATATTAGGACTAGTTTGTCATAGAAATTAATTATTCATGTAGTGAGTAGAATAACCTCGAGTTTATGATGATTGTTGATGATTAAATCTGGGATTAGAAGGTTTAATTTGAAAGTTTATGAATTAGGGTTCTGTGAATCTGAATTTGGGGATTTTAGAATTTAGGGTTAATTATTCAAGATTTAATGCTTTTAGGATATTAAAAATCATTCCTTCTTGTCTAAATATAGATTGGAATTAACTGGGGGAAATTTAGGATGAACTGTAGAGGTTTGTAGGGTGTTAATGGATGGAAAACACAACAATTAGAGGTTGGGGATGAAACAGTGTATTCTCGTTCAAACGAGATTGGGTCTCGCTTGAACGAAGAATCCCTGTAGTGTGATGACCTCATTCTAACGACTAGCTATCTCATTCAAACGAGATAGCTTCTGGTTCGAACGACATTCTAATTTCTGGGAAATTTCTTTTGTTTCAAATATGGGTGGCATATTCATCTAAGAGTGATGATTAGTAGTATGAACTGGATTTCAGGGTAATTCAGGATCATTGGAAAATAAATTGGGTATAATACGTTATGATAATTGGAGCGACGAGGTATCCTCAGAAATTACGAGTGAGAGATTATTCGTACTTTAGTAAGTAGAATTCAAGTAGTAATGAGAGCAATATTACGTATAATTTAAATATTTGGGTTGTGTATACCTAATGAACTTGATAGGTTGCGTGAATGCCTACAGTGATATTTATTGTGTGTATGACATACCTGCTATACTGGCTATCACGGGAGGTTTTAAAAAGGGGGACAGTCTTATCTTGTGTAGCCTTCGGGGGGATATTTGACTTGTACCTCATATCAAGGAACCTAGGTACAGGCTATCTGTGAGAATGATAGTGATGAAGGTCATATGGTGCATAGGTATATGCGTAGCCCATATAATTGGAACTATGTTCGCCTCCAATATGTGTGTTTTGTAATTTATGGTTCGTGGGAGTGCGAGATGTACCGAGATTTAATAGCAGAGTATGAGGGCACAGTAGCTGAGCCTAGGGATGCCTTTTTAATATATATGTATATAATATATAAAGTGATATATATATATATACACACACACACACACACACACCTGTAATGTTACTTACTGTGTGATAGTATGTTGATAAAAAATATAATGAAAATTTTTGAATAACTTGTGTAGATGAATACTTAACTTGACTTATGAATACTTTCCCAATTGATATAATAGTTGTAGAAGCATTTAACATGGTATTGCGTGGGAAATACGGGTTGGTATTGCGGGTAGTAGTTGGAAGGATTACGCCTACAATCTAGTTAGGCGTAATAGAATAATTAGAATGGGTTTAGAGGTGCGTTAGCCGTGCACATTAGTTGAGAGGTGAGAATCTCAAGTGAGTGCTCGAAAAGCTAATATGCACATAATATTTTTCTTTACTGCAATTTTTAAATACTTGCTAAGGTTTTTTAAATACTTTACACTCGGGCTCTTACCCATTTATTACAAATCTCTTTCCTTTTGTCAAATTATTTAGGTGTGGACACCAAGCATAGGAGTTCCATTCATTTGACGTGTTGTAGCTGCTGTGGAAGTTACAGGGCCTCGGTACTAGACGCCTCCATGATTATCATTTCTTCATCTTTAGTTATTTACTTAAGTTAGGGAATGTTGACCATTTTCTATTTAGACATTCAGAGATTGTGGGTTTAGTCATTTTACTCCTTTCAGTAGTTGGATTATTTCGTTGGATCGTTGTATTTAGTATTTAGGCTGGAAATGTTCATTCCATTCACATTTATTATTCCATTTATTTTTATTTCATATGAAATTGTTTTAAATGGTGAATGTTTAGTTATTTGTTAATTTGGTTTATATTGATTAAAAGATAAAATTTTGACATCAAGCCTTTTAAATATTAAGTGGTTAGTGTTAATAATAAAGTTTACGACACTGATGCACATTTTGAACCGACTGTATATTTTGATTTAATTTAATAAAGGATTGATCACTCGGTATTTAATTAGGCGGGGTGTCACAGGTTGTATCGGGGCATCCGGATCTAGACACTTTTAGGATATGTACGGCTTACTACGTTTCAGCTTAGCGTGCTTTGATATAGAGCCTTACTATAGGATTGTTGTATTTCTTTACGTACAAAATTTATGCTCTCCTGCGATTTAGTATAGTTAACTCAATTCATATGCGAGTTCGATTGATCCTCGTACACCGAGTAACATCGGACGACCAGCAAGGGTTAGAAGGACTGCAGGAGAAGAGGCACAGTAGAAGATATGGAGTATTCAGGGAATGGTGATCCCGATAGGTTCACCGAAATTATTGTCTAGGGAGTTGAACAAAAAGGGACAGGCACTAGGGATAAATGAAATCCCAAACACTGTCGTAGATAACAATAGTGCAAGTTCAGACTCACCCAGCATAGTCAAAAAAAGAGAGAGATCCGGGGGAACTCTTTCAAATAATGACTAATACGGATTTGAGGAAGAGATGGAGTATGATGGGATAATGAAAGGATAATCCAAAGGCAATAGTGTAGGGTGGAGTGCGGTGACACTCAGAATTGAATTTTGGGCAAAAAAAAATTAGCTCGGAGGAGCAGCATAAAGAGATGATAGCCAATCATGATGTATAAATCAATATATATATATATATAATTAAACTAGAGATTGGGTGCGGTTTGACCGTAAGATCTTCCATCTACTGTTTTGACAGAGATGTGAATGGAATTATGAACTTATCACAAGTAGGTCAGGTAAAGATTGACCATGAACGATAAGTTAATTTATTTAGCAAACTTCGTCATCGAAGAATGGGATATGGAGAATAAAAAGGGTCCGTAAGTTGAAAATAGACTCATGGGTAAAATATACAAGCATGAATGGGAGATACGACTAAGGTGACTAGTGTCGATGTCGTCAAAGTTGTACGTGTACAAAGGTACATCAACGCTTCCAGTAGAAGGGAGCCAAGAGGATTCAATAATCTAAACAAAGAGGAACACTGAATTTAATGGTACCAATAAGGCACCACAAGAGGGTATACCCGATAAGGGACCCATTTAAATGTTGTAGATCATTTAAATTCTAACCAAATGAAGGTAGATTTAGTCAGGGTCATCAAGTCCAGTAATAAGTTCCATCGGGCCAGCACAGCCAAAGGGACAACGGGGGTAGCGATCGTGGAGCAAACTACCAGATCCTGGAGAAGGACACCCAAATATGGCCGTGGGGCCAAAGATAGGGGAATGATAAATGAAAGGTGTCCTACTTGTGGAGAGTAGGGTCATCTATACGATATGTATCCAGATTGAGAAAGTGAGACCGGTCAGACCAGGAAAATAGATGAAAACGATGCGGTTGGTGCACAACAGACGGAGGAGCGAGATTTTTAGCAGGAGAATCGGGCTAAGATATTTAGACCCATAGTTACCACCTCGAAAATGATGGGTTTAATCAAGACCAACGGAGTTCTCAATAGTAATAGCATTGTGTTCCTCTGAGTCGTTTGAGCCAAGGAAATAATAGGGGAGGCTAGAAGGACCAGGGCTAGAGGTAGGAGAGTCTCTCTGGCAGTTAATACAGTCATGGAGATAGGGAAAACATCAAGAAGGATTACCCGAAGTGAGGCAGGGTTCAAACTATAGGATGAGATCCTGAATATACAACGTTTGTAGTAAGTTACGGGGTGATTCCGATACGAGAGTGATGTTCAGGGCCTCGTTGACCAGGAAAGGTAGATTACAAATGGAGATAAAAATCTTTGCTTTATCCCTATGAGAATGGGATTAGTGATTCGTCCCGAATCATAGCACTCATTACCCTTGAACTTACGCATTTTAGCCCCCTCGGGTATTTTAATGTCTATAATTATGCTTGCTAATTAGACAACCTCCGTTTTATATGCTAACATGTTATTTGAGGCATAATTGAGCTTTTATAGGTATTAAATTGCTTAGTATGAAGTTTGGGCGCGTTCCGATAAAGTTCCGTCGTGATTCACACGTTCAAGGGCATTTTAGTAATTTCACACTTTGGAATTTTTACCCGAAGTATTCACGAAAGTTGTAGCTCTCGGGTCAAGCTTGGCGTGGCCACAAATGGTGCTCGAATAGAAGTCCGAATGAAGGAAACACAGACCTTTAATCGGGAAAGAATTATAAGCTAATTATATTATTATTTTATTTATTCATTAACAATCTATTTAATGACCTCCATGTCCTTTTCTCATTCAATTTGCTGGACATTCATTTTAGCCATGGGCGATATTTGGTTTGGCTCAGGTTTTGATTTCATCCTAAATTGGAGCTTGGGTCACGTGAGGAACTAGTTGTGGGTCAATTGGCTAGGGTTTTTGGAGTACCCATTTTTTACATTTCCATGGCTTTGGCCATATTTGGTAGAGCTTTGCAAGGTCTCGATTTTGGAATAAAATAGTGGCGGCCTTGATTTTGTTGGTTTATGAATTAGAAGAAAACATGATTTGGGCACAGGTGGCTGCTCTCGGCTTGATACCCATATGGGTCTAGATCTTCACATACGCACATATTGGCTTGTCTTGGTTTTTTATGGTGGCTTATCTCGACTTGTTTCAAAATGAGAGATGGAACTTCGATTTTTGTAGCAGCCAGAGCATGGTGGTTAACTTGGTTGGCTTTGCAACCATGGAAGTTGGGTTTCGGTTTTGGGCTGCTGCTGCGATTTTGGGGCTTGAGTTGTGATGCCCGGTCGACTGCGCCTCTGCCGTTGGTCGATCGTGCATGGGATTTTGGCTTGGACCTTTGGCAGTGTGGTCCTCCATTTTCACCGGTCGACCAGTCAGCACCCTCGATCGATCGGTCCCCTATTTTAGCCAACCCTGCTTTGCTGCCACTTTTCTTTTCTTTTTCTTATTTCTTTTTTCCTTTTCTTTTTAGAGTGTAAATTAGAACTTAAACCCTTTTTCTTTTGTTTTTCCTTTTTCTTTATTTCTTTTTTCCCCACTTACTATAAAAGGAGAGCTTTGTTCCTTTTGTAAAATATCTAGTTTTTTTATCTAGTTTCTCTCTCTCTCTCTCAGTTTAGTTTAGGGTTTGTAATATTTAGGGATTTTGTGGAGATAAACCCCCATCCTCCATTTATCTATGGCTTGACACCCATTTATGTAAGTGGATACTTTTCTTCTTCCTCAAATGCTTTGTGCCCTAGTTTTCCATGCTTTCCTTTTATTTCTTGCCTAGATAAATTTTAGTGTTAATTTAATTAGTTGTTGCTTAATTAATTAGTTAGTTTAATTAATGATTTTATTTATATGTAGTAGCTAGTTTAATCTAGGTTTTGTCGGATTGAACTCACCTAGGGTTGTTTTGGTTGCTTTGATTTGGTGATGGAGTTTTACATGTTTATTTCGAGTGGATTATCCTAGTAATTACGCCTAGGAGATTTAATGGGGTATATCATGTATGCTCCATATTTATGACATTGCGTGCGTAATTTTCAGGGTATTTGTTGACGCTAAAATCTTATTAGACTTTTATGCAAATTTAGGGGTGTGACAACTCTAGGTTTAATTAACTTTCGAAACGAGACGCAATCTTAATAACTCGTCGACCCATGTAACCATTTTATACTAATTAACTCGGGGTGAGGGATATCCAACGCAACCTATAGTTTTTATTCTCTTTGTTAATCATAGTTTAATTTATCCACGCCTAGATTAATCTTTTCCTTTTGTTATCTTTTCTTTTTAATTAGCAAAATTATCTTTTACACTTTTATTTAGAAGTATTAAACTGAATATATTATAGCACTCGTCTCTGTGGATTTTCGATACCCGGACTTGTCCGTTATACTCCCTTTTTTAGTGTAGTCTTAAGTTTAGGTTTTTGTATTAAGGCGATGAACAGAAAACAACAATCGACGTTTGACATGCGCTGCTCTTCATGCTTAATCAATTAGGATGGGGAGATATGGGTGCGTTACAAACTATGAATGTTAACACTAAAACTCGAGTATGAGTCGGGTTCAATGGGTGTACTGGTGATATCAGACTTATTATGTATATAACTGTTGTTGGGTAGCGAGAATTTTTGTGTCACCTGCGGGGAAGAGTAGGTGTGGACACTAAGAGAAAATTTTATATTTTGTAACGATCGTAGCACCTTTGAGTGTTATTGGAGGAAAATATAAGTTGTTTTTTGCGTAATCATTATTTCGAGGAAATTTATATTATTTTTGTGAGGTATCACCTGAAAGTAATTGTGCCTATATTTATATATATAAATTGTATTTTATTATAGACTTTGGTGATTATGTGGTCTTGCTATACTTGATCCCGATTTGTAGGGACTTCTGACTGATGTGATTCAGGGAACTTTATGTTTATGCTTGAGAGGAGAGATGTAACTCGTTATTTATGTAGCTCTAAAAACTTGTGATAGTAAGAGCGTCGTTTTGTATGTCGTTTTCGGTGACATGAGAGTGGATGAGTAGATTTTTATGTTAGCAGACGGGACTTTGGGGGTACACCTTGTGGATTGTAGACTTAATGGATCTCAACGACCAACAATGTAAGAGAGTAGTATATCGATATGAGTTTAGTATCCTAGTTATTATACGTATATGTGATTATAACTAAGAGATGATAGTTATATTAGATTTAAGGTCGGTAGAGCCGAGTAATACGGGTGTGAAGTCCAGTGTAGAATGTTTACACCACGAATATATTGGTGGGGCACCATAGAGAATAATTAAGTTGCGATTTGTAGGTTGGTCGAGTATAACCTCACTATATAGTCATGACAAGCACACGACATTGATTTAAAATAAGTCTTTTACGTTTAGTGAAATTGTGCAGCAATGCACGGGACATAGGGTGCATGGCGCCCTAGTTATTTGAGATTTTCAATATCACTCACGAGGAGTAAACGTGGAAATTTATCAAATAAACTTAGGCGCATGAGAAAAATTAAAAACTGAAATAAAATGAGACAAAGAGAATGTAGTGGCATTAAGAGCGAGGCGAGTCTCCAGAAATCGAAGAATGGACAGAAAAGAGGGATTATAGTGCTGAAAAGTACACGGAATGTCATTTTGGATTTTCGGGAATAATCTGGAGATACTCCGTGAAGAAGGATATGACGGAAGTTACGTCAGGACCAATGAAAGGCGTAAAAGTTTGACATGAAAAGTCGTGTATAGTGTAGACATCTTCCATGAACGGAATAATCACTAGTTTGAATGGTGGAGTATACATAGTCGGACTAAAGAGTACCATTAGTGAAAGGATACTACGTACAACGTAATTTTCCAAACATTGAAAGGATGTGTAAATGTATGTTTATTAAGATAAAATGTTTAATAGAAATGACACATGGGTGTATTAGGGTTTTGCTTAATAGAATTGTGAGTATAGAGGCTCAAAATAGTGACAAAAGGGGACGAAATCGCAAAGTGTTACGTAGACACCAAGGTAAACTAGTAGATTTAATGAAGAAATGTTTTGATATGTGATCACTAAAGCGAATTAGTCACTAGATGGGAAGGTAAGCGAAAATTGTTGGACTGAAGGATACCGTGAGTAGAGATAATGGGAACGACGAAACAACATGATTGAGATAGTAAGATTACATGGGGTGCCGGTTGAGGTCATGTTCGACAGGGACAAACCTTGATTTTGAGAGAGTGTCTTGGAGGCCATGGGTACGGAGTTGCGATTACGTAAGACCTATCACCCGCAGACTGATGTGCAGACCGAAAGGACGAATTGGATGTTAGGGGATATATTACAGATGCATGTCCTTGATTTTAGGGGAGGTTGGGAGAAGTGCCTTCCACTGGTTGAATTTGTGTACAAGAACTTCTATCAGTTTACTATCGGCGTGGCTCCATTTGAGGTGTTATATAGTAGACATTTTCGTTCTCCTGCTTGTTGGCTAGAGGTGGGGGACAACAAGCTACTCAGGCCAGAGTCGATTCAGGACACTACGGCCAGGATTAAGATGATTCATGGTCGTATACGGGTATCCCAGCACAAACATAAAAGCTACGTCGATATTAAGTGGTTCTTTAGAGAGTTTGATGTGGGGGATCAAGTTCCTACTGCGTGTGTCTCCTGTAAAAGAGATAATGAGATTTAGGAATAATGGAAAATTGGCACTAAGGTACGTTGGGCCATTCACTATTATCGAGTGGATTGGGCCAGTGGCTTATAGACTCGGATTGCAGGAGCACTTGCATCGTATTCATGATGTGTTCCATATTTCTCCGCTGAGGAGAAATCTTCGGGATCACTTGGCCCACACTCATATTTCTTTAGTGGATATTGACTTACAACCCGATAGTTCCTATGAGAAGGAACCCGTTTTTATCCTAGACCATAGAGAGCGGAAATTGAGGTCAAAGATAGCACCGTTAGTACGTGTTCAGTGGCGGCATCATAATGTCGAGGAATCTACTTAGGAGCGCGAGGATGAGATGCACGATAAATATCCAGAGTTGTTCCTACCAAGTACACCTTTATTTTTACTCTTTTTCGAATTCGGGGTGAAATTCCATTTTTAGGGGGGAAATCTGTAATACCCCGTATTTTTGAAAGATTTTATTTTTAATTATGGGATTAATTAATTTAAATTGGGAATTTTTTTTATAATTAATCCAGATTTAATTAAATAATTACTAGCGTAATGAGAGTTAGTATTAATTGGTAAGAATTATGTCGAATATTACTTAGTGAGTAAAGTAATATATGATTATGAAAATACTAAAGTTGTCGTGAGTGAAAAATACGACGGTTATGGAAATTAAGTTGGGAAGCGCGTGTCAGTCATGTCGAGATTTAATTAATAAAAATATAAGAAAATTATTTATAAGTCGCTCAAATGGTCGTTTCGAGTGAGCCATTTTGTTCGTTAGAGTCGAGATAGTCAGAAAAGTCTACCCGGGGGTTTAGTTTGGGTTCCGGGGCAGTTTTAGGTCGAACCGAAATCCCGGGAGGGCATTGTGGTAATTTGTATTTTTGGAGTAAAATAAAGGAGAAAAATTAGAGAAATAAAAGGTCTCTTATGTGGGTTAGAATAGGTTATCATCCAGGAGAAACAATGAGACACAGAGAGAGACCAAAAAAGGGAGAAGAGGAAGAGAAGTTCTAGGGAAGAGCCACCATGAGTGCACCTTTTCCATCCCGAGACCACCATCGTATAGATCAAAGAACGAGGGCCGCAAACATACCAACAAAAACAAAGGATCAGACCGTCTTTCGTAAGGGAAGTGTTAAAATATTGCTTTCTTTTAGAATTAAATATGTTCATGTTAGTGTGGGTAGTGAACCCCCTAAAATTACATATAAATCAATGAAAAATTTATGATTAAAGGATATATTAGGACTGATTTGTCATAGAGATTAATTGTTCATGTAGTGAGTAGAATAACCTCAAATTTATAATGATTATTGATAATTAAATCTGGGATTAGAAGCTTTAATTTGGAAGTTTATGAATTAGGGTCTATGAATCTGAATTTGGGGATTTTAGAATTTAGGGTTAATTATTCAAGATTTAATGCTTTTAGGATATTATAAATCATTCCTTCTTATGGAAATATAGATTGGAATTGACTAGGGGAAATTTGGGACTAAACTATAGCAGTTTTTAAGGTGTTAATGAACGGAAAACGCAACAGTTAGAGGTTGGGGACAAAACGGTGTATTCTCGTTCAAACGAGATTGGGTCTCGCTCAAACGAAGAATCCTTATGGCGCGATGATGTCGTTCTAACGACGTGCTATCTCGTTCAAATGAAAAAGCTTCTTGTTCGAACGACATTATGATTTCTGGGAAATTTCTGCTGTTTCAAATCTGGGTGGATTTTAGGGTAGTTCAGGATCATCGGGAAATAAATTAGGTATAATATATTATGATAATTGGAGCGACTAGTTATCCCCGAAAATTATGAGCAAGAGAGTATTTGTAATTTAGTAAGTAGAATGCAAATAGTAACGAGAGTAATACTACGTATAATTTAAATATTTGGGTTGTGTGTATACCTAATGAAATTGATAGGTTGCGTGAATGCCTATAGTGATATTTATTGTGTGTATTACATACCTACCATACTTGCTATCACGGGAGGTTTTAAAAAGGGGGAGAATCTTATCTTGAGCAGCTTTCGGGGGGATATTTGACTTGTGCCTCAGATCATGGAACCTAGGTATGGGCTATCTCTGAGAATGATAGTGATGACGGTCATACGGGTTCGTAGGTATGTGCGTAGCCCATAGTCATATAACTATGTTCACCTTTAATATGTTTATTTTGTAACTTATGGTTCGTGGGAGATTCCCAACCCATTGTCCTTGTTCAGTGCGAGATGTACTGGGACTTGATAGCAGAGTATGAGGGCACAGTAGCTGAGCCTAGAGGTGCCTTTTTAGTATGTATATATATATATATATATATATATATATATATATATATATATATATATATATATATATATAGAGAGGCCCTCTCCTGTAAGGACTCCTAATGGTACATACTCCGTTACATACTATTTTTTTTAAATAGTAAAAAAATGAATTTTTTGATGAAACTTTATGGATATGATCTTCATGGTGGGAAGATCATCTCCAAATTTTTTCATCAAAAAATTCAATAAGAAAACCGTTGAGATGAAGTGATATGTAAAAAAAGGTATAAATATGCATTTTCGACCATTGAAATATTGGCGATCATCTCACCCACTTTTTGATTGAATTTTTTGATGAAACTTCATGGATATGATCTCGATAGTGAGAAGATCATATCCATGAAGTTTCATAAAAAAATTCAATCAATAAAGCGGCTGGCGCCGACCCAACATTTCAACGGTTGAAAATGCATATTTATACCATTTTCTTACATATCACCTCATCTCAATGGTTTTTTTATTGAATTTTTTGACGAAAAAAATTGGAGATGATCTTCTCACCATGGAGATTATATCCATGAAGTTTTATCAAAAAATTCATTTTTTTACTATTTTAAAAAAATGGTATGTACCGGGGTCTGCACCATAAGGAGTCCTTACAGGAGGCTTTTTGTGTATATATATATATATATATATATATATAGACACACACACACACATGTAATGTTACTTACTGTGTCATAGTATGTGGACAAGAAATATAATGAAAATTCCTGAATAACATAAGTAGATTAATACTTAACTTGACTTATGAATACTTCCCAAATTGAGATAATAGTTGTAAAAACATTTAACATGGTATTGTGAGTGAAATACGGGTTGGTATTGCAGGTAGTAGTTAGAAGGATTATATCTACAGTCAAATTAGGCATAATAGAATAATTAAATTGGGTTTAGAGGTGCGTTAGGCGTATACATTAGTTGAGACGTGAGAATCTCAAATGAGTACTCGAAAAGCTAACATGCACGTGATATTATGCTTTACTGCAATTTTTAAATACTTGCTAAATTTTTGAAATAATTTACACTTGGGCTCTAACCCGTTTATTGCCATTTTTTTCCTTTTGTCAAATTATTTAGGTGCCCAGCCACAGGGACACCAAGCATAGGAGTTCCATTCATTTGATGTGTTGTAGCTGTTGTGGAAGTTACAGGGCCTCGATAGTAGACGTCTCCATTATTATCATTTCTTCATCTTGAGGTATTACTTCAGTTAGGGCATGTTGCCCCTTTTTTATTTAGACATTCAGAGATTGTGTATTTAGTCATTTTACTCCTTTCAGTTGTTGGATTATTTCGTTGGATTATTGTATTTAGTATTTAGGATGGAAGTGTTTACTCCAGTCACATTTATTATTCCATTTATTTTTATTTCATATGAGATTTTTTTGAATGGTGAATGTTTAGTTATTCGGTAATATGGTTTATATTAATTAAAAGATAAAACTTTGACATCAACCCTTTTAAATATTAGGTGGTTAGTGTTTATAATAAAGTTTGCAACAGTGATGCACATTCTGAACCAACTTGATATTCTGATTTAATTTAATAAAGGACTGATGACCCGGTATTTTATTAGGCGAGGTGTCACACGATTTCAAAGGAACACCAAATGCTGAATGAGAGAGTCCCACTCACGTATTTGATAATACGTTTAAGAGCGAGTAAGTGCGACTCTTCTAGGGATGCCTAATGTCGCGCACAGACTCCAACACTAAAGGCGATGTCAGGATGACTGGAAGTCAAGTAGAGAAGACTACCTATCATACAATGATACATGGTTTAATTTACGTCCTTGCCTGAATTGTCCTTACTAAGCTTAGTTAAGGTACTCATCGGGGTATGTGTGTGCTTAGCAGAGTCTAAACCAAAAATTTTCACTAAGTCTCTAGCATACTTGAATTTGGAGATGAACATCCCATCCTCTAGCTGATGAACCTGGAGAATAAGGAAGAATGTAAACTCACTAACCATTCTCAACTCGAACTCATTCATCATCTCCTCCTCAAAGTTGTGAGCCTGTTGGGAGCACGTGGATCCAAAGACTATGTCGTCCATATAGACCTGCGCAACAAAAATAACACCATCTACTCTCCTAACAAATAACATCATATCAATTCCCCCTCTTTAAAAGCCACGGGCTAAGATATAGGAAGTAAGCCTCTCATACCAAGCACGGGGTGCTTGCTTCAAACCATATAGGGCTTTTCTCAGAAAATAGACGTGATCAGGGTGCTTAGGGTCTTCAAACCCTTTTGGTTGTTCCAGTAAACCTCCTCCTGTAGAATGCCATTTAGAAAGGTACTCTTGACATCGATCTGGCATAACTTGAAGCACAGATGACATGCCATGGCGAGTAGTAAACGGACAGACTCATGCCTCACAGTAGGAGCAAATGTCTCGTCAAAGTCTACACCCTCTATATATGTGTATCCCTGAGCGACCAACCTAGCCTTGTTTTGAATAATGGTACCAATTCCATCCATAATATTCTTGTAGATCCACTTGGTACCAATTACATTCTTCTCACTAGGTTGGGGGACAAATTCCCAGATATCATTCTTTCTAAACTGAATCAACTCATCCTACACAGCAGATATCTAGTGTTCATCTTTAAGTGCTTCTTTGACGTTCTTGTACTCTACTTTAGACGTGTAGCACAGAAAGCTAACTACGTTCTTTAGCTGAGCACGAGTCTTGAATCCTAAGGTGGGATCTCCTAGAATGGAAATAGGGTCATGACTTATTCAAAACCAAGCAGGTGTGTCCCCTAAGTCAAGAGTAGGGTCTACCCTGGGTGTGTGAGGGATAATGGGATCATCGACTGGAAGTGCGTCATCCTCACACAAAAGGCTAGAATCAACAAATGCCGATGGTTTATCATCTTACACGGTGACGTTTATTGAATCCATAACCTTAGAGCTCCTCAGGTTAAACACCCAGTATGCTCTACTCGTCGATGAATATCCTAATAATATTATCTTGTCGCTCCGGGAGTCGAACTTTCCTAATTGCTCGTTGTCCCGTAGGATATAGGATTTGCTCCCAAAGACATAAAAATATGAAAGGTTAGGATTCTTTCTAGTCCACATTCATATGGCATCTAAGTGTGTGTGGAAAAAGGTCAACCTTATTCACCGCGTGGCACGTGGTAGATACCGCCTTTGACCAAAATCTCCTAGCGACTCTATGACCTAGAAGCATAGATATATCCATCTCCTGAATCATCTGATTCTTCCTCTCAACAATCCCATTTTGCTGAGGAGTCTTGAAGAACGAAAATTCATGTTTGATCCCGAGGCTATCACAATAAAGATCCATTTTTACTTTCATAAATACAGTGACGTTGTCATTATGCATTCTATAGATAGTGACATCGTGTTCATTTTCCAGAACACGGCACTTGGTTGTAAGAAACTCTAAAACATCGAATTTCTCTCTCAAAAAACCTACTATGGAGTAATGAGATCAATCATCTACCATCACGAGGATATACCTCTTACCACCCAAACTCTTAGTATGAGTAGGACCTATAAGATCAATGTCAATCAACTCAAGAACTCGTGAAGTGGTAATGGAAGTCAACTTCCTGTGGGGGCTACGGACTATCTTTCCCAACTGTAGGGTCCAAAAATCGTGAAAGTCATCTTTCCAAGTGATGGCAAGCCACATACTAGGTCCTTTTTAGCTAATCTCTCCAAATATTTAAAATTCACGTGACCTAGACGTTGATGTCACAGATCCATAGGAGTGATCGTGGCGCTGTTACAGAAAAATGAGGACTTAGTCACAATCCCAAAATAATTATCTCCGGTCCCCACCCCTTACAATAGAAGTTTACTGTCTTGATCATAAAAATTGCACTCGTTCCGATAAAACTTTACTGCAAAGTCAGCGTCGCACAACTTCTAATGATAAGAAGGTTTTCTTTAAAACCTTTGATGTACAAAACATTCTCTAACTTAGAAAATCCTGGTATCTCTATTGTACCTCGTCCTACTATGCTATACTTGCTCCATTCTCCAAAAGTGACTTTACCTTCCTTATGATCCTCTAGGCAGGTAAAAAATTAAACATTATCAGTCATGTACCTAGAGCACCTATTATCAAAATACCACTGTAAGGTATTCAGTTCTTTAAGAGAAACATGAACAACAAGGGCTTTTGCGTCGTGCTTAAGGACCCAAGAGGTGGTAACTTTATGTTTGCCCTTGTCATTGTTGGTTATAACTCGCATTTTAGAAGTATCCGCTAATGGCAAAGACATCCATTGGAACTCTTCCATTAAGCTCTGAGATATGGCGACTAGAAACTCGACCTTCTCTCTAAGACTAGTAAGATCACTAGCAGTACGTGGCAGGGCAAAAGAATGTCGTATCTGACCCAAACTATAGCAAAACTTCCTAAGGTGGCCTTTTCTTTTACAGTAGGTACAAAAATACACAGTCTTAGGCCGACCTTGGTTTGCTTTTCTTGGTCGAACTCTTCTTTGGGGTTTTGGGTGATGGCCGTATGGATTCATAGCAAACTCAAGAATTAGTTTCAATGCAACATGAGACGTGGAATCACCATCAAATCCTATTGCCCGCCTTTCACCAAACCTTAAAGCAGGTGCGAGGAACATATTTCCTATCTTTCCAGATCTGTCCTCTATCTTTACCTTGTTCTCCTGAGCTTTCTCAAGATAATGAGTGAGTTGGGAAACAAGGGCTTCAAGTTTCTTCCGAGCCTCTAGGGAGGAATGGATCTCACTCGTAAGACTAGCCACTTTCTTGATCAAGTCCTCTCTCTCTCTCTCTCTCTCTCTCTCTCTCTCTCTCAAGGCAGTGATAATGGAGGACTCTCTCTCGTCTCACCCAAATCTTTATCTAAGGCGATGATCCTAAGAACTAATGCTTTGTTACGCCTTTTAGTTTTAAATGCATCAGCATACAAGTTGGCATAGGCGCGTCGTAGGTCACTCTCGCTCTTAGCTGCAGCATCTTCCCCCCACTCACATTACTTTCACTATCGAGTTGTCCCTATGAAGTAGCTTCCTCATCGTCGTGAGGCACTGTCAGTACTCACATGACTAGCCATGAATGCGGTGAAGTTACATTCATGTCTTGATTTGTCTCCATAAACCATCGACTCAACCTATCTGCCATCATTGAGGGAGGCATGTAAAATAACTTTACCTTTGCCTTGACGTTTCAACCTAGTTGGACACTCAAAAGCCTTATGACCTCTTTCTTCCAACTCATAACATCTCTCTTAGTCTCTTTTAGGTGTGTCCTTTTTATCTTTATCATTTTTCTTTTCAAATTTTTTTCTCAAAATTCTTTTTATCTTTGAAATTGCCATTAGTTTTCTTTAATTTGAGAAATTTCTTAAATTTTTTTATAAAAAATGACAAATCGTCTCAATCAAAATCAAACTCCGAATCTGACGTCTCTTCCACATTTCTCTTAGACAACTCACCCCTCTTTCTTGCTGACCCCTCATTTTTTCTAGCTCGGCCTTTAAGTGCTACCCCTTTAGCTTTTAATTTTATCGTATTAGGAAACATGTCAATTTCATAAGTCAGGAGGTCTTCTACCAGTTCTTCTAATTTTAGACTACTCAAATTTCCTATAGAATTTAGCACAGTGACTTTAGGGGTAAAACGCTTAGGCAATGATCTCAAAATCTTTTTAACTACTCTAACAACAGGAATATGTTCACCAAGATTGAAACTAGTGTTAACAATATCAGTTAAGCATGTATAGAATTCCTCTCAACACTCAGATTCTAGCATGGTGATTATTTCAAATTGAGTAGTTCAATTTTGCAATTTAGATTCTTTAACTGCATTACTACCTTCATAGGTAAGTTGAAGAACCAAACATGCTTCTTCTGATTTGGTACACGCCATGATGCGTCGAAACTCGGCTCCAAAAATTGGACTTAGCCCACATCAGTTATATGTGCACCATTTAAATTCGTCCTCAGTCTAGTCAGTCACAATTTTAAGACTCGTGACATTATCAGCTACGATGGTCGGAGAAGTCCACTCTCTTTCACATACAACCCAGACACATTCATCAATGGACTTTAACTGGGATTTCATACGGACTTTCCAATATGCATAGTTTGACCCATAAAAAATTGGCACTCGATTATACAAGTTTTCCATTGAATTTGTGATTTTTCAAAAATGAATTTTTAGGAAAGAATTGATATCCAGAAAAATTTTATAGAAAAAAATTACACGGTATAATTGTGTAATTAGCTCTGATACCAATTTGAGAGTGCGCTAGCAATCAATGAGAAAACTTGTTTAATTAAATTTCAATTTTATGCCCAGTTATTAATAAAAACCCTAACTTTAGCAAATAATTTTGATTGACTAATTATACTAAATTAAGCATGCAAACAATCACAAATTTGAGGGAAAATCCCCCAAAGGGGCAAACCCTTTTTATTTCACTATATTTTATAACGACTTACAAATATAGAGAAATATAGCCTGACACAGGAATACCCACATGCGTCATTTCGTTGTCATTAGCAAGAGATCCCGCAAGATCTCCAATAGTCAGCAATGGAGAAACAACCTTCTTCTCCACAAGAGTACTCCAGATGAGTAGAATGAGCAACTAGGGTTTAGTATAATTCACACATATATATATTTGGGACAATTTGGTGAATCAAAATAGGTTTAAAACTTAAAATATGAAATCTTAAAATAGAAGGTGTTCTGTAGAAAATGGAGTTGTAAAGACTTGAAAAAACTGGATGCAGAAGTAGGTATTTATATAAAAAAAAATTGAATCGGCGCGGTCGCTCGAATGACCTATAATGTTGTTTGATCCTACTTCGCGCGACACATAAAATGAAGTTAAAACATCAAAACAGTAAGGGTTCGTTCGACGAGATCTTCAAGCGAGCTTCAAGCGACCTATTGCACAACATGCAATGTCATTTGAATGATAAGGCTTAGTCGCTCGAACGACTGAGGCGTCATTTTCTAAGCTCACCTTCAGCTTTTTAGAAATTAATTTTGACTTAGAAAATTCGATTTTTTCAAAAAAAACATTTTAAAAAAAATTCCAAAATAAATACGAAAACATTAAAAACTCCAAATTAAACATTATACCATTTCAACAAGTGGAGTTAGTGGGAACGGTTGAATACGCACGTTGCACGTTGCTCGATGATGTTGCACTACGCACTTATGAATATGATGGGTGCGTGAAGCTTCGAATTCAGATCGAGGTTGTCATGGATGATGTGTCGATGTGCCGAATATAGTAGTATACGACATACTTGCTATGATTTTGGACACATAAAATACTTCCTAGATTCCAAACAGACTTTTATAAAATCATGTCCTTAAAAAAGATGAAGGGAAAGCGTTAATTGAGCATTTCTTGAAGGGTATACCGTTAGAGAGATGGGCAAACACATTTGTCAAAGGTGACCATTATGGTGAGATATGATAAAATGTTGCAGAGTCATTTAACAACTGGATTTTGGATGAGAGACACACGTGAAAATCTGTGAATAAAGCCATTTAATATAAAATTAAACTATTTAAGTAACTCCGAACTGTTTTTTGAAGAAAATCTTTTCTTAAAACCAAATCAAATTAATCAGAAGATGTGTTTAACAAAAGTATGTACGAGATATGTTCAAGATTTGTTAACAGGTTTAATAAATCATTTTAAAAAACTTTAAAGTCAGGACAACCAAGAATTAGATGAGGAGATGTAGAAAGATTAATAACAAGGGATTTTTGTACGTGGTAAAACCTCACCCAACTGAGGAAACATCCACGACTCCCTCTACGAAGTAAACCTAAAATTCCGCTAAAACAAATTATAATAGTTACAAACTATATAACACACATGCACACAAATCAGACCTATACAAGTTTAGGAATGTACCCACTCGTGCTCTTATAACTTCTCCGCAGTTGTGTTTGTTGATGTTGTTCTCCCAGTTTGCTAACTTCCAATTTGTTCAAGTTCTTTACGTCAACTCTTGTTCCTGAGATCTTACTACCAACACTTTTAGTGTGGTAGGGTGATAGTGTTTGTGAAGGTGCTTTATAACACATGCATGCACACACTCACACTGATATTATACAAACAGTCCTACCAAATTACATATAAGATCTATATGCTATGATTTTCTATTTCTCTCTTCTTATAAAACTTAACCTTATTTGAGCTTCATTATAATCCCAGAATCCACGGCTATCTTGCTCGAAAGACGTATCAAGATCTTAATCAATCTCAAGTTTTGAAAATATTTTTGAGATTGAAAATCACCAAGTGTGATTTCAACTAGGTCGAAGGTCTTGTTTCTAAAGAACTAGAAACATAAATGATTTTGTTGATTTTGAAGATAAAAACATTTACTGAAATAAATCAACAAATATTTTCTCAAGATGAGAAACTAAAATTGTAGATCTATGTGTAATATAACATGCAATGACTTAGATCTAGGATTTCTATAAAAGAAGAAACACAGATCTAAACAGATGTTTAAGTTGATAACAAGATCTGAGAACGAAGAGGTTACAGCAACAAAACTAACAAACCAATCACTCAAAATCTCTCAAACACTCAAGGTTGTGTTTGGTATATACTGGTTTTAAAAGAGGTTATGGTTTGAATATAGTTTTGGATGATTTAGGGTTAGGGTTTCCTAACTCTGGTTTCTCTCTCTCTCTTCTCTCTTCTCTCTTTCTCACTCTAATGAACAAAGTGGCAAAATTTTCATATGGCTGAGAGAAGGGTTCCTTTTATAGGAGGCTGAGAAGATTCGAGCTATCAGACCAAAATCAAGGTCTAGGATCTGGTCTTGGAGGATTGACCTTGATCCAATGGTTTAAACAGAGGCGGTGATTAAAACGCTTCTGATTGGCTCAAGTTGGTGTCACCAGGATTGTAAAAGAACACATGCAGATCATCGATTAAAACTGATCCAAGGGTTGAAACAACACACAGCAATCGTCTCACAGATAAAACACAATTTGGTTCGATAATAGCTCGACACGTGTAGGCAATTGATTGGTTGTTCCATGCGCATCAAAAATAATTACAAAGCACACCCTATAGTCTCTAGCGCTTTCGGATTCTACCCAAGTGATCTATCAGCCAATGAAACCAACAATCCAGAATAGCAGATTGACCCCAAAACTTTTAAAACCAAATTTAATTAATAAAAACCTTATTTTAAAAGTTTATAAAATTCCCAAAAAATATTAAAAAACAATTTTAGGGATTTAAACACACTCAACATATATGCAATATGAAATGTATGAATGCAATTCTAATTTGTGTGAGTGTTGGTAAAATTATCTAGATCAATCAATCAAGAGGAATAAAATGGCAAACCAATCTCTGAGGTTCTTTCGTTTCTAGGATTGACACAATTTTATCACAATTTCCAAACTAGATGAACACTTATACAATACACACTCAAATGAGTCAAGAGTATAAGGTGCTTCATTCTCCCCTTTTGGAAATATGAGACAAAATCATCTTTGAGTCATCTAGTACTCGTAGGGCAACAAAAATAAGAAAAACCTATTCATATAAAAATTCTATCTACCCATTTCCTAGAAAACAAAAGTACATAACTCAACTAATTACAATTGAATACCCTATTACAAATGTTGAGAATAATTGTACAGAATCCTGCAATGAATCACTAAGATCAAGCACTTTAGAATCACTTTAGAATATGTAAGAAGATTCATTAGGTTCAAATTTCTCCCCCATTTTGTCTCAAATAGACAAAGGGAAAAACATATAGAGGTCAAAGAGATTAATCAACACACAACATACCTATTGATTTACGCAAAGAAATAAATCTATTGTAATCTAAAGGTTTGGTAAACATATCTACAAGTTGCAAATCAGTAGGAAGATAATTGATTTTTAATTCCTTAGTTTCAACCAGTTCGCGTATAACGTGGTGTCTTATTTTTATGTGTTTTGTTCGCGAGTGTTGAACAGGATTTTTAGAGATATTGATCGAACTTTGATTATCACAATAGAGATGTAATTTTTTTTCTTGAATACCATAATCACTTAGCGTTTGTTTACGCCAAAGTAATTGAGCACAATAGCTTTCGGCGGCTATGTATTCAGATTCAGCTGTTGAGAGAGACGTGCAGTTTTGTTTCTTACTACTCCATCCTACCAAATTATTACCTATATAATAACATGCTCCTGATGTACTTTTACTATCATCAGTACACCCAGCCTAATCAGCATCAGTGTACCCAATTATAGTGTTAGGTGTATCACTAGTGTACCAAAGTCCTAGGTTCAGAGTGCCTTTTACATATTTAATAATTCTTTTAACAGAAGAAAGATGGCTCTCTTTAGGATTGTTTTGATAACGAGCGCATACACAAGCAGCATACATTATATCAGGACGCGAGGCAGTAAGATATAGCAAGGTTCCTATCATACTACGATATCGAGTTGGATCTATAGATTTTCCAGTTTCATCTTTAGATAATTTGACCGTAGTATTCATTGGAATTTTAGCATCTTTAGCACTCTCAAGGCCGAATTTTTTGATAATCTCTAATGCGTATTTAGATTGCGAAACAAATAATCCTTCTAAATTTTGTTTGACTTGGAGACCTAAGAAAAATTGCAACTCCCCCATAATAGACATTTGAAACTCTTTATGCATAATTTCAGAAAAGGATTTAACTTCTGAGGGAGAAGTTGATCCAAAGATAATATCGTCAACATAAACTTGAGCTATAATGATGTGTTTGTCAAAATGTTGACATATAAAGTTTGATCATTTCCACCTCTCTTAAAATGTTTTTTTAAGAGAAAATTGGAAAGGCGCTCATAGCAGTCTCTAGGCGCTTGTTTTAGGCCATACAATGCCTTTTTTAGACGAAATACATGATTTGGATACTGAGGGTCAATAAACCCTTTTTGTTGTTCTACATAGGTCTCCTCAGTTAATATTCCATTAAGGAATTTAGATTTGACATCCATTTGATAAAGTGGAAAATGCAAGTAGCAAGCTATGGCAAAGAGAAGACGAACAGATTCTAAACGAGTAACAGGAGCAAAGGTCTCGTTAAAATCTATTCCTTCAATTTTAGAGTATCCTGAGCAACTAATCTAGCTTTATTTCTAATGATTATCCCACTTTCATCAAATTTATTTTTAAAAATTCAACGTGTGCTAATAACCTTTTTGTGATTAGGCTTAGGTACAAGATACCAAACATCATGAATGACAAGTTGAAGAAGTTCTTCCTGCATTGCAGAAATCCAGTGAGAGTCATTCAATGCCTCATTTACATTCTTTGGTTCCACAAGGGAAACAAAACATGCATAATGAGCATAATTTCGTAATTGAGATCTTGTACGCACAGGCTCACTAACATTACCAACAACGTTATCTATGGGATGATCTTTAGAAACCCAGTTAGGTACTTCAGGTGTCTCAATAGGTAATGAATCATTTATTTCTGGAGAGTCATTTTCTAAAACATTTGTAGGCTCTTCCACAATTGTTGATTCACCAGTCTTACTCTCTATAGTAGTATCACTTACAATCACATTTATGGATTCCATCATGGTTTTAGTGCGAAGATTATAAACACGGTAGGCTCTACTATTAGGCTAGTATCCTAGAAAAATAGCTTTATCTCCCCGGCTCTCAAATTTGGATAAGTGTTCTTTGTCTTTGCAGACATAACACGTGCTACCAAAGGTTCTAAGGTACTTAAGATTGGGTTTTTTCTTATACCAAAGTTCATAAGGAGTTTGTTTAGAATTCTTTCTAAGATAGACCCTATTGATAATGTGACACGTAGTACGAATAGCTTCTACCCAAAAATATTTAGGCTAACCCTTGGCATGTAACATAACACGTGCCATCTCTTGAAGTGTACGATTCTTTCTCTCAGCGATACCATTTTGTTTAGGAGTCTTAGGAGCACTAAATTCATGTTTGTAACCATTATAGTCATAATACTCTATTATACCGGTGTCTTTAAATTCTCCACCTCTATCACAACGAATTCTATTTACTTGAGTGTCCTTCTCATTTTCAATTCGAAGAAGTATTTTTAAAAAAGTTTGAAAAGTGTCAGACTTTTGCTTTAAGAAGGCTACCCAGGTAAATCTAGTGAAGTCATCAACCATAACAAGAATGTAACTGTGTCCACAGAGACTAACAGTTTGAGAGGGACCCATTAGATCCATATGGATGAGCTCTAAGGGGTTAGAGGTAAGGACATCTTTGACTTTCTTATGAGGTGCCTTAACAATTTTTCCTTCCTGACAGGAACCACAGACAATATTAGAAATGGGTTTGATTTTTGGAACTCCTCTAACTATTTCTTGAGAAGTCAATCTACTAAGATTATCGTAATTTATGTGACCCATTCTGTTATGCCATATCTCATTGTCATCCATTAGGGCAACATTACAGATTTCAGAACTATTCATGACAGTATAACAATTGTCAGGAGTCCTGAGTCCTGTAATTATGCATTCACTCTTTTCATTTAAAATTTTGTAATTATTTTTTAAAAAGGTAACAGTATAATATGAGTCACAAAATTACGAGATACTAAGTAGATTGGCCTTAAGACCTTTGACTAGAAGAACATTTTCAACAACAGGAAGTCCTTTCTCTTGGAGTGTTCCTTTACCTATGATCTGAGATGATACTCCATCACCAAAAATAACTTTTCCTCCGGCAAAGCTGGTTTTATTTAAGAGTTTTGTATCATCACTAGTCATGTGTTTAGAAAATCCAGAGTCTAAATACCAACCAGAAGATGTGTGTTCAACTTTTAAAGCAGTAATAACAATGTTACACTTCATCTGGAATACTAGATCATCCTTTCTAACCCAAATTGCTCTTGTTTTCATTTTGCGCTTATTTGCTCTCAATTGATAAAATTTGCGAGCATTCAATTTTTTTTTAAAAATATTTTGCGCATGATTTTGAATTTTATGAAACACATGAGCATTTGGTTTTGGAAAGTGTTTAGGAGTCCTTCTAGGTAATGTTCTTTTAGGTTTGGTCTTTCTCTTCCTATAATTAGAATTTTTGTCTGGTTGTCTAGGCATAATATAATTATTTCGACTTCTCCTAGAATAGTTAAAGTTTTGATAGATGGGAGGATTACAGACAGGTTTAACTAGTCTTCTAGCATAGCAACCATCAAAAGAATGGTCGTATATATCGCATTAGGAGCAATAAAGATTGCTCAAAGTAGGAGTCTCCTTAGGAAAATCTCTAAACATAGGCTTTAAGGAATTTTGACGTTGAACCCTATTCCTAGATAGAACAGTTTTGAATGTAGATTCACTCTTCCTAATGGAGGGGCAAACATATTTAGACTTAGGTGAACTTTCATGTTTAGAGTAACTTGATTCCCCAATATCAAAATTTTGATGTTTTGTATCAAACTCAATTTTTAGAGAATGAAAGTTTGGGCAGGTTTCAATAGGTCTTTTACCTCCTGACACAAACTTGATAATTTCAAAAGGTTTTGTTTGTGTCTTTAAATTGGGGAAAACCCCTATTCCAGTTCGATCATCAGAATTGGTCTTAGATTCAGCAACAAATCCATCAAAACAGTTTGAGTTATTTTCAAATTTTGTAATTTTTTTGAAAACAGTTGTTGTCTTTTCTTTTATTGTTCCAATTCTAACAATGTCCCTTTGTATTTTTTCTCCAGAGTTTCATTTGTTTCAGTCAATTTTTTTAGTTTTTTATCAAACATTTTGATTTCACTTTCATGAGTTAGACATTGGGTAGTATACTCTTCAGCATTAAGTTTGACCATCAGACTTAGATCTTCTAATTTCTTAGTGAGATCTTTCACTATCTTCTCTAGTCTAGTGCTTTTATTGAGAGTTTTTGCATAAAGTGTGTGAATATAAGGGAGGTCTTCATTGTCCGAGTCACTAAGTGTAGTGTGTGAAGTGACCCTTAAGGCTGCAATTCTAGGACTCACACACCCATTGACATTGTCATTATCGCTTTGCCTTTGACTCACACACCCCGTGGTAGAAGTAGGAATGTTCTGAGAAATTAAAGTATCTAATCCAGTAACAATATGATTCAAAACAACAGAAGTATAATTACTAAATTCATCCTCACTTATAAGCACAGGCATATCATCATAGATAATATTGGCAAAGAAAGACATGCAAGGATCAAAAACATCAGATTACTCAGGTTCCTCATTTTCAGAGTCACTTGAATCATCCCATGTCTTGCAAAGGTTGGCCCTAGTGTGTTTATTTTGAGTGTTCAAATTAACTCTACAATCTTGTGCAATGTATCCTAGTTTTCCACATCTAAAGCATTCAGTCTTCTTAAGGTTTCTGTTAGGTCTAGTGTGAAAATCCTTGTGATGTTTGTCTTGACCTTTCTCATGAGGTTTGTGATTAGAGTGAGTTGGATAATTGGACTTGCCTTGTTTGTTTGCCATGTTATTTCTAAACTTGATAATTTTCTTAAACTGTTTTGACATTAAAGCAATCTGATTGTCCAAAATCTCTATGTCACATTCCTCATCAGATTCATAATTAAGGATGTTAAGCTCAGGCTTAATCAACTTAGAAGAAAAACTCAGATTGGAACTAGTCTGTCTCCTATGGGACTGGGTCAATTGTTTCTTAAATTCTAATTCCATTTCCACAGTTCTTAGTTTACTACTGAGTAATTCAGGAGTAAAATTTTGGCCACACATTTCCTCAATAGCATATCTTTTGTTGTCAAATTTCTGTGGTAATGATCTCAGAATTTTAGATACAATTTCATGTCTGTCATAGGTTATCCTATTTTCATGTAGTTTAGTCACAATATCAGTCAAATTCATATAGAAGTCATCAAATGACTCAGAGTCAGACATAATTAAAGAGTTATACTATTGAATGAGCATTTGTATTTTAGCAGCCTTAACTCTAGAGTCACCTTCATGAGCAGTAACCAAAGTGTCCCAAGCTTCCTTAGAAGTGGTACAGGATGAGATTCTTTTGAAATCATGTTCATTTATGGACATAAATATGGCATTCTTTCCTTTGTTATTGTTGCGAGAAACTTGTTTATCTTCTTGTGTGAACTCACTTAACACTTTCTTAACCCTCTCATTACTTCCTTCAGTGGCTGGTTTAGTAGGAAAAATGTAGCCATTTTCAACAATGTCCTAGACAGCATCTCCCAAAGTTCCTTGAATGAAAGCAATCAGCCTTACTTTCCAGTAAGCAAAATTGATTCCAACAAAGATAGGAGGTCTCGTCAAGTTACCAAATCTTTCATTTTTCTCGTCCATGTTTGATTTTCTGAAATAATTTCAGAAACACAGGATCTTTTAAAATAAGTTTACAAAGCTCTGATACCAATTGAAAATATGTTACTAAAGTCGTTTAATATAAAATTAAACTATTTAAGTAACTCCGAACTGTTTTTTGGAGAAACTCTTTTCTTAAAACCAAACCAAATTAATCACAAGATGTGTTTAACAAAAGTATGCACGAGATATGTTCAAGATTTGTTAACAGGTTTAATAAACCAGTTTAAAAAACTTTAAACTCAGCACAACCAAGAATTAGATGAGGAGATGTAGAAAGATTAAGAACAAAGCATTTTTTACATGGTAAAACCTCACCCAACTGAGGAAACATCCACGACTCCCTCTACGGAGTAAACCAAAAATTCCACTAAAATAAATTATAATAGTTACAAACTATATAACACACATGCACACAAATCAAACCTATACAAGTTTAGGAATATACCCACTGGTGTCCTTATAACTTCTCTGCAGTTCTATTTATTGATGTTGTTCTCCCAGTTTGCTAACTTCCAATTTGTTCAAGTTCTTTACGTCGACTCTTGTTCTTGAGATCTTATTACCAACACTTTTAGTGTGGTAGGGTGATAGTGTTTGTGAAGGTGTTTTCTAACACATGCATGCACACACTCACACTGATATTATACAAATAGTCCTATCAAATTACATATAAGATCTATATGCTATGATTTCCTATTTCTCTCTTCTTATAAAACTTAACCTTATTTGACCTTCATTATAATCCAAGAATCCACGGCTATCTTGCTTGGAACCGTATCAAGATCTTAATCAATATCAAGTTTTGAAAATATTTTTGAGATTGAAAATCACCAAGTGTGATTTCAACTAGGTCGAAGGTCTTGTTTCTAAAGAACTAGAAACAGAAAATGATTTTGTTGATTTTGAAGATAAAAACATTTACTGAAATAAATCAACAAATATTTTCTCAAGATGAGAAACTAAAATTGTAGATCTATGTGTAATATAACATGCAATGACTTAGATCTAGGATTTCTATAAAAGAAGAAACACATATCTAAACAGATGTTTAAGTTGATAACAAGATCTGAGAACGAAGAGGTTACAGTAACAAAACTAGCAAACCAATCACTCAAAATCTCTCAAACACTCAAGGTTGTGTTTGGTATATACTGGTTTTAAAAGAGGTTATGGTTTGAATATAGTTTTGGATGATTTAGGTTAGGTTTTCCTAACTCTGGTTTCTCTCTCTCTTCTCTCTCTTCTCTCTTCTCTCTTCTCTCTTCTCTCTTCTCTCTCGAATGAATAAAGTGGCAAAAATCTCATATGGCTGAGAGAAAGGTTCCTTTTATAGGTGGCTGAGAAGATTTGAGATATCAGACCAAAATCAAGGTCTAGGATCTGGTCTTGGAGGATTGACCTTGATCCAATGGTTTAAACAGAGGCGGTGATTAAAACGCTTCTGATTGGCTCAAGTTGGTGTCACCGGGATTGTAAACGAACGCATGAAGATCATCGATTAAAACTGATTCAAGGGTTGAAACAACACACAGCAATCGTCTCACATAGAAAACACAATTTGGTTCGATAATAGCTCGATAGGTGTAGGCAATTGATTGGTTGTTCCACGCGCGTCTAAAATAATTACAAAGCACACCCTATAGTCTCTAGCACTTTCGGATTCTACCCAGGTGATCTTTAGCCAATGAAACCAACAATCCAGAATAGCAGATTGACCCCAAAACTTTTAAAACCAAATTTTAATTAATAAAAACCTTATTTTAAAAGTTTATAAAATTCCCAAAAAATATTAAAAAACAATTTTAGGGATTTAAACACACTCAACATATATACACAAACATATATGCAATATGAAATGTATGAATGCAATTCTAATGTGTGTAAGTGTTGGTAAAAGTATCTAGATCAATCAATCAAGAGGAATAAAATGGCAAACCAATCTCTGAGGTTCTTTGGTTTCTAGGATTGACACAATTTTGTCATAATTTCCAAACTAGATGAACACTTATACAATACAGACTCAAATGAGTCAAGAGTATAAGGTGCTTCAACATGCCTATAATGCAGTTAGTAGATGGTATACGGCATAAGTTAATGGAATTAATGGCCGAACGCAGCCTGGTATCTAATTAATGGGCCTCGGTGCTATGTCCCTAAATGGAAAAGTTTTTGGCTAGTAAGGTGGAGGATGGGAGGCATTGTACTATTACTCATGCTAGAAACAATACCTTTGAGGTTGAATCGCGTCATCGATATGTTATGGATTTGTCTAACTGTCTTTGTTCTTATGGTGTGTGGGTCGTAAAGGGCTTTCCCTGTTTGCATGCGATTGCTGCAATCCTCCATAACAGGAAGGACGTTTATTCATACATTCAATGTTATTTTACCACGGGATATTTTATTAAATCACGTGCCGAACCCATCTACTCCGCACCCGACATGATACTGGATGGATAGATGTATTGGAACTTGGATGATGATGGGTTATTGCCACCATCAATTAAGAAACAGTCGGGGAGGCCTAAGAATAAGCGTATCAAGTCTACTAGTGAAATTATTATGAGGAAGACAAAGTGTAGGGGGTGTGGGGATAGCGGCCATAATGTTAAAACATGCACGACCATTAGATGGTGGAATTATGCATCTGTTCATTTACTTTATTTTTCAAATGCTTAAAATTATGAATTTATTGTTAGTAATATGTATTAATCATACATTTGAGTTGGTTAACTGTTATGAAGTTATTGAAATATGAAGTTAGTTTTGGGACAACACATGATTCTCGATTTTGCTCATGTACATACCCCATTCTTTATGTTTCATGTTCACAAATTTTATTTTTGATAAAAACTTGTAAGTCTATTTATATGGAGTCTTTAACACATTCAAAAGTACCGATAAACATATTGATTTGCTTGAAAGTTTTGGGATAGGGTAGTATCGATCATCGTCGAGTTAAAACTAATATTAGTCCCCTACCTATAATAGTTGTGGTACTGACTATTAAGTACAAGTATTCTCGGTGATCATATTTTGTCTTCTGCAACTGAACTATTTAGACAAGGCACTAGACACCTATAATACCGCTATAAGTTCTCATGTGTATTATGTTATGTTTACAAGCCTTACCATCCTAACTAGCATGATCATGTTTAAGGATTGGGACCATCAAAATAATGCACAGATCATAACTGGATTATGCAGTTTTGTGACTATCCTATTAGGACTTTTCTTCTTTACAAAACCAAGGACATGGGTCATAATCCATATGTGGAAGTCCCTGTTTTCACAACCCTGTCACAAACACTAACTCGAAACTAGGCAAGCTGAACAGTGAAATATTTTGACAGCAAATTCCAACAGAGAACATTTTGAATATTTAAAGTAGCTCCCTCTTGTGTAAAGGGAAAAATCATCTTCTTGATTACTCAACAAGGGACATAGATATGTGAGAAGTAAAGGAAGGAAATGTTTTATTAATGATGGAAATTACTGCTATTAATCTAGAATTATTACTATACTTCCCCATTTCATATTTTGGCAAACAAATTTTAGTGTGAATACATTAATGAGTGTAAACTTCCTTATAAGGACTTCACTAAAAAAAGTGTTGAAAACCTATTGTTAAAGAAAATTATTGGTAATACGCATGGAATGTTTAACCATGGTTGATCATATGACTGAAATGTGTTTATTTCAATAACTTTAGAACTACTTTGCATTCACATCAGGATAAAAATGTGTTTTGTCGGTCTGACATGTTATGATCCAAATGCTTTGGATGTAATATTACATGATTCAATAAGATTGGTTATGAGTCATTCAAACTTTTGTTCGCAATTAATCAAACGCCGTAACAACCAGTTTGAAGTTCATTATATGATTAAAAATGACATGCATTAACCCCAACTATCACACAGTTCATATTTGATATTCACCGCCATTTTACGAACAAGAGAAGGCAGTATCAATGTTGTTATTGCTTTTTTTACCCGCTTAATATTTATAATCATATGAATACTTCAATATAAACTATGGATAAGCCAAAATTGAGATGCAACCATTCCAAACACCGATAAAGTTCTTGATTCGATTGAAAAATCTGGGATGGAGTCATTCTCCATTATCGTCGCTTAAAAATAAATATCAATTGAAGTGTAAAATCAATGTTCTATGTGTGAATAAGTTCCTGTTGTGTTAAACTGAAAATTTTATGAGTACTTAAAACAGAAATGATGAGCTTTTTAAATGGATTGTATGTAAATTAATTAAATCTGTGCGATGAGTAAAATCCACACATATAGAGTTGATAATCATAAAGTTGAACGCTCTTCAACAAATAACCAAGTATCTTATTAAACATAGTAGGCAAAAATAAAAAGAATTTAAAGTAAATGTTATCTTTGGATGCATACTTCAAGAAGACGTATCAGTACGTAAAGTACTATGTGCGAGAGTTTGAGAAAAGCTTTGCTACCAAGTTTCCATCTTGCACCATTACTCCAAAAAGGCAAATTGTTCCGAAAATGATCATTTTAGATGTTTAAGGTCTAGTATGTTTCATTATGTTTTTTAATTTTCTCGAAGTAATTGTAGGAGGGTAGTGAGACTAGGGTCTATGAATAACTGGAAAGGGTGAGGCGTGACCCACTACCTTTAAGGTCTTCAAGGTCTCAAAAGCAGCTGGGAGTGAAAATCTTCCTTTTATGGTAAAAATGGAGTTGATGCTAGAACCTCATCCTGCAAATATGAAACTTCACAAATAACAATATCAACTTAGAGAAGAAATATCTCTTGAGAATGATAGTTGTCAAGGTGTGAGTTAAGAAACGGGCACTCAACACTTAGAGAGAGCAGGGAGAGAATACTAGGTGGTCTAGTGTGAATTTGACAGAGTAACTTTTTAACCCAATTTTTCTCTATATCTCTTATGACCTTGCCAAGGGGTATTATTTATACTTAGGCACTAGGGATAATTTGGCACTTTGGGCACCAAAAATGAGAGGAAAACTTATAGGGGCAAGGTCTGCAATATACTTTATGTCCCTACTGAGATAGTAGCCGCCTGTCCCCTCTGATAGACGCCAGCTGGTGCAAATCAGAGTCAAAAAGCAAATGTGTCTCATTATGGAGACAAAATATCAAATTTGGTAAATATCTTTTAAAACGGTAACTTGTTGTACATGCTTTGCAAACTTGAGAGGGGCCTAAAGGACCACTTCCTCTAAAATATTTATAAACTTAAGGAGGTAGGTCTCAAGGACCACCTCCTCTAAAATCTTTGTAAACTTCAGTAGGGGGGTCTCAAGGACCACCTCCTCTAAATTTTTTGTAAACTTGAGGAGGGAGGTCTCAAGGATCACTTCCTCTAAAATCTTTGTAAACTTGAGGAGGGAGTCTCAAGGACCACCTCCTCTAAAATCATTGTAACTTGAGGAGGGAGGTATCAAGGACCACCTCCTCTAAAATATTTGTAAATTTGAGGAGGACCACCTCCTATAAAATCTTTGTAAACTTGAAAAGGGAGGTCTCAACGACCACCTCCTCTAAAATCTTTGTAAACTTGAGGAGGGAGGTCTCAAGGACCACCTCCTCTTAAATCTTTCTAAATTGTCCATTACTTTACACTAGGTGTGGACTATGTAAGGACTAGGTGACCCTTAAGGTCTTTCTACTAGTATTCTCTCAATCTTAAAGTTCTAAGTGGTTGAGCTTGCTCAACAAACCTTGTTCCTCAGCCACCAAGCCAAAACTCCCAAGAGATCCAAACTTGCCTTTTTGAGCCCTTCTTTCTCAACTAGGCTACATGTACAAGAAAGTAAAATATCAGTACTTTAATATATTTTTGACTAACAAGTATTGAGGAGGAGGTCAATATAGGTGGACCTCCTCGCCCACTAGTTATTTTTTACTAAGTAATTTGGGAGTAGAGGAATCATTCTGAGTAAGCCTCTTCATTTCAGATACATTTCTGTGATTTTTTGTTTGTTGGGGAAGCGGAGCTCCTCCAGGTGGGCCTCCTCGTCCAAAACTCATTTTCTGCAATTTCTGAGCTTTTGGGAACGAGGAGCTCCTCAAGCTGGGCCTCTTCGCCCAAACTCATTTTCTGTGATCTCTAGAGTTTTGGGTACAAAGAGCTCCTCCGGGTGGGCTCCTGGCCCAAGCTCATTTTCTGTGATCTTTGGACTTTTGGGGACGAAGAGCTCCTCAAAGTGGGGGATCCTCACCCAAACTCCTTTTCTGTGATCTTTGGACTTTGGGGAATGAGGAGCTCCTCCAGGTGAGGCTCCTCACCCAAACTCATTTTCAGTGATCTTTGGACTTTTGGGGACGAGGTGCTCCTCAAGGTGGGGCTCCTCACCCAAACTCATTTTATCCGATCTTTGGAGTTTTGAGGACGAGGAGATCTTCAAGGTGGGGATCCTTACCCAAACTCATTTTATGTGATCTTTTAATCATTTTAGGGATGAGGGGCTCCTTCTGGGGGGACCTCCTCGCCCTAACTCTCTTTATGTGATTTCTTGAGTTTTTGGGGACGAAAGGCTCCTTCTGGTGGACCTCCTTGTCCTAACTCTCTTGTTTGCTAACTTGGGCCATGTGGGAATCCTTCGAGGTGGGCTCACTCTCCCTCTGCTATTTTTGAATAGCATATGAACACCCCTCTACATTATTCCCCTCGTATAAAAATCTTTGTGTTGGGTAGACCAAATGGTTTTGTACGAAACAATCACTTCATCTGTGAATACAAAAGTTTCATGACATTAGATCATTACACTGTTTCATTTGGACTGGATGAGGGATTCCTCATGGTGGACTCCCTTATCCTCAGTCTTTTTCGTTTCTGGCATTGATTTTGGGAATAGGGGCAACTCGAGGTGAGTCCCTCATCCTAAATCATTTTACCTTGTTTCACAATTTATGCAGTGGGGGGAGCCACTGGGGTTAGACCCCTTTGTTTCTATGTTTGTCTTTGGCAGAGGGATCACTTATCTTGGACTCCCTCGCCCTGGGTTTTCTTCTTTGTATTTGTTAGAAACAAAGGAGTCACTCAAAGTGAACTCCTTCGCTATAAATTGTTCTTAATATTAATTGCAGCTGAGGAGCCACTCGTGGTGGACCCCCTCAGCACCAGCTGTACTGTAATATTGCTCTTGGTCGAGGGGCCACTCGTGGTGAACTCACTCATCATAATCTATTTCTTATTGTAATCTTGGCTGAGGTGCCACTTATGGTGAACTCCCTCATCCTCAAAATGTTACTTTTGTTGGTCTTGGCAGAGGGGCCACTCAAAGCAGACCCCCTTGCCATGAGTCATTTTCTATAACATCAAACATGGGAAGAGGAGCTCCTCAAAGTGGATCCCCTCACCCTAGATTATTTTTTATCAGTCTTGTAATCTTGGGCAGGTGGAGCCACTCTAAGTGGATCCCCTCACTTCAGGATATTTTTTATTAATCTTGCAATCTTAGGCAAGGGGAGACACTCATAGTGGATCCCGCCGCCTTAGGGTATTTCAATCTTTGTTCACTTACTTGAGGACTTCTCAACATTATCCCCCTCGTGCAAAAGTGTCTTGTGGTGTCAATAGACTTGTGCACGAAATATCATAATTAATATTTCACTCTTTGTTCACGGGATTGAGGAATTCTCAACATTATCCCCCTCATTTTTTTATACTTGGCACTTGCTCGTTTGCACAATCCTGATTCTTTATTTTCGAGTTAATAATGTGAGCTCTCCTATTCCCTTGGAGCCTGAGGTACTAAACAGTCGTACCTTGTATTTATACTTGGCACTTTCACGATAATGTGAGTGCTCGTATGCCCTTGGAGCTTGAGGTACTAAACTATCATACCTTTTATTTATACTTGGCGCTTGCTCGATACTATGAGCACTCCTATGACCTTGGACATTGAGGTACTAAACTATCGTACCTTTTATTTATACTTGGCATTTGCTCGATACCGTGACCGCTCCTATGTCCTTGGAGCCCGAGTTACTAAATTGTCGTACCTTTTATTTATACTTGGCACTTGTTCAATATTGTGAGTTGCTCTATTTTCTCTGAGAACTTCAAGATTGAACTACCCCATTGTCTATGGGGTACTTGCCTATGATCTGAGCAAGTTATCATTTCAGAACCGCCCTTTCTAACTGTGGGGTACTTGTATATGAGCTGAGAAAGTTATCATTTCAGAGTTACCCCCTCTAACTGTTGGTACTCGCACTTGGGTTGAGAAAGTTATCATTTCAGAGCCGCCCCTTCTAACTGTGGAGTACTTTCATATGAGCTGAGCAAGTTAAAATTTTGAAGCTTCCCCTCTAACTGTGGGGTACCTGCCTATAGGCTGAGCAAGTTAACATTTGGAAGTTGTCCCTATAACTGTAGGGTACTTGCATATAACTGAGCAAGTTAAAATTTTATAGTCTCCCCCTCTAACTATGGGGTACTTTCATTTTTTCTGAGCAAGTTAATATTTTAGAGTTTTCCCCTCTAACTGTAGGGTACTTGCATATTTTCTGAGCAAGTTAATATTTTAAAGCTTCCCCCTCTAACTGTGGGGTACTTGCATATGAGCTGAGAAAGTTAATATTTTAGAGCTTCCCCTATAACTGTGGAGTATTAGCCTATAGGCTGAGCAAGTTAACATTTGGAAGTTGTCAATCTAGCTGTGGGGTACTTGCATATAACTGAGCAAGTTAAAATTTTGAAGCTACCCCTCAGGTTGAGGGGTACTTGCATATAATTGAGCAAGTTAAAATTTTCGAGCCGCCCCCTCTAACTGTGGGGTAATTGCATATTTTCTGAGCAAGTTAATATTTTAGAGCTGCCTCCTCTAACTGTGGGGTACTTGCATAATTTCTCAGTAAGTTAATATTTTAGAGCTGCAACCTCTAACTCTGGGGTATTGCATAATTTTTTAGCAATTTAATATTTTAGAGTTGCCCCCTCTAATATGTGGGGTAGTTAATATGCACATTCATTTCTTAGGGAATGATTGGGAAGAATGGGTTATCCTTTCTCCTACCCATAAATTTTGAATATAATTCTCAAATAGAAAATGACTATTTTTTTAGAAACCTAGCCCCTGGTTTGTGGGGTTTTTGTTTCGAACAGTTTATTGGAAAGATAAATTTAGACCAGGGAAATGTGGACCAATTTTCTCTACAATTTCTTAGAACTGGTCGAGTAAAGCTTTTCTTTGAGAACAGAGGCTAGCACTCGTTCTGCAGGCTATGAATCTTTTTGTGTATATATATATATACACACATTATTACTTGGAGGATGTCCTCCTACTGTCCTGGTGACAAGGATAAAAATCATTTGTCTCATATGTCTGGAAGGACTTTGCTCAATATACTTTTCTCTTGTGATGGATATCCCCCAAGTGTAATGAGGAAAGACCTTCATGTCATGAATCCTCTTCTAATCTATTAGAGGTTCTACTATTCTCTTAAGAAAGAGAAAACATTAGTCCAGTGTACCTTTTATTTATCCTTGGCATTTGCTCAATATTATGAGCGCTCCTATACCTTTTGAGCCTGAGGTACTAAACTATCGTACCTTCTATATATACTTGGCACTTACTCAATACTTTGGGCGCTCCTATGCCCTTGGAGATTGATTATTAAACTGTCGTACCTTCTATTTATACTTGGCATTTGCTCAATACTATGAGCGCTCATATGCCCTTGGAGACTGATGTACTAAACGATTGTACCTTTTATTTATACTTAGCACTTGCTCGATACTGTGAGTGCTCATATGCCCTTGGAGACTGAGGTACTAAACTGTCGTACCTGTTATTTATGTTTTTGTTTATACTTGCCACTTTCTCGACAGTATAACCTATGTTTCTATTTTTTAGGTTAATAATACGAGCGCTCCGGTGCCCTTGGAGCTTTAGGTACTAAACTAGCGTACCCTTTTACATACTTTTATAAATATATTATGTGTACTCACACCTATTTCCTTATTTTATTAGGTGGAGATATACAAGCAAGTAAAAAATGCACGAGGAGGCACCTTGACCCATATGAAATAACTTGACATTTCGTAAGCATTAAATTTTTCTAAGAAGGTATAGTTTATACTCATACTTTTTGTTGCTAGATCTTATCTTTAACACTAAGTGAGAACGCTCATGAAGCATGTTGGAGTCGAGTATACTTCCATGAAGTCAATCTAAGACTTGAACCTTTTTTTTTATCAAGGCTTCATATATTTTTTTTGCTAGTCCCGTTGCTCGAATCCAAGCATACGAGAGAATAAAGCTTTCACTAAAGGGACTATGATCTTTTAGTTGCACAACATAACTTTTTGAACTTTATATCAACACTGAACATTTCAAGCAATTAATATGACTAAAAATAATACCCGAGTGGAGTATTAAGAGATCTTCTCTTTATTCACATAATGAACTACTCTTATTCAAACTATTTAACATTATTGAAATGTGAAATTAATCACACGAACTATTCTAAGTAAACGAGTCTGGGGGTCTTAGGATTATCAATCAACACTTGAATATTCCTAAAACAAACTTTGTTAAAACACGTAAATATGCAAGTTATAAATTTGATGAAAGTTATTCTTGTGCACACACACGTACAAACTTGGGTTGTAAATTTGAAGAACTCGTGGTTAAACAAATGACCAGATTATAAATTCGAGCAACCCCTATTTTTGTGAACTTAAAGGCATAGACATGGGTTGTAAACTCAAGCAATCCCTTGTTCACACAAACTCTCGGTTTATAAATAATTCCAATTTTTCTTTTTTTATGAAGTTAAAAGCACAAATACGTGGGTTATAAATTCGAGAAACCCTATTCTTTCATTTGGGTAACTCTCTTGCAAACGAACACTCATGTTTTTTTAGAAGGTTTATACTCATCATGAGTATATACACGTAGATCTATATATTTAAGTTCCACTAGATTAATATATGCACTTAGATCTATATTATTTAAGTTCCACTAGATCAAATAATAATATAAAATTAATCATACTAAGGGAACAACTTTAAAAATTCCAAAAATATCAGCTCTTCTAAAAAAAACTTTGTTACAAGCATTGGTGTAAAGTATTACAAATTCGAGGTAGGGAGTAACTAATTGCAATATGTTTATAGCCATTACCCGTGCATATATTTTTGCTTGTAGTAGAAGGCTGTTGCCTTTTTTTTAAGTTTATGCCACACGATATAATGGTAATTTAACTTTCTAAAAAATGAGGTGGTTTCAATACGAGAGATACTCATTTTTATCTTTCTTGTTGGACCGCTCGAATAATTATGTGCTAATCAAGTTGCATTCTACTGCTCGAGTTATGACTTCCTCGTTAAAGGAGCATGTGCTTATCCATTACCACACTCAATATTTGTTCCCCAAATAAATCTTGGCAATTCTAAAACTTTTGGACCCTCAACCTGAAAATATCAAACATTTCAGTCAGAGTTTTCTTTTTTAAGATTTCTCACAACTATTGATAACCTACATAAGCCTCTTATACTTGTCTAGTTCTCTGTACTATAAATAGCTGTCGGTTCTTGTTTATGGAGAGAAAATTTTATCTAGTTGTTCGATTTTTTTCTTTGTTTCCTCTCAGCTTATGAAACTCAACGATTAAAATTTGGTGTTGTTCTAATCTTGGTTCGTGAAAATTAGGCCATAAACCTTGATTCGTGATGTCGAGCAACAACTCTTGATTTATGATGTTAAGCGACAAAAATAGTTAGGCAACTTGCCTAACATTTGGTTGTTTTTATGATAAATGAGGTATGATATTTCTTGTATATGGGAAATTCGAGGGGCTTGTCAGGTTTATAGGCTATATGTATCGGGATTTTGTGTGCCTTCGCACGTCAAGTGCCCGATGGAAACCTTGTGGGTTAAAATTTATGGTTTTTTCAAGTTCCACGTCCTTTCCCCATAAGCTGTTGAGATTGCTAGGTTTCTTTGAAAGACTTTACTTTTCCAAACGGGTTCACAGTACATACGAGCAGACGAGCAATGGTAGCTATTTTTTATTTTGACGATCTGAGAAAATTATTTGATTTGGGTTTTTGATTGAAACCTTATATCGATTTCTTTTCAGAGATGGATACACGAGGACGAAACCCGTGTGAATGTCCTTTTTTTCTTTTTTTTTTACTTTTCTCTCTTTTTTCAGTTACTGTCAAGAATGAGGGATATCGGTGTTGATACGAGAAATCGCCCATAAGTCATTCTCATGTCAGCAAATCAAGTATAATGTGCATAATAAGCAAATAAAGCGAGTAAAGAGAGAGAAGACAAGATATAGAGTGGTTCAGCCTCTAAAATAGGCCTACGTCCACTGTGTTGCTCCATTCTCATTATATGCGTTGTGTTGTACAATATAATCGTTCCTAAAGAGTCGTACAAGTTTGAGTATAAAGGAGAATACATGGTAGCAGTGAGTATTCCGGTGTTCCGGAGAGGTGACTTCAATGTAGATGTGTAACCCCCAAGCTGTATATTGAGGTTGTGTAGAGAGAATTTAGCAAGGTTCCACTGCGTATTGTAGAATCTGTCCACGGGGGAATCGATCCCTTATTTCGAGGTGTGGTCTTCTATTTATAGGAGGTATGTGAGCTGTGTCATATGCCCTGAGCACGTGATGTATATCAAGTCTGGAGATGCTGTAATAGAGGGGGATGCGGCTTATAAGGCAAACATTGAGTGTTGCATCCTGTATGAGGCTAAAGCCAAAGGTGCCGTACCCTGTACGTCGTAGGGTCACGACCTGTATATAAGGCCTAGTGGAATATGCCATACCTTATGCTTGATAAGGCCGCACCGTTTACTGAGTAGGGCCGTACCCTTTGCCTGGTGGGGGTCGCGGCCTATAAGCTTCTGTACATGCAGTATCCTCTGCGACAGGGTGCCATATTTGTACTATCAATAAGCCCCCAAGTCGTAGTGCCAAGATGTAGCGATTGGGGCTGCGGCTGAGTAGTCCAGTCCTCTCAAGGTGCCACAATGTTTTCAAGGTGATGCTTCGTCTTCCCACGCCTCTTATTTAAATTGTTCCGACCGTGGACTTTATTATGTTTTCCAAATGTTTGAGAGCATATCAATAGTCAACTTATGTTCGTCCCTTCTCTTGATCTTTTCGGTGATTTTTCAAGGCTGCGTGTGGTGGTTCTGAGGCAGTTCAAGGCTGAGCATCGTTGGTTTTTCAATTTCCAGGTAATTTTTTCAATTTCCCACCTCTTTAATAGTTTTTTTAGTTCTCACTTCCCAATCCAGTTGCGATTCTGAATTTCCAAACTCTTTAATAGCTTTAATAGCTGAACAACTGAATTTATGCATTTATGAATTTCACAATCTTGAATTAAACTTAATTTACTCATCACGAACTGTACTTATTCGAATGTATTTTGTTGAATCTATAATCATTTTTGTTGTCCTGATTTGAATATACTTGTTTCTCTTAGTTTATCAATTGATCGAACCCATATGATAATATGTAGTTGTTTGGATTTGAACTAGTTAACCATCTTGTTGGTTAGGGTTAAACCTTAGGGTTTCTGAACTCCCATTATGTTCTTGATGTTCTTGATGTTCTTGAGGTTCTTGAGGTTCTTGAGGGGGAATCTTCGTATTTTAGTGTTTTGATCTTTGATTTTACAAATGTTAATTAATAATCTATTTGGGTGAGTAGCAACAGCATGATAAAAATTCCCTTTAGTGACCTAGAGTTTCCCTTAATCCATGCAACATTCCAACATTAGTTTGAGCCCTAGTCACGGCCTGTGGCAAGTGATGGTTGCATCATGTAGCTTCTTTTAATAGGGTAATCCCTTAGGTTCTTAGATTTAGACTCCGCGGCATTTTAGACCCTATTTTTATAACTGTGGTATGTAAGGAAATAACACCTATCAAATCAATATGTTACGACGACAATTGTGTTTTAGGGCTCTAGAACCCAACACTTAGCATATTTAGCCAATATTGTTGATCATTTCTATTTACTTTAATCTTCATATAACTAGTCCTGTCGCGGCTTCTCAGAGGCTTTTTAGAACCATATTGGTTGCAGCACCTAACTGCGGACTTTGCTTTTCAGGTATTGCTGAAGCTATATGAACTTTGACCCAGGTGAATTTTTGAGAGGCTTTTGGGCGAAGCATTTTGGAACCTCTCCTCTTGAACTTCCTTGCGTTCCTCCTTTGAAGTCAATAGGGCCTTGTCAGCTAAAGGATTGCCCCAACTGCGTAGTACTAGATTCAAACTCCGCGGATTCTTCCTGTAGGAAGGCTTTTGAGACCTCGCCAATGGAAGAGGGAGCCAACTCTAGTAACCAACCAATGGACGTAAAAGATAACATCGCGGAAGGGGGTGCAACTAGTGTTATAGATGAACAAGTTGGACCATTTGGGAGGGCTGAGAGGCCTCCTACTGCACTTGATATTCGTAGCATTATTACCCAAGAATGGGTTGATCAAGTAGTTGAGGCCTTCGAGTTTCCTGAGGGCTTGATGTGCTCATCTCATGCCACGAAATAAAGGCCGTGCATGGCACTTGTTAACGATGGAATATACTTCCCACTACATGCTTTCATTTACGGGTTGCTTCCAGTCCCTGTTCCCATCAGAAGAATTTTCCAAGCGATGAGGTTAGCCCCAGCCTAATTAGACCCAATGGCTGGAGGGCCATTCCAGCTGCCATCGTGCTGTGGGAGAATAAATTCAAGAGGGATATTACTCCCGCAGTGTTTTCCCACTTCTATCACCCAAAGGAAAACTTCGTGAAATTTGCTAGGTATTACTACTTCTCCGTCCGCAGTAGGGACGAGGCCCTATACTCTGGGAGGCCTACCAGTGTAATGAACTAGAAGAGGAAGTATTTATACATCTCTGGAGAAGGATGGGAGATTCACCCTCAGGAGAACGAGAGGGAGAGATCGTTTAGGATGTCGCGGCAATGGGGGTGTCCCTCCAAGATAGGTATTTTAAATATGGTCGCGTCCCCCCTTTATAATTGCTTATTATTCTCCACTTTGCTTATGTACTAACCTTTAAAATGTTTTCTACAGTTCTTGAAAACTTGCAATTGAGCAAGCGGAAAGAGAAAAGGGTTGCCAAGGCCGCGACCATTCCTGCTGAGGAGAAGAAATTTAGCATACTTGTGACTTCTGCTACTGTATTTGAAGCAGTCTAATCCCCAAGAAAATCTATACCAAAAGAGATGGCCGCAGGAGGTAATAATTCTAACAACACTTTTGTTCTGCAATAATTAGTTTCTAAACTTCAGATATCTAATGTTGTATCTCTTCTTTCAGGTGAAGAGGTTGATAGGGAGATTTTGGCTTCCCAACTGGCAGAGATGGATGAGGACGCAACTTTCCTTAATAACACTGCCAGGCACAGGAAGAGGAAGAGGTCCAAGAGCAAAGCACCTGTCGCATTCCCTTTAGATAACAAAAATCCACTTGCTGCAACCCAAAGTCAAGCCGCGAAACAAACTATCCCCGTCGCGCAACAACACAAGTTGAGTTGGATTCTCGCGAGAGGCCTGAGGGGACTTCGACGACGACATTGGAGCTAACTTAGCCGCGATAGGGCAGATGTCGACCTTCGATGGTCCAATACATTCAAACTCTCCCCCATCACCGATTATCGTACTAAATACCAACCTGGTGCCTCCTTAGTGCCTCGCCAGCATTGGCCTTGACGGTCGTCTGCGGCCTCAGCTGAGGCAGCCCAACCCTGAATCCTCTTGGGATACGATGGTGAGGGTTGCCCACAGGATGAATAGGGTCCCAGACGCCACGGACCTTGATAGGCTCATGGACGAAGATCACAACGACCTGGAGGACTATGGTCTCTACAGTATTATGTGGGTAAGTGCAAATACTTTCAGCTATATTTTGGCATTCCATAACTTGCTCCTAACTTTCTTTTTTCAGGCCGCGAACGTCATGATTTCCCAAAAGAGGAAGTATGTGGCCTTGTACAAGTTAAAAGAGGCTGCAGAGAGGGTACACGCTACTGACCTGGAGAATGTAAGGAATTCTTCCTTAGAATCTGGCAAAAAGTCTGCTATCGCGGCTCTTCAGGCAGCTCAGATGAACCTTGAAGCTGTCATCAAAGCCAACGAGGAAGTGTAGGAAAATTTTAACCAGGCCGCAGAATCTCTCAAGGTCTCTCAGGCCCAAGCCACGGAAGTTGCATAATTTGCACAGTCTTCTAATAACAATCTTAGACTCCTTTAAAAGAGGTAAGAGTATTTGGAGACCAAGGCTGCCAGTGATGCTGAAGCCCATGCCGCGGCAATCAAGAAAATGGAGGGGGATCATGGCGAAGCCCTTCAATCGACCATCTACAGTAGTGTGGAGTCATTCAAGGGCTCCAGAGATTTTTATCTTATAAACAATAGGGCCTACCTCCGCGGCTACCAAAAGCTCAGGCACACGGTCATCAAAAACTTTTATGAGTTTAAAGAAACGATTCTTGCCTGGGTCTTGGGGATGCTGAGCACCAGGAATGCGTGGTCGAGATCAAGGCTGTGGTAGATGAAAGAGCCAGGCTGAGGGTAGAGGCTGGGGCAGCGACAGCTGATGAATATATAATGACGACTGCGGAGGGAGAAGAAGGAGATGAAGCTGATGATGCTGAATCTTAGGGATGCGTCCCTCTTAAGTTTTTTGGTTGCGGCCCTTTTTCTATAATGTTAACACTAATATTATCAAGGTTGTGGCCACTTTTAATGTTGACTACTTTTGCCTCCTTTTTCTAGTAGCTTTTTATTCTTCTACTTTGCTTCAATACTTGAATGAATGATTTGTCCGCATGTTTTTGATTATTTTTTATTATTTGCCAACTCTTTGCTTCGAACTTTACCTTTAAAACCCAATGGTTTTTGTATATCATTTGCATAATTTATTCTTCCTATGCCTTGATGCTTGAACTGATACTTAAGGTTGCAGTACTGCAATGTAGGTTTCCACATAGGCCGTGGCGTGTTCTCTTACATACATTCACGAATGTTTGAAAGTGGCTGCAATCTCCACGAATAAAGGTGGGTGCGGCACTTTTGGGTGTTTGGTTCCCATCCGTTGTTGCTTTATGATTATAGCTTAATCCTAATATCGCTTGCTTTCCTGAACAGGGCTGCGGCAGGCTAACAATCCTGCTTTCCCTTATCTACCGCCATCTTCCGACTGAATTTGTTTAATGGCCGTAGCCATACTAACAAGGCTGCGGCACCTTTCTAGCTTTTAGGAAATTGAGGCCATCCTTTTATAGCTTTGACATGCTTCGTAATCACAGCAACACATCCTCCTTTAGTCGCTTTGATTGCTTTTCATCGCTTTCCTTTAGTCGCTTTGATTGGGTTATTATCAGTCCCCCTCGGTCTAGGTATTATAAAGCTTACCCAAGCTTATGTGGATATATATAAACCCATCCCAGGATATATTAGGATTATCCGTAGACAATTAAGTCTTTGGCCCCTTCAAATATAGGATTATTCGTAGACAATTAAGTCTCCGTCCCCTGTGGGTTATTTTCAGGCCTTTCTGGGCTAGGTATTATGAAGCTTCCCCAAGATAATATGAGATCACCAAGTTAATGATGTTTTGTCTTTACCCACCAAATTAATGATGTTTGCCGAGAGAGTCACCTCCCTGGGCTAATGACGCATCCCAAAAGCTAAGAACGGGCATTGTAACCGCTTGCTGCTAATGGTGTATCCTAATAGACGCTTTCAATGATGTAACTGTGACACCCCGACTAATTAAATACCGGGTAGCTACTCCTTTATTAAATTAATACAAAATGTCAAGTTGGTTCAGTTCGTAGCACCACTGTTGAAAACGTTTTAATAATTACTAACCACCTAGTATTTAAAAAGTGAATTGTCAATTTTAATTAAATCCGATTATCAAGCAAGTAGATAAGAAATGCTAACATAATTCACCACAATGAAACGACAAGTATAACCATGCAATAATAATGGAACTGGAGGAACACTCCTCACAACAATTTGAATACTGAAATAAACAAATGCTAAATCTGCATCACTAAATTAATTACAACCCAAAATCTGAAATGAACTGAATATATAAAATGTTTCTAAAAGAAAAGGGTGACATGCCCAACTGATAAGGAAATCTATAAATAGAGTCAAGATCGAAAATGGAGGCGTCTACTGACAAGATCCTGTAACTTCCACAGCAGCTACAGTACGTCACCTGAAAGGAACTCCTATGCTTGGTGTCCTTGTGGCTGGGCACCTAAAAGGTTTTTACAAGAAAATATATTTGAAAGCAAACGGGTCAGAGCCCGATTGTGGAAAACAGTTTAAAATATAGCAAGTGTTTTAATGACAATAAAACAATGAATGCAAAATACATGTTAGGACGTGCTCTCACATGAACTACTCACCTCTCAACTATTTGTGCACTCTTAACGTACCCGTACCCATTCTAGTGATTGTAATACCCCGTATTTTTGTGATATTTATTTATGGGATTAATTGAATTAAATGCGTATTAATTGGAAATTAATCCGGATAAAAATACTAGCGAGATGCGAGTTAGTATTTGATATTAATGAGTATATATGGCTATATATGGATATGGAATTATTGATTTGTCGTGAGATAGAAATACGGCAATTTGGAAATCTTGTTGAGACGCGTGTGACAGTCGCGTCATGGAATATAATTATGATAATTAAAAAGTGAATTTTATTTTTATAAACCGTATGGTCATTTTGAGTGTGCCAACGCGTTCGGAAGGGTCGAAATAGTCAGAAAACACTAGCCGGGGGTTTAGTTTGGGTCCCGGGGCATTTTTAGGCCATACCGGCAACGTATAAGGGTAGTTTGGTAATTTTAGAATTTTGGGATTTTTGATTAACGAATTTTAGGAGTTTTAAATGGAAAATTAAAAGACCCACTAACCCATTACCAGCCATTAACTGATTAGAGGGCTACGGGGGTTATTAGAATTAACCCCAAAAGTTCCTAAGACAAACCCTAGCCTCCATTGCCACCATTAGAGAAGAGCTTGTAGAGGGAGGGAGAAGAGAGGAGAATTTTGCAGAGAGAGAGAGAGAAACTCATCTATTCGTCACCAAATTCAGAGATACACATAAGGCAAGTGGTTTTATTTCATTATTTTGCATAGAATGCTTCTTCCATGCGTAGGAAATTCAAATAAATTGTATTGTTCTTGGTGTATGATGAAAACCCATTTAATTGGATGTAGAGATTTAAGAATCTATTGAGGAAATTGCATGTAGAATGTTAATAGGATGATTATTCAGATGAAAGTACATCTTTTACATCATAAAAACGGATTTTAGTTATGTCTATGAATGACTTGATTTTTCTAGGGTTCATGTTCTTGAGATTTGAAAAATAAATGTTGGAGATTTGATAATTTGATGTAGTTTAGGGTGATTTGAACCCATATAAATGTTGTAATACGGTTGAAACATGTTTAGGAAGGATTAGATACCTTGAAACATTGTTGTAATGACATTTAGGTGAGATTAGAGGTGAAGAGAAGTTGGAAAAACGAGTTAAGGAAAATCTGGGCTCGAATCTGGCCACTCGTTAGAAGACCTGCCCAGGTCGTTCGAACGAGCTCGTTCGAACGAGCTTCTAACGAGTTGACAGTTTGACTTCTAACGAGAGGGATGTTCGTTCGATGACTTTCTTTCTAACTAGATCTCGTTAGAAGGCCCAGTTCGTTCGAACAGCCTCGTTCGAACGAGACTTCTAACGAGTTGACAGTTTAGGCTTTTTAGCCTGTTTTGATTTCGCATGTCCCGTAACCTTATTTAATGGTAGAGATAACCTTCCCTTGATGATAAATTGATATAGTAGGGACATTTGAGATATAGTGAGGAGCAAAACCTAGAAGTGTAGTTGAACCTAAGGGAAATTATGAAGTAGGACGTGAGTGTCTATTACGATGCGAGAATTATTGACGGCCTAAATTACTATATTAATCGGGAACATATAAATTGTGTAGCATTATATGTCGGTACAAGATTGAGAAGTGTACCACCAATATATTATGGTGATTTCTAAGATGTGTGCATACTTAGTATATGTATTGATTTTATGTGTATGACATACCTACCATACTTGCTATCACGGGAGGTTTACGTTCGCTTAGGGCCCTCTAATCCTTGTGTTGCCCGGATTTAGACTGGTACCTCGATGAACATAGGTCAGAGAAGGACTTATTGGGATGTTAATAAGTCTGCTGATCGTGGGAGCGCAGGTATGTGCGTGACCCATGTGATGTGACTGTGTTCGCCTCTATTATTTGTGATGTTGTTATCTGAGAACGATTCCTGAGAGATTCCGAATGCGTGATCCTTATGTACGTGATGTACCGGGATGGATAGCAGAGTATGTGTGCACCGCATCTAGTCTCGGGGTGCTTGTTTTGTATATTTATGACGGGAATAATATACACTTAATTAATGGGAACTTTCATGTTAATATTGTGAATATAATTATTGTATTGTTTTGAGAAAACATAACGGGTTAATTGATAGTGAATTGTGTTACTAATTGAGAACCTGAGTTTAAGTAAAGTCCTCTATTTAATTGATAACGCTAGAATGCATTATGGGGATCGAGTAGTAAGGGGTAGAACTTATTACGTTTTGGTTAGATGTATATGTCATTTAGATGGGTAAGGTACGTTAGGAGTGCACATGTAGTCGAGAGGTGAGAATTTCATGTGAGTGCACGTCCTAACATGTATTTTGCATTTAATGTTTTAATGTTATTAAAACACTTGCTGTTTTTAAAATGATTTCCACTTTCGGGCTCTGACCCATTTGATTTCAAATCTATTTTTGTAAAAACCATTTTAGGTGCCCAGCCACAAGGACACCGTGCTTAGGATCCTCATTCAGGTGACGAGCTGTAGCTGTTTGTGGAAGTTACAGGACTTTGCTTGTAGATGCTTCATCTATCTTGACTCTATATTCAGCACTTATCAGTTGTAGGGCATGTCGCCCATTTCTTTTAGAGACTTTTCATTTATTTCAGTTATTCGGACTTCTGGCATGTAATTAATTCAAGATTCAGACTTGTCATTTTATTTACAGTTGTGGGATTGTTGTGAGGAGTTTTCCTCCGAACTTATTATTATTTGTTGATTACTTCATTACTTCGTTATGGTGAATGGATTATGTTATTCTTCCATTATTCTTTTATCGCATGTTAATCAGACTTAAATTAAAATTTGGCAACTTACTTTTTAAATACTAGGTGGTTAGTAATTATTAAAATGTTTTCGACAGTGATGCTATTAACTGAACCAACTTGGCATTTTGTATTGATTTAATAAAGGAGTAGCTACCCGGTATTTAATTAGTCGGGGTGTCACAAGTGGTATCAGAGCATCAGGTTCTAGTGTCCTTTAGGATCTGTACGGCCTATTATGTTTCCGCTAAGCTTTCTTTGATGTAGAGCCCTATATTTTAGGACTGTTGTATTCTTTTGTATATGCTACGTTTTCAGCTATTTTAAGTTTATAACTGCGAACTTATAGACTTTATTCTTGTTTCAGAATGCCTCCACGACGTGCACAAAGGATTCCCAGGGATGCAACGCCAGAACCACAGCCCGCAGCAGTTCAGGGCACGATGAATACCGCCGAGGTTGCAGCCATTGTGGCCCAGGCGGTAAATGCCGCGTTAGCCGTAGTTCAGCAGGCACCACCTCAGGCGCCAGTAGCCGCGCCGGTTCAGGCACATGCATTCCCGTCTTCTTGGGAAAGAGTTCGTGATGCTTTCCAGAAAGCACACCCACCGGAGTTCGCAGGTAGCTCCGATGTCGTAGTTTCGAGTCAGTGGAGGAAGGATATTCAGCGGCACTTGAGGATGTACGAGTGCACTGAGGTTCAGAAGCAGATACTAGCTACCTTTAAGCTAGTGGGGTCTACACTGCAGTGGTGGGAGTCTATTACCACCGTGGAAGAGAGAGACACCCTCACTATTCAGGAGTTCTGGGTGCGGTTCGACCGCAAGTACTTTTCGCCAGCTGTTCATACGGAAATGAGGAGGAAGTTGATGAGCCTTCGACAGGAGGGTAAGACTGTGGCCGAGTATGAAGCCGAATTCACTAATCTTCTGAACATTATTCCGGATGAGATACCGACAGAGGAGAAGAAGATACAGAAATTTACTGACGGGTTGACATGGAGGATTCGTCAGCACTTGTTAGGGAACCTCTCGTTAACCACTTATTCTGATGTGGTTAACGCTGCATTGCTCCATTGCCAGGATCACCGCTTTCACATGGCTGAGGGCAAGCGATCGGGAGAGTCCAGCCATCAGGGCAGGACTGGAGGGAATGGTGCCAGTGGGGCACAATCTGTTCATGGGCAGAGACAGGGCAACCAGGGTTCCCAGCAGGGGGATCACAAGAGGTTCAGGTCAGGAAATTTCAGGCACGTACAGGGAGGTTTCCGGCAGGGCCATCAGGGTCCGAACGTCCATCAGAACCAGCAGGGTCAGAATGGTTAACAACAGTTTCAGCAGGGCCAGTGGAGGAACGGTAACGGCCACCAGGGCCAGGGGCAGAGAGGGGGGAACTTCCCGGGGAAGTGTTTCGTTTGTGGAAAGACTGGCCATAAACGCCAGGACTGTCCTGATAGGGGCAGGGCCCCGCAGCAGCAGCAGGGTGCTCGACATGAGCCACAGAGGCCACTTTTTCCACCTGCTCTCCCAGCTCCAGCCCAGGTACCAGCACTATCGGCCATTCCAGCAGTTCCTGTGCAGCAGGGACAGTTACAGTATGGACGTGTCTATAACGTCCACCAGGCAGCAGCTCCACAGGCACCACCCGCGATTGAGGCTATGTTTCCTATCCATGGTACTATGGGTCGGGTTTTGTTTAATACGGGGCAATGCACTGTTTTATAGCTACACATTTTGCGAAAGCCTTAGGGTTGTTAGCCACAGCAGAGAGCACAGTGACGTGTGTAGACTCACCATTGGGGAGTGGGTAGCTTATTTTCTTTATATGCCGGGGAGTGGGGGTAGAGATTGGTAGTCTGGTATTACCTGCAGACATGTTGGTATTAGATATGCATGTGCACGATGTGATTATCGGTATGGATTGGCTCGCTGATTATAGAGCCATGATTGATTGCTTCGGTGGGAGCATTGTTTTTTCCATTTCGGGGCAAGAGATGTTTGTAGTGGCGATGCCTCGCCCAGAGGGAGGTTCGATCGCTCATTTGTAATACATAGAGGAGGATACCTCTAAGGAGGTTGTGATTCCTTTAGATTCGATCCCAGTTGTCAGGGAGTATTCAGATCTGTTTCAGGAGATACCAGGCCTACCCCCCAGTCGAGAGATAGACTTTGTCATAGACTTATTACCAGATACGAGACATATAGCACGCGCACCGTACCGTATGGCTCCAGCTGAGATGAGGGAGTTACGGGATCAAATTGAGAAGTTGTTGAGTCAGGGGTTTATACGGAGGAGTACTTCGTCGAGGGGTGCCCCTGTGTTGTTTGTGAAGAAGAGAGATGGTTCACTGAGATTGTGTGTGGACTACCGAGAGTTGAACAAGGTCACGATACGGAATAAGTATCCGCTGCCTCGAATCGATGACCTATTCGACCAGTTGAGAGGAGCTTCTTTCTTCTCGAAGATTGATTTGCGATCGGGATACCATCAGTTGTGTATCAGGGAAGAGGATGTCTCGAAGACTGCGTTCTTATCGAGATATGGATCTTACGAGTTTCGGGTTATGCCTTTTGGTTTGACCAATGCTCCAGCCGTGTTTATGGACTTAATGAATAGGGTGTTCAGGGATTTCCTAGATCAGTTTGTCATTGTCTTCATCGATGATATTCTGGTTTACTCCCAGACAGAGGAGGAGCACGCCGAGCATTTGAAGCAAGTTTTGCAGACGCTACGTCAGAACGAGATGTATGCAAAATATGAGAAGTGCGGGTTTTGGCTGAAGGAGGTCCAGTTTTTGGGACATATTATTTCCGACCGGGGGATATCTGTTGATCCGAGGAAAGTATCCGCGGTGAGGGAGTGGGGACAGCCCATGACACCGACGGAGATCCGTAGTTTCTTGGGATTAGCAGGATACTACAGGAGGTTCATTCGGGGATTTTTGAAGATAGCAGGTCCTTTGACACATCTGACTCGTAAGGGTGTGCCATTCATCTGGAGTGATGCCTGTCAGTTGGCATTCGATGAGTTGAAGGATAAGTTGACCTCAGCACCTGTGTTAGCATTGCCAAGACCGGGAGTTGAGTATCTAGTCTACACCTATGCGTCCTTGCAAGGACTTGGAGGTGTATTACAGCAGGAGAGTCAGGCCATTGCTTATGCATCCCGTAAGCTAAAGCCTCACGAGAAGAATTACCCCACTCATGACTTGGAGTTGGCGGCAGTTGTATTTGCCCTTCGTATTTGGAGACATTACCTTTTGGGGGAGAAGTTTCGATTGTTCACGGACCACAAGTCCCTACAGTACCTATTCACGCAGAAGGAGTTGAATATGCGGCAACGGAGGTGGCTTGAGTTCGTGAAGGATTATCAGTTCGATATCCAATACCACCCGGGGAAGGCTAATGTGGTAGCAGACGCGTTGAGCCGCAGACCTGTTGATGAGGTGGCAGGGGTGTGGAAGGCAAAGTGGAAAGAATTGGGACACCAGGATGCAGTGGCCCGATCATTCATGTCGGTAATGACTGTTACATCGCAGATTGTCACGAGAGTGGTAAAGGCACAAGCAGATGACTCGTTCTGTTAGGAGCTGATAGTTCGATTACTAGTAGAGGGAGCTGAACCCTATACCGTTAGCTCAGACGGGGGATTACGCTTCAATAGGAGATTGGTAGTTTCGGAAAGGGAGGAATTGTGTCACGAGGTGATGGCAGAGTCGCACGGCTCACGATTCGCGGTACATCCCGGTGGGGACAAAATGTACCAAGACATGAGACGTCAGTATTAGTGGAGCGGGATGAGAGATATTGCCGTGTTTGTTTCTAAATGCGCCACTTGTCAGCTGGTAAAAGTGGATCATTAGAGACCGGCAGGACTTCTACAGCCATTGGAGGTCCCGATGTGGATGTGGGAGAGCATATCCATGGACTTTATCACGGGGTTGCCTACGTCACAGAGAAGTTACGACTCCATTTGGGTAATTGTGGACAGGTTGACCAAAGTCGCTCATTTCCTACCCGTAAGGACAAACTACACTACGGGAAAATATGCCCAGCTCTTTATTTCAGAGATAGTGAGACTTCACGGTGTGCCCTTAAATATCGTGTCTGACCGAGACAAGATATTTGTTTCACGGTTTTGGGAGAGTTTTCAGGAGGCCATGGGCACGAAATTGCGGTTGAGTACGGCGTATCACCTGCAGACCGATGGGCAGATCGAGCGTACAAACCAGATGTTAGAGGACATGCTACGTATGTGCATCATTGATTTCGGGGGTGAATGGGAGCAGTATCTTCCACTGGTAGAGTTTTCTTACAACAACTCCTACCAGTTCACCATTGGCATGGCTCCATTTGAGGCGTTGTACGGTAGACCTTGTCATTCCCCAGCATGTTGGTTGGAGGTGGGGGACAACAAACTACTAGGGCCGGAAGTGATTCAGGATACTTCGTCAAGGATAAAATTGATTCGAAGTCGCATTCAGGTAGCTCAGGATCGGCAGAAGAGCTATGCTGATGCGAAGAGATTCTTCAGGGAGTTCCAAGTGTGGGACCAGGTTTTGCTCAGAGTATCTCCTATGAAAGGGATTATGCGCTTCGGGAAGAAAGGGAAGTTGGCACCGAGATATGTGGGACCACTTCCTATTATTGAGCGGATTGGACCGGTTGCTTATAGGCTTGGATTACCGGAGCATTTGCATCGGATTCACGATGTATTTCATATTTCCTCACTAAGGAAATATCTTAGAGACGATTTGGCTCATTCTCATATTGCTTTGGAGGACATCGATCTCCAGCCTGATAGCTCCTACGAGGAGGGGCCGATTGCTATTTTGGACCGAAGTGAGCGGAAACTAGGGTCAAAGATAGTTCCGTTAGTGCGCGTTCAGTGGCGACATCATAATGTCGAGGAGTCCACATGGGAGCGCGAGGATGAGATGCAAGAACGTTATCCAGAGTTGTTCTTACCAGGTACTTTTTAGTTCCGAATTTCGGGACGAAATTCAGTTATTAGGGGGGAAGTACGTAATACCCCGTATTTTTGTGATATTTATTTATGGGATTAATTGAATTAAATGCGTATTAATTGGAAATTAATCCGGATAAAAATACTAGCGAGATGCGAGTTAGTATTTGATAATAATGAGTATATATGGCTATATATGGATATGGAATTATTGATTTGTCGTGAGATAGAAATACGACAATTTGGAAATCTTGTTGAGACGCGTGTGACAGTCGCGTCATGGAATATAATTATGATAATTAAAAAGTGAATTTTATTTCTATAAACCGTATGGTCATTTTGAGTGTGCCAACGCGTCCGGAAGGGTCGAAATAGTCAGAAAACACTAGCCGGGGGTTTAGTTTGGGTCCCGGGGCATTTTTAGGCCATACCGGCAACGTATAAGGGTAGTTTGGTAATTTTAGAATTTTGGGATTTTTGATTAACGAATTTTAGGAGTTTTAAATGGAAAATTAAAAGACCCACTAACCCATTACCAGCCATTAACTGATTAGAGGGCTACGGGGGTTATTAGAATTAACCCCAAAAGTTCCTAAGACAAACCCTAGCCTCCATTGCCACCATTAGAGAAGAGCTTGTAGAGGGAGGGAGAAGAGAGGAGAATTCTGCAGAGAGAGAGAGAGAGAAACTCATCTATTCGTCACCAAATTCAGAGATACACATAAGTCAAGTGGTTTTATTTCATTATTTTGCAGAGAATGCTTCTTCCATGTGTAGGAAATTCAAATAAATTGTATTGTTCTTGGTGTATGATGAAAACCCATTTAATTGGATGTAGAGATTTAAGAATCTATTGAGGAAATTGCATGTAGAATGTTAATAGGATGATTAGTCAGATGAAAGTACATCTTTTACATCATAAAAACGGATTTTAGTTATGTCTATGAATGACTTGATTTTTCTAGGGTTCATGTTCTTGAGATTTGAAAAATAAATGTTGGAGATTTGATAATTTGATGTAGTTTAGGGTGATTTGAACCCATATAAATGTTGTAATACGGTTGAAACATGTTTAGGAAGGATTAGATACCTTGAAACATTGTTGGAATGACATTTAGGTGAGATTAGAGGTGAAGAGAAGTTGGAAAAACGAGTTAAGGAAAATCTGGGCTCGAATCTGGCCACTCGTTAGAAGACCTGTCCAGGTCGTTCGAACGAGCTCGTTCGAACGAGCTTCTAACGAGTTGACAGTTTGACTTCTAACGAGAGGGATGTTCGTTCGATGACTTTCGTTCGAACGAGATCTCGTTAGAAGGCCCAGTTCGTTCGAATGAACTCTCGTTCGAACAGCCTCGTTCGAACGAGACTTCTAACGAGTTGACAGTTTAGGCTTTTTAGCCTGTTTTGATTTCGCATGTCCCGTAACCTTATTTAATGGTAGAGATAACATTCCCTTGATGATAAATTGATATGGTAGGGACATTTGAGATATAGTGAGGAGCAAAACCTAGAAGTGTAGTTGAACCTAAGGGAAATTATGAAGTAGGACGTGAGTGTCTATTACGATGCGAGAAATATTGACGGCCTAAATTACTATATTAATCGGGAACATATAAATTGTGTAGCATCGGTACGAGATTGAGAAGTGTACCACCAATATATTATGGTGATTTCTAAGATGTGTGCATACTTAGTATATGTATTGATTTTATGTGTATGACATACCTACCATACTTGCTATCACGGGAGGTTTACGTTCGCTTAGGGCCCTCTAATCCTTGTGTTTCCCGGATTTAGACTGGTACCTCGATGAACATAGGTCAGAGAAGGACTTATTGGGATGTTAATAAGTCTGCTGATCGTGGGAGAGCAGGTATGTGCGTGACCCATGTGATGTGACTGTGTTCGCCTCCATTATTTGTGATGTTGTTATCTGAGAACGATTCCTGAGAGATTCCGAATGCGTGATCCTTATGTACGTGATGTACCGGGATGGATAGCAGAGTATGTGTGCACCGCAGCTAGTCTCGGGGTGCTTGTTTTGTATATTTATGACGGGAATAATATACACTTAATTAATGGGAACTTTCATGTTAATATTGTGAATATAATTATTGTATTGTTTTGAGAAAACATAACGGGTTAATTGATAGTGAATTGTGTTACTAATTGAGAATCTGAGTTTAAGTAAAGTCCTCTATTTAATTGATAACGCTAGAATGCAATATGGGGATCGAGTAGTAAGGGGTAGAACTTATTACGTTTTGGTTAGATGTATATGTCATTTAGATGGGTAAGGTACGTTAGGAGTGCACATGTAGTCGAGAGGTGAGAATTTCATGTGAGTGCACGTCCTAACATGTATTTTGCATTTAATGTTTTAATGTTATTAAAACACTTGCTGTTTTTAAAATGATTTCCACTTTCGGGCTCTGACCCATTTGATTTCAAATCTATTTTTGTAAAAACCATTTTAGGTGCCCAGCCACAAGGACACCGTGCTTAGGATCCTCATTCAGGTGACGAGCTGTAGCTGTTTGTGGAAGTTACAGGACTTTGCTTGTAGACGCTTCATCTATCTTGACTCTATATTCAGCACTTATCAGTTGTAGGGCATGTCGCCCATTTCTTTTAGAGACTTTTCATTTATTTCAGTTATTCGGACTTCTGGCATGTAATTAATTCAGGATTCAGACTTGTCATTTTATTTACAGTTGTGGGATTGTTGTGAGGAGTTTTCCTCCGGACTTATTATTATTTGTTGATTACTTCATTACTTCGTTATGGTGAATGGATTATGTTATTCTTCCACTATTCTTTTATCGCATGTTAATCAGACTTAAATTAAAATTTGGCAACTTACTTTTTAAATACTAGGTGGTTAGTAATTATTAAAATGTTTTCGACAGTGATGCTATTAACTGAACCAACTTGGCATTTTGTATTGATTTAATAAAGGAGTAGCTACCCGGTATTTAATTAGTCGGGGTGTCACAGTGATTCTCATATCTAACTAGTCCTAAATAAATTCTAACATTTCTATACGATTCATGCTTTAATTCCAACATCAATTAAATAGAGAGCTTTACATTAATTCTCGGTTTCCCAATTATTAGCAATACTAATATACTAGAGATCATCCATTTTATCTTTACATAACGTTGCTATAATTATACTCACATTTAATCATGACAGTTCATTTCAATTAACAGTATATTATTCTCATCATAAATATACATTTCTAGCACCCCGAGACTAAGCAGCGGTGCACACATACTCTGCTATCTAATCCCGGTACATCACGTACATAAGGACCACGTATTCCAAATCTCTCAGGAATCGTTTTCAATAAACAACAATCACAAACAATGAAGGCGAACATAGTTCACATCACATGGGTCACGCACATACCTACGCTCCCATGATCAGCAGACTTATTAACTTCTCAGTAAGTCCTTCTCTCACCTATGTCCTCGAGGTACCAATCTAAATCCCCCCGTAGGCACACAAAGATTAGATGGCCCTAATCGAACGCAAACCTCCCATGATAGCAAGTACGGTAGGTATGTTATACACATAAAACCACATATAGTAAGCATTCGCACATCTTAGATATCTCATATTATTAATACAGGTATACTTCTTGTTCTTATACCGTCATTTAATGTTATACGATCGCAAGTCCCCGATTTGTATATTAACGTTATCAACCCTTCTCACGTCATAATTAGGTACCCGTTTCCTACTCCATAATTGACATCCGATTTTATTATAAGGTTCTAAGTTCTACTCCTCAACGTACCCCAATTCTCACAATTTTACCCACTAATCAATAAGGGAAGGTTAATACTCCAATTAAATAATTCTACGGAACGTTTGAAATGAAATCAGGCAAAAAAGGCCATTATATCAACTCGTTAGTCGTTAGAACGAAAGTCTTCGAACGAACTACCAACTCGTTAGAAGGGACACTGTCATCTCGTTAGAAGTTTGTTCGAACGAGGTCGTTCGAACGACCTGGGCAGGTCTTCTAACGAGATGGCAGTTTGAGCCCAGAAATTCTCTACTTCGTTTTTCTCAATTTTTCTCTTCTCTAAACCCATCCTAAGATCATCCCAATAGTATTTTAACGTTATTAAACTACTCTAAGTCCTCCTAGGTCACTCTTTAACATATATATGGGGTCAATGATTCCTAAATTAACATATAATCATCAAAATTTCCTACATCTTGTCCCAAACCCTATAAATATGGACCTAGAATTTAATGTCTACAATTACTCCTTATAAATCCATTTTTACATCATCAAAAGATACATTTCGTATATGAAATTCATCCGATAACATTCTACATGCAATCCCTATATCATATTATGAATTCTACCTCAAATTTCATGGGTTTTCATTAAACTTCCAATATAAGACAAATATTCAATTCTAAGCATGGAAGAAACATTCGCTTGAAATTAATGTAATTAAACCACTTGCCTTCGATGTTCTGATTTGATGTTGAAGAATTGAATGTTGATTATCCTCCCTCTCTCTACAAATTTCTTCCAAAATGGTGATGGTGGCTAGGGTTTCCTTTTTGGAACTTCTTCCAACTCCCCCCTATAACTCTCGTATCCCTCTAACTTCCTGAATGTTGATAATGGCTTAGTGGGTTCTTTTCTAATATAAAAATAACCTCTAAAATTCGTGGGTTTTAATTCCCCTATTTTTAAAATTACCAAACTACCATTTTGGGTTGCCGGTGTGGCCTAAAAATGCCCCGGGACCCAAACTAAACCCCCGGCTAGTGTTTTCTGACTATTTCGACCCTTTCGAACACGTTGGTGCACTCAAAATGACCATTCGGTTGATAAAAATAAAATTCACTTTTTATTTCAATTAATTATGTTCCTGACGTGACTGATACGCGCTTCTCAACTAAATTTTCAAATTGCCATATTTCGGTCTCGCGACAATTTAATATCATCAATACTCATGTATCACCATACAGACTCGGAAATAATACATTTTTAACATCATAATCAAATACCAACTCACATCTCGTTAGTATTTATACCCGGATTAATTTCCAATTAATTCTCATTTATTTAATTAATCCCTTAAATAAAAATCAATAAAATTACTGGGTATTACATACTTCCCCCCTAATAACAGAATTTCATCCCGAAATTCGGAACTAAAAAGTACCTGGTAAAAATAGCTCTGGATAGCGCTCGCGCTCCCATGTGGACTCCTCGGCATTATGATGCCGCCACTGAACACGTACTAATGGTACTATCTTTTACCTCAGTTTCCGCTCGCTTTGGTCCAAAATAGCAATCGGCCCGTCCTCGTAGGAACTATCTGGCTGAAGATCGATGTCCTCCAAAGAAATGTGGGTATGGGCCAAATCATCCCTAAGGTATCTCCTTAGCGAGGAAATATGGAACACATCTTGAATCCTATGCAAGTGCTCCGGTAACCCAAGTCTATACGCAACTAGCCCAATTCACTCGATGATAGGAAATGGCCCCACATATCTCGGTGCCAGTTTTCCCTTCTTCCCAAAATGCATAATCCCCTTCATAGGAGATACTCTGAGTAATACTTGGTCCCCCACCTTGAATTCTCTGAAGAACCTCTTGGCATCAGCATAGCTCTTCTGTCGGTCCTGAGCTACCCGAATGCGACTCCGTATCAACTCAATCCTTGTCGAAGTGTCCTGAATCACTTCCGGTCCAAGGAGTTTGTTATCCCCCACCTCTAACCAATATGCTGGGGAACGACAAGGTCTACGTACAATGCCTCAAATGGATCCATGACAATGGTGAACTGGTAGGAGTTATTATAAGCAAACTCCACCAGTGGAAGGTACTACTCCCATCCACCTCCAAAGTCTAGGATGCACATACGCAACATGTCCTCCAACATCTGATTTGTTCGCTCGATTTGCCCATCAGTCTGTGGGTGATAAGCCGTACTCAATCGCAACTCTGTACCCATGGCCTCCTGGAAACTCTCCTAAAATCGTGAAATAAATATCTTATCTCGGTCAGACACGATATTTAGAGGCACACCGTGAAGTCTTACTATTTCCGCAATGAAAATCTGGGCATACTGTCCCGTAGTGTAGTCTGTCCTCACGGGTAGAAAATGATCAACTTTGGTCAGCCTATTCACAATTACCCATATGGAGTCGTGACCCCTCTGTGATGTAGGTAACCCCGTGATAAAGTCCATGGAGATGCTTTCCCATATCCACGTCGGAACCTCTAACGGCTGTAGAAGTCCTGCCGGTTTCTAATGATCCACCTTTACTAGCTGATAAGTGGCGCATTTAGAAACGAAAACGGCAATATCTCTCTTCATCCCGCTCCACCAATACTGGCGTCTCGTGTCTTGGTACATCTTATCCCCACCAGGGTGTACCGCGAATCGTGAGCCGTGCGACTCTGCCATAATCTCATGTCGCAAGTCTTCCCCTTCCGGAACAACCAGTCTCCCATTGAAGCGTAATCCTCCGTCTAAACTAACGGTATAGGACTCGGCTCCCTCTCCTAGTAATCGGGGCAACCAGTCAATTGACTGGGCCTTTATCACTCTCGTAACAATCTGCGGTGTAACAGTCATCACATACATGAACGATCGGGCCACTGCATCCTGGTGCCCCAACTCCTTTCACTTGGCTTTCCACACCTCGGCCACCTCATCTACTGGCCTACGGCTCAACACATCTGCTACCACGTGAGCCTTCCCCGGGTGATATTGGATATCAAACTGATAATCCTTCATAAACTCAAGCCACCATCGTTGACGCATATTCAGTTCCTTCTGCGTGAAGAGGTATTGTAAAGACTTGTGGTCCGTGAACAACCGAAATTTCTCCCCCAGGAGACAGTGTCTCCAAATCCGAAGAGCGAATACGACTACTGATAACTCCAAGTCGTGGGTGGGGTAATTCCTTACGCGACTGACACGCGCTTCCCAACTAAATTTCCAAATTGCCATATTTCGGTCTCGCGACAATTTAATATCATCAATATTCATGTATTACCATACATACTCGGAAATAATACATTTTAACATCATAATCAAATACCAACTCACATCTCGTTAGTATTTATACCCGGATTAATTTCCAATTAATTCTCATTTAGTTTAATTAATCCCTTAAATAAAAATCAATAAAATTACGGGGTATTACAGTAACCATCGTACGTCGAGATATAGTCTCCACGTGTGGCGTTATAAGCCAATCTCTCCTGCCACCCTCAATAGTCGCTTTCGCCATTTTCAAGTATTATTCTCGAATTGTCGCGTATAATCAGGCGTCACGGCGGGCGTAATGGGCCCATTTAATTATTATCATTCATGATATAATGTATTGTCTCGAATTGAGATTTGTTTAAGACAAAAAGGTCTTTATAAGATAGCATTTCATGGAAATGAAAATCAAAACATGACAATGTAATAGTGAACTTGATTTCATATATCTATTTATATATTCATGACTTTATAAGGACATTACAAAGTTTAATTTAAAATAACATAGGGCCAGTTTCACTGTAAAATAGCAACAGATAAAATATAAGGCATAAGCATGAAAAAATGGGCATGTGGTATGTGAGACTAGTTTGCATCCCCTAAACATCTCTGAGGAACCTCTGCATCATCCCTTGCCCAACCAGCCTTTTAATTTCATCCTTCAATGCATAGCATTGCTCAGTGTCATGGCCATGGCCATGGTCCAGATGGAAATTGCACCACTTGGCTTTGTTCCTCTTATGGGGTGGAGCTTTAAGCCTCTCTGGACACCTCAGTAGCTTGTCCTCCTTGATGGACTCGAGGATGTCTTCAATAGGGAAGGCCAATAGAGTGTAAGCCTTAGATCTCCCTTCTGTCTTCTCTGATTTCCATTTCCGGCTTCTGCTGATTGCTTCTGTGGAAGGATCTTCTGGTACTGCTGTGGCAGCTAAGGCTGTTGAAGTAATGTTCCTTGGTGCTGCACCCACTTTGGATGCGACCTCGGCCTCTAGAATGAGGACCCTCTGAGTCAAATATTTGACTTGGGTCTGGATGTAGGCATGACTGTCGTAGAGATGGTTGAGGTGATTATCTAGCTGCACAATTTCATCTTTGACTTCTGTGCTCTGGCTGGACTCTCCTTCTATTTTTTGCTTTTGTTAGTCTTTACAAAATATAGAATCTGAGACAAAACTAGAAGAAGTGAGTAATCACAGAAATATTGAATTAACTAAGTAGGAAATGGGGATGCAGCGTTTGCACTGCTACATGGTATTACTACTGAGGCCGCGACCAATAAGGCACATAGGTGCACTACCGTGGCCTTTGTATGATATTCACTAAGGTTGACATGGAGACCATCTGAGTCCGTTCCCTGATGTTTTGAAACTTATGTAGTACAGTCGCGCTAGTAGAGATCGCGGACATAAAGTCATTTGAACTGCCCGATCGCATCCCCTCCTAGGCAACAATGGGAGCAATCCCAAAATTTTAAGCCCATAGACTGAGTTTTTCTCTCCCAACACGTGGAGAGCATACCTACCAAGGTCTGTTAATGAGAGGACAGCCTCACGGTGCACAAAAATGACACAGTTTTAATGATAAACCCCAGATCATCGATCGAGAACAGCAAAAATGGGAGTAAATACAATCCTTCCCTAATCATTCATCATTTCGGGACCGATGCCCATCATGCTTTTCAGCACTGTCTAGATGAAATGATATTACAGGGGTACGTAAAATAGATCCAAGGTCATAAAATGAAGACCCAAGAACAGATCTAACTATAAGAAATACCCATTTAAGGGTGTGAATATAAAACAGAGCTCAATAACCAGAATTGACTCATGAGACGATGATCCAAAGGATCCCCATGAATAAACTAAGGTGTTTAAGAACTCGAAATATAGAGGAACAAGATTGAAATGTCTTGTTCCCACAGACGGTGCCAGATTGTTGATATGAGAAATTGCCCATAAGTCGTTCTCATATCAGTAAATCAAGTATAATGTGCATAATAAGCAAATAAAGTGAGTTAAGAGAGAGAAGACAAAATATAGAGTGGTTCAACCAGTAAAATAGGCCTACGTCCACTGTGTTGCTCCATTCTCATTATATGTGTTGCATTGTACAATGTAATCGTGCCTAAAGAGGCGTACAAGTTTGAGTATAAAGGAGAATACATGGTAGCAGTGAATATTCCGGTGTGCCGGAGAGGTGATCGTAATGTAGATGTGTACCCCCCAAGCTTATGTTGAGGTTGTGTAGAGATAATTTGGCAAGGTTTCGTTGCGTATTGTAGAATCTATCCACGGGGGAATCGATTCCTTATTTCGAAGTGTGGTCTTTTATTTATAGGAGGTATGTGAGTTGTGTCGCGTGCCTTGATCACGTGACGTATATCAAGTCTAGAGTTGATGTAATAGAGAGGGATGCGGACTGTAAGGCAATCATTGAGTGTTGCATCCTACATGGGTGTCGCACCCTGTACGTGGTAGGGTTGCGGCTTGTATATAAGGCCTAGTGGCATATGATGCGCCCTGTGCTTGATAGGGCGACACCATGTACTGAATAGGGCCGCACTGTTTGTTGAGTAGGGCCGCACCCTTTGCCTAGTGGGGGTCACGGCTTATAAGCCTCTGTACATGCAGTATCCTCCGCGGCAGGGTGTCGTATTTGTACTATCAATCGGGTCAGTCTTTGGTGGTTGACGATCAAGCAAATGGATTTTTTTTTTGCTTACTACTTTAGCCTTTGGTTTGTGAAATCAAGTCAGAGTTTGATACATAATTTCGAACAGCCAGTTTTGAGATGAGCATTTATGATTATGAGCAATTATTGTTCGATTTCTTGTTTCTGTGTGTTCAAGGCTTCTCCTCGATGACCCATTTAGCTAACTTAATCGTACAGATGATATGCTCGACAAAAATCCCAACAATAATAACCATAATGATTTCAGTGAGGAAACTGTTGATGAGCTGCAAGTCTATTTGACTCAAGCGGGTGAATTTTCTGGACCAAGCAAGCTGAATATTATTTTGAATTAAATTTGGGGATAATTTCGTTCGAGCAATACAGACGCGGAATTTATTGGCATGATGTGGGTCTTCGTTGTTCTCACACATGACAAGGAAATGGCATTTTATTTGTAAAACTTAATATGAGTGACCCCTTTTAAGACTTGGCATACTTAATAAGAGGATGTGATGTGTCTTTGGAAGCAACAAAAATATACATGGATAGAATTCCCAAAATTAATTATGGGTATTTTTTTTTCAACTGAATCAGGTTGCATATATACGAAACGATAGTAAAACAAAAATCAAGACTTGTGAAATAAATATATTCAACAAGTAATAAAGCAAGGAAATTTACTTAGATGAACAAGAATAAGATATGTCCGGACATGATACTTTAATACTCCATTTTTTTGTCTTCTTCTTTAACATCTATATCCTGAGAGTGAGTAGAGTCTCCTCTAAGGTTCCTTTGAGGGTGAATCATTCACCTCCACTTTCTTTGCTAAAGGTTTATTCGACCATCACCCTTTTTTTGCGGCTCCACCTTTGGCGCCGCTGCTCTCCCCTGTAGGAATTGTCACTGGTGTTTGATATACCCAAAGTGCACCCTCGTACTCAGAGACACTAACCTCGGCCAGTCTGATAGCCGAGTTGACAAGAAGCTTATGACAACCATCAGCAAGGTCGTCTCTCATAAGGTCGTCCCCTCACACACCAATATTAGCTCTTCATCAGCCGAGGTCAGCAGAGTCTCAAGGGCTCGATCAACTGCCAATATCATCATCGGCCTCAGCTGACGTTACACCTACCTCATACCTAACCTGGGCCAACCTTCCTAGCCGATTTTATCATGATTAGAGCACAAAGTAACTACATTTGACTCCACTAACCTCGTACTCGTCCAAGCCGAGGTTACATCAGTCAAGGACCCAAGGCCGAGCGTTTACAAGAACATATAAGGTTTGGAACGCGTGGAAAAATCAGTTATAACCGAATCATTCCCCCCACGTGAGGTAATATTGACGTCATCATTATCTACATGAGATCAACTAGGTGTCATCCTCACATTGGTTCGATCCTCATGCACATGCTCATTGCATGCTTGGGGGGTACATTACACCCCCCAAACACTATAAATAGGGGTTATCCTCTACCTTGTAAAAGGATTCATAATTGTAACCCTAGATGAAACTCTGTTGGTTTATACAGTAGAGAGAGAAAGCTTGAGAGATTATATCTATGGCCGTTAGTGGCTTCATCTAGTGATATTACTCAAACACTCACAGTGGGCGTAGGCCAGATTGGGTGAACCACTTACATACAAGTATTCATCCTCTTTTCCTCACCTCATTCTATTATATATATATATACACTCTTGTGCTGCCATTGTTTTCACTAGCTTGAGTTTGTCAACACCTCATCTGGTGGTGCGATTTCCAGCATCATCATTTTGGCACCGTCTGTGGGAACAAGAATATTAATCACTTCCTCTTTTGCAACTTAACGTCACCGGAGACTCTGGTGGTGAACCAGGTCTCACCCTAAGTTTGAAGTTGTGTCACTATTAAAAGAGGCCCTTAAAGTACCAAGCTCTCTAATATTTTCATTGCAAGATCTCTAGTCTTACTATATAGCACCGAAGTTGCCACCACCTCCTCCACCATCTAGTGTTGGAAGACCCAGTTCCAACTTGGCACCACCCTAGTCCGAGATGGCTGAGGTGGCAGCAGCTTTGAAGTCCTTGGCTGCAACCTAGCAAGTGATGCAGGAGAAGTTTGCCCAGCTAAGCCAAAATATAATAAGACCCCGAAGATGATTACTCCAGCAGCTGTTCAATCTCATCCTGAAGCCAGGGGACTACCCTAGGCATCGCGAAAAGACCAACCTATTCCTCAACGGAGGAGGGATGTTGCTGACCCTAGGTGTTTACGTCTGGGGAGGTAAGGAAACCCTTACCCTGAGGATAGGTACGATGATATTGAGGCAAAAGATGCTCCGGCAGACTGTTGGGAGCCAGATGAGGTCTCAAACAACACTGTACATCCTGTACAGCAGAGCCGAGGTCAATGTGAAAGACGATATGGGGATGGAAGACAAAGAGGATTTACTTTCGATCGCTTAAGTAGAGGGTCGGAATTTGAAAGGCTCAGCCCAGTTAATGATCTGAGGCGGAGGTTATCCAGGTCAAGAAGTGTAGTTGGCTCACAAAGGGAAGGTGGTGAACATCGACCTCATCATGGCCGACCCCAATATGGTCGAGACTGTGTCCAGGAGGTCAACATCCAATGTTATGCAGCAGTTGGGGAACCCTCGATCCACCCCCTGGAGGTGGATGGGGACAACCTCGGCCAGGTTGACGTTGCTAAACCATGGAATGACTCCATTCAACAGCTGGAAGAAAAGATAGGGAGCCTCATAAAAAGCCGAGACCCACAACAAAGGGGATTTTTAGAGGGCTCCCCATTTGTGGCAAGGATTGTCAACTTCCCAACCCCTGCCAAATTTAAACCACCGATGGTGTCTCCCGAATACGATGGTAGTACCAACCCGGTGCATCACATTGAGATGTATCAGTCTGCAGCAGACATTTATTCAATCCCTGATGAGATGAGGTGCCGAGCTTTCTCAATAACTTTAACAAGAGCTGCACATATTTGGTTTAATTCTCTCCCTAACAATTCCATTGAGTACTTTAAGGGTTTAGCTGAGCGTTTTATACACAACTTCTATTTTGGGCTAAGACCTTATAAGAAGACAACCCATTTGCTCTATGTAAAGCAAGGCAAGAATGAAAGCCTCGGAGACTACATCGCAAGGTTTAACAAGGAAAAGTTGGAGGTTGAAGATTGCGAAGAGAGCATAGCCATGGCAGCTCTCATTAGAGGGATTCAGAAGGGAAAGCTACTTTGGAAGATTTATGAAGACCCTCTTAAGTCTATGGTCGAGTTGTTAGCAACAGCTGGAAAGGTCATGAATGCAGAAGAGTCAATGGCTGTAAAGTATGAGGATGCGAATGGAAGTAGCAATGGGAAATTTCAAAAGAAGAAAGATGGAAAGAAGAGGGCTGCAGACGAAAAGTTTCCACACTATACTCCTCTAACTGTGAGATGCAAACACATCCTCAACGAAATAAAGAATGGCAGGTCCCTGAGGTGGCCGTAGAAGCTGAACGCTCCTCCACATAAGAGGAACAAGAACCTATGGTGTGAGTTCCACTAAGATCACGTCCATCTAACTGACAAGTGTTTCTCCCTGAAGGACGAGATCGAGAAGATGTTGAAGAATGGAAAGCTTAAAAAGTACATGGATGGAAGAGATTCTAAGGGGGGAAGAGATGACCCCAAAAAGAAAAGAAATAATAAATGCCGGGGAGATATCCCTGCCAGAAGAGTTGATAACTCAGATGATGATGACGATGACCCTGAACTCCCATCAAAAGACGATAATGCTCTAGTAAAGAGGGTTGGTATGATCTCTTTCTGTGTGAACACTATCTATGGGGGACTGGCAGGAGGTGGCTCAGAGGTAGAAGATCGCAAGGCTCATGTGGCAGAGTCTCAAGCAGTGACTAAAGCCGAGGTTATAAACTTGGCATCTATGGAGGTTAAGCGCGAGAAAAAAAAGAAGGTAGATATGGAAACCCTCATAGTTGTCTTCTCACAACTTGATTTCAAAGGTATCTTAGCTCCTCACGATGACCCTTTGGTAATCACTACAAAGGTGCATGGGTGTGAAGTTCAGAGGATCCTCATTGATGGGGGAAGTTCAGCAGACGTTATATTTTGGTCATGTTTTAAGAGCCTTGGCCTCAGCAGAGCTAAGCTTGTCCCCTATCATCATCCCTTGATTGGCTTCAGCGATGAAAAGGTTCATCCATTAGGCATGTATGAGATGGATGTAAGAATGGGAGATGATTGGCCTAAGAGGTTGACCAGAAAAATTAATTTCTTTATGATGGATGAAAACGTCTTCTCAGCTTACAACCTCATCATAGGACGAGTAGCCCTCAAGGAATTTGAGGTCGTGCCTTCAACGGTCCACCAAATGATAAATTGCCCGACTCCCTATGGAGTAGGGGAAGTGAAAGCTGATCAAATATCGGCACGATAATACTACTTTAACTCTGCAGAAGAAAGAGAGGCTCATAAGAGGGAAACCATGTACAATATAGATACACTTGATCCTAGGGATGAAACAAAGCTCAAGAAGGGAGAGGCCACGGAAGAGGTAGAATCCATCATCCTCAATGAGGACGAGCCAGAAAAAACCATCCAAATTGGCAAAGACCTAAGACCTGAGATCAAGGAAGAACTGGAGAAGCTCTTAAGGAAGAGACAAAGTGTCTTTGCATGGAGCCATGTAGACATGCCAAGTATTGACCCTGAGATTATGTGCCATAAAATCAATGTTTTAGAAGATGTTAATCCCATCAAGTAGAGAAGAAGAGTATACTCAAGAGAGAAGTATGATGTCATCAGAGAAGAGGTTAGAAAGCTTGAAGAGGCCAAGTTCATCAGAGAGGTCATATACCCTGAGTGGTTGTCCAACGCTGTCATAGTGCCAAAAGCAAATGGGAAATGGAGGATGTACGTAGACTTCACTGATTTGAACAAGTCTTGTCCAAAAGATAATTTCCCCCTGCCTCGTATTGATCAAATGGTGGATGACATAGCAAGACATGATCTCATGAGATTCATGTATGCATATTCGGGGTATAATCAGATCTTTATGAATTTGAAAGACTCAGAGAAGACAACATTCATCACAGACAAGGGGACATATTGCTACAAGGTTATGCCCTTCGGGATAAAGAATATAGGGGATACCTATCAACGTCTTGTAAATAAGATGTTCGAAGATCAGATAGGCAAATACATAGAAGTCTATATAGACGACATGCTGACGAAGAGTCTAAAGGGCGACACTCATGTGGCCAACCTTGAAAGAACTTTTGACACCATGGACAAGTACGAAATGAAGCTCAACCCGGTTAAATGTGTCTTCGAGCTAGGAGCAGGAAATTTTTTGGGCTTCATTGTCATCCAAATGTGAATAGAGGCTAACCCTAAGAAGATAAAGGTCTTGCTGGAAATGAAAACATCAAGAACTATCAAAGATGTTCAGAGGTTAACCGGAAGAGTTGCAGCATTTAACAGGTTTATCTCAAGAGCTACAGACAAGTGTCTTCCTTTTTTCAAAGTGCTTAGAAAGGCCTTAGAATGGGATGAGGAATGTAACAAAGCTTTTAAGGAGCTCAAGTCCTACCTCGGATCCCCTCTACTCCTATCTCGACTCATTCTGGGGGAGAAGTTATATGTATATCTAGCTATCTCAGAGTCAGTCATTAGTGCTGCCGTAGTAAGGGAAGATGATGGAGTGCAGAGGCCAGTATACTTCAATAGTAAAGCTCTTCAAGGTTCTAAACAGAAGTACCCACGGATTAAAAAATTAGCCTATTCTCTGATATACGCTTTTAGGAAAATGAAGAAATACTTCCAAGCCCACTCTATAGTTGTCCTCACTGATTTCCCACTCAGACAGGTCCTCTATAAGCCTAAGAAGTCAGGCAGACTAATGACCTGGGCCATCGAGTTGGGGGAATATGACATTATTTATCAACCCAGGGTTTCCATCAAAGGGCAGGCACTCACAGACTTTGTAGCCGAGTTTACCTGGGAAGAGGCTGAGGTTAAAAATAGTCAAAAATCTGCAAATGAACCAGACAGAAATATCTTCCAAAATACGGACGAGGTTAAGACAAGCAAAGCCAAAAAAAGAACAATTGAGAATAAGGAAGAAAGGTACCTCTTCAATTAAGGGACCCTGTCAGAGGGGAACTTCTCTTCAAATGAATATGTTTGGAACCTCTTCATTGATGGGTCGTCCTGTGAAAGCGAAAGTGGAGTGGGGCTGATAGTGTCAGCACCAGATGGTACCGATATTGAATATTCACTAAGGTTTAACTTCAAAGCTTCGAACAACAAGTCAGAGTATGAGGCATTAATAGCAGGTCTCTCCTTGGCAAAAGCCCTTAGTGTTAGCCAACTCCTAGTCCACAGTGAATCAAGGTTGGTCGTCAACCAAGTCCTGGGAGTGTATGAGGCCAAAGATAAAAGGATGGACAAATACCTGAAGAGGGTGATAATTATGATAGAAAGCTTCAAGTAAGTGAAGATGAATAGGATACCTCAACAAGACAAGAGTCAAGCTGATGCACTCGCAAGGTTAGCCTCAGTAATAAGGACAGACATAAGAAGAGTAGTATTCGTTGAAATTCAGCTCAAGCCGACCATTGAAGAAGAAGAGGTTGCCAGAACTTGCCTCAACTTGAATATGGAAGCCTCATGGATGGATCCTCTTATCAGATACATCAAAGAGGGATACTTACCAAAGTCAAAGTCAGATTGAAGAAAGCTGAGGTTCAGAGCTGCCAAATTCTCAATTATAAAAGATGTCTTATACAAGAAGGGGTTCCTACTCCCTCTCCTCATATGTGTCCATCCTTCAAATTCCACAAATATTTCAAGATGTACATGAGGCCTCTTGCTCCAGTCACATAGGAGTAAGACCTTTAGCTAAGAGGATAATAACTCAGGGGTACTGGTGGCTGACCTTAGCTAAAGATGCAGCTGCGTACGTGAAGAAGTGTGATAAGTGCCAAAGGTTCTCCACTGTCCCTCATCAACCTATGACTTCAATCATCTCCCCTTAGCCATTTGTAATATGGGGCATTGATTTGGTAGGACCCCTGCTAAGAGCTGTGAATAATTATCGATTCTTGATCACGGCAACTGATTATTTCTCCAAATGGGTAGAGGCTGAGCCAATGATCACAATCACTGAGCAGAAGACCTTCCAGTTCATCTGGAAGAACATCTTATGTAGGTATGGTCTTCCAAACACCCTCATCTCAGACAATGGAACCCAGTTTAAGAACGTTTCCTTAGATAAATACTGCAAAAGAGTTGGGATCAAGCAGTTCTTCTCTTCTCCTGGCCGACCCCAGGAAAATGGTCATACCGAGGTTATAAACCGAACAATTCTTGATAGGATAAAAAAGAGGTTGGAAGAGGCTAAAAGGAGATGGACAAAGGAGGTATATGCTGTGTTATGGGCCTACAGGACGACAACAAGTACGCCAACGGGAGAGACTCCATTTATGTTAGCCCACGATTCAAAAGTTGTCATACCTACAGAGGTAGGACTTCCCACTCATAGAGTTTAGACCTATGACCCTCAGAGGAATGGGGAATAGAGAAGACTTGATCTTGATTTGATAGAGGAAAGAAGAGAGGATGTAGAGATAAGACAGGCAGCCTACCAGCAGAGAATGTAAGATTTTATAATCAAAGGGTGAAATCAAGGCCTATAGCTGTGGGAGAATAGTTTATGAGGTTGTGCCTGGTACCTACCGACTAGAAAATCTTGAAGGAGAACCTTTCTCCAACCCTTGAAATGCGGATCATTTGAAGAAATATTATATATGATGTTACAGCTATTTGTCTCTTTGTAATACATGTATTAGTTTAGACAGAAGATGTTAATGAAAAGATAACAATGTTGTGCTAGTACTCTTGTTAGATGCTTTAAACATCATTAGTTTGGTGAAAATATGTGGTGAAACATCATAATTTGGTGAACTCAAACTTTAAACATCATTAGTTTGGTGATAATTTATGAGGTTAAACATCATAATATGGTGACCTCAGACCTTAAACGTCATTAGTTTGGTGAAAATATGAGGTGAAACATCATAATTTGGTGACCTCAAACCTTAAAGATTATTGGTTTGGTGAAAATATGAGGTGAAACATCATAATTTGGTGACCTCAAACCTTAAGCATCATTAGTTTGGTGAAAATATGAGGTGAAACATCATAATTTGGTGACCTCAAACCTTAAACATCATTAGTTTGGTGAAAATATGAGTTAAAACATCATATTATAGTGACCTCAGACCTTTAACATTATTAGTTTGGTGAAAATAAGAGGTGAAACATCATATTATGGTGACCTCAGACCTTTAACATCATTAGTTTGGTGAAAATTTATGAGGGTAAACATCATAATTTGGTGACCTCAGACCTTAAGCATCATTAGTTTAGTGATAATTTATGAGGTGAAACATCATATTTTGGTGACCTAGGACCTTAAACATCATTAATTTGGTGAAAATATGAGGTGAAACGTCATAATTTGGTGACCTCAAACCTTAAACATCATTAGTTTAGTGAAAATAAGAGGTGAAACATCATAATTTGGTGACCTCAAACCTTAAACATCATTAGTTTGGTGAAAATATGAGGTGAAACATCATAATTTGGTGACCTCAAACCTTAAACATCGTTAATTTAGCAAGAGGTGAGGTGAAACATCATAGTATAGTGACCTCAGACCTTAAACATCATTAGTTCGGTGAAAAATTTATGAGGGTAAACATCATATTATAATGACCTCAAACCTTGAACATCATTAGTTTGGTGAAAAATTTATGACGGTAAACATTTTTATATGATGACCTCAGACCTTAAACATCATTAATTTGGTGAAAAATTTATGAGGGTAAACATCATAGTATGGTGACCTCAGACTTTAAACATCATCATTTGGTGAGAGTTTAAGAGGTAAGACATTCAAGCATAACATTGTATGAAGCAACAGAATCTAAAGAAGATTGGACTAATGATTATCATAAAAAAGATGAATTACAAGTCAGAGGCATCAAGAGGCCATCAGAAGTTCACAAAAAATTAAGAGGTTCAAACAAAAGGGAAATCAAAATTACAACTTTTAAAAGCTTCACAAGAAAGGCCTAAGTCTCTGCAGCTATAGTAGTGTCATCACGACCGATGTTTGTCACCTCAGCCCCATCATCCTGATGATTAGCATCTTCAGTAACAGTGACCTAAAGGGGAGCAGTCTCAGCTGGAGCAGCATCAGCCTCCTTAACTTCTTGCAAGGCCTGAGCAAACAGGGGATCACCAAAGCCAAGACCCACAAAGTCTGAGGCAGACAGGCTCCCTGACTCTTTCTCCTTAGTGGATACCCATTTTCCAGTTGCTTTGATACCTCTTTCAATGTATTCAAAGACAAAGATGATAAAATCATCTGAGACGTTGTAGTCTTTAATGGTCTTCTCAGCAACGTCTTCAACTACAGCCCTGACAGCAGCATCTACCTTGGACTGAAGGGAATCATCCTTGGCCTTCAAGGATAAGTCATATTCCTTCTTGAGTTTGGACATGTCGTCGTCCCTCTGCTTAACCAACCCTTTCAGCCTTTCAACCTCTGCATTTAAAGATGCTTGAACCTTCTCAGCTTCTTGGCCCTTCTCTATAAGGGGAAACCTCTTCAGAGTCCAATCAATGAGGTGATGGAAGGATAAGACACCCTGCAGAAGAAGATCAGATGTAAGAAAATATGAGCTATAACTTCTAAAAAGTCGAGGTTACACTTGTGAAACGCAAGTGATCAAATTATCAAAAACTAGTACCTGAATGGACTTGTGGAGAGCAAACTCGGCCAACAACGGGACGTCCAAAGAGCGTAAGAAATGCTTATCCTCTTCAGTCATTATTATGATGATAACATCAGCAGCCTTCAAACTGTGGCTAATGAGGCTATCGCTGATTTTTAGCTGAGCAAGACGAGCAGCTAGGGCATCGTCTGTAGAGATGGGAATGGCACAATCCCCTTTCTGAGTCTTGCCCAGCCTCAGATGCTCCGGGTCAGCTGTGGTCTTCTTCTTTTTGGTAACATCGGCCTAGGATGTGCCGATGTTATTCTTAGTTGTAGAAGGAGATTCTTTTTTTCCACCCCTCTTTTGCATTAGCTTTATAAGACCGGGAGCAGACATTTCCCAAAGGTCGTCAGATATGCCTTTAGGGCGCTCTTCAAAAGACAAACCTCTGAGTTAGTGAGTCAGAGATATACAAAGTAAGAGGTATAACTAATGAAAAATTAAGACTTACTAAGCTCTCCCAAATGACCACCCCCCCCCCAAGCCTGTCTGAGAGAGGTAATAGGGGTCATCAGATGTTCATATTTTACAAGACGACCCTGCTCGCCCTGATTGCGAATATCCTCAAATTTTTGGCAGTTGTCTTGGCTAAGTCTAGGGTCGGCTTTAGCAGCAAGGGAGACCTTCCCCCATCACAGAGGGGTCCTTGTAACCGACGTTCTAGAGGCCTCATTTGGACCAAATTCCCATTACCCATAAGCAAAGAAATACCGAGGTTTCTAGTTATGGTTTGAAGTTTAGGTAACTAACAGCATTTTCTTCTCTGATTTCCTAGCTAAGAAGTGGTAATAGCTTGGATGGTTTTTGGCAAAGGAGGTCACATAAGAACCAGTGAAAACCCTAATTGGAAGGTCTGAGTGGTGGACATCCCTCCAAAGGACAATGGCCCAATTCATAACTCTCCTGCCATTAGGGGATAGTTGAAAAGGGGAAAGATTTATATGGGAGAGTATAGCTCTGATGGAAGGGTGGATAGAAAGATGAAAGCCTAATTTGAACATCTGCTCATAAACGCAGATCTCTCTGTCTCGTCCATCAAAGGCCCTCTCATCCCTCAGAGGTTTCCTAAGAATGATGGAAGAATTAATGGAATAGAGATGCCTAAAAGTAAGAAGGTCGTACTCAGTGAAGGTACTCTCATACTCGGCCACCTTAGACGTATCAAGATCACAAGATCACTCTCCTCGCCATCTTAACCATCCCGAGCAACATCGGCCTTGGGAGGTGCAGGCACACCATCAGAAAACCTCTGAGCAAATTCAGCCCGGGTGGTAGCCGACAGAGGAATGACATAAATAATGGGGGGAATGGCCACACTTAGCCCTATGATTTCAACATTAGAACACCTATGTGAGGTACTAGCACCTTGGTGAGATGAGGCACAGCTCGAAACCTCGGCTTCCTCAGTAACCTCACCCTGCCTAGGAGAATAATCCATAGCCTCTTAAAAAGAGTCTACAGACATGGGGTCTGAGGAAGATAACTCAGACTCAGACATTGGTATAGGATCCACAGGCTCAGCGAGCTTGGCTAGCTCAGGGTAGATAACCTTCAGGGGTGGAGGAAAGATGGGTCTGAGAGGAAAATCCTCAGCCCTACGAGCTTCCTCTTGGGCTAGCTCTATTTGCTTAATTTTCTCAAATGTCTTCTCATGAAGAGATGGGAACTCTTCTATGAGTTGGTACAAGGGTCTGAGCATAAGTGGGACGACACTGCACTTGACTCAAACCACAAACAGGTACACAACTTAAAAGAACTCAAACTCAATATCAAAAAGAGAAAGTTAGAAAGTTTCAAATGAAGAACTTCAAGAACATTCAAGAACAGCGTTGCAGGAGAAGGTGACCGGAGGTTCACCAGAAACCTAAAGAAGGGCTATTTTTGGCTGAAATAACCTCTGGGCTACCTACAACTGTCCCTAAACCACTCAAACACTACTATCCTAGCCTTACAACCACCAATACTGGTTGAAACCCCTGCCGAAAAATGCAAAAACTCACCGGAGATTCCGAAATGACGATGTTGTAACCCGAAATAGAAAAGAAAGGTTAAAAATGATACCTGCCTAGTCGCGAGTAAGGGAAGAGGATGGAAGAAATCAAAGGAAACCTTCGATGGCAGCCAACAGTGGAGATTTTAAAGAAATTGCAGTTATAGAGAGAGCTAAGTCGAGAAGAAATTTGGAAGAAGAAAGAGAATGGGTAGAGAGAAGAAGGTTTTTAAACCTATCCAATGATGAGGCACGAGTCCCAATGCCCCATCATTGCCCTAAGGAACCTAAAGGCCAAGTCAGAATCATCACACCTTAATAAGCACGCTACTCACTTCAGTAAGTGACATATGTCAAGAAAATATTGGCACCCAAAGATGACTCAGCCTCGGCATTAACTACATACCCCTCAGTTATCTAATTACATAGAAGACTAAGGGCTAGGGGTGATTGATATACCCAAAGTTCACTCTCATACTCAGAGACACTAACCTCGACCAGTCTGACAGCTGAGTTGACAAGAAGATTATGATAACCATTAGCAAGGTCGTCTCTCGTAAGGTCATCCCCTCACACACCAACCTCGACTCTTCATCATTCGAGGTCAGCAGAGTCTCACGGGCTCGATCAACTGCCAACATCATCATCGGACTCAGCCAACGTTATAGCTACCTAATACCTAACCTCATCCAACCTTCCTGGACGATGTCATCATGATTAAAGGAAAAAGTAACTACATCTGAATCCACTAACCACCTACTCATCCAGGCTGAGGTTACATCAGTCAAGAACCCAGGGTCGAGCATTTACAAGCACGTGTAAGGTTTGGAACGCGTGGAAAAATCAGTTATAACTGCATTATTCCCCCCCACGTGAGGGAATATTAAGGTCATCATTATCTACATGAGATCAACCAGGTGTCATCCTCACACTGGTTCGATCCTCATGCAAATGCTCATTGCATGCTTAGGGGGTACATTACACCCCCAAACACTATAAATAGGGGTCATCCTCTACCTTGTCAAAAGGATCCATAGTTGCAACCCTAGCTGAAACTCTATTGGTTTACACAGTAGATAGAGAAATCTTGAAAGATTGTATCTATGGTTGTTAGTGCCTTCATCTAGTGATATTACTCACACACTCACAGTGGATGTAGGCCAGATTGGCTGAACCACTTACATACAAGTATTCATCCTCTTCTCCGCGCCTCATTCTACTATATATATACACTCTTGTGCTGCCATTATTTTCACTAGCTTAAGCTTATCAACACCTCATCTAGTGTTGTTTCCAGCATCATCAGTATTGCACAAACTTGATTCGTTGCCACCTTCCATGGCGGATTCACCTCTACAGTCACTACTGCTATTGCAACTACCCCTCCAGCAGGGCCTTCAACCAGTGTTGTTCAAGGTTGACTATTAATGTCGTAATTGCTACCTCTCTAATCTGCCCCACTTAAGAAGCATGTGCTCTAACTCCAGTTATCACCACCTCTTCTTGTGTGGTCTGGTCACTCTGAACTCCCTTACTAGCGGAGTATTTTCAAAAACTAGCTGCTTAGAAGCATTATAACCTTCTTTGTCCATAAAAATGAGGATAAATCCCCAACAGAGTCCCCAGATGTAGGAGGGTGGTGAGACTGGAGTCTATGAATAACGAGAAATGGTGAGGCGTGACCCACTCCAATGGACTCTGCCTTCAAGGTCTCAAAAGCAGCTGGGAGTGAAAAGTTTCCTTTTCTAGTAAAAATGGAGTTGATGTTAGAACCTCCTCCTGAAAATATGAAACTTCACAAATAACAATATCAACTTGGAGAAGAAGGATCTCCTGAGAATGATGGCTATCAAGGTGGGAGTGAATAAACAGGCACTCAGCACTTAGAAAGAGAGCAGGGAGAGAATTCTAGGTGGTCTGGTGTGAATTTGATAGAGCAACTTTTTAACTGAGTTTTTCTTTATATCTCTAATGACCTTGCCCAGGGGTCCTATTTATACTAGGGCACTAGCACTGAGTTGGCACTTTGGGCGCCAAAAATTAGAGGGAAACTCAGAGGGAAAAAGTTTATAATGTACCTTTTGTCCCTTTTGAGTTGACAGGTGCAAATCAGAGTCAAAAATCAAATGTGCCTCCTAATAGAGACAAAATATCTGATTTGGTAAATATCTTTTAAAACGGTAACGTGTTGTACTAGCTTTGTAAACTTGAGAGGGGCCTCAAGGACCACCTCCTCTAAAATCTTCGTAAACTTGAGGAGTGAGGTCTCAAGGACCACCTCCTCTAAAATCTTTGTAAACTTGAGTAGGGAAGACTCAAGGACCACCTTCTCTAAAAATTTTGCAAACTTGAGGAGGGAGGTATCAAATACCACCTCCTCTAAAATCATTGTAAATTTGAGGAGGGAGGTCCCAAGGACCACATCCTCTAAAAGTTTTGTAAGCTTGAGGAGGGAGTCTCAAGGACCACCTCCTCTAAAATATTGTAACTTGAGGAGGGAAGTCTCAAGGACCACCTCCTCTAAAATCTTTGTAAACTTGAGGAGGGAGTCTCAAAGACCACCACCTTTTAAATCATTGTAAACTTGATGAGGGAGGTCTCAAGGACCACCTCCTATAAAAATATTTATACATTTGAGGAGGGAGGTATCAAGAACCACCTCCTCTAAAATCTTTGTAAACTTGAGGAGGGAGTTTCAAGGACCACCTCCTCTAAAATCTTTATAAACTTGAGGAGGGGGGTCTTAAGGACCACCTCCTCTAAAATCTTTTTAAACTGTTCACTACTTTGACACTAGGTGTGGACTGTGTAAGGACTGGGTGACCCTTAAGGTCTTTCAAACAGTATTTTCTCAATATTAAAGTGATAAGTGGTTGAGCTTACTCAACAAACCTTATTCCTCAGCCACTAATCTAAAACTCCCAAGAGATCCCAACTTGCCTTTTTGAGCCCTGCTTGCTCAATTAGGCTACCTGTACAAGAAAGTAAAATATTAGTACTTTAATATATTTCTGAGTAATAAGTCTTGAGGAGGAGGTCAATCTAAGTGGACCTCTTCTCCCACTAGTTCTTTTTTAGTAAGTCATTTGGGAGTAGAGGAATCATTATGAGTAAGCCTCTTCATTCATGATACATTTCTTTGATTTTTAGTCTGTTGGTGAGGAGGACCTCCTCCAGGTGGGCCTCCTCGTCCAAGACTCATTTTCTGTAATTTTTAGGCTTTTGGGAATGAGGACCTCCTCTAGGTGGGCCTCCTCGCCCAAACTCATTTCCTGTGATCTCTAGACTTTTGGGGACAAGGAGCTCCTCTTGGTGAGGCTCCTCACCCAAACTCATTTTTTGTGATCTTTGAACATTTGAGGATGAGGAGCTCCTCAAGGTGGGGCTCCTCACAAAAATACATTTTCTGTGATCTTTGGACTTTTGGGGACGAGGATCTCCTCACCCAAACTCATTTTCTGTGATCATTGGACTTTTGGGGACTAGGATCTCCTCCAGGTGAGGCTCCTCACCTAAACTTATTTTCTGTGATCTTTGGACTTTTGGGGACAAAGATATCCTCAAAGTGGGGCTCCTCACCCAAACTCATTTTATATGATCTTTGGACTTTTAAGGATAAGGAGCTCCTTAAAGTGGGGCTCCTAACCCAAACTCATTTTCTGTGCTCTTTTAAGCATTTTAGGGACGACGGGATCCTTCTGGGGGACCTCCCCGCCCTAACTATCTTTATGTGATTTCTTGAGTTTTTGGGGACGAGGGGATCCTTCTAGCGGACCTCCTCGTCCTAGCTCCCTAGTTTGTTAACTTGGGTCATGTGGGAGTCCTTCGAGGTGGGCTCACTTATCCTATGCTATTTTAGAAAAACAGATGGACACCCCTCTATAGTAATAGACAACGGTTGTAGTGAATATTCTTGGTACATTACAAATAACTTGTAGAAATTTTGTATGGTCATCATTTAGTTTTAATCATTTAGGGATTGAAAAGATTTACAAAGTATGCACGAGAACTCATTTTGCAGATTCAGAAAATTGACTACGACTGTTGTCTATTGCTTCAAGAAAATTAATTTTGAATTTTAATATGTAATATCGAGCAGTATGCACTTTTAATAGGTTTTTTTGGTCAAAGATGAATAAGAGAAGATTTAAAGGTAACCCGCCCCATGTTCTTATTTGTTTAGGCATAAGTCCCATAACTCAATTAACTGATATGGTTTTATCTCTAGTAATTGTTGAACGTGGAGAAATTGAGTTGTATTGTAATTGGTTTAATTTAAATCAATGAGACTGACACCAAAAACTTAAAATACCAAGTATTGACTAATTCAAATTCTTAATTAACGGGACTAAACCCCAACAGCTCGACTTTTAATTGTTACAAGCACTGAACCAACTGTTTATAATTAATGATGGTCCTGGTATTACACAGTTTTGTATGATTTTCCAGTTTATGCCTGTCTTTAAGCCATAGCAATTTTGAAATGGTACATAATTTTGTTGTTCGAATAAGTTTATACGGCGAATGTTGATCATATTGATCAATCATATTCCATATGTTCTTGTCATGTACGTGCAAAAAATGTTTAATTCAAATAACAAAACCAAAAGGTTTGAAGCACCAGACAACAAGTTGGAAATGAACCAAATGGAATATATGTTAAATTCCACATTTAAATATTATTGAGAATGAGTCATTCTGCAAAGAAAATTATATTTCAAAGGTAAGGACAATAAAATGTCGAACACAACCACAAAATTGCATAGATTCAGATGTTTTAAAACCAAATGATATTACATGTATATACAAAATCCCCCCATAATCAATGCCTTATATTTTCTCTAAGTTGTAATGTGTTCTGCCCCAGCTTCTTCATTTGTGCCTGGTTCAAATAGTTTTCCAAAGGTGATCATCTTATTCATGTCATTGTAGTATTGTATTTATGATTGAGGAAAATTGAGGTGATCGAGGTGGAAACCAAGCATCCGTGTAGATACACTAGTCGTTTTTATCGGCTTTCAACTGCAATACAAAAATCTAAACTATAACTACACTCTTGTGGAGTATAGTGGCTAGTCAGGGTATCTAATCCTCAGGGAACTAGGACGAGTGAACGTAACGACAAAGGTAAGACTGTTAAACCTAGCTTGACTCTAAAAAGAAATAAAAAGATGATTGAGATGGAAAATAACATATTAACTAAATGCACATTAAATTAAACAACTGCAATAACTATGTGAGCAAAATTAACTAACTAAGAATGACTTAATAAGAATGAAGGGAAAACAGGTTGGGAATACAATCCCCCAAACCCTAGTGTGTTACCCAGTACAAAACTAGTCATAAATTAATTAATTGATCAAACCCGATCTTTAGTACTCCTAAGTATTACATATATGAGGGATCGTAGTCCGCACAGTATGTAAGCAAAGGACGAGTAAAGTGGTGTCGTATTAGCTATATGCGCGTTGCACTCTTAAGCATACCGGTTACCTAAGGCAAACGAGATCAAAAGTCCTACAACGGTTGTGATCATGCTACACGATCTAATCAATTATTCAATTTAGAGAACTAATTTTATACCCATGCAAACCACATCGGGTTGGGTTCATGCATCCCAACCTTTAAAAAACTAGCCTAACATTGTGAAATTAATAAAAACTACGTTATCTACATTGCTTGGAAAGAGAGATTAAAAATGAGAAATAATAATAAAAGTGCTAGAAATAAAAGTTACCAAGATTGAAGAACACGAACATGCAAGCATAAATCAAAGATTGAAGAAAAACTAGAAAACTCTTGAATTAAAGGTGAAAAATATGTAAATTTTTCTCCTAGATGTTCCTACTTGTTATGGAGCTTTTACATGAATGAAATCTGAATAAAAAGAGTCCTAATGACTAAATATATAGGCTAGAGGTCATTTAGAAGAGTCCCCAAAACATAAAACTCTTTTGGCTAAAAGATAAGCACGAAATAAAAATCTCGTATCTGAAAATTTTTCACACTTAGAAAGCGTGACTAATTTTGTAACGGATCTGGAGTGTGACTAATGGAAGATCGGTTCGTTTTTCAATCTCTTCGGTTCGGTTCGTCCTTAACAGTTTTTCCTTGGATTTCTTTCTCAACTTCAAATGGGCATAACTTCTTCACTGTAGCTCGGATTGGGGTGCCGTCTTTTCCAGTGTTCTTGTAATTTAGATCTCTTCAACTTTCTAGTTTTCCCCACCTCCGGAATATGGCTGTAAAATTACGAAAATGCCCTTGAACTCCCTATTTCTTGCTTTCCTTCACCGTTTTGCATTTCTTTCGCACTAATTTGCATGTAATACCTGTCAAACATATAAGAGATACACGAAATACAAATACTTGCCAAAAAGGGTTAGTAGCATAAATATAAGACAAATCCAAGATATTTACAATGCACGGAATCATAAAAATACCAAAATTACGGGGATAAATGTGAAGAATTTATGCCTAATCAGTTGGCAAGGTGAGCTCGCATATCCAACAACACTTTCGGTGAGTAATACTTACTAAATTCATTGTATGTAGATAGTTCATGGATGAAGTACATTATAGCTATTCTGCAATCATATCTTTTAACATTGTGAAAAAATATTAGCTAATAAATTGTACATATCATATATAAAATTCTTGAAATAAATGTATTTATTTGACTACAATTCTGGGGTCTTGTTGTGGGCATGCAGGGTACTTGTACAATGGGAGATGTTCGTCTTCGCGCATCATCCATCGGATCGTATCTTCATGCTCCTTCATCATCAATGGTACGATTTTGGATTCCCTCTCAGGTTCCTAGTGATCTTGCATTTGGTGGTGTTTTCTAACAGTTTCTCCCCATCTTTACTTGTGTCCCGCAACAACATTTGGATTACACTATGATGTTACATCATGAAACTAATTACGTTAAAGGTTATATGACCACATTGTGTCGTCATCATTTTATTAAAAAAAGTTTGTACTAACTGTGTGAGTACCATTTGTTCAGCCTCATTGTAACATCTATCTGGTATGCCTTCCATTATCTTGTTTAATGGGTTGCAATGGTACCAAAGTCCTTGTTCCTTGTCAAGGAATAGTAAAATGAAGTGGAAGTCATCGTCATGGTGTAGCGGGATAAATACATTGCTACATGTTCTTATGTTTTGAAGTATAATGTCATACACAAATGTTTTTATTCCCGCATTTTTATTCTTCCTGGATAATATAGTTGTGGGATTTCATCGATATCACTGAGCATTAGGAACCATACTAGCTTATTATATCTAACCCAATATTAAAATTTACGTATGATTACAATATGACACAGTTTAGCCAAACTAGTATGTGAATGGCAATTTTAAAATTCATTTATAATTAAGAAGGCATGCTTTGATGTGAGGTTTTAGTCGTAGACGATCCAAGTTGTAGTAAACAAATGGTCTTCTATAGGTGGAGGCATATTCGAGACAGTGTAGTTGTGTTTTATGTTTATGCGGTGATAATAGCATGTGAAGTCTATGCACTTTTTATTGAATTAATTAATGAGGGTAATGTCTTATTAATTTTAGTTGCAATCGTAGTTCTAACTGCATTAGTAATCTTTACAAGAAACAGTAATACGTTTTGTTGGTTATTTAGATAAGATATACTAGTCAAGTCAAACACATAAATTACGATACATAAATGATTATATTTTGATTATGCCAAGATAAAAGTGGTGGTCGGTATGATGAGTTTGTGTAAATTACACATATTCCATGAGCTATTGTAGACTAGTTAAGAACAATGAGTAATTATTGTGGGTAATCATTCGTACCCAACCATACGTTAACATCTAGACGTTTTTTATATCATCATCGTTCTTGAATTGATCAACCAATCTAGATGTGTAACAATCGATCATATGTAGTTTTATAAATGTAATGACGCACACATTATATTGGTCCAAAAATATGAAGTCTTATATGAGATAGGTAGGTGTGCTTGGGTACTTACGTTGTTTGAAATTGGTGCTTGCCGCAGAGTCATAGTCCAGCTGCCATGCTAACGTTCTGCATACAAGTGAATTAATTTATATTTCTTTAATACGTGTAAATGGAAGCTAATTAGACTGGATATTAACAATGGTATGTTTATTTATCGAGTGGTGCTTTCCTATAGTACATTTGTAATTTTTCCTGGGTGTTTCAATCAAGCAGATGATATAGATTTTCCTTAATAGGGTTTATAATATTTCTTCTTATTTCTGCTGATCATGGTGTGTCTGTAAATTCATCTGAAATATATGCCCCTCCATCAATTTCCTTGTATTCATCTTTCACGCACCACCGGGTCTTCTTTTGTGTTGGATGAGACTCAGAGAGGGTTTCGACATTTTTATCACGCCTTTTCCTTGATCGTCTAATCTGAGTTTGGTACGTGTATTCAGGTTTTTTGTTTGGAACTCAATTTATCAAGTTTTTAGGTATAGGGTTTTGCTGTTTTGACAGCTAGGATCTCCACCGAGCTATTCAACAATGATTTGGAGAGTGCGGTTATAAATTCGAAGATCTTTGTTATGTTTATGACTGCAATTCAACTTATGTCTCTGGTCATCAAGAGCTTTCACATGTTCTTAAATCAATCTTCCATGATTTTCTTCACGTTTAGATAGTTTAGTAGCTTCAATTGAGAGGCAATCAATTTTCTTCCGTAGGTTCGATACTAACCTGTCAGATTCAAAGATTTTATTGGCACATTCGTCCTTCAATGTCATTTTCATTTTCTTATATTTTTCGTCTGATTCCTTTATTCGTACATAATCTTGTTCTAATGTGACAAGTGTGAATTTCAACTTAGAAATTTCTTCATTCTTATCTCTTATCACCCTTTAAAGTGGTTCGGCTAGGAATAAAGCCTACGTCCACTGCGAGATACTCTAAGTACTCCGAGGAACTCTTGATCGACGAGCAACTAAGGCGGTCCGAACTGCACCTCGGCCGTATCATCAATTATCAGACGGACAACTGTTCAACTATTCATTAGATTCTTGACGCACACGCCGCATTAAATATATTACCCATTCATATGTATATCATTTAATGTAGTAGACCTTTCATGAACAGCCTTGAGGCTATAAATACCTTGTATCAATCCCATTCAAGGGTCTATCAATCTCAGACTAAAAAATTGAGATTTGTGAGTTGAGTCTCGTGATATTTTCTTAATGAGCTTAGACTTTTGAACTAAGTGTTGAATTTGATTCCAGTAGCTTATCAACTCTTATTCGAAGCCAATTTCATTCATTTGTCATTTCACGCATATACAAAATAGAAGATTGCATTAGGTTAGTACATTTAACTAGTACGCAGCACAGTTAGTTGCGAATGCAATACAAATTTATAATATAACAGTACATGTTTACATTATAACAGTACAAATTTACAATATAACAGTACAAATTTATAATATAATTCACCATGAAATCATTTTTTTCAAATGATATATTTAGTACTTTCATGTTACAGTGGATATATTCAAAACTTTTTGTTATATCCTTCATTAAAACAGGAAGAATAATGTTATAGGTGCATATCGGTCGGTTTATAATTGTTTAAGAGTCATTTTATAATAACGAATCATCATCGTAGTTTAAAATATTTTCCGAGGCAGAGAGTGACCACATTATTACGGTAGATATGGTTAGTGGGCATTGATTACTCAAACTAGTATAAAAAGGGGAAAATCATCATAGACAAGCAAATGACCTCTCTAGATGATATGATGACAAAATAGCTTACAACGCTATACTTATCGCTGACCTGTCTTGATTGCCAAATTAGTACCAACTATGAAGATGAAACTAAGGAAAGGGAGTTAATTACTACGCTCTCAATGAATCAAAATTTGAGGCCGGATTTTAGTTGTGTTCAGACAAATCCAAACTTCACAGTATGGAAGCCAGCATAGTCTCAAATATAGATTAGACAGTCTTAAGTTCCAAAATTGCAGGTATTATTTTGTAGTTAATGGAGGTCATACTATAAGTATTACATCCTAAATAGAAGTTTATCACTTGATAATGTCAGAACTTTTTTTAGGACGGAAGGAGTATATAACAAATATAACGGTAGCAGTCCTCATGGAGACAATAATGCCTTTCTAGAGTAATGTTGTGTAGGAAACTAGCTTATCCCAAAATGAAGATTTATACTTTATATAGTCTTGTCTATGTCAAACTTTGGTGAACAAGAGCAATGTCATGCCCATTCCAGTATCATATTTAGTACCCACTTCCAGCTCTCCAATAACCAGTTTTAAAAGCACATGTTGATTCTTCGTAGTCACAGAAAGGGGAGGAGGGTTCCCAATTTCACATTCAAATACCAAATACACCAAGGTGGACACTTATCTGACCAATTAAGTAAAGGTTCAACTTAGTTGTCATTAGTGAAATGAGTAATTATGAGCATTGGTATCATTGTAAGCTCGATCCTCGGGGTATGGAATACTTGCCTCGGTTCCTTGACTCACCCTGCCCCCTAAAAATGGTGATCGCTCTCTATATGACTCGTTTTAATAGGAGACATAAGACCGACGTGCTTCTGCGACTACAGCCCCACTGTAACTGTGATGGCCCCCTATGCCTGTTTGGATTGTGTGGTGGCCCACTTCAGGCTGTTGATACTGACATAGTTGATCCTGTTACTCTTTACGAAGGTACTCTTCTCTCTTATTGGCTTGATGGGTTCGAAGTGATGAAAGTTTCTCTTGGTATCGAGTGTTGATCTCTGTTATTTTCTCCCTGTGCCTAGCATTTTTTGTATCCTCTGCCTTATATTGTTCCTTTACTAGATTCATAAGTTCATCCTGGAATTTCTGTTGTAAACCTTTAAAATTTAATGTTGAAGATCCTCCGTCCTCATAGCCGATTTCCATGTCCTGCTCGCATGGAAACATATGAATGCCCTCGTTCGATAGACAAAGAATCTGATCGCCCTGGATAAGTATCCATCCGAGAATTTTGTTGCATTCTTTGTGAAGACATGTGCTGCATTTGAGAAGCAGCTTTTTTATTGGAATCACCATATGGCTATGGCCTTTTCATTATCTCCATTTACTCAGAAACAAATGTTCAATCAAATGCATAAACAGTAAGAGTAGGGTCAAAGTTGATATCCCTACATCAATGGGTTAAAATGTTGAAGTTTTTGCTTCAGCCCCATTATGAGCGATAATGTCTGAACTAACAAATGTTTGTGGAGCAACTGATCGAGAGCGAACCGTGTTCTCATGTAGAAGCACTGTCGTTGTTTTTGGTTCGTCGCCTCAATACAAAAAATCTAAACTATGACAACACTCGACAAGGGAGTATAGCGGCCAGTCCGGGTATCGATAATCCATAGGTAATGTTTGATAGATTTTAATTGATTTATTACTTCAAGAATAAAAGTGTAAAAGGTGATGGAACTCCTAATCATTATAAATTAAAACTAATCCATGGATGGGTCTTTAAAATCACTTTTTCCACAATTCTTCCTCAAGAAGACTTATCCAAAATATTTCTCTTCCATCTACAAACCTTTGCCCCAATTTTCTTCAAAGTTTCAACTCAAGATTTGTTAAGATTAAATGGGTTTTCTCAAGACGCGTCAAGAACGGATCTTTATCAACTTTTTTAGAATAATACATCTTCAAGATTAGATTTCTTAATCAAATTTTATTCAGGCATGAATACTCTATTCCTTTCCTTTAGTATTATGCGTTTTAAGTGTCGCCTAAACACTTAATTACATGTTTTTCTTAAAATCAATTAGTATTAGAGAAAGTGGACACTAATTGTGGTAATTTTTTTAAATATTTTAATCTGAATAATATTCATAACTCTTGGGTAAGTAGGATTGATGACTGGATTTTGGGTTTTATTGGTATAGGTTGCATGAAGAAAAACCTTGGTTTTGAATTAAATGAATTTTGGGGACGTATAACTCATGTAAATTGTGTAGAGATAATGAAATTGGAAATATGATGAAATCTCGGTGTATTTAATTTAAAATAATTAAATGGGATTAATTGGATGTTTATGACGATGTGATAATTAAATTAAGATTTAATTGAATTGGTCTATTATGCGTAGTTTTATACGTTGATTAATTATGCTTGCTTGGGTGACTTGTTAGTATTATTAAATTTCCATTGTGACGACGGGTTGTTAGGTATTTTTGCTCTCCCTATATTTTAGGATGCCTTCTAGGTATGGGACTAGTGGGTAGCCCTTTTGATGATTTACGCCTTCTAGGTATGGGACTAGTGAGTGTAGATTATTACGACTTTAATATATCGGCGGTGGGCTGATTTTTGATACTTTATCGTCGTTACGCTAGACTAGGACGTGTTTCATATTGTTGATTCATCCTATATATAGGATAGGACGTATGTGTACTTGGGGACCCCTAGGTATGGGACTAAGGGGTATTTTAAGGATCTCACATAGATTAAAAGAGTGGGGTAAATTGTTAATTTTGATAATTGAGAAGATGAGAATTTAATACCTAAGATAATAAAATAGGTATTAAAATATATTAGCGGCATAATCAGCGAGGGCCGACAGTTTAAACGGGTCAGCCGGCATTTAATGTCGTGTCGTGTGTGGAACCTCGTCATGTAGCAGGGTCGACAGTTTAAACGGACCAATTGGAGTTTTGGTGAGGGAATGTGTATTTTGGCGGAGAAATAACCTGTGGCGGGAGGACTGCTATAATAATATATTTTGGTGGGAGAACCACCCATGGCGAGAGGACCGCCATACCTAATAATAAAGCGAGAAGAATCATACATGTGATTAATTCAATTTAATTAACTATTTGGGACTGTGGGATAATTAAAATGATATTGGTGCGATTTTATCAAAATCTTTAGGGTTAGTTAGTGATTTATCTTTCCCGCGTTTAATTATATTCACAATTAAAATATTCTATTGTGACATTTATAGCGTATAATGCTACTGTCTGCCTATTTGAGGGGAGTAGTGTGTATTCATACTCGGGGCTCTAACCTCATGCGTTGACTAACTATTTTAGGAATAAGTTTGGAGAAGCTGCATAGGATTATTTGGAGACTTTCTTGGAGGTGTAGCTGGAGTTATTTACTTTATGCGTATTGATTTAGTTTAGTTTTCCATTCCTTCGTATTTACTTTGAGACACAGTTTTTGGTTTTGATTTGGCCATTCGGTTCCAACATTGTATGGGATTTATTCAGTTATTTCACTGGATTCAGTTGGAGATTATTCAGTTTCATATTATTAGAGATTGGATTTACTTTGAGTTTAGCATGGAGATGGATCTTTTCTCTCTTAGTTGCATGGTTTACCTTTTGGGATTGATTATCATTTATCTTGTGGATTAATTTTAGATGTCTCATGTCTGTCTTATGCTAAGAATGAAATTTTATTCACTCACGCCCGGCTTAGTTTTGGTAGCGGTCGACGCCAGATTTACGTTTAAAAAGGAAAAAAGGAAAAATAAGAAGTTAACTATGTTAAATAAGATTAAATAAAGAATGAAAACGGGATTAGGGTCGCATTCTCTCCATGGGCTAAACAATGCATAATTATGATTTTGATTCGAAAACATTTAATCGAGCGTAATCAATTAATTATAAACATCACACATGAAGGAATTTAATCCAAAAATATGAGATAAAACATTTAATTAGAAAATGGTCACACGTGGATTAAATTCGAAATATCACAATAAACACTAACGTTGCATTATAAAGAAAACTAAACGCATAATATTCCAACTTTAACACACGAGGTTTCAATTAAATACGATTTTACACAAAGCCTAACTTTCGGAGCTTGAGACCCATTAATGGCGGACACATGATCCCAACCCATAAACTAGGTACTAGATATGAATAAAGTAATTAAAACAACTAATTAATAAATGAAACAACCAATAAACTACCAACAACTAATTAATCAAACAAGAAAAGTACATACAAAGAAAGAAATAAAAGAAGTGAAGAATGGATTAACTAAAGAAGACAATGAATAGTAAAAACTTACATTAATGGGTATACTCCCAAAGAGAAATGGAGGAGAGGTAAGCTCCACAAAAATCCCCCAAAATCTGATTTTCTAACCTAACTAATGTCTAAAAGTGATCTCCCAACTTAATACAATATTTTTATTTGTAAATATCCAACCAAAACCCCACTTAAAAAATGAAATTTGAGGACTTTCTGGCATTCCGAATCGATTTGGTATTTGGCCGAATCGATTCGCCTAAGAAGGTTGGTAATTTCGCAGCTTGGATCAACAATACGAAAAATGTTGTAACTTCTTTGTTATAACTCGGAATTAGGCACGGTCGGAGGCTACGCGAATCTAACTCAGAGGGCTACAAGTTCCAAGATACATTAGGCCAAAAACTCATATTATGAAATGAATAAAATGCCGTTGAGTGTGATTTTAAAGACAGAACCATCTTAAAAATGCCATAACTTCTTCATTATACATCGGAATAATGCCCCATTGGCGGTCACGATAACAGAATCAGAGGGCTTCAACTTTCGTGAATAGTTCAAGATTAAAACTCGAATGTTGAAATTACTAAAATGCCTCCAAAGCTGCAATATCCAACGAAACTTTTCAAAAAGCAACCAAACTTCACGCTAAGCACTTTAATACCTACAAAATCTCAATTATACCTCATATAGCATGTAAACATATAAAATGGAGGTTGTTTGGTTAACAAGCATAAATATAGGAATTAAGGTACTCGAGGGAGCTGAAATGTATAGGTATAAGTATGAATAAATACAATATTCGTGTTGAACAGGGACGAGTTGCTAGAATTTAATTGATCTAATATTCCGAAATAAAAGTGTAAAAGGTGATTACAAACTAAAAAGGAAAAGATTAATCGAGGTGAGGGTATTTAAACTGATTAAGAAAGCGAGTAAAACTATAGGTTGCGTCGAATATCCCTCTCCCGAGTTAATTTGTATAAAATGGATGCATGGGTCGACGAGTTATTTAGCATGCGTCTCGTTTCGACAGTTAATTAAATCAAGGGTTGTCACGCTCCTAAATCCACATAAAAGCCTAATAAGATTTTGGCATCAACAAATATCCCGAAAATTGCGCACGCAAGGTCGTAAGCACGGGACATACATGATATGCCCCGTCAAATCTCCTTGGCGCAATAACTAGGACAACGCACCTGAAATAGACCCGTAAATACCATCACTAAAGCAAAGCAACGCGTCAACTCGAGTGAGTTCAATTCAAACACAACCTAATTTAAATTACCTAGAAAGCATACTAAAAGCGCGGTAAATAAACGCGATAAAACTACACTAGAAAGCACGGGAAGAAAACACATAAACCTAATTAGAAAGCATGTAAATTACACTACAAAGCAACAAACAATGAAATACAACTATATTACATGGAGAGGGTGAATGAATAGTCAACTTACAAACCCAAAAGGGTGTCAATCCAAGAAGAAATGAAGAAGAACTAACCAAAATCACCCAAACCCTAAGCTATTCTAACCTAAAACGAATTATATCCGTTTATTACATCAAAATTGGTATTTATAGTAAGTTGGAATAAATAAAGAAAAGAAAAGAGAAAATAAAATAAAATCCAAAATATCTCCTGAAACAGGGGATCGGTCGATCGACCCCTTTGGTCGATCGATCGATCAAGAGCAAAATTTCCACTGTCGAGAAGGATCGATCGATCGACCCTTTTGGTCAATCAAGCAGGGCAGATCCAAGGCAGCACACTACATTGCCATTTCTTCCTCTTCTCCTCCTCTTTTGGTTTCCAAGCTTTTCTCGCCCGCTAAAATCACCGTAACTTCTTCGTTCTGATTCGAAATCGCGCACCATTCGCGGCCACGCGAAGCTAGGTACCCAAGTTGTGAAAAGATTAAAATGCCCTTGAACGTGCGATCGCGTACGAAAATCGAGCGGAATGCGTCCGAACTTCACACTTAGCATCCAATTACCTATAAAAGCTCAATTAACCCCTGTAAAATATGTTAACGTGGAAATCCGAGGTTGTCTGGTTAATGAGCATAAATATAGGGAATAAGATACCCGAGGGGGCTAAAATGCATCCGTTCGGAGGATGAAATACGCAATATGTGCGTACCAACACACCCCCTAACTTACACATTGCTAGTCCCTAGCAATGAAATAGGATGCAATAAGAACTACAAGCAAACCAAAAGCAGGAGATAGTACAAAAGTATGGTAAAAAAGCAAAGGCCACTTTCGCGGGCGATTCGATTGTAATTAGCATATGCAATAAGCCGTTAAACCCCTAGATCACCTCGTGAGGGTTTTCGGGGATGGTACCCACAAACATCACATGGTTTCCTCAAAATATGCCCAACCCAACATGCGACAATCCCAATAATAGCGAAAAGGATTTCATATGCATTATTAGCAAAGTGAATGAATTCACACAAAAGTCCGAATCATTAACATTATAGAATGTACCTCATAGAATTGAAACCTTAAAATGTGGGAGGGGAGCGAGCACATGCAAAGTGTGATTTGGCTAAAAACTTATATAAACCGGATAAACATTAAATCAAGCATACATTCAATCCTCACGGGCATTACAATCATCAAGCGAATTCACTTGAAACAGGGAGGTAACACACGGAACATGCGGGAATAAGGAGTAAATATAAATGAAAACTAGGCCGCACACATGTCACAAATGAAGAACGCTATATATAAAATGAAAAACTGTAATCTCAATGAAAAGATACCGCACATTAAAAGAGGCGAAATGCATTTTCACATATTATCACAACTATTTAAACTTTTAAATTACATCAACCTAAGATCACATAGGACTTTAATAGGGTTGTAATATAAGCTAGGCTAGAGTATGAAATGAAATAATGTATGTACGGATTCAAAGTGTTCGGGATGAAAACTCGGAATAATGGGAAGATGCGGGCAATATCAAAATTGGAAAACAAGTTCCAAAATGGCATTAGATATATCATCGGGGAGAGTAATCAAAGCTTATTCAGACTATATACAACATTTACAACTTTCTCTTTCTTTTCTTTTCTTCTTTTTCTCATGTTTTCTTTTGCTTTTTGCTTTCTCTTTTCCTTCACTTTTTTCACTACTTTTTCTTTACTTATCAAACTCTCATAAGCCTAAATTGCAACTGACATCACAACAACATCATTAAATCCCAAGTATCAATCCAAACAAAGGTATGGAAAGTGTATGTATGGTTTATAACTCCAATTCGGAGTTGGTTATGGGAATGGGGTTATGAAACGAAAGGCTATATTTAGGCTCAAAGGGGTTAACGAGGGTAAACATATAAGGGTGAGGTCAAGGCTAATATGGGTGATATAATAAATATGGCCTATGATCATTTCCAAAAGTTTACGCAATTCTCGAGTCAAAATAATATATGAAAATCATAATCAAGTAACACATTTCAAGTATGAAATCAATAAATGAACGATCAAATGAAAGAATAGTGAGATTACCAACGAATTCAACGTTTTCAATGAGAAAAGAATAGTGTATACACTCACAAATGACGAAAGGTCCAAAGCTTACTCAGTGTAAGTATATACAATGCAACAAAAGATTATCAAGTTATAAAAATCTTAAACCAAATCAATAGGACAATAAAAGTGCAAGTGCTCATGGGATTAAAGTTTAATTCATGAAGTTATTCATAAGATCAATAATTGAGACTAAAGTCTAACAACTTCTAAAATCGAGAACATGCATCGTTGGGTTGTCTATTGGATCGGGCAATTATTGAAATGTATCATCGGAAACAAAGGTAAAATGCCCAAAAAAGGAGAAAAAAGAAAGAAAATATTTTTGAAAATTTTGAATTTTTCTAAGAAAAGCATACTAAGTAAGTAACATATGAGCAAAAACATGGACTAAATAATGAAATGGATAGAATATCCTACACCCCCTAACTTAAAACTTGACATTGTCCTCAATGTGAATTAAGAACCAAGTTAAAGAGAGGAAAAGAGCGATATTATCTAAAATTGGAGCGATCCCCATAAGAACAAGTCCAAAGAATCTACAAAACAAGTTAGTACCGACATAGCAAAAACAAATAACAAAAGGTTAACTAATTACACTATACTAAAAATAAAAAGAAAGAAAGAATAAAAAGCTAACTATATACAACCTACTATTTAGGTTTCACACTAACTGTACACTGGAAGTCTAAATAGCTGAGGGACCACTGCAAAAACGATTTGACTTTGGAGGATAACCGATGTACCCTCACATACAAGCATGCCTTCTGAAAAATATGAATTCCGTTTGAAGAACGGAAAGCATGTGTAAGGCGTAAGAAATGAACCATCGCCAATTAAAAGTTTTGGAGGGACGATGGGGGGTTTGGATTGAACGGGTGATGAAAATAAGTGGGGACCGAGAAAATCCGAATAACCTCCCAATGATTTTGAAATTGGAATGTGAGGCGGCGCACACGAAGGCACGAATGCGATCGTGGAAGGCGACTCGAGCAAGTAATCCTCATCGGTGAAAAGGTTTAAAACATTAAAGTTTGAAACCGAATCATCGGGTACTTGTGACGGTGTCATAATAGAGAACGAAAATGGGATGAAAGAAATTCAAACTCATGAGATGAATCATCATCACATGAAGATTGAGTTTCGAAGGAATAATATAATTTTCAATGAAATGTTCTTCTTTGGGGGCCAAAGAAGAAATCATTTCATTGCAAATAGATATTACGTCATTTTCATCCTCACTTTCAATATCTATTACGCAATGGGCAAAGTCAAGAATGGTTTGTTCCAAAGTAGGTACAAGTACCTCATTTGGTTCAAAACATTCTTCGACTTCGAAAGTCTCGGAAGAAAAATCATCGTCGAACTCAAGTAATAAATCCAACTCATGTTCCCACGAACGATTTTCTTCCCGATAACGATTTTCAATTTTCTCATTCTCATACATACGCAAGCCCTCACCGAATGTCATAGGTCGAGGTGCGGATGCATGAAAATGGAAACTTTGAAAATTACCATCGGACTTAAACGAAAACTCATTATTATAGGAATTTTGAAAACTATTCGAATTCGTTTCAAAATTCCTATTATAAGGAGGTAAAGGCCCAAAATCATTATCATCAACATCGAAATTCTAATAACCTAAATTTTGACTTTCGTTATACTCGCGCAAAGTAATATGTGATTTTGCAAATTTTTGGGATTCCAAGTATTGACCAAAAGTCATAGGCTTGCGAGAATTTTCAGAATTATAATAATGATTACCGAAAGAATTGAAATAAGACATGCTTACCCTAAAAGATGGCTTGAAATGGCGAATTCCACAAAGTAAGTGCGCGCGGGAAAAATTCGAGCGTTTCTAAGTGCTCAAATGTGGAAGTCCTGCAAAATATTAGCAAATAATACAAATAGAAAGAAAATAATATGAAATACTAAATCAAATAAAGTCTAAAACAAACTCATCCTCGGCAACGGCGCCATTTTGATTGCGCGTGAGAAGTGTGCGTGTAAGTGCACAGTCGTTATTTTCTGTCTCGTCGCGACTATACAAGCAAACCTAAATTACTTATACACTTGCGAGGCAAGCACAGTGGTAAGTCGGGTATCGAAAATCCACAGGGGCCAGTTGCTAGAATTTAATTGATTTAATATTCTGAAATGAAAGTGTAAAAGGTGATTACAAACTAAAAAGGAAAACATGCATAAAAGGGAAACATTAATCTAGGCGAGGGTATTTAAACTAGATTAAGAAAGCGAGTAAAACTATAGGTTGCGTCGAATATCCCTCACCCGAGTTAATTTGTATAAAAGGGATACATGGGTCGATAAGTTATTTAGCATGCGTCTCGTTTCGACAGTTAATTAAATCAAGGGTTGTCACGCCCCTAAATCCGTATAAAAGCCTAATAAGATTTTGGCATCAACAAATATCCCGTAAATTGCGCATGCAAGGTCGTAAGCATAGGACATACATGATATGCCCCGTTAAATCTCTTAAGCGCAATAACTAGGACAACGTACCCGAAATAGACCTGCAAATACCATCACCAAAGCAAAGAAATGCGTCAACTCGAGTGAGTTCAATTCAAACACAACCTAATTTAAATTACCTAGAAAGCATATTAAAAGCGCGGTAAATAAACGCGATAAAACTACACTAGAAAGCACGGGAAAAAAACACGTAAACCTGATTAGAAAGCATGTAAATTACACTACAAAGCAAGAAACAATGAAATACAACTATATTAAATGGAGAGGGTGAATGAATAGTCAACTTACAAACCCAAAAGGGTGTCAATCCAAGAAGAAATGAAGAAGAACTAACCAAAATCACCCAAACCCTAAGCTATGCTAACCTAAAACGAATTATATATGTTTATTACATCAAAATTGGTATTTATAGTAAGTTGGAATAAATAAAGAAAAGAAAAGAGAAAAGAAAATAAAGGCCTTGGTCGATCGATCGATCAAGAGAAAATTTTCCACTGTCGAGAAGGATCGATCAATCGACCCTTTTAGTCGATCGATCGATCAAGCAGGGCAGATCCAAGGCAGCACACTGCATTGCCATTTCTTCCTCTTCTCCTCCTCCTCTTTTGGTTTCCAAGCTTTTCTCGTCCGCTGAAATCACCGTAACTTCTTCATTCTGAATCGGAATCGCGCACCATTCCCGGCCACGTGAAGCTAACGAGGAGGGCTACAACTTCCGTGTAGATGTTAGGCCAGGTTCCTGTAATACCCCGTACTTTTGGCTATATTTATTTTTGGAATTAATTAATTAAATGCGTATTAATTGGAAATTAATCCGGGTTATAAATACTAACGAGATGCGAGTTGGTATTTGATTATGTGCATACATGTTTTGATTTATGTATTTGGTATTATAAAAGTTGTCGTGAGATTTATATACGGCATTTTAGAAATTTTGTTGAGACGCGTGGGACCGCCGCGTCACGGTATAATATTTTGATTATAAAAGTGAATTTAAAATCTATAAATCGTATGGTCGTTTTGAGTGCGCCAACACGTCCAGAAGGGTCGAGATAGTCAGAAAACACTAGCCGGGGGTGTAGTTTGGATTCCGGGGTATTTTTAGGCCATACCGGCATCATAAAGGGTATTTTGGTAATTTTACATTTTTAGGAATTAAAAGTGACGAAAATTAGAGATGTAAATCTGATGTGGATTAAACCCACTAAGCCCATTAACCAAACCATATTAACCTAGAAGGCTACGTAGGTTATTAGAAGAGTTTTCTAAGTTCCCAAATCAAAACCCTAGCCACCTTAAGCCACCATTGGAGAGGAAGCTTGGAGAGAAGAAATTCTGCAGAAAAGTTCTACCAAACCTACACCAAACTCAGAGACAATCAAGGCAATTGACTTTATTCCATTTAATTTCAGAGAATGTCTTTTCCATGTTAGAAATTGAGGAATTTTAATTGTTCTTGAAAGATGAATGAAAACCCATGTAGTTTGGAGTTTAGAACTTGGAAATTTTGAAGAGAATTGCATGTAGAATGATAGGTAGATGATTTATCTCATAATAATTGTGATTAGAAGAGATTAAAACGAATTAAATTCTGGGATTTGATGATGATATAAACCTAGGGTTCATGTTCTTGATAAAATTGGGGAAAAGTATAAAATCTTGTGATTTAATGATGTTTAGGATGCTTTAATGTATTAAGAGATGTTAGTATATGACCTTAGCATGTTATAGTATGATTAGAGGACTTAAAACTCTGTTAGAACGATCTTTGGAGAAGGATTGAGGTGTTAAAAATGGTGAGAAACGTAACTTAGAAAATCTGGGACGAATCTGGCAGCTCGTTAGAAGCCCCTACCCAGGTCGTTCGAACGAACTCGTTCGAACGAGCTTCTAACGAGTTGACCAGTCGCTGCTAACGAGAAGGGGTTTCGTTCGATATCTCGTTCGAACGAGATATCGTTAGAAGGTACAGTTCGTTCGAACGAACTGGAATCTCGTTCGAACAGCCTCGTTCGAACGAGACTTCTAACGAGTTGGCAGAGGAATCTCGTTCGAACAGTCTCGTTCGAACGAGACTTCTAACGAGTTGACGGTTTGGTCCTTTTTGGACTGTTTTGATTTTTGGAGTCCCGTAAACTTGTTCGAGGATATAGATAACCTTCCTTTGATGATGTAAGGATAGATTTGGGACTTTTGGGTTATTACGAGGAGTAAACTATATACGCGAGTTATATTAAATGGACGGTTTGGGTTGAGACGTGAGTGTCTACTACGACGTGAGAAGATTATGGCGCGTATGATTATAAACCGGAGTAGTATAAATTGTGATAATTATAGTTAGTACGAGAATGCGATATGTACTACGATTAAACTACGGTATTACTAAGACGTGTGTTAACTTAGTATTGGTATATGAATTGTGTGTATGACATACCTACCATACTTGCTATCACGGGAGGTTTGCGTTCGCTTAGGGCCCTCTAATCCTTGTGTTGCCCGGATTTAGACTGGTTACCTTGATGAACATAGGTCATAGAAAGACTTATTGGGATATTAATAAGTCCGCTGATCGTAGGAGCGTAGGTATGTGCGTGACCTATGTGATGTGACTGTGTTCGCCTCCATTGTTTGTGATGTTGTTATCTGTGAACTATTCGTGAGAGATTCGGAATATGTAATCCTTATGTACGTGATGTACCGGGATGGATAGCAGAGTATGTGTGCACCACAGCTTAGTTCTCGGGGTGCTTATATTGTATATTTATGTTGTGAATAATATACACTTAATTAATGGGAACCTTCATGTTAATGTTGTGAATATAATTACGGTAGTGTTTCGAGAAATATAACGAGTTAACTGATAGTGATATATATTGCATATTGAGCATCTGAGTTTACGTTAAACCCCTACTTAATTACGAACGTTATAATGTTAATAGAACCGAGTAATATGGATAGGACCTATGATAGTCTAGCTAGAGATGATGTCACTTAGCTAGTGGTTTGCGTCGTTATAGATGGGTACTTACGTTAGGAGTGCACAGTTAGACGAGAGGTGAGAATATCATGTGAGTGCACGTCCTAACATGTACTTTGCATTTAATGTTTTAAATGTTTTTAAAGCACTTGCAGGTTTTTAAAATATAACTCCACATTCGGGCTCTGACCCGTTTGCTTTTCAAATCTTTTTCTTGTAAAACCATTTTAGGTGCCCAGCCACAGGGACACCAAGCATAGGATTCTCATTCAGGTGACGAGCTGTAGCTGTTTGTGGAAGCTACGGGGATTTTCTTGTAGACGCTTCTATCTTTTGGATTCCAGAGTCACTATCTATCAGTTGTAGGGCATGTTGCCCATTTCTATTAGAGACATCTTTTACATTACAGTTTTCAGACTTTGATTGTATTGTTTTAGCATTCGGTTATTTATTTCAGTATGGGTTTGTAGTGAGGAGTTTTCCTCCAGACTTTATTTACACTATGTGATGGTTATTAGTTTTACTTCAGTATGGTGAATGGCGTATTTATTCTTTATTACACTTGTTGCATGTTAATCGGACTTTAATTAAAATTTGGCACTTACTTTTTAAATACTAGGTGGTTAGTAAAATTAAAACGTTTTTGACAGTGATGCTATTAACTGGACCAACTTGGCATTTTGAATTAATTTAATAAAGGAGTAGCTACCCGGTATTTAATTAGTCGGGGTGTCACAGTTCCCAAGCTATGAAAAGACTAAAATGCCCTTAAACATGGGATCGCGTACGAAAATCGAGCGGAATGCGTCTGAACTTCACACTTAGCATCCAATTACCTATAAAAGCTCAATTAACCCCTGCAAAACATGTTAACGTAGAAATTCGAGGTTGTCTAGTTAACGAGCATAAATATAGGAAATAAAATACTCGAGGAGGCTAAAATGCATCCGTTCGGAGGATGAAATACGCAATATTTGCGTATCATCAGTAAACCACAAAAAATAATATGTAGAAAGGGGATAAATGCTACTTTGGTGAGCGAACGATTGCATTTAGAATATGCAATAAGCCCTTAAACCCCTAGGTTACCCTAGTGGATGAGCATCGTCTCGTGAGGGTTTTCAGGGATGAAACCCGCAAACATCAAAGTTTCCTCCAAAATATACCCAAACCAACAAAACAGACATGCTCAACAATAGTGAATAAGATTTCAACATGCTATTAGCATTGTGAATGAATTCACACAAAAGTCCGTGGTTATTAACATTATAGAACGAACTTCATCGAATTGAAGCCTTAAAAGTGGGAGGGGAGCGAGCACACGCAAAATATGATTCGTAAAAAACTTATATAAACCGGATAAACATAAAATCATGGATATATCAATCATCACCGGGCATTACACTCAACAAATGAAATCACTATGAAAGAGAGATAATACATGGGACATGCGGTCATAAAGATTAAATGTAAATGGAAACTACTCCATGCACATGTTACTAATGAAGAACGCTATATAGGAAATAAAAAAACATGTAATCTCAATGAAAGATACCGCTTATTATAAGAGGTGGAATGTATTTTCACAGATTATCAAAACTATTATGACTTTTAAATTGAATTTACTTAAGGTTCACATAGGGCTTTATAGGGTTGTAATGTAGATTTGGGGTTGTGCTAATAAAACAAAGGAAATATGTACGGATTCAAAGTGTTCGGGGAGGAAAACTCGGGATAACGGACACTGGTGGGCAATTTTAAAATTGGAAAATGATTTTCATAACAAGCCTTAAATATGAAATTGGAGAGCGACAAGGATTATTGAACACTATATACAACATATAAGAACTTTCTCTTTCTTTTTCCTTTCTTCTTTTTCTTTTGTTTTTCACTTCTCTTTTTCTCTTTTTCACTTCTTTCTTTTCTTCACTTTTCTCACTCTTGTCACGCTTAATTGCAACCGCAAGACAATAACATCACTCAATCCCAAGTATCATTCCAAACAATGATATGAAAAGTAATATGTATTATTTCTAACTCCAATGTGGAGTTGGTCATGGGATTTTGGGTTATGAAAGGAAAGTCTATATTAAGGCTCAAAGGGGTTGACGAGCGAAAATATATAAGGTATGGTCAAGGCTAATATAGGTAATATAACAAAGATTTCCTATGATCATTTCTTAAAGTTTACGCAATTCTCGAGTCAAAATAACTTTGAAAATCATGCACAAGTAACACATTTCAAGATATAAACTCAAATAATGAATGATCAATGAAAGAATAGAGAGATTACCGACGAATTCAGCATTTTCAAAGAGGAAAGAATAGTGTATAACACTCACAAATGAAGGAAGACTCAAATATCACACGGTGTAAGTATATGCAATGCAACAAAAGATTACCGAGTTATAAAAATCTTAAACCAAATCAATATAACAAGGAAAGTGCATGTGCTTATGGGAAAAGTTTAATTCATGAAGTTATTCGTAATGTCAATGATTTGAGGACTAAAGTCTAATAACTTCTAAAATCAAGAACATGCATCATTGAGTTGTCAATTGGATCGGGCATTTATTGAAATTTATCATTGGAAACAAAGGCAAAATGCCCAACAAAGGAGAAAAAAGAAAGAAAATATTTATAAAAAATTTCAATTTTTCTAAGAAAATCATGCTTTGTAACTAACATGTGATAACTACACAAGAAATGGATATCCCACACCCCCTAACTTAAATGTTGCATTGTCCTCATGCGCATTAAGAACACAACATAAAGATAGGAAAAAATTGATATTATTAAAAATTAGAGCAATCCACGGATAATTACGAGTCCAAAGAATCTATAAAACAAGTTAGCATAATGAAAAGCAATAACAAAAAGTTTAACTAATTACACTAGACTAAATTAAAAGGAAAAGAAAAATTAAAGAAAAAAGAATAAAAAGCTAACTATTTACAATATACAATTTGGGCTTCTAACTATACACTAGAAGTCTAAATAATTGAGGATCTACCCAAAATACAATTTGACTTTGAAAGATCAACAGTGGACCCTCCAAAGAAATCATGCCTCCCGGAAGATATGAAATTCGTTTGAAAAATGGAAGGCATGTGTAAGGCGTAGGAAATGAACCGTTGCCGATTAAAAATTTGAGAGGGACGATGGGGGATTTGTATGTTAAGGGGGACAATACCACATTGATCTCAGGAAAATTGAAATCACATCCCCAAGGATTTTCAATTAGAAGGGGAGGTGGGGATAGTGCAGGTGAATAGCCCATGAGATTAAGCATCTCAAAATAACATTCCCATTCAAGAATCGGTTCAAAGTCCTCAAGACTTTCAACTGGTTCATGTGATAAATTTAGTTGTTCGGGAATAGTATGGAATAAAGGAAAGGAAGGACATTCAACCTCAATACAATCGAAAGAATTAACAAGAGGTTGAAATTCGAAAGTGCTTGGATCACTCTCAACCATTTCTTCCTCAAAAAGGGGTGGAGGTGAAATGCGAGTTTCAACCTCAACCCGATTTTGTAAAGAAATGATTTCATCGAGCATGGAGTTATTTTTTAAAAACCAAGCCTTAGAACTCTCAAATCGGTCATTCAATTACTTAATCATTAACTCATGATCAAACCAACATGAAGACATATCATCTTCTTCTGCGGTTTGCTCACAGCTAACGGATTCCTCGCTTCCCAAAGTATCCTCACAAGGGGATGAGGGATTACTTACATGCTCTTGAATTTCATGCTCAATGCGCTCATTTTCAAGAATTTGTAGGCATTCTCTCATTGTTTTGAGAGTATAACTTGGAAAACTATTCACATAACAATTAAGGTTATCTAGAGAGTTATAGCGAGACATTTCAAAGTAGGCAATTCAACAAAAGCGAGAAGCGTAAAAATTTTAATTTCTCGAAACAATCTAGCACAAGTAAAAAACAAAAGGGTAAAATAAAGAATACAAATATGAATCAAAGAAATATAACAAAATAGTAAATCAACTACAATCTACAACAAAACACTCCCCGACAACGGCGCCATATTGATCGAGCGCGAACCGCTTGTTTGTGTAGAAGCACTATCGTTATTTTTGGTTTGCCGCCTCAATACGAAAAACCTAAACTATGACTACTGACGCGACTGAAAATGTGTCTCAGGAATGTGTTCACTCTAGGCTCAAGTGCAAGCCTGTCGCTCAAGTAATAATCCCAGTAAGTCGGGTATCGATCCTCAGGGAAAAAGGACAACAGAGTTGTGACGACGGGAAGAGACGGAGAGACCCTAATTTTGACTCTAAAAAGAAAAGGAAAAATTAATTTGATTTTGAGATTGATTACAACTAAATGTGATATTGAAAATAAGAAAAGATGCAACTATACTAATCTACCGAAATTAAGAATGAATGATGATTTGAAACTTTTTGTTTTAAATGATGAGAGAAAAAGGACGGGAATACAATCCCCCAACCCTAGTGTAGTGCAGTGATAATATTAATCATAAATTTATCTGATTGATCTGACCCGAAATTTAGTACTCCCAAGCATTATGTATACGAGGTTCAAGCCCGCCTCATACCTAATCTGAGGATGAGTAAATCAGTATCGCGATAGCGACACTCAAATTGCACTCTAAATCATCACGAGTACCCAGGGGCAAACGAGATATAAAGATATACAATTATTGTGTAACTACGCAATACGATCATAATCAATCACTAAATTCATTGGATTAATTTTATACGCACACTAACACATCAGGCTGGGTTCATGTACCCCGGCCTTGGAAAATTTAGCCTAACATGTTGAATTTAATAAAAACAATGATTGATGTGCAGGAATTCATACTTACTCTAAAGAAAATAGTAATTAGATGTAGGAAAGAATTAAAATTAATAATTACTCACTAAAATTAATCAAACAATAAATGAAACAATGAATGAAACTGATACTCACAAAAATCACTGAATAAATATTCAATCTTTGAATTAAAACTGCAGTTGTTAGCTAAACTAGGGTTTCTGGATAAAGAGAGGAAAAAAATCCTACTAATTTTCTCCTCCAATAACAATAATAAATTGGGTTTTTATACCCTACAACAAATTCGGAGTTCAGCTGCACTAGGAGTCTTTTTAGGAAGAGATAGGATTTGCAAATCTCGAAGGCCGGACCAGTCCGGGCCTTAGGCGGCCCGGTCTGCCCCCAAGGCGGATCGGTTCATTTTATTTTGGGGCGAACCGGTCCGGGGGTAGACCGGTTCTTTTTATTTTTGCCTTCTTCGGTTTGCATGCGATCCGGGGGCTTCTGGAGTTTGGCAAAGCGGACCGGTCCGAGGTAAGGGCAGATCGGTCTGCCTATTTGACTTTTTAGCTCTACTTTGACTGCTCATTACTTTTGTTCCGGGACTCCGATTGAGGTGTCGTTTCTTCCAATGTGCTCATGAATGTGATATCTTCAACTTCCCTTTAGATACCTCATCCAAATTTCGAGTGGAAATTATGCTTTTGCCCTTGAGACTTTTCCTTCTTTCTTTCTTTATTCTTCCGGTTTCCTTCTTTCGTTTCTTGACATCAAATACCTATAAAATGACTACAAAATACCAGAAACTCGGTTTACTCATTAGGATCAGTCAGTAGCAAGATTATGAGATAAAGTCAACTCAATTACGTTGTTCGAGGTGCTAAAAGTAACTAAATCAAGGGATAAATTAAGAAGAATTTATGCCTAATCAAACCCCCCTAACTTAGAACTTTGCGCGTCCCGAGCAATGTAAAAGAATCCTAGCAAGGCTCAACTCTTGAAAATCATTTTATTAGGATAAAATACCTTTTTCGCGAGTAAGCGATTGCATTTAGCGTATGCAACAAGCCTTTAAACCCCTAGGTTACCCTAGTAGGACGAGTGTTGTCTCATGAGGGCTTGCAGAGAATATACCCACAAAATTCGACTCAAAGAAAATTCAAAATACGCAAAAATTGTATAATTCAATCCTTTCCAGAAAATAATCATCATCAAGTCATGTTCAATGATCTCAAATCATAGTGCGCGTGTGCGAAGCCAAAAATTTAACCGCAAATTTCCACCGATTGATCATTACGTTACTTATTCGAAAATTCTTTTTTATTTCAATTTCTCACGGAATGCTCTCACAAACGAATCTCTCGGATTGTGGCTATTCTCTCGGTATGCGCGATATAAAGAGTAAATGTAATGGAAGAAAAATCACGCATACAAGTAGAAAGACGGAAATTTCATGGTGAAAGGATCTCATCAATGGATTACGGTTTTAAAAACGGGAACATTGCCTCTTTTTCCGCGCACTTAATATCCCTTATTATCTTTTGGTGTATTAGCTCTCCACGCGATAACCAATTTTGCAATTTAGACTCGGTTAGGACTTTTTCGGGTTCTAAGGTATATTGGGTAAAATGACAATTGTAGGGAGGCTGGAATTGGAAAAGTCCTTAATGATGTCCATTTGTGCTTTTTCCGGGCTATTGCTCATTTTTTCTTCTTTTTCTATTTTTTCTGTTTTTCACTTCTTTTCTTTTCTTGCTATTTTTGTTGAGCATATTTATTTTTTTCTTGCCCTTTTATATGTACTTTTTGGACTTAAATTCTGAATTTTCTAATTTTTCACAATTCCAGGCTATTTGGGTTTTTCAGGTTACCAAACGAAAAGGATAAATTTTATTCGGCTCAATTGGGTTATCAAGGGGATAATTTTTTTCACATCTTTTTTATGGCTAATATTTTTAGGTAACAAATGAGGGCCTACTTCATTGTCCAAAATGCCAATTGCGTTACCATATGCGTTTCGAGATGAATTTACGTTTAGAGATTAATTTGGCACATTTTTTAAGGTAATATTGCACACATTTTTCAAAATCAATCAAAATGAAAGGATTGAGATCCTTGACAACTTTTTAGGCGCTGAAAAGAACTTTGAGTTAACAATTAACTCGGATTGATTTAAAAACTCGCAAAACGTGATAGGCTCGAATCTCACCGGGTTTGTTAATCTCCACATTTATTCGTTAAGTCGTCAATTTTCGCTCAATTTCCATCTTTGGTCAATTTCGGCTTTATGTATGTTGAATGTTTACAACTTGAGACTTAAATTTGACTTTTAATGATATTTTTGAAAAAATTTGAATTCCAATTTTTATTTATTTTGAACAAAAATATTTTTGAGTTTTTCAAAATTTTATGATTTTTTTGAAAATTTCTGGGCATTTTTGAAAATTTGTGAAGTTTTATAGATACACACTTGTGACCCCCCCTAACTTAGACTTTTGCATTGTCCTCAAGCAAAAAGGACTAAAATCTAAATAAGGCAAAATAATAAGTGCGATAAATAAAACAAACAAATAGAGAAAATGCAGTTTTTATTACAACAGGACTGTGTTACATGTGCAGGAAAAAGCATACAACTGTGAACAGGAGTAAAAAAGAAAAAACTGTCGGCACCATATAGAGCTTCACCGGGGTGGGGGATGGGAGGAACCGGGCGCGCTGGGGTCATAAGGGTTATGATAGTAAGAAGGTAGTGGCTCATTAGGATCCCCTATGCGCCGATCGATGTCCGCTTGGAAGCGAAGAACGATGCTCATGTCGCGCTCATAGTTGGTCTGGAAGGTGTTGAAGTTTGTTTCAAGTGCCGACATACGCGCGGATAGGTCCGTGCCCGCCCACTCGAAATTTGGGTCGTCCTCCTCGTCCGCTGACTCCTCATCCGCGCCGAGATCTCCCATCTCGACATCCTCATCGGCTGGCCCTGCTTCTTCCTCGCTCTCGCTCGAGGCAGCCTCCTCTTCAAGATCATCACCCCGCATAGCCCGGAGGATAGCTAGCTGTTTGGCGCTTTTGGTGCGGGTCCCTTGTCTGAAAGGACCGGGGAGGCGCGTATGGTCACTCGGCGCCGCTATGCCAGCATCCTTAAGGATGGAAGTGATCAATCGGGCATAAGGAAGTGGGGTGATGCCCTTCTCATCCGAGGACGCGTTAATGATGTCCGCGTATAAAGTGCGGCCCAAATGGATGGAAGTTTGGGGGTCGAAGAGATGATATGTCAAGGTAGCTTGCCGAGGTCGCATGGCGGAGTCGTTGGACGTTTGCAATAGGTTGGCGCACACAATCTGAAATGTGAGGCGCGCCTTCTCGTTTAGGCGACCAATGGCGACGGTTTGCCCCTCCCAAGGCACATTCGATGCAATTCGGGCCATGATAATGTCCTTGTCGACCGGGGGTACGTTTTGGCGATATGTAAATTCCTGGACGTCTGGGACGTCAAACTCGGCCAACTTGGCCTTGAGACGGGCCAAGAAAAATGGAATGGGAATCCCATCCACAAAAGCTTCGTCCTCGAATTGGCCTGTCCGGACGAGGGTACCATAGAATGCGCGGACTTCGGTTGCCCAAACCGCTTCGTGAGGTTAGTTGAGGAATCGGGACCAGCCCCGAGCCATGAATAGGGCGGTGACGGAGTTGGGCAGGGATTCCCATTGGACAGCGCGCTCCATATGGAGTTTGCGGCCCAAACCGAAGTATTGAGTGCACCATCGCTCCTCTTGGCGGGAGTGGAATTCACCGTGACCGGAGGGTTAGATCACGATGGAGTCTTATTTGGTGGGGGCAACACGGGGGGCCATGGAAACAGTAGGGATTTATTACTTGAAACACTAGAGAGGAAGAAGAGAGTATTTGGGTTGAAGGTGTGAGGATAAGGGGGGGTTTGGAGGTGTATTTATAGTGGAAAGGGGAGGGGAGGGGTTGGTTTTGGAGGGAAGGGGTTTGGAGGGAAAAGGGGATGGATTTGGGAGGGAAAGGTTGGGGTTGGGAAGAGGAAAAAACGGATTGGAGGGAATGAATGGGATTGGGGGGAAAGGGGGTGAATCTTGGGAAGGGGAGAAGGCAGATCTGCAGAAGGCGGACCGGTCCGGGGTAGGGGCGAACCGGTCCGGCCCTTTGACTTTTCAATCCCTCGACAGGCGGACCGATTCTTTTAAAAATAAAAGGAACCGGTCCGGGGTCGGACCGGTCCTCCTTAAAAAGGAACCGGTCCGCCCCAGGGCTTTTGGACTGGAATTCTCCTAATTCGGTTTCGAGCTCTCTTCTTCAAAAAATTTCACTTTCCAGATATACTCTCTATCCAATTGGAATAAAAACCCTCAAGATTTCACTAGTCAACATCCTTTTTACTCAAAATTCCCGAAACACACGAATGCTTCTCCCGAAAGAAACCTAATCCTAACGACTCTCAAAACACACACGACTCTCACCCCATATGCGTCGGGGGTGCGACGACCTTACTTCAACAGCTCACTCAACCCCGTAAACGGGGTCCGATAACCAGATGGTGTCGACTTCTTCTGCACACGCCTCTAGATATAGCTTTAGGCGTTGTCCATTCACTTTGAATGTATTTCCCCCTTTTAAATCGTCCAATTCAACAGCTCTATGGGGGAAAACATTCTTCACAACGAACGGGCCAGACCATCGTGACCGCAACTTGCCCGAAAAGAGGTGAAGCCGAGAGTTTTAGAGGAGAACTTTTCACCCGGGGAGAAAATCCTTTCGTCGAATGATGCTATCATGAGCGAGTTCCATCCTCTCTTTTGAAATTTTAGCATTATCATACGCATCATTGCGTAGTTCTTCTAACTCATTCAATTAAAGCATGCGGGCTTCACCGACCTTGTCCATGGCATAGTTCAATTGCTTAATTGCCCAATACGCTTTGTGTTCGAGCTCAACGGGAAGATGGCAAGGTTTGACATATACAAAGCGGAAGGGGGACATGCCGAGTTAATTCTTAAATGCGGTACGATAGGCCCATAGTGAATCGTTTAATCTAAGTGACCAATCTTTCCAGGTAGGATTGACGGTCTTTTCGAGAATGTTCTTGATTTTTCGATTCGCTAGTTCGGCCTGCCCATTCGTTTGTGGGTCATAAGTCGTTCCCACCTTGTGAACGACACCATACTTTCTCATGAGCTTCGCGAATGGCCTATTGCAAAAGTGGGTGCCATTATCGCTAATTATTGCTTTCGGTGCACCGAAGCGGGAAAGTATGTGTTCCTGATGGAACTTTATCACCACTTTGTTGTCATTAGTCTTGGTAGCTATAGCTTCCACCCATTTGGAAACGTAGTCTACCACGACAAAGATGTATAGGAATCCAAAGGACGGGGGGAAGGGTCCCATGAAGTCAATACCCCAACAGTCGAATATCTCAATAATGAGTATGGTGGTAAGAGGCATCATGTCTCGTCGAGTAATGGCTCCCATTCGTTGGCACCTATTGCATGATTTGCAAGCATCGTTCATATCCCGGAAGATTGTGGGCCAATAGAGGTCGCATTGCAGAATTTTAGCGGCCATCTTTTTCATTGAAAAGTGGCCTCCACAAGCTTTCGAATGACAAAGCTGGATGACTTTTGGGATCTCATCATCCGGTACACATCGTCGGAAGATTTGGTCTGCGCAGTATTTAAAAAGGAATGGATCATTGTAAAATAACATGCGCGACCAAGTAAGAAACCTCTTCTTATCTTGCGGTGTCCAGTAGGGAGGGGCGGCTCCCGTGACAAGATAGTTCACTATGTCCGCAAACCATGGATACGAAGAGGTAGCAAAAAGTTGCTCATCCGAAAAGTGTTCATCTATGGGTATGGGATAACTAGGTACGTCGGACGAAAGCCGAGATAAATGGTCAGCAACGACGTTTTCTACTCCTTTCTTATATTTGATGGAGAGATTGAACTCTTGTAGGAGTAGGATCCACCTTATGAGGCACGGCTTGGCATCTTTCTTTGCAAGTAGGTATTTCAAAGCCGCGTGGTCGGTGAAAACAGTAATAGGAGAACCAATAAGATATGACCGAAATTTATCAAGGGCAAAGACTACCGCTAGCAACTCCTTCTCCGTGGTAGAGTAGTTGAGTTGAGGTCCGATAAGAGTCCGTCTAGCGTAGTAGATGACATGAGCTTGCTTATCTTTTCGTTGGCCCAAAACAGCCCCGATCGCGTAATCGCTTGCATCACACATAAGTTCGAATGGTAAGGACCAATCCGAAACTTGCATGATGGGAGCGGACACAAGCATGTTTTTCAATTTGTTAAAATAGATTTGGCATGCTTCCGTCCACTCAAATGGGGTGTCCTTCATGAGTAAGTTGCTTAAGGGCCTAGCGATGGCGCTAAAGTCCTTAATGAACCTTTGATAAAACCCCGCGTGACCCAAGAATGAGCGCACGTCCTTAAGCGATTTTGGTGGGGGGAGATCATCTATGACATCCATCTTTGCCCTATCAACTTCTATTCCTTTGGATGATACAATGTGGCCAAGAACTATTCCCTCGGTGACCATGAAATGGCACTTCTCCCAATTCAGCACTAAGTTCTTTTCCACACATCGGGTAAGTACTTTTTCCAGTTTTTCTAAATAATAATAGAAAGAGGTGCCAAAAACGCTGAAGTCATCCATGAACACTTCGAGTCCTCTCTCGACCATGTCGCTAAATAAGCTCAACATGCACCTTTGAAAGGTCGCGGGTGCATTACACAAGCCAAATGGCATACGTTTGTAGGCAAATGTACCAAAAGGGAAAGTGAAGGTTGTTTTCTTCTGGTCAAGTACATCTACCTCAATTTGGTTATATCCGAAATAACCATCAAGGAAGCAATAGTAAGGGTGGCCCGCCACTCTTTCAAGCATTTGATCAATAAATGGCAAGGGGAAATGGTCTTTCCTAGTTCCCGCATTGAGTTTTCGGTAATCAATGCAAACGCGCCACCCGGTGGTGGTACGTTGGGGGACTAGCTCTCCCTTGGCATTCTCAATCACAGTCATACCCGACTTCTTCGGGACGACTTGAATAGGTCTTACCCACTTGCTATTCGAGATTGGGTAGATGATCTCGGCATCCAACAATTTGATTATTTCGGTTCTCACAACTTCTTTCATGTTGGGATTCAGTCTTCTTTGCATTTCTCTAGAGGGTTTGACATCCTCTTCGAGATGGATCTTATGAGTGCAAATCAAAGGACTTATCCCCTTCAAATCATCTATGCACCAACCAAAATCACTTTGGTGCTTCCTCAGAATTTTCAATAATTTACCCTCCTGACCTTCATCTAGGCTAAAGGAGATAACAACAGGAAATGTCTCATCCTCTCCTAGGTAGGCATATTTAATATGGGAGAGGAGTTTCTTTAATTTGAGGGTTGGAAAGTTTTGACTGGAGGTAACCATGTGTGTGTCCCTCGGAGGTAATTCCTCGAATCTAGAAACCCAATTAACCTCTCTCACGTCCTCGTCCGACGCATTATCATCGAGTAGTTCTCTCAACTCCCCAACTTCCCACTCGAAGTCGGTGTACGTCCCCTCACCCTCGTGTCTCGCCGCTAAACAGGACTCTAAAGCATCACCACAGTAATTCTCCTCAAAATACTCCTCTACTATCTCATCTATGAGGCTCACCGTGTGAAGATCATCTGCCTCCCCTGCATTTTGGGCTATGTGGAAGATGTTGGTTTCCAAGGTCATGTTCCCAAAGGTGAGTTGCATTCGCCCATTCCTAGTATTGATGATTGCGTTAGCCGTAGCTAGGAAAGGACGCCCAAGGACGATGGGAACATGGTTACTTGAGTTGAAGGAGGGTTCTGTGTCCCAAATGACAAAGTCTACCGGGAAGTAGAAAGTGTCAACTTGGACGATCACGTCCTCGACTATGCCTCGTGGAATCTTCACTGTTCGATTCGCTAATTGGAGAGTGACTTTTGTGGGCTTAAGGTCGCCCAAATCTAGTTGCCTATAGATGGAGTAAGGGAGGATATTAACGCTTGCTCCCAAGTCAAGTAAGGCTTTTTCGATTTTATTCTCTCCAATGATGCAGGATATGGTGGGTGCACCGGGATCTTTGAATTTAGGCGGGAGATCATTTAGTAGAATGGAGCTCACGTTGTGGGCTAGAAAGACGTTCTTTTTTACCTTCATCTTCCTTTTTACAGTCAACAAATCTTTGATGACTTTGCCATAAGCTGGAATTTGTTTAATGGCATCAAGAAAAGGTAAATTAAGCTTGACCTGCTTTAGCACTTCTAGCACGTCTTCACGTGGGTTTCCTCTATGGGAGGGAATCAACCTTTGAGGAAACGGTGCCGCGGAGGGCGGTTTCACTACTACCTCTGTCCCACTAGCATCTTCTTGGTCACTCTCATTCAAGGGGACATCTTCGGCCTCTTTCGTGTCGGGCAAAATCCCCTTGTCTTTTATTGTGTCGGGTGGGGGAGGTGATAAATCAACGACTCTCCCACTACGAAGAGTGGTCACAGCTTGACATTGCTCCTAATGTTTAGTGGAGGTGGAGCTAACACTAGTTTGACCTTGGGGAGGTCTTTGGCCTTAGGCAGGAAACTTGTTCTTCTCTTGAACACTCAATGAGGATTGTATTTTTGACAGATTAGCATTTATGCCACCAATCAGACGATCATATTTGGCATTGATTGCGGTCTGGCTTGCGATGAATTGATTCATGGTATCCTCGAGAGTTCTCCGCTGTGGCGGGATATAATTTCCTTCAGGTGGTGGTGCATGCACATGTCCTTGCATGTGTGGAGCTTGTTGAAAGTGTTGTGGTGGAGGAGGGGCAACATGCGAAGGAGGGTTCATTACGGCATGTTGTTGCCCATAGCTAAAACTGGGATGATTTTTCCATGAAGGGTTATAGGAATTCCCGTGCAGGGCACCGAAATTACCCTTAAATCCTCCTATACCACTAACTTGCTCCTGAAGCTTTACTTTGTAGGTGGGTATCGTCGGACATTCCTCAGTTGCATGGCCCGCCTCACAAATAGCACACACCCTCTCGACGGGGCTCGGTATGGATCCAGATAGCCCTCTCCCACATATCCCTCGTAGGTCTCTCATCTCTTTATCAAGTATATCAATTCGACTGTCCGCTATAGAATTCTTTTCTACATGATATAGGCCGGATGTTGACGGAGTGGTGGCCTCTTGACGATTTCGATTTTGAGCATTAGGGTCGGACGTATCCCAGGATTGGGTAGTCTCGGCAACATACCTCAAATGAAGCTCTGCATCTTAGGCGTCTAAATCGACAAAGGGACCACTTCCCATGGTTTCAACAAGTTGCTTGGAATTGAGATTCAGCCCATTATAGAGAAAAGAAATGATTTGTGCTGCATCAAATCCGTGATGTGGGCATGAAGTAACCAACTCATTGAAGCGCTCGTGACATCGATGAAATGGCTCATTTTCAGATTGTCTGAACGATTGAATTTGAGCCTTTGTGGAAATTGTTCGATGTGGTGGGAAGAATTTCTTGAGAAATCTCGATTGTAACTCGTTCCAAGATGGAAACGAGCTCGGAGGTAAAGACCATAGCCAGGTCTTAGCTTTATCTTTAAGCTAGAAAGGGAAGAGTTTGAGGCGGATCACCTCTTGGGTGCAGGTTTGATCATTGAGCGTATTGCACACATCCTCAAATTCCCTAATATGGAGGTATGGCTTTTCAGAATCCATACCGTGGTAATGTGGTAGCATCTGGATCATTCCATTTTTGAAACGGAATTGCCCGGCATTATACGGGAGTATAATGCATCCCGGAGTGACAGTGCGCTCGGGATATAGAAATTCTCTCAGCGGGCGGTACGGGGGCTCTTCCTCACCGGCGGGTGCATTACTGTGTTGCGACATCTCTCTCTCACTTAACGACTCGGTGCTCTCACTGGGTGTGCTCGAAGTGTGCTCGGAGGTGTGTCCTAAGAAGGTAAATGGAGTGTTATTGGAGATTGAGTGTGACGGTGTGGGAGGCGGGATCCAGAAATGTGGGGCGTTTGGAGTGTGGGGGCTATCTGGGTTATACTCAACTGTTGGATTTTCGTGAATGCTGGTTGGAGTATTATAGGGAGTGGGATTTTGCATTAAAATCTTGTGAGAGATGGTGGTGAATCTTTTCGTGCTTTTTGAAATTTTTTATATGTTTTTGGATTTTTGGAGATTTTTGGTCAAAGCTTTGGATTGACTCGATCTAATCCTAAGTCTACCTAGTTCCCCGGCAACGGTGCCAAAAACTTGACGCGACTGAAAATGTGTCTCAGGAATGCATTCACTCTAGGCTCAAGTGCAAGCCTGTCGCTCAAGTAATAATCCCAGTAAGTCGGGTATCGATCCTCAAGGAAAAAGGACAACAGAGTTGTGACGACGGGAAGAGACGGAGAGACCCTAATTTTGACTCTAAAAAGAAAAGGAAAAATTAATTTGATTTTGAGATTGATTACAACTAAATGTGATATTGAAAATAAGAAAAGATCCAACTATACTAATCTACCGAAATTAAGAATGAATGATGATTTGAAACTTTTTGTTTTAAATGATGAGAGAAAAAGGACGGGAATACAATCCCCCAACCCTAGTGTAGTGCAGTGATAATATTAATCATAAATTTATCTGATTGATCTGACCCGGAATTTAGTACTCCCAAGCATTATGTATACGAGGTTCAAGCCCGCCTCATACCTAATCTGAGGATGAGTAAATCAGTATATCGATAGCGACACTCAAATTGCACTCTAAATCATCACGAGTACCCAGGGGCAAACGAGATATAAAGATCTACAATTATTGTGTAACTACGTAATACGATCATAATCAATCACTAAATTCATTGGATTAATTTTATACGCACACTAACATATCAGGCTGGGTTCATGTACCCCGGCCTAGGAAAATTTAGCCTAACATGTTGAATTTAATAAAAACAATGATTGATGTGCAGGAATTCATACTTACTCTAAAGAAAATAGTAATTAGATGTAGGAAAGAATTAGAATTAATAATTACTCACTAAAATTAATCTAACAATAAATGAAACAATGAATGAAACTGATACTCACAAAAATCACTGAATAAATCTTCAATCTTTGAATTAAAACTGCAGTTGTTAGCTAAACTAGGGTTTCTGGATAAAGAGAGGAAAAAAAAATCCTATTAATTCTCTCCTCCAATAACAATAATAAATTGGGTTTTTATACCCTACAACAAATTCGGAGTTCAGCTGCACTAGGAGTCTTTTTAGGAAGAGATAGGATTTGCAAATTTCGAAGCTCGGACCGGTCCGGGCCTTAGGCGGCCCGGTCTGCCCCCAAGGCAGATCAGTTCTTTTTATTTTGGGGAGAACCGGTCCAAGGGCGGACCGGTTCTTTTTATTTTTGCCTTCTTCGGTTTGCATGCGATCCGGGGGCTTCTGGAGTTTGGCAAAGCGGACCGGTCCGGGGTAAGGGCGGACCGGTCTGCCTATTTGACTTTTTGGCTCTACTTTGACTGCTCATAACTTTTGTTCCGAGACTCCGATTGAGGTGTCGTTTCTTCCAATGTGCTCGTGAATGTGATATCTTCAACTTCTCTTTAGATACCTCATTTGAATTCCTAGTGGAAATTACGCTTTTGCCCTTGAGACTTTTCCTTCTTTCTTTCTTTATTTTTCCGGTTTCCTTCTTTCGTTTCTTGACATCAAATACCTGTAAAATCACTACAAAATAACAGAAACTCGGTGTACTCATTAGGATCAGTCAGTAGCAAGATTATGAGATAAAGTCAACTCAATTACGTTGTTCGAGGTGCTAAAAGTAACTAAATCAAGGGATAAATTAGGAAGAATTTATGCCTAATCAACTACACTCGACAAGGGAGTATAGCAACCAGTCCGGGTATCGAGAATCCATAGGGAACGTTCGATAGATTTTAATTGATTTATTATTTCAAGAATCAAAGTGTAAAAGATGATGGGTTTAAAAAGGGGAAAAGGAAAAATAAAAAGTTAACTATGCTAAATAAGATTAAACAAAGAATGAAAACGAGATTAGGGTCACATCCCCTCCATAGGCTAAACAATGCATAATTAGGATTTTAATTCAAAAATATTTAATCGAGGATAATCAATTCATTATAAACATAACACATGAAGGAATTTCATCCAAAAATAAGAGATAAACATTTAATAAAAAATGGTCACGCGTGGATTAAATTCGGAATATCACAATAAACACTAACGTTGCGTGATAAAGAAAATTAAACGCATAATATTCCAACTTTAATACCCGATATTTCAATTAAATGAGATTTTATACAAAACCTAACTTTCGGAGCTCGAGACCCATTAGTGGTGGACACATGATCCCAACCCTTAAACTAGGTACTAGACATGAATAAAGTAATTAAAATAACTAATTAATAAATGAAACAACCAATAAACTATCAACAACTAATTAATCAAACAAGAAAAGTAACTACAAAGCAAGAAATCAAAGAAGTAAAGCATGAATTAACTAAATAAGACAATGAATAGTAGAAACTTACATTAATGGGTATACTCCCAAAGAGAAATAGAGGAGAGGGAAGGTCCACAAAAATCCCCCAAAATCTCATTTTCTAACCTAACTAATGTTTAAAAGTGATCTCCCAACTTAACACAATATTTTTTTTATAAATATCCAAACAAAACTCCACTTAAAAAATGAAATTTGCAAACTTTCTCGCATTCTGAATTGATTTGGCATTTGGCCGAATCGATTCGCCTAAGCAGGTTTGTAATTTTGCAGCTTGGATCAACAATACGAAAAATGCCATAACTTCTTTTTTATAACTCAGAATTAGGCACGGTTGGAGGATACGCGAAGCTAACTCAGAGGGATACAACTTCCAAGAAGACATTAGGCCTAAAACTCAAATGATGGAATGACTAAAATCCCCTTGAATGTGCCCTTGAGTGTGATTTGGAAGACAAAACCGTCATAAAAATGCCATAACTTCTTCATTATACATCGGAATTATGCACTGTCGGTGGCCACGCGAAGAGAAATCAAAGGGCTTCAACTTTCATGAAGAGTGAAAAACTGTTACTAAAACCGTTTAAAACAAGATTAAACTATTTATTAAGTAACTCCGAACTGTTTTTTTAGGAAACTCTTTTCTTTAAATCAAATCAGTTTTAATCACAAGATGTGTTTAATAAAATATGCACGAGATCAGTTCAAGATTTGTAACAAGTTTTGAAAAATAAAACAGAAACAGTTTACATCATCACACCAGCAAGAATGAGATGAGGAGATGTAGAAAGATTAATGACAATAGATTTTTAATGTGGTAAAACCTCACCCAACTGAGGAAACATCCACGACTCCCTCTAGGGAGTAAAAAGAAAAATCCACTAAAACAAAATATATCAGTTACAAACTATATAACACACATGCACACAAATCAGTCCTATACAAGTTTAAGAATGTATCCACTGGTGTCCTTCTAACTTTTCTGCAGTTATGATTGCTGATGTGGTTCTCCTAGTTTGCTAACTTCCACTTAGTTCCAGTCTTTACGTCGACTCTTGTTTCAAGATCTTATTACCAACACTTTTAGTGTTGTAGTGTGTAAGTGTTTATGATGGTGCTCTAACACATGCATGCACACAGTCATGCTTATTTTTACAAACAGTTCTAACAAATTTCAAATTTGATCTATATGCTGTGATTTTCAGTTTCTCTCTTCTTAGGAAACTTAAACCTTATTTGACCTTTAAAACAAACCCAGAATCCACGTCTATCTTGCTCAAAAGACGTTTCAAGATCTTAATCAATTTCAGGATTTTAAAAATGTTTTTGAAATTGAAAATCGCCAAGTATGATTCCAACTAGATTAAAGGTCTTGTTTCAAAAGAACTAGAAACAGAAAATGATTTTATTGATTTTGAAGATGAAAACATTTACAGAAAATAATCAACAAAAGATTTCTCAAGATGAGAAACAAAGAATGCAGATCTAGGTTTAATATAACATAAAATGACCAGATCTATGATTTCTATGAAACAGAAATACAGATCTAACCTAATGTTTAAGTTGGACACAAGATCTTAAAACGAAAAGGTTACAGCACGAAACAAGTTTCAAACCAACACTCAAAAACTCTCAAACACTCAGGGTTGGTGTTTGGTATAAACTGGTTTTTAGAAAAAATGGTTAAGGTTTGAAGAGGTGTTTGGACTAATAGGGATTCTTTTCTCTCTCTCTTGTTTCTCTCTCTTCTCTATTTATTCTCTTCTCACTAGAAATGACGAAGTGGAAAAAACTTGTCAAAGGCTAAGGGTTGGCCTCTTTTTATACTGGGTTGAGAAGGATCGAGAAGGAGGTTCGAAATCAATAGCTGAGATTAAGTCTTGCCATATTGACTTCCATCCAACGGTTTAAAATAAGCGGTGAGTTAAGTTGCTTCTGATTGGAGGATAGAGGTTCACGTGGATTGGGACAAGGACGCATGCAGAGCGTTGATAAGTTCAATCCAAGGGCTGTTAATGAATACCGATTTTCTCTCTTAAAAGAAACACACAACCAATAAATAGGAGTGCGACATGTGTAAGGCAAATAACAGACCACAAACGCGCATCACAAACTAATTACATAGACACCCTTACGGTCTCCAGCGCTTTCGAATCCTACCCAAGTGAACTTTATAGGAATAAAACTAACAATCAGAAATTATAGAATGACCCCAAAATTTTTTAATTCCAATTTTATTTAAGAAAAAATTGTTTTAAAATCATTAGAAATTCCCAAAAAATTATTCAAAATTGTTTTAAGGGAAATTAACACACACACAAATAATTTATGCAATATATGACCAATGTATGCAGTCCTAATGTGTGTGAGTGTTTGTAAGTATACCTTTGATCATTCAAACAAGAGGAATGAATTGGATTGAAGGTCTGAGGCTCTTTGGTATCTAGGGGAGGGACTCAATTTTGTCACTATTTCCAAACTAGATGAGCACTTATACAATGTAGACTCAAGTGAGTTAAGAGTATAAGGTGCTTCAATATCCTCCTTTGGAAATATGAGACAAAATCTACTTTGAGTCAACTTGGACTCGTAGGGAAACAAATAGAAAAGGTAAAACCTATTTTTATACAAAAATTCTATCTACCCATTTCCTAGAAAAGAAAATTACATAACTCAACTAATTACAATTCAATACCCTATTACAACTGTTGCGAATAACTGTACAGAGTCCTATAAATAATCACTAAGTTCAAGCTTTTTAGAATATGAACAAAATAAATGAACACTCATAAGACTCAAATTTCTCCCCCATTTTGTCTCAAATGGACAAAGGGAAAAAAACTATACAAGTCAAAGAGTTTATTCAATAAAAACTATTCCTATCGATTTACACAAGGAAATAAACCTATTATAATCCAAAGGTTTGGTAAACATATCTAAGAGTTGCAAATCAGTAGGAAGATAATTGATTTCTAATTCCTTAGTCTCAACTAATTCGCGTATAAAGTGATATCTTATTTTTATGTGTTTTATTCGCAAGTGGTAAATAGGATTTTTAGAGATATTGATCGCGCTTTGATTATCACAATAGAGATGTAGTTGTTCCTCTTTAATACCATAATCACTTAACATTTGCTTAAGCCAAAGTAATTAGGCACAGCAGCATCCATCGGCTATGTATTCAGACTCAGCTGTTGATAAAGAAGTGCAGTTTTATAGTAGCATGCTTCTGATGTGCTCTTACTATCATCAGTATACCCTACCCAATCAGCATCAGTGTATCCTATTATAGTGCTAGGAGTATCATTGGTGTACCAAAGTCCTAAATTTAGAGTGCCTTTAATGTATTTTATAATTCATTTAACACAAACTAAATGGCTCTCTTTAGGGTTATTTTGATAACGGGCACACACGCAAATAGCGTACATAATATCAGGACGTGAGGCAGTAAGTTATAGTAAGGTTCCTATCATACTACGATATAAAGTTGGATCTACGGATTTTCCAGCTTCATCCTTAGACAGTTTGATCGTAGTACTCATGGGAGTTTTGGCATCTTTTGCACTTTCAAGGCCGAATTTTTTAACAATCTCTAAAGTGTATTTTGATCGCGAAACAAATAATCCTTCTGAATTTTTTTTGACTTGAAGACCCAAGAAAAATTATAACCCCCCCATAAGAGACATTTGAAATTCTTTATGCATAATTTCAGAAAAAGATTTAACTTCTGAGGGGGAAGTTGATCCAAAGATGATATCGTCAACATAAACTTGAGCTATAATGATATGTTTTTCGAAATGCTTGATAAAAAGGGTTTGATCATTTCCACCTCTCTTAAAACCTTTATCTAAGAGAAAATTGGAAAGACGCTCATACCAGGCTCTTGGCACTTATTTTAGGCCATACAACGCCTTTTTAAGAGGAAAGACATGATTTGGATATTTAGGGTCAATGAACCCTTTTGGTTGTTCTACATAGGTCTCCTCAGTCAATATTCCATTAAGGAAGGCAGATTTGACATCCATTTGGTAAAGCATAAAATGTAAGTAGCAAGCTATGGCAAAGAGAAGACGAACAGATTCTAAGCGAGTAACAGGAGCAAAAGTCTCGTTAAAATCTATTCCTTCAACTTAAGAGTATCCTTGAGCAACTAATCTGGCTTTATTTCTAATGACTATCCCACTTTTATCAGATTTATTTTTAAATATCCAACGTGAGTCAATAACCTTTTTTTATCAGGCTTAGGTACAAGATACAAAACATCATGAATGGTAAATTGAAGAAGTTCTTCCCACATTGCAGAAATCCAATAAGGATCATTCAATGCATCATTTACATTCTTTAGTTCCACAAGGGAAACAAAACATGCATAATGAGCATAGTTTCTTAATTGAGATCTTGTACGTACAGGTTCACTAGGGTTACCAACAACATTATCTATAGGATGGTCTTTAGAAACCCAATTAGGTACTTCAAGTGTCTCAATTGGTAAAGAATCATATATTTCTGGAGAGTCATTTTCTAAAATATTTTCAGACTCTTCCACAATACTTGGTTCTCCTGTCTTACTCTCTACAGTAGTGTCACTTATAATAACATTTATAGATTCCATTAAGGTCTTAGTGCGAAGATTATAGACATGGTATGCTCTACTGTTAGAAGAATATCCTAGAAAGATGGCTTTATCTCCACGAGTCTCAAAATTGGATAAGTGTTCTCTGTCTTTGCATACATAACACGTACTACCAAAGGTTCTAAGGTGCTTAAGATTGGGCTTCTTCCCATACCAAAGTTTGTAAGGAGTTTGTTTAGAATTCTTTCTAAAATAGACCATATTGATAATATGACACGCAGTATGAATAGATTCTACCCAAAAATACTTAGGTAAAGTTTTGGCATGAATCATAACACGTGCCATCTCTTGAAGGGTACGATTCTTTCTCTCAGCAATACCGTTATGTTGAGGAATCTTGGGAGCACTAAATTCATGTTTGTAACCATTATAGTCACAATACTCTACAACACCAGTGTCTATGAATTCTCCACCTCTAGCACTACGAATACTATTTACTTGAGTATTTTTCTCATTTTCAATTCGAAGTAAAATCTTCAAAAAGGTTTGGAAAGTGTCAAACTTTTTTTTTAAGAAAGCTACCCAAGTAAATCTGGTGAAGTCATCAACCATAACAAGAATGTAACTGTGTCCAAAGAGACTAACCGTTCGAGAAGGACCCATTTGGTCCATATGGATGAGCTCCGAGGGTTTAGAGGTAAGGATATCTTTGACTTTCTTATGAGGGGATTTAACAATTTTTCCTTCCTGACGTGATCCACAGACAATATTAGAAATAGGTTTGATCTTAGGAATACCTCTAACTATTTCTTATGAAGACAATCTACTAAGATTTTCGTAATTTATGTGACCCATTCGATTATGCCGTATCTCATTGTCATCCATTCTGGCAATGTTACAGACCTCAGCACTGTTTTGAACAGTATAACAATTATTCGGAGTCCTGAGTCCTGTAATAATGCACTCACCTTTTCCAATTAAAATTTTGCAATTATTCTTTGTAAAGTTGACACTATGATTTGAGTCACAAAATTGCGAGATACTAAGTAGATTAGCCTTAAGACCTTTTACTAGAAGAACATTTTCAAGTAAAGGTAATCCTTATTCTCGGAATGTTCCTTTACCAATGAATTGAGATGATACACCATCACTAAAAATAACTTTTCCTCCAGCAAAGCTGGTTTTGCTTAAAAGTTTGGTATCATCCCCAGTCATGTGCTTTGAACATCCAGAGTCTAAATACCAACCAGAGGGAGCGTGTTCAGCTTTTAAAGCAGTAATCACAATATTACACTTTATTTGGGGTAATAGTTCATCTTTTCTAACCCAAACATCTCTTGTTTTCATTTTGCACTTATTTGCTCTCATTTGATAAAATTTGCGAGCATTAGATTTTTGTTGAAAGATGTTTTGCGCATGAGGTTGAATTTTATGATCAGCATGAGTATTTGGCTTAGGAAAGTGTCTAGGAATCCTTCTTGGAAATGATCTTTTAGGTTTGGTCTTTCTCTTTCTATAGTTAGAGTTTTTATCTGGTTGTCTAGGAAGAGCATAATTGTTACGGCTTCTCTTAGAATAGTTAAAGTTTTAATATACAAGAGTACTGTAGACAGGGTTGACTAAGCATCTAGAGTATCAAACTTCAAAGGAATGACCATATAAGTCACAGTAATAGCAAAATAAATTGCTCAAAGATGGTATCTCCTTAGGAAAGTCTCTAAACATTGGCTTCATGGAATTTTTGGGTTGAACCTTATTTCTAGGGAGTACAGTTTGAAAGGCAGAATCACTCTTCCGAATAGGGGCAGACATATTTAGCCTTAGGTGGACTTTCACACTTAGAGTAACTAGATTCCCCAATATCAAAATTTGATTGTTTTTCATCAAACTCATTTTTTAAAGAATGAAAATCTGGACAAGTTTCTATAGGTCTTTTGCCTCCTGACACAAACTTGATTGGTTCAAGGTTTTTAGTTTGTGTCTTCAAATTTGGGCAAAACCCTATTCCAGTTCAATCATCAGAATTGATTTTTGAATCAGCAACAAAACCATCAAAATAGTTTGAATTATTTTCAAATTTTGTAATTTTTTTAAAAATTGTTGTTGTCTTCTCTTTGGATTGTTCCAATTCTAATAATGTACCTTTATATTTTTTTCTCCAGTTTTTCATTTTCTTCAATCAAATTCTTTAATTTTTTATCAAAACTTTTGACTTCATTTTCATGAGTTAGACATTGGGTAGTATACTCTTCAGCATTAAGTTTAACCATCAGACTTAGGTCTTCTAGTTTCTTAGTGAGATCATTCACTATCTTCTCTAGTCTAGTGCTTTTTTTAAGAGTTTTTGCATAAAGTGTGTGAATATCAGGGAGGTCTTTAGTGTCTGAGTCACTAAGTGTAGTGTGTGAAATGACCCCTAAGGATTCAATTCTTGAACTCACGCACCCATTGACATCGTCATTATCGCATTCCCTTTGACTCACACACCCCGTGGTAGAACTAACAATATTCTTAGAAATTAAAGCATCTAAACCAGTAACAGCATGATTTATAACAACATAAGTAGAGCTATTATCATCATTCTCATACATAGGCATATCATCACTGTAGATTATCTTAGCAAAGAGAGACATGCAACACTACACCAAATCTGCCCATTTGTCAAGGTCATTGACCTTGACAAATTCACCTTGTCAAGGTCAATGACCGTGACATTTCGAGGCGAGACAACTTTTTTTGTCACGGTCGTGTCACGGTCATTGACCTTGACAAAAAACTCGCATTTTGTGTCACGGTCGTGTCAAGGTCAATGACCGTGACACGTTTGTCACGGTTTATAACCGTGACAAAGCCGTGACCCCAATTGTCACGGTCATTGACCGTGACACGTCCGTGACAACTTTGTCGCGGACTTGTCACGGTCAATGACCGTGACAATTCTGGGCAGAATTTAAAAAAAATCTGCTGGGCAGTATGGCCACCGCCACTGCCCAGCAGTATATTTGTACCTGTTATAGCAACGTTGTACCTGTTCCAAACATCATATATCCAACACAAACTAAAGATAATGCAAATATATATTCATGACGATATAATCCAAATATTCAAAGTAAAAACAATATACATGACGATATAATCCAAATTTAATTAAAATGGACAAACTTAAAAATAATGTTACTACACTTGGATAAAACTGAGGAGGTGAGTAGGCCACACGACATACGAATTGACGCACCCACTAATATACGTCGTGCCGCATTGTTCGCGCAACCACAATAGGGAGTTCTCCTTCCCGGGTATGACATGCGTGACGAGCACCCTGGACTCCATCTCTTGAAGCACACGTCCATGGACTATTCCACCCTCGACGATATTCGGGTCCCTCAACCCCCGCCCTATCCGCTGGCCATCAAATACGTCCAATATGAACACGCTCGGCCAACCAATTGTCGACAATGGTCTGTTGGAGGGCGTCAAATAGGGAAGTGGATCGTCGAAGTACGAACGTGTCGGTGATGAAGCAGCGAGGTCCACATCCTCGTCATCCTGCGCCTCGTCCTCCCGCACCTCCTCCTCCACCGCCTTCTCCTTCCCTTTCCCTTTCCCTTTACGGTCTCCACCCAACGTACGCTTCATGAATGCGTACATATCTTGGACCGTCGCCTCCAAACGGGACAGCTTCGCGTCGTGTGAATCCACCGTTCGAGCCAACCCGGTGTCGCTCGTCTCCAATCCGATGATCCTCGATTTGGCCACCCGCGAGCTCACTCCCCTTGTCCTCCCTTTGCGATCAGAGCCAAGAACTTGGCTGAGTGCGTCTGTGGACAAAGATGCCTTGTCGGCATCAGACTGCGACTCATGCACTTCCTTAAGCTTTGCCTGAAATGACAAAAATCACATGATTAGTAAAATAAGTAAACTAAAAAATTATAACGTAATTAACAATAATTAAACTGTCGGATTACTTACAATCGTGGCCGCGACGCTCGGGGACACCTCCTTGTCCTTCCCCTTCTTCATCCGAAGAGCCACATAAGTATCGAGCCTATGTGGCTTACCCCCTGGCCCACTCCCCACCCCCTGAAATAAAATAGAGTAAAGTAAAATTAGTAAAATTAGTAAAATTAATATCCAATAATATATTTCTGTAGTTATAGATAAATTAAATCTTACCTGCATCCTATGCTCCACCTCAGCGTAAGAGGTCCGACCGAAGTAGTGCACGTCCGTCTTTTTAGCCCGATTTTCCCTCCCCGATTGGCGAGATGCCAATTGTCGATCCTCGATCTCATTGTCAATGAACTTTTGCCATTGTGCCAATGAGATCGGCTCCTTGGGCGGGACGGATCCGCGCCATTGTAAAATGGACTCTCGTGTTTTTCCAAAGTACCGTGACCGCATATTTTTCTTCCACGTCTTGTGTTGCTCCCTCAACTGCTCCAAGACGGAATCGCGTAGCTTTGGATCCAAGTTGAATTGTTCCTGTCCAACAAATACAATGTTAGTTGCGAATAAATATAAATATAAATATAAATTGAAATATTCATATAAATATTACCTGTAGTGCCGCCCAAACAGCTAACTTGAGCTCATACGGCACCTCCTTCCAACTCATAAACCCCGGGCCGATGATCGTCTTTAGCAGCACGAGGGATCTCGCTAAAAGCTCCGACTTGTTTTCGACGGTAATCCCAAATTTTCCATATTTGGGGAGCCTAGCGGCGGAGGAGCCCTCGTCGCCTCCGCTACCACCGAACCCAGACGACATCATCATAAACAGCATCATCATCTTCGCCTTAACATCTGAAGGAGACATTTTTGCTGTAAAAAAAATATTATTAGTACAGATAAAAAAAAATGTTAATAGTACACATTTCGTTTTACCTAATTGAATTAATAGTACAGATAAAAAAAATGTTCCATCTATATTATAACGTATATGTAAGTTCCGTCAATACCATTTCGTTTCAATTTTGTAATATTATGTTTTTTCCAAATATTTAAAGAGTTATTAAATGGGTGCCCCACCCCCACCCACCGCCACACACACACGCACACCTACGCACCTACGCGCGCACACACACACACACACCACCCCCACCCCTACATATATGTTAGTTGATGCCATTATATTTTTACCCTAATTAGATTCTAAGGTTATCTCAATTTATATTTTAAGTTCGTATCCATTTGTGATGTTCAAGTAGTTTGAAATGTTGGAATTATATACTATTACTTTGACCATTAGTTTGTGCACCAACTAAATTGAACATCACACACACACACACACCCCACCCCACCCCCTGCCCCCCTCCCCCACCACACACCACACACACACACACACACCCCACCCCACCCCTACAAGTCTAAGGATGTTCTTGATTAAACATGGGAAATCTCATATCGTTTGCAAAAAGTTCATAGATTCTTAATCCCTAGGGTTATGGATATTAAATTTCTTTCACAATCATTGTGTGAATAGGTATGAGATCATAATTTGGAGGAATTCACGTCCAAGAAATAATTTGGATTGTGATACCCCTTGATAGACTTATATGTTTTGTTTACCTGACCGATGAACTATTTTATAATCCTATAGAATTAAGTTTTAGAATCAAGGAATTGATCAGATATTCATTAAAATCGGTTAGTAGAAAATTTATTTAACCAAAAGGGTATCGAAAACATAACGTGGGGAATCATAATATACCGTAATCAACTTTAATAATAAGAACACATTCTTTCGAGTGATTTATAAATAATTAAATTTGAGTGCAATCATGATTATTTAGTGGAATGAATCGTGATTAAATAAATAAAGGATATAAATTAGACGGTTATAAATTGGGATTTCCTAGTATTTACTTTGAATCCAGTTTATTTATTTATCTTTGGTCCCTAGTATAGTCATTGCCCAAGTAGTAGGAGCGAAACTCTATAAAACCCTAGTTTAGCTAAAGCCCGTGAATTATACCTATATATATTGTGTAAGCGAGGATTTTAGCATAAGAATCAATTGTGGAGGGTTAGAGAGGGAGTGAAAAAAATTATACCTATTCACACACACACACACACACCACCCCACCAAGGGCGGACCTAGGTGGTCCCGAGAGTGGGCGGCCGCCCACCCCTTGTTTTCGGAAATTTTTGTACAGGTATGCGCAAAAAAATAATATTGGGGCCTATGTGTAAACTCTAGGATCGGAAGGTGTATCTGTTTGTTAGTGTTTTAAAGCTAAGGGGCAGAGTATGTAATTTATTATACTTAAATAGAAAAACACGGAAGAAACATTTTACCAAAACCCTAAACAGAAGAGTAGAAGTACCAGGAAGAGAATGTTTTTCAGGTAAGTTATTTGTTAAGTATATAAAACTTTTTTATTCAAATGTTTAATTTTTTAAATTAAATGTTAAAAAGTATTTTTGTATTCCTTCAAAGGTTTAAATCATTCAATGTTAGGAGTATTTTTGTGTTCATTTGTAAATATTTAGGAAACTAACATTATTCAATGTTAGGAGTATTTTTTTCTCAAATCTTTAAATGTTAGAAATATTTAGTGGTATGTTAGAAATTAGGGGTATTGTATTTTTGTGTTCAATATTTAGGGGTATCGTATTTAGGGGCAATGTTAGAAATATTTAGGAGAATTTTCAAATTTCAGTGTTATTTTTTCAGTTAATTTTCAATATTGAAGTATAATTTTCTTATAATTTCAATGTTAATCCTAAAAAAATTGCCTTTGGGGCTACCGCGCCTGAACCCCTACATTGCTCGAAAAATTTCGCACCCCCTTACTAAAAATCCTGGGTCCGCCACTGCACCCCACCCCACCCCCTGCCCCCCTCCACCACCCCCTCCCCCACCACACACCACACACACACACACACACCACACCCCACCCCACCCCCTGCCCCCCTCCACCACCCCCTCCCCCACCACACACACCACACCCTACCCCACCCCCTGCCCCCCTCCACCACCCCCTCCCCCAAAACACACCACCACACACACACCGCACCCCACCCCACCCCCTGCCCCCTCCACCACCCCCTCCCCCACCCTGCCCCACCCCGTCCCACCCCCTGCGCCACCCCCTCCCCCACCCTGCCCCACCCCGGCCCACCCCCCACACACGTTCTGCTTTAAAAGGAGTTTCCTAAATGAGTTTATTTCGGAGTTTACTTAATCTTTAACTCTGTGTTAAAAATTAGTGAACAATTTTCACCTTTTACCCCTAGGGTTTTTCCCTAAACCCCCACAAGGATTCTCCCCAATGTCTTAGCACGGAATAAGCTAGCCTAATTAGTTTTTTTGGTTCATTTGCTTTATTTTAATCCCATTTAATTAAAATAAACATAAGCACGTCTAACAATTATAATTAATTATACATTCTACCTTTGATATTTTATTATTAAAATTTCAAATTCCTTTTTATTTATTATTTTAGCTATTTTTTATTCTAAAAAATAGAAGGTATTACATTAAACCCCCAAACCTTTAAAGTTTATTATTAAATTTGCACAATATATAAAAATATTTTTTCAACCCTCTAATTTTAACCCTAACAGCACCACCACTTTATCTTTCACCTCTAGGGTTGGCAATATTTGACACGATAACCCGTTTATGGTAATAACCCGAACATGACCCGAATATGACACGATTAGCTTGTATAGACTTAAGATTACCTAAAACATATAATAAAATCAAAATCATCACGACCCGAAAATGACACGACTAACCCGACTGCCACCGCTACGCCCTACCAGATTCTCTCTCTCTCTCTTTCCTATTCACCATCACCACTACCACCACCACAACTATTATTACCCTAACTTTTTTTTAATATTATTAATGATATTAATTAAATTTTCTATTTAAAACAAACAAAAATGGAAAACTTAAGCCTTAATATACTAAAAAAATCCAAAAATCTTAAACCCATAAAAAATGGTCGACCCTGTGCATTCGGTGACCCGTTACCGGATGTACCCATACACTCAGTGGCTTCTCACCGAATGTGTAAAAATAAAATAACAAATAGAAAATCGTACACTCGGTGGGAAGTCACTGTTGCTAAGGGGTTTGTATGGTTGAAAGTCATAGTGGGTAAAAGGTATATACAGTGACGTCTCATCGTGGAAAAGATGCCTAGGACTATAGAATCTAGGATGGAGGACTTACATCATCTCTTTAGATCTGATGAAAGCGAAAGAGCCCTTAAAATTCAAATAGAAATTGACTTTTGGGCCCACTGTGGTCTCTCAGGGCAGGACCTTGTGGTTGCGGGGCTTCCATGGTGACTTCTCACTATGGGCAGGGGATTTATACGATGATTTCCCACCGTGTGCGAGGGATTTATTCGGTGACTTATCACTGAGTGTGTATTAATTTTAATTTTTTAAAAGTATTCACATTTGGTGAGAAGCCATCAAATGTAGAGGGTACATCTTTGTGATGGACCACCGAATGTGCGAAGATAATTATTTTTACTGGGTTCATTTTTTTGAGTTTTTTTTGGTATATTAGGTTTTTAATTTTAATTTTTTATTATTTAAGTCAAATATTTATTTAATATAATTTATATTATTTATTTTTGGAAAAAATAAAGTTAGGCTTAAGAGGGTAGTGTATATACCTTTTTAACCCTAACTTTATTTTTTCCAAAGAAAAATATAATATAAATTATATTATATAAATGTTTGACTAAGAAAAAGGGGCTAAAATGGAGAATATAAGTTTAAATAAAGATTTAAACACCCTCTTAATGCAAAATTGCCTTGTTTTTTATGTTTGAACAAAATTTAGGTTGCGTTTTTTTTAACTGAATCTGAAGTATGAATTTGAAATCTGAATTCGAAAAACTTATTTATTTGTATGTATGAATGAACATTTGAATGAATGTATTCAGACATATTTATATTGAGAGTTAATTTTACCTTTTAATTTTTACAAGTCAAATATAACCAGTAGTATTTTAATCATTTAAGAAAAATAAACACTGTTTTGATATCTATTAAGGCTGCGTTTGTTTTTCATCAAAATTTGAAGTTTTTTAATCTAAAAAATGTGTTTACTTTTATGTTTGAATGAACCTCTGAATGAATGTATTTAGATTGATTTTGACTTCAGATTTTGCCTCTTAATCATTAAGCGTAAAAAATAGTTGTTAGCCTATTAATCATTAAATATATATATATATATATATATATATATATATTTTCTTAAATTTGAGTATTTTAGATTCAAGCTTAAGAGGTAAAAACAAACCACATAAGTCTAAATTATTGAGATTGAGACGTAGGAGTCATTTGTTTTTACCTCTTAAGTCTAAATATAAACCATTCAGACTTATAAGGTACTAAATATTGTTTGTTTTTTTAAATGATTGAGAGGCCAACGGTTATTTTTTACTCTGAATGATTATGAGATAGAATTACATCTGAATTCTTGATTTAAAATCTACATCAGTCCAAATATATTTATTCAGATGCAGATATAAAAATAAATATATGTTGACTTGAAATTGAGGTTGCGTTTGTTTTTACATCTGAAGTTTGAAATTTGAATCGGAAAAATATATTTATTTTTATGTCTGAATAGACCTCTGAATGAATGTATTTAGACTGATTCGGACTTCAGATTCATACTTTAGAGATCATTTATCTCTTAATCATTTTGAGGCAAAAACATTCGATAGCCTCTTAATCATTTTAAAAAAATAAGGGGCTTTTACTGTCGAGTCATTGGACTAATAATTTTGGACTCTAAACCCAGGCCCAACAAATTTTAAATGATTAGGTCCAAAATATAAATACCGTTGACTTAAAAAATGAACACACTTCACATAATTTAGGTGCCAAAAGTGTGTATCGTTTGTTCAATAAAAACCCTAAGCATATTGTTTCTTCGATCAAAACTCCAAAATAATTCTCATTCTCAATCAAATTTTGGTCCAACAACAACCTATAAATACTCTTGAATTCCAAAACAAACACACTTCACAGAAGTTCAAGCGATCAAAACCCTAATCATGGAAATTCTAACAAACGATTTACATTCTCAATCAAATTCTTCCAAACAAAACTAAAAGGTATAAATACATGCTTATATACAAGTATTTGATGTAATTTATTGTGAAATAAATGTAATACTGTGTTCTTATATTTTGTTCTTAAGATTATACCATGCACTCTGTATATGTTGTGTTCTTAGCATTATATTTCTGATATCACCTATTTGTCCTTGTATTTTGAGTGTTATGTTATGTATTCCATGTACTATTTTTGTGTCCTTAGGTTTCATATAACTTTTTTCTTATTTTGTTATATATTTTGTGTTCTCATATGTATAAATTTGTAGACATTATAAATGGACCGATGAAACACTTTGTGTTTGTTGATGATATGAAAAAATACAATATGAACCTAACTTGTACATTTGTTGCCCTGATTTTAAATGCAAAACACACTTTTTGCATGTTGATTTCTTATACATTTATGTATTTCATGATTGTACATTTTCTCTTGTATACTTCATTTATTGAGGACTGAGAATATATACATGATTGGAATATGTACATACTCTTTGAATTTGTATAGGTCCTATATTAATTGTGGTTCGCTCCAGTGTCATTTATTTAGGAATGCTAATATATACATCTTCTGTGTATTTTTGCACTTCCTATATTAATTGTGGTTCCCGCCAGTGGAATTTATTAAGGACTCGCGGGAGTATATACAAACTCTATGTATTTTTATAAGTCGTATTTATTGTGGTCCAAGCCAACAACATTTAATAGTTTGTATATTATTGCGGCAGTATTGAATTGAACAAAATATGCATGTACTTCATATATTATGTGCGTACTTTATGAAAGTACACGCATAATACATAAAGTACATGCAAAAGTGAAAATGATTTGCTCCAATTGAATGTGCGTGTACTTTATGTATTATGCGTGTACTTTCATAAAGTACATGCATAATACATAAAGTACACGCGTGTATCAAATAATTTTGGTCAATCAGTAATGCGTGTACTTTATATATTATGCGTGTGTACTTTATGTAATTTTGGTCAGTACACTTATAATTTTGGTCAATACAATGCGTGTGTACTTTATGTATTATACGTGTACTTTAAAGTGCACGTATAATACATAAAGTACACGTACTTAGAAAATAATTTTGGTCAGTACAATGTACGTGTACTTTATAAAAATATGCGTATACTTTGAGTTTATCCCATTCCCAAATAAATAGTATAAAAATGAACACTTAACAATAAAATTACATTAATTTAGTCAAATTTGAATGTTCGTTGAATTTATATAAAACTACTATTACAATAAATGAATTTAAGAATATTATAAGGAATCAAATTGGTTTTTTACATGTGGATCTATAATGACCCGTTTTACTACACCTAGAGCAAGTAACTTCTCTTATTATGAACTCACCAACGGATTTTATTCTCTTATATCTTGTCCTCCATGTAGGTGTCTTTGTTAATGGAGGAAGGATTGCTGGATTTTCAAGTAAAAGAATGTTTAGGGACATCAAATCAGGATGAAGAACTACAGATGATGAGTATGATTTTTTTTAGAAAAAAAACTTATAATAAGCCTCAATATGATCATAAATACTTCCACCTATCTTCTGTACGACAACAACGACAATGTAGCTGCCAACTCTTACAGGAGCAAATTCCTTGTTCTAAGACAACCGTGGCCCGCACATCTGAATGAACTTTGAATTTATGTTTACTTGAGCGACTAATATTCCAATGTCTACTTTTATTCCAATTTTCAGTCAGTAGTTTATCAAAACGAGGACACAACTCATTTGACCATGTTTCAGATTCAACAAGTTTGTTTGCATTTAAATTCATAATCTTTATTCTCATTTTGTCCATCATATTCATTATCACTAAATGCCTTTCCTATAGGATCCAAGAGTTTAATGATTCCGCAACACTTCATGCTATGTCACCATAATATTTTTTGGTGCAATATGCACAAGACCAATTCTTTGGAGGCAAATTACTCAGAAAATCAGCAACACCAACTCCACCTTCCTTCTTCATGGCATCAATCTTTTTATGAAATTCATCAACTGTTACAGCATATGCACAACGCATAAAATCTTGAACAAGCTTCTTCCTGAAGTTCACACTCCCTCGTATTTTCTTCTTTATATCTCCCTGTGAATGATGTATACAGTAGGAAGATGCAGGCATTGGAAATACCTTTGAAATACCTTCAATATGACCATTGTTCCGATCGGGTATGAATATAATGTTTCGATCTTGATGAGATAGTGCATCATGCAAATTAATGAGAAACCACATCCAATTATCCTTCGTCTTCGAATCAACAACTGCATATGCAAGAGGATAAAGGTCTGAAATTATAATGAAATATATCAGTACATATAATATATATGATGAACTCAAAAAATGATGTCACTGGCACGGACCAATAAACACATAGGTTATACAAGAAAATAAATATATTTGTAGAGACAGGCTATACAAATGTAAAGTATAAACATATTATTCTTGTAATTTAATATATATGGGTGTAATTTATTATTTCATTTGACCATTATAAATAAAGAATCCAAAAGTTTACGCAAAACATTACAAAGTACACGTAAAGTGTAAACATGATTTCACGTGTACCTTTTAGTGATATGTGTGTACTCTGCACTGTTGGCCCAAAATAGATAAAGAATCCTAAAGTACATGCATGACACTACAAAGTACACGTAATATAGAATAGAAATTCATGTGCACTTTTTAATCTAATGCGTGTACTTTGGGATTCTATACAAATAATAAAAATAAACCTCAAAGTACACGTGGAATAATATATAAAGTACATGCATATATTCACGTGTACTTTATAATGTCATGCATGTACTTTATATTCTGTCAAAATAACATACAAAGGATGCCAAAATAAAGGCATAATATTGTAAAGCAAACTTAAATATTTTACATTTATCATTGTTCCCATTCCTTGCAGTTGTCGATAAAATCGTTCATAGTACTAGCTCTTCAAAAAGGCACCATCAAGAAAAAAAATAGGTATGCAGTACTGAAATCCATCAATGAATCCTGCAAACATTACAAAAATTCTTTTGAATAATTTTCTCTCCGATTCAACGTCAAGAATGCAATGCAATCCTGGATTATACTGCAATAGAACTTCCTTGTAACCATTAATTAATGCATAAGAATCTTTCTCATCACCATGCAACTCAACAACAACCATTTATTTGCCACACCATGCATAATGATAACCTATATCAAGATCGTAGTTCTTCTTCATATCTATAACTACATCAATTGGTCTCAACAATGGTTTATCCCTTAGCTCATCAACAAGCAATGTCGAAACCAATTTGGAGTCCATCATTTTGCTTGATGGACTACGATTACACCCCTACAAGCATGCTCATTGTTTAGACTTCTTATATAAAAGTAACCATTTGCTGTCGATATAGTGAAGTATGAACTCGCCACATGTAATTCTCCGTACTCCTTTTAGAACACTCTACTATCACCCGAGTTTTATCATTCTTCAAATATATATACTTGAAACCAACCTCAACAGCATACCTTCACAACTTATCACGAAACTCAACTACACCTCTTTCGAAACACTTCTCTTCATGACTAATATATGTCCTCCAATCATTGGATATATAAGCTTTTGACGTACTCAGCTCCACACCTCTAATATAAACATCACTTTCAACTCCACTACTAATATCAATTGCAGTAGATGATGATATATAGTATACCCTCTCTCTACTTGTACCACTGCATTCAATCCTCTCGCAACTTGTATAACTGTGGTAAACCCGTTCACTAATTCTATATAAGTTATACCTTTTCAACATATTCTAAAAGTTTTGATAATTCGACTATATCATAAGTTTCATACTTCATCATTTCACGTAAAGTTTTTATTGGCCATATCTACGGAAGTGTGTTGATAATTGCATTTCTGACACTAAACATATTAGGACGTATGCTTTCTCTCCTAAGCCAATAATAGATGTTAACTTTATTATGCATATGTTTTCTCACAGTAGAGTCTTAATGCATCCTTATCCTTTTCAGTTCTATCCACAAAGGATGGATTTTTCTTTCTTCGAGTTCTAAAAACTCTACTAACTGCATCGCATTACTTGGATTGTGTTTTATGAAAACCCTTTCAACTGCTTCATCCCAATTTTGAGGTGATGTGCTTAGTATTGATTGAAATAAATATGCTTCAGGTATATTCCACCCATAATCTCGTAAGTAATTGCATTGTTTGATTTTTCGATAGCCGTGCTGATAAATTGACGTGTTCTCTATAAAAGACATGTTTTGAAAATCGTTGTATGTATATACAATATTTGACATCCTGAAAAAAAAATAATAAACTTTTGAACAAAAGACAGTATGAATACATACTACGAAATAATTAAAACATGCTATTATACATAACTTTCAAGTCAACAGTTAAAACAACATAACATGCTACAATTAAACATCTACTCCTATAATGTGTTTAATAATTTTGTTTAATGGTTATCATCCAGAATAGACTGAATCTCGATAGGTGCCTCTAGTCATCTACTGATGTAGTCAAGCACTTAGGAGAATGTAAAACAACAGACCATGGATCATTATTAGGGATCTTTGCCTAAAACACTTGCTTTAAGTTTTGGAATGCACAGACGAATGGCTCATCATTCACATTATCTTTACTCTTCAACTTGACCAAATCAACATTCACCATGTGGGTGTCAGGGTCGACCATACATGCATTCTTGTCCTCCACTCTCACCCAATCACAGTAAAATACAGGTATGCTGAAAGATATATAATCTAATAACACAATTTGTTTTATAATCCCATAATACGTCATCTCAGCTTCTATCAAGTTTTTATCTTTCGCGCTTGCCCTGAAATGAGTTAATGCTTTATATGAAATGCCACTATTTTATTTCCCAATGAGTTTTAGCTTGTGTGTGCTTTAAGAGAACACAAAAACATTGACACGATATTGTCCAAACTCCTTGGCTACAAAACCAGGCCCATTTGTTAAACGTGCAAGCCTCATCGATACTTCACCAGCTGTCAATAACTGAAACCAAGAAAGTATTTGCATTGTGAATATGTTGCAAAGACAGTAAATAAAAGTGAGGTATTACTGTAGTCACCTCGGAAGCTACCCAATGCTTAAAGTCATTGTCTGCGCTCGCGCCTCCCTTTTTCCTCTTAGCACGCCCACACTTATTATATTTCCTAGGTTAAAACACTAAAAATATTAATTTATAATGAATATAACATCGAACATATTACATTATTTTACAAAACATTTTAAATAAACTCACATTTTCCATTTATCTATGTCTTCATGCATCTCGAATACATATCGAGCCACCTGGTTATATTGTGTACTTGTTAGCTTCACGACCTTACCTTTCCCCGGGGACTCCTCATCCGCAAACTCTTTTAATTCATCAATAAAGCATTCACGACCTCCAACGTTTGGGTTAGGCATATATTCTTTTGCATACAAGGAAGCCTCTTCCATAATGTACTCCTCAGCAATAGACCCCTCAACGGATCGTGTATTCTTAACGTAATCTTTACAAGTTTTCATTAATCGTTCGAACGGATACATCCATCGGTACCTTACTGGTCCACATAAAAGCGCTTCATCGCATAAATGCACTAAAAGGTGGATGCTTATGTCAAAGAATGAGGGAGTAAAGTACTTCTCCAAAACACATGTAGCCTCGGCCATAGTTTCTTTCGCTGCCATTATGTGCGTCCTGTTGACAACTTTCTCGCATAATAGGGAGAAACATAAGCTAATTTATAGAATGGCCCTTCGAATATCCTTGTGTTAAAAAAAGTGTCCGAACAACATAGGGATGAGTTGCATTATCACATGCCAATCGTGAGACTTACACTTTTTCAAATCTTTTGTTGCATCGCAGACAATCCTGCGTAAGTTGGATGAGAAATTAGAAGGGACCTTCAATCCCTTTAATATTTCTAAGAAAATATTTCTTCCTTCAATGCTCAAAGTATAAGATGAAACTGGCATATGCTTTTTTCCACTGTTTGGATCTTCTTTCAACCATAATGATCTTCTAATCTTCAAATCACGAAGATCTTTACGACCTTTTTCTCCATCCTTGGAATGAGAACCACCAATGCATGTGCCTACGAGATGCTCAATAATATTTTTCTCAGCGTGCATTATGTCTATTACATGTCGCACAGGATGTTCTTTCCAGTATGGCAAATCAAACATTATTAATCTCCTCGACCATGCCGTCTTCACATCAACATCCTTTCTTTTACGCTTTTGGGCCAAAATTATGGGGTATTTCCCCCTCAACTTTTGATCAACCTTTAATGACCTTTCTTCAATTTCCAAACCAGAAAGTCTTGGCGGAGGTGGCCACGTCTTGGTGCCTTCTGGGAGAAAATTGCTTCGTATTGACCTGAATTTGTGACTTTGGGGCAGAAATCTCCGATGACTATGATAAAAAAGTTGACCACTTTTCTTAAGCCAGTTGGCTTCAGTCTCCTCTCCACATATAGGACAACCTAGGTAACCATGTACATTGCACCCAGATAAGGTCCCATAAGTAGGAAAATAATGAATTGCCCATATCAACATAGCTCTCAAAGTGAATTCCTCCTTTTTGTACGAGTCGAGCGCTCTCACACCTTCAACCCATAACTCATTCAATTCATCTATTAGTGGAACTAAGAAAACATTATTATCACTACCCGGTGCTTTTGGACCTGGTATCAACAACGATAAAATTGAAAACTCCTTTCTCATGCACAACAACGGGGGCAAATTTAAAGGCGCCGTAAACACAGGCCATATACTCTTATCTGTGCTCAATTTGCCAAACGGGTTAAACACATCGGTTGATATTCTAAGGCGAACGTTGCGTATTTCTTTAGCAAAGTTTGGGTATTGCTGATTTGTAGATTTCCACACAGATGAATCAATCGGATGTCGCATGAGATTCTCACCCACCTCCGCTCGACCATGCCAAGTCATTACCTCTGATATCCAAGGTATAGTGTAAAGTCTTTTCAATCGAGGACCTAAAGGGAAATACTTTAACACCTTCTTAGGTATTTGCGTATCTACATTTAACAAACGTTTATTATGTACTATCATCGTATGTTCATATCTATGTTCCTTACATACAGGACAAGCCCGTTTGTCCTTGTGCTCTTTATAGTATAAAATGCAGTCATACTTGCAACAATGAATTGATTTGTATTTCATACCCAAACCTTTCAAATTAACCTTTCATGATCGGATAATTGACTGGCAGTGTATTCTCTTTGGGGAGCAAATCTTTTGTCCAGAGGAGTATTGTCGTCACACTTTTTCCTGACAAGCCAGATTTGCTCTTTAAGTTGTGCAACCCAACCATGGCATATAACATTGTGTGGTCGGGTTGGAGTTATGGTATAATGGTGTTGCGGCTGCTGCTTTTAACCGTATATAATCCCTAACTTGGTCAGTATCGTTTCCAACATGATCCTCACAACCTAAATCATTCCCTATACTATCTCGCTTTTCTTGTGCTGCGTGCACTTCGTACGTATAATTTATGAGATCGTTTAACCTAGCATGTACGAACGGGTCACCATTTGTGTGAACGGTTTCATTGAAAAGTATTTCTTCCGAAATATACTTAAATTCCCTCTCCCCGTGGGAATGCCAAAACGTGTAGTCAGCTTGCATACCCCAATGAAACAAATGTACTTTTACATCTACCCATTTCAAACGTTTACCATTTTTACAATGATTGCACGGACATGGGATAATATCAGTTTCGAGCTTCTTCGTTGCATAATTCACAAAGTCTTTCACCCCATTAACATATACTTGACCCACTCTATAACTTTCACTCATCCACTCTTTATATTGTGAAAATCCCATTAATTCTACAATACAAACAAATAGAAACTCAGTAAATTATAAAACTAAATGAAGTTTATGTTAGTTGTATTGATGGCGAATGAAATAATTTATTTTGTTATAACTTATGATGACACATTGTTAGTTTTATTATGATTTGAGATGACGATGAACTAATTATATCTTCGTTGACATTGATTGTGTATATTTTTCAAATGATTGTGATGATAGTTTGTTTTTATTGTTTTATTAGTAATTTTTTAAATTTTAATTTTTTTATTTCTCAAAACAATGCTATAGCATCATTTTGCCTCGAGGATATAGCCTCGCCACGTATGGAGAAAACGCTTGAGGCCACTTTTAGCTGTTAAGGACTAATTTTTTTTAAAATAGTAAAAAAAATATTTTGACCTAATATTTAGAACATAATCTCTGGCCTATCATTACATTAATATTATCATTGCATTAATACTCACAGGAAAACCCGACCGAGCACAAAACTTCAAAACTTCACCGAGCACAAAACAATGATTATTTAATTAATTTTTAGATAAAATAAATATGAATAATATAAAATGATTATTGAAAAAAATCTAACATATTCTCAAACAAGATAATATTCAAAAAATGAAAGAGGTTAAACGATGTGTAGATATACTCACAACAAAACAATCATATTTAACGATGTGTAGATATACTCACAACAAAACAAATAAACTAGAAACCGTCACCGAGCAAAGCGTATGAAATTTTTTACCTAAATCAACGATTTCTAAATCAGATTTAGAAATCATTAAATCAACATTAATTATTAAATGCATATGAAATTTTTGACCTAACGAAGCATATGAAATTATTAAATGCAACGTTCAGAACACAAAACAATGTGTAAATATACTCACCGAGCACAAAACTTCACCGCAATAAAACTTCACAGCAACAAAACAACGTGTATAGATGAAGGAGAGAGGGGCGGGGGTGTAACAAGAGAGAGAGGAGAGAGAAGAGGGAAATGAAAGTTGGGTAAAAAAATTTGTGACTGCTAATAGCGATTACAAACCAAATGTACGACAAAAAATTGTGAATGCTAGAAGCGGTTACAAATTTATGACCGTCTCTAGCAGTCACACATTTAGTATTAAACCAAAGTTTGTGACTCTTCTTAGCAGTTATTATTTTATGACTGCTCGTAAGAGTCATAACTTAGCCCTACTGATAAATTTGTGACTGCTTGTGACAATTATAAATTTGTGACTGCTTATAGGAGTCACAAATTAATTCTATAGTAACATTTGTGACTCCCATTAGCGGTGACAAACTAATTGACTCAAATTTTTTATTCCCATTGATTTTATCACCCTAATGGGGGTTAGAAATAATTTTGTGACTGCTCCCGGGAGTGACAAGTTTGTCAACCCTATTGGCAATCACAAAATTAGCATTATGGTGTAGTGGACTGAAGCGGAAGGGGGAAAGAGAAGATCCTAGCTTATTGAAAAAGTTACCAATCGCTGATTAGGTCAATGATAACAAAATAAAAAAAAATGTCGAAAAAGGTATTTATATGGACTTAATCGTTTAAAATTTATTTGACCCGATTAAAGAGTTTAAAATGTCAAGTAAGAAAGTAGACCGTAAAAACCTAAAAAAACAATGGGCATATACCAATTAGTCCCCTGAACTTCTTTTAATACATGTATAGTTCAAGTCTTTTTATTTTGTACCAAAAAGTCATTCACCATGCCAAAAAGGCTTTACCATGTGGCTAGCGCGGACCTTTAAAGATAAGAGAATAAATGACTTTTTGATATAAAATAAAAAGTTTTGACTAAATATGTATTAAAAAATGTTTGAGGGATTTTTTGGTATTTGATTAAAAAAACATATCCTATTTGATAGTTTTAAGTATGAACGATTCAGATTGAGATTTAAAAGGATAATTATATTTAGGTCCCATTTGTCGGGCCAACAAGCTTATAAGTCCTATTGACTTTTCAATAATCCCATAGGTCCTATTCCAACTTTTTAGGATTTTTTTTTACAATTTTACTCTTTTAAAACCAACCATTCGTAACTTCCTTGAGGAAGTTACATAAGTGGTTGGACTTTTTTTTTGAATCTTTAAATGATCATAACTTTTGATTCACAAATCCGTTTTTCGCAAAATTACTATTTTTGAAATCTGCTCGACGAGATCTATCAAACAAGATCCATGAAGGCTATAAAATTCCAAAGAAAAAAATTTACACAAACAGTAAACTTTACTGTATGCACTAGAATATGAAATAGTTTTATATATGTGACATTTTCACAAACAAATAATAACATTTAGTGTGGTAATACTACACAGTATATATATATATATATATATATATATATACATCCGGTGGATCCAAACCCTCTTTTTTTAAAAATACCTTATATTTAAAGGTTCGCGCTAACGGCATCCAATCCTTACCACCATTGTTGGAGCTTCAACGACCTTCGTCAGAGCTCCGATTTGGGGTGGGTAAGGGTGGCATGTGGTGCCGCTGGTGCGGACCTTTGAAAATAAGATTGGATAAATGGGATCGGGATCATCTGGAGCGCCAATTTGGGATGAATAGGGGTGACATATAACTTTAAAAATAGGAGCATATTGAATATATATATATATATAGTTTGTAAAATTGTCATAGATATTAAACTTTATTGCATACACCAGAAAATGAAATAGTTTTATATTTGTGACATTTTCACAAACAATAACATTTACTGTGATAATATATTTATGAAATAGTTTTATATATATAACATTTTCACAAACAGTAACATTTAATGAGTTAATATTACACAATATATATATAACATTTTCACAAACAGTAACATTTACTGAGTTAATATTAACTCGGTAACATTTACTGAGTTAATATATATATATATAGACACACACACACACACGGTAGATCCAAACCACTATTTTTTTCAAGATTACCATATTTTTAAATGTTTACGCTAGCGACATTCAATCCCCACCACTCCCCCCCCCCCATTGTCGGAGCTTCAATGACTTTCATCAGAGTTATGATTTGGGTTGGTAGTAGTGGCATAGGGTGTCACTGGTGCGGACCTCTGAAATTAAGAGAATATTAGATAAATGGGGTTTGAATCCACCGGAGCTCCGATTTGGGGTGAGTAGGGGTGGCATTGAGTTAGATTTATATCTATAACATTTTCATAAGCACTAACATTTACTGTGTTCATATAACACAGTATATATATATATATATATATCCAAACCTCTTTTTTCTGATATTATCTTATTTTTAACGGTTCGCGCCAGCGGCATCCAATCCCCACCACCACTAACCCCCTTTATCGGAGCTCCAACAACCTTCATCAGAGCTCTGATTTGAGGTGGCATGGGATGCCGATGTAACATTTTCACAAACAGTAACATTTATTATTTGTGAAAATATTAGAGATATAAACCTAATCCAATGCTACCCCTACTCACCTCAAACTGGAGCGCCGGTGTATCCAAACCCCATTTATCCAATATTCTCTTATTTCCTAAGGTTCGCGCCAGCGGCACTCCATGTCACCCCAAATCATAACTCTGATGAAGGTTGTTGGAGCTCCAACAATTGGGGTTGGTGGTGGTCGGGATTAGATACCGCTAGCGCGGGCCGTTAAAAATAAGACAATATCAGAAAAAAGAGGTTTGGATCCACCGTATATATATATATATATACTGTGTTATAACACAGTAAATGTTAACGTTTGTAAAAATGTTATAGATATAAACCTAACCCAATGTCACCCCTACTCACCCCAAATCGGAGCGCCAGTGGATCCAAACTTCATTTATCTAATATTCTCTTAATTTCAGAGGTCCGCGCCAGCGGCACCCTATGCCACTACTACCCACCTAAATCATAGCTCTGATGAAAGTCGTTGAAGCTTCGACAATTGGGGTGGGTAGTGGTGGGGATTGAATGTCGCTAGCATAAACCTTTAAAAATATGGTAATTTAAAAAAAAAGAGGTTTGGATCTACCGTATATATATATTAACTCAGTAAATGTTACTGTTTGTGAAAATGTTATATATATATATTGTGTAATATTAACTCAGTAAATGTTACTGTTTGTGAAAATGTTATATATATAAAACTATTTCATAAATATATTATCACAGTAAATGTTATTGTTTGTGAAAATGTCACAAATATAAAACTATTTCATTTTCTGATGTATACAATAAAGTTTAATATCTATGATATTTTTACAAACTATATATATATATATATATATATATATATTCAATATGCTCCTATTTTTAAAATTTTGTGCCACCCCTATTCACCCCAAATTGGCGCTCCAAATGATCCCGATCCCATTTATCGAATCTTATTTTCAAAGGTCCGCACCAGCGGCACCCCATGATACTCCGGTGGATCCAAAGCCCATTTATTCAAAAGTCTTTTATTTTCAAAGGTCCGCGCCAGAGGCACCACATGCCACCTTTACCCACCCCAAATCGGAACTCTGACGAAGGTCGTTGAAGCTCCAATAATGGTGGTAAGGATTGGATACCGCTAGCGCGAACCTTCAAATATAAGGTAATTTTGAAAAAAAAAAGGTGTGGTGACAGTTATTATGCAACACAAATAAATATGAAAGAGGTAACAACCAAGAAAAGATAAATAAAATGCCAATCACACAACAACGGGTATACGTGGTTCAGCAAAGATATGCCTACGTCCACGGCGGTTCAGTCAGTGTTATTTCTCTATGTTCTGAAGAATAAGTACAGAGAATACAAGGTGTCCTTTTCCTCGGACTTAGGGTTTAATTTATACATGTATATGTTGGTTAGTGGGGGTGATGGGTTCCTCCTTATTAGCCATCTCCCCTGTAACTTTCTTACATGGGATCGCGCTTCCCCACAACTTCTCTTCATGGGATCGTCGAGTAATCGGATTAATACAAAAGGTGATGGGCCTGGGCTTTGGGCCCCTAAGGCGAGGCTACTCGTCCAGGCCTATAATGCTAAATTCAGGGTACCCACAATTGCCCCTAAATTTGTTGGGCCATTTCTATGGGTCCAATGAATTTAAACGATCAGCTATTTGGTTGATTTCTTCGAAAACTGTGACGTTGCTTTGGCAGCACCCGCTTCGCAATCCGTGCGCTATGATTAGAGTTGAAGGCTTGTTGGAATAAGGCACATTTCTTTTCGTCGCTTCAGCTTTTCCAGCAATCTTCTATCTTCCGAGAACTTCTTACGCTTTGTACCTTCTGTTTTTTATCTCTACTTTCGTTGCTTCTTCGCCATTTGATCTGATCTTCTGTCTTGTAAGTTTCTCGTGCTCTTTGCATTTTCCCTTTGGTTTGTAGTTTTTCTTGTATTTTTCCAATGGCGAAGATTGGAAATAGGTCAGTAACTGAGTTTAGAAAATTCTACAGTATTCCTGAGTGGGTAGAGATTGAGTGTTGTGCCTCGCCTCCTAGGAACGTTAGGGATATAGAGGATGCACATTGGATTCACGTCCTGTTGCTCTCCCAGGGGGGACTTACCTTTCCCCCTAATGATCTGTTTCTGCACTTCTTTAGCTATTTTAGTATTGTGCCTACACAATGTTCGCCCAACGTATGGAAAATAGTGAACGGCGTGTATAGGATAAATCAATTGTATGGCACAAGGTTAGGGCTTACCGAGGTCTGCTTTTGTTACTCCTTTTCTCGAACAAGTTCAGGTGTTCTGTACCTTAAGGCTAGGAGCCCTGATAGGGTATTGGTAGTAAATTTACCTGATTCCCATAAGGACTACTGGCAAGAGGGTTTTCTTATTAGGAATTGGCAATTTTCCCCCAATTTGAAGGGTCGAGGTCTGAGAAGTTCACTGTTCCCTTTTATGGGGAAGAATATATAGGTAGATGTCAGATTATTGTCTCAACCTTTGTTGACTTATGATTTTTCTAACTTCTCCTTGCTTTTTCTTTCACAGCGAAGACAAAGAACTTGGAGCCTGCTCTCAGCGAGGTTCGTATCTCGGAACTGGTGAAAGCTTGGAACATCAGGGAACCTTTGGGTGACGGCGAGCATACTAGGTCTGCTGCTTTTCTGCTTGAATACAAGAACACAGGCTCCAGCTTCATAGCCAGGCCTGTGGATAGTGTTCCAGACTTTGATTCTTCCGAAGATATTTCGGCTGAGCCCATCCATTTGGACGAAGAAGAGAGCAGCTTGGAGAGCGAGCCTGCAGGTGTTATGAGTAATTTGGGTGCAGGCAGTGCTGATAGTAGCAGTTCTTCTGAAGGGGATTCTGAGGCTCGAGACTCGTCGAGCACTACCAGCAGTTCTGGTGGAGAGATGCCTCCCAGGAAGAATTTGATCAGAGATGATGATGATGATGATGATGATGTACTTCTTGCACAGAGGTCCAAGAAATCGAAGACTGCCTCCGGGCCCATAGCTACTGGTTCTCGGCCTTCTTCTCAGGAGCAAGAGAAGAAGAAGAGAGAGGAGGAGCAGGCGAGAGAGAGAGAGAAGAAAAAGGAGGAGGAGAGGAAGAAGGTGGAAGAGAAGAAGAAGGTGGAAGAGAGAAAGAGAAGGGAGAGAGAAAAAGAGGAGGAGAGGAGGAAGATGTAATTAAGGACCAAAATTGGTCAAGCCCTGGTCCCAGTGTCTGCCTTGCCTGAGGGGGCTTCGGTGGCCACCTCTCCTCAGCTTGCCCTTGCGCTGCTCGAGAGAGCAGTCCTCCCTGCAAATCGTGAGAGGGCGTTGGGGTCCGATCAACTGGCCTTGCAAGCTAGCCAGAGGCTTGCCTTGGTAAGGTTCCCTTCTAGTTCTCAATTCCTTTTAACAATTTTTGATGGTTTCTTCTTCTTGATCCCTTCCTTGTTTTTCGCAGTTTGTGACCGACTTCGCTGTGCTTTATCGCTCTCGCGATGAGCTGATTAGAAGGAATGGCGAGCTGGAGCAGCAAAAATCTGTCCTGGTAGCCAGGGGGTCTCAGCTGGAGGCCGATCTGAAGGCTGCTGACGCAGCTCGAGCTTCATCTGATTTGGCTCTTGTTAACTCTGCTCGCGAGAGGGATGATGCGGTCAGGGAGCTTGGGGAGCTGAGGAAGGCGTATGACCTGGTGTGCTCAAGCAAGCTAGACCTTGCAGAGAAGAACAGGGTTCTGGCCGAGCAACTGGAGACGGAGAAAGCCCAGGCAGCCACTCTTAAGGAAGATTCGTACAACTCTGGCTGGGCTGCTGCGTATGAGGACGCCGAGATTCAGATAGGCTATATCAGCCGTCTGAACTTCAAGAAAGGGTGGAATAAGGCCCTCGTGGCTGCTGGGGTGGACGTTGCATCCCCACTCTTTGACGAGCATGATTCAGGGCCAAAGCCAGTCGTGGATGAGGACCCAGCCCCAACTGCTGAAGGCACCAATCCTGTTTCTCAGGCGACTTCTACTGATGCCCCTTTGGTCGAGAGGGCAGTGGACACCCCTGCAGAGGGTAATGCCCCTGCTGATGCTGACAAGGACAAGGGTCCATCCACCTCTGTGCCATCCGAGGTTGCTAGTTGATAGGGCTTCTTTGTAATTTTTTTCTTTTTTGATCTGATGTAACCTCGCTCATTATCAATGAAAAGACTTCATTTTTGTTTATGCTGATCTCTTTCTTTTCTCTTTCTTTTACTTGTAGTTGGTTGATGTGGATGACTATATTCCTGTTACCTCCCAACTAGGTAGGACTCTTGGTCCTAATGCAAGCCCTGCAGTTCGCCAGGCCTTTGCTAGGCTTTGCAGGTTTGCTAAGTCAAGGGACCAAAAATATAAGGATCAGTCCGAGCTAGTGGCCAAGTTGAAGGACAGGCTTCAGGAAATGGAAGAGATCGGTGCTTCAATGCAAGAAGAAGTTAGCGAGCTGAGAGCGAAGTTACTGGAGGCCATCGAGATCAACTAAGTTGGGGAGTTTCTGCAGCAGGAGAACGAAGACCTGAGGCGGGAGGTCTCGAAGCTTAAGGAGCATTCGCCGAGCACCGTTTCGGCAGTCCTACAAGGCTCTTCTTCGTCGCGAGCTGCTCGGCCTCCCCTCCCGCGTGTTGGTAGGAGTGCCAGGGGTAGGAATAGGGAAGTCGAGGAACAGTGTGAGAGGGAAATGGAGGAGCTGCGCGGCGATGTTCGGCGAGCATATGTGACTGCTGCTGGGCTCCAGAGGGACGTCACCCGTCTCCAGCATTTGTTCAAGAACGGCCCTCGACAAGTGTGGTCCGATGGATATGATCAAGGCTGGCTGGAAGCTCCGACGAGACTATCAGAGTTTGAAGAGTTATCCTTCATCAGGGGGTGGTTGAGTGCCCTCAAAGAGCTGCAGGTCCCGAGGAACTCGATGCTGTGGTATCGACACGAGACGTCCTCCTCTACTCTGATGCCCAACCCATTTAGGCGGGATGATCGATGGATACCCATTGATGCTATTCCCCGGCGATTATTGGAATTGGACGCAAATGAGGTCGTGGAGGAGCTCGCCCCTGCTCCTGATGATGGAAGGAGAGCTAAAGTTGCTGATTATCTTGCTCGGAGGCTTCCACCCTCTTGAAATTTTGTTTTTATTTATTGTAAATGCTTTGGGCGAGCTTCGCCGACTAAACATGTACTGTCATTTTTATAAATATAAAAGATTAATGAGAAGTTCGAGTTTTGGGCAATTTTGCCCACTAAACGTGTTCATCCAATCCTTTTATATTTTTTCATCTTCACAATCCTTTTTATTTTGTCATGTGAGTGTCCGCCCAGTCCAGTGTAAGAATACCATTGTGCCCTCCCTTTACCTTTTAGGTCGTGTCGTCACACTCCCTTAGGCCTAAGTAGGGCAATTGGCGAGGACACACCTGATGTTGGATGTCTTTATCCGGTCAGGATTTTGTTTAACCAAAGTAGGTTTGATGCCTAAGAATACTCTGTAGGGCTTCATATATTTCCATGGGCAATGCTAAGAGGTCTGTCGTGCTTTATGACGATGACCTGAGGAGGGGTGTTCCCCTGCTATGTCGACCATTATGCCTGTAATTTGGAAAGGATGTGTAATAAGATATAACTGTTACTAATTAGAGAGTGATCAACTGAGAGATTTTCATTGGTGAATTGAGAAATGAACTGTCCTTTCACATAATGAATACAATAAAAGATCTAACAATAGAACTCCTAAAAATAGAATTTTTTGAGATTAGCTGCGTTCCATGCTCGTGGTATCTCTCTGCCCTCCATCGTTTTCAAATGATAGGCACCTTGCAGGTCGTCTCTAATTATCTTATAAGGTCCTTCCCAGTTCGGGCCCAGTTTACCGTCTGATGGCTTCACTGTGTTGCCCAGGACCTTTCTTAGAACATAGTCCCCAACTTCGAATTTCCTCGGATTGACCCTTTTACTGTAGTGCTTCGCGAGCTGTTGCTGATAGCTCGCTAGTTTTATTAGGGCAAGTTCCCTGCGCTCGTCGGCCAAGTCGAGTTCAGCGAGCAAAGCCTGATCGTTCTGACCCTGCTCGACAAGGTAGGATCTCATTGTAGGCAATCCTGCTTCTAGTGGGATGACCGCTTCCATACCATATGCTAGTGAGAATGGCGTTTCCCCTGTGGCTCGCCTAGGAGTCGTTCTGTACGCCCATAGGACATGTGGTAGCTCGGTTGTCCATGCACCTTTTGCTCGCTCTAACCGCTTCTTCAATCCAGCGATCACTGTCTTGTTGGAAGCCTCAACTTGTCCGTTGCTTTGAGGGTATGCCACCGAGCTGAAGTGGTGCCTGATCCCGTGTTTGTCGCAGAAGTCCTGAAAAGGGACACTCTCGAACTGTGTTCCATTGTCAGTGATGATGGTTCTGGGGATTCCGAATCGGGTGATTATATTTCTCCATATGAACCTCATCATGTCAGCATCTCGGATGTTCGCCAGTGGTTCTGCCTCGATCCACTTGGTAAAGTAATCAGTTGCTACCAACAGGTATTTGCGATTGCCGGTAGCGGTGGGCAGTGGTCCCACGATGTCCATTCCCCACTGGGCGAAGGGCCAGGGACTGGTAAGGGATTTTAATTCGCTGGCGAGCTGGTGGACCATGGGAGCGTGAAGTTGGCATTTTAGGCATTTGTGGACATATACTGAGGAGTCCTTTTGCATATATGGCCACCAGTAACCTTCCTTCATTGCTCGGAAGGCTAGAGACCTTCCTCCGACGTGACTTCCACAGATTCCTTCGTGAAGCTCGTGAAGCACTGCCTTGACATCGCCTGGGTGGACGAATCTAAGGTAGGGGCCGGAGAAAGATCTTTTATACAAGTCGCCTCCTGTGGATAAGTGGAAGCGAGCAACTTTGACTCTTATCTGGTGAGCAGTTCTTTTATCCTCTGGGAGCGTTCCGTTCTTCAAATAGTCTCTCAAGGGATCCATCCAGCTGGGAGCTGATTCCAATTGGAGTATTGGTTTCGCTTTGGTCAGCTCGCAGTTGGGGTAAATGCTTGGGCAGCTGAGGAAATCGATAGGGATGGTCCTTTTAAGGCTGGAATCAACTGCCGAGCGCAGGGCTGCTAAAGCGTCAGCGTGGCTATTTTGCCCCCTGGGAAACTGTTGGATGTTGATGTCTTCAAAGTTCGTCATTAAGTTTTTTACCAAGGAGAGGTAGGCTGCCATCCTCTCATCCTTCGCGTTATAGTCTCCACTTATCTGATTGGAAACTAGTTACGAATCTCCGAATACCTGTAAATGCTTTGCTCCCAGAGTTTGCGCCCTTTGGAGACCTGCTATTAAGGCTTCGTATTCTGCTTCGTTGTTGGAGGCTGCAAATCCCAGCCTGATTCCTTGCTCGAGGACTGCATTCTCTGGGGTGATGAGAACAATTCCTACTCCTGCCCCCTTTGAGTTGGAGGCTCCATCAACGAATAGTTTCCAGCTTCCCCCTGTAGCCTGGTTGTTTTGTTCTGTTGGCTTAGGCTGGTCGATGCGTTCTTCGCCTGTGAATTCAGCTATGAAGTCAGCAAGGATTTGACCCTTGATAGCTGTCCTTGGTTGAAATTGGATGTCAAATCGGCCGAGCTCGACTGACCATTTAGACAGTTTGCCCGACAAATCCGCCTTCCTTAGGATAGCCTTGAGGGGGTGTGATGTAAGGACGATGATCGTATGAGCTTCGAAGTAGTGCTTCAGTTTCCTCGAGGACATCACTAGGGCGAATGCGAGCTTTTCCAATGGTAGGTAGCGCTGCTCGGCGTCCATTAAGGTTTTTCTCGCGTAATAGACTGGATGTTGGATCCCTGTAACTTCACACATTAGCGCTGAGCTGACAGTATGGCTGGACACCGAGAGGTAGAGGTACAAAGAGTCCATTTGCTGTGGTATAACCAGCAGCGGTGGGGAGCTTAGGTAGGACTTGAGCTCGTCTAACGCTCGTGTGCAACCTGGGGTCCATTCTACTGTTTTGCTGCCTTTTAAGAGCTGGAAGAAGGGCTTGCATCTCTCGGAGGATTTAGAAATGAAACGATTTAGAGCAGCGAGCATTCCAGTGAGTTTCTGTTCATCTCGGACAGTGCGAGGAGGTTGCACTCTTTTGATTGCCTCAATCTGGTCCGGATTAGCCTCTATGCCTCGCTTGCTGACCAAATACCCAAGAAAATTTCCTGACTGGACACCGAAGGAACAGTTGCTCGCGTTGAGTTTCATTCGGTACTTCCTGAGGATTTCGAAGGTACTTGATAGGTCCGAGAGGTGATTTTCCTTCTCCTTGCTCTTGACGAGTATGTCGTCGATGTAGACCTCCATTGTGTTTTCCATTTGATTTCTGAACATTTTGGTAACTAGCCGCTGATAGGTTGCCCCTGCATTTTTTAGCCCGAAAGGCATGACCTTGTAACAGTATAAACCAACCGTTGTGATAAACGCCGTTTTGTCCTGGTCTGGGGCATACAGGGGAATCTGGTGATATCCCGAGTATGCGTCCAAGAAACTCATTCGTTCGTGAGCTGCGGTGGCGTCTACTAGTTGGTCTATTTTCGGAAGAGGGAAGCTATCCTTGGGGCAGGCTTTGTTGAGGTCAGTGAAGTCTATGCAAACTCTCCACTTCCCGTTGCTTTTTGGAACTACCACTGGGTTGGATAACCATTTGGGGAATTGCACTTCCCGTATGGACCCTGCATCCAGCAGTTTTTCGACTTCTTTTTCTATTGCTCTGGCCTTCTGGGGAGCAGTTCGCCGTGCCTTCTGTGCTATCGGCTTGAATGTGGGATTGACGTGCAACCGATGGCAGACCATACTGGGATCGATTCCTGGCAGCTCATAGGGTTCCCAAGCGAAAACATCTATGTTGCTTCTGAGTAAGGTTAACAAATCCCTGTGCTCTTGGTCAGTGAGTGAGGTCCCGATCAGGAAGACTCTGCTGTTGTCGCCTTCTTTAGCAATCACTTCTACCAGGTCCTCTGCAACACGCTCGGAGGGGAGGAGCCTGGTCTCTTCCACTCCGGGCCTTCTATATTTTAATTGCTATTTGGAAGGGATTGCACCTTCCTCCACTTTTTCGCTGGTTTGAACGACTCTTTTCTCTGGCTTTGGTTGGATGGCCGCTATGAAGCACTTTCTCGCCATCGCCTGGTCGCCATGTATCTCCATCACTCCCCGCTCGGTGATATATTTGAGTTTCTGGTGGTAGGTCGAGGAGACTGCCTTCATTGCATAAAGCCATCCCCTGCCAAGGATGGCTTGATACGGTGAATCGATGTCGACCACCAAGAATTCGATCATTTTTGAAACATTTCCAGCGAGCACTGGCAGTACTATCTTGCCCAGAGGCATGGTCGTCTTCCCAGCGAAGCCGACCAGAGGAACAGTGGTTCCCTTTAGGTCGGCGATGTTCAACTTCAATTTCCTGAACAGGTCGATGTACATTACTTCGGATGAGCTCCCTTGATCGACGAGCAGCCTGTCGATATCAAAGTTGGCTATCCTGAGTGTAATGACTAAGGCATCGTGATGTGGGGTCCTTACTCCTACAAGATCTTCATCCGTGAAAACAATATGCTTATTGTAGTTGATATCCTCTGCTCGCCGACGTTTTCCTGCCTGTGATTTTGCTGGATCAATCTGAAAAGCTTGCATCACCGCTGTCAGCTTCTTTACCTCCATTCGAGTTGAGTTACCCTGGATTTGCTTAACATCGGATACTCCGTGGATTACTGCGAATTCGTGTTCGGCGTCGTCTTCCAATACGTTGTCGGGTTTTGCCTCTTTGTGGACAGTCACTCTCTCTACCTTCTTTTCCACAAAGTCATTCAAATGTCCGGATTGGGCCAACTCCTCGAGGTGGGACTTAAGAGCCTTGTAGTGCTCGGTCTTATGCCCTCCCTCTTTGTGGAAGGTGCATCTCAGGGCATTGTTTCTTTTCGAGGGGTCTCCTCCCATTTTCCGGGGCCATTTGATGAACGGCTCATCCTTGATCTTCGCGAGAATTTTGTAAATTGGTTCTTTGAAGACGGTGTTGACCGCCTGGAACGATTTTGCAACGTCAGGGTTCCCTCCGTTTTTGGAGCCATTCTTGCTCCCACTCTTTCCTCCTTTTTTCTGGTTATCAACTTTCTCACTTCCCTTGGTAGCGAGCTTGGCTCGACCGTTTTCTCCTACGTTAAGGCGGGTGACATCTTCCACCTTTGCGTATTTCTCAATCCGGGCCATCAGGTCATCAATGGTCGTAGCTTCCTTCTTTGTCAAGGACTGGTAAATGAGGGAAGAGCTAGGTAGCCCAATTTTGAATGAAGCCACTGCCACTTCTTCCGCGCAGTCCTCGACCTCGTTGAATAACTCCCAGTACCTCTTCGCATAGTCTCGGAGTGTCTCCTGAGGCGTTTTCTTCATTGTTAATAGAGCATCCATCCTTTTGGGATGGGAGCTGCTGGTGATGAACCGGGCCGTAACGAGCTCGGCCAGGGATTTGAAATTTCTGATGGATCGGTGAGGGAGTTTCTCGAACCATTTCTGGGCCACGTCATGAAGGCTCGAGGGAAAAATACGGCACATCAGTGAATCTCGGTGATTCCAGAGGGTCATAGCCTGCCGGTACTGCCTGACATGATCAATGGGATCAGTCTTCCCGTCGTAAATCTTGAACCTTGGAATAACAAACCTTTGGGGAGCTTCTTCTTCTTCTTCTTCTTCTTCAATTTCCCTCGTGAAGGGCGATTTCATCTGGGTCTTGAGGGCTCTCCTGGCGAGTTCTCTGGTCGACCTGGTGCCGCGGTGAGCTGGATGTTGGTCCATTTCTCTGCGGACTAGGTTCCGTATGTTGTCGTCGCTGCGAGCAGGGCTCTGATAGCGGCGAGCTTTTCTCAGTTGTTCGCGGAGGTCGTCGTCTGAGTCGCCACCTTCGTACCCTTGATATTGCCGCCTAGGGCTCCTTCCTCGGCTGCGAGATTTGCTCGCCTGAGGGCTAGGAGTGCGATAGGGGCGTCTCCTGGTATCAGGACGTAGTTCCTTCTCCAGTTTTTCCAGTCTTCTTTTCAAGCGAGCATTCTCAGCCTCATATCTGCGAGAAGACTCCCTCTGCTCGTGGAGCCTTGCTTCGTATGCATCGATCAATCTGGATATCTGAGTGGACCTTGCTGGTCCTTGACTTTCTTCTGAGGCTGGCCTTTCTAAGCGAGCCCCTTGATCTAAACGTCGGACTTCAGACCTAATCCTGCGAGGAGCGGGTGGCTCCTGAATATCTCCTGCTTGAGGAGCGTTGCTGCTGTGACCAGACATCTTAGATTTTTTCTTGGCGTGGGCTCTTCTCAGGGAAAGATGAACGCTTCCCACAGACGGCGCCAATTGTGGTGACAGTTATTATGCAACACAAATAAATATGAAAGAGGTAACAACCAAGAAAAGATAAATAAAATGCCAATTACACAGCAACGAGTATACGTGGTTCAGCAAAGATATGCCTACGTCCACGGCGGTTCAGTCAGTGTTATTTCTCTATGTTCTGAAGAATAAGTACAGAGAATACAATGTGTCCTTTTCCCCGGACTTAGGGTTTAATTTATACATGTATATGTTGGTTAGTGGGGGTGATGGGTTCCTCCTTATTAGCCATCTCCCCTGTAACTTTCTTACATGGGATCGCGCTTCCCCACAACTTCTCTTCATGGGATCGTGGAGTAATCGGATCAATACAAAAGGTGATGGGCCTGGGCTTTGGGCCCCTAAGGCGAGGCTACTCGTCCAGGCCTATAATGCTAAATTCAGGGTACCCACAAAAGGTTTGGATCCATCGTGTATATATATATATATATATATATATACACTGTGTAGTATTAACACAGTAAATATTACTGTCTGTTTGTGAAAATGTCACATATATAAAACTATTTGCGTACAGTAAAGTTTACTGTTTGTGTAAATTTTTTTCTTTGGAAATTTATAGCCTTCATAAATCTTGTTTGATAGATCTCGTCAAGCAGATTTCAAAAATAGTAATTTTGTGAAAAACGGATTTGTGAATCAAAAGTTTTGATCATTTGAACATTAAAAAAAAAAGTTCACCCACTTATGTAACGAAGTTACGGATTGTTGGTTTTAAAAGGGTAAAATTATGAAAAAAAGTTTCAAAAAATTAAGAATATGACTTATATCTAAGGGAAAAACATGTTGGGACTAGAATGTATATAAGAAAGTCTAATAGGATCTAAACGTAAATGCCCATTTAAAAGAGATAAAAACAAAACACGTGAGTCTCACGTTGCCTTAAAAAAGTCTAAAACAAAAACCTCATCCTAAATAACGAAAAGAATCCACCTTGTGAAACAAACCGGCTGTATGGCAAAAGCGGTTCAGATAGTGCTTGAGGTTGAGATGATCAACTGTTAAAGACTTGCTGTTCTGTTTAAGCTAGGGCAACAAAACAACTCCCTTTCATTGATTTGGGGAGAGAGAAAAAAAACAAAAACAAAATGCCATTTATATCACAGATACAAAGGCAAACAGATTACAACACTTTCCCTTCAAGTTGTCCCATTGTCATTGACAATGGCGCCTCCTATTTCAGAATTGGGTACAACTTCAATTTCCCTATATACCCACTTACAATTTTCTATATACATACATATACTGATTTCTTGATTATTGCAGATGGGCTGGAGAAACTGAACCTCGCATTATCTTCCGAAACATTGTTCAAAGGCCACGTCACAAATCCACTGGTACTTACATTTTTCCCTCTTCCTACCCCTTATCAACTATGTATTGTTTATTTGATATTGTGTGTTTTTGAGTTAGAGCAGTTTTTAAAAAGTTTGACTGCTATTTTTAAAATAGCAAAAAAAAGGTTATTTTGAGTTGATTTTTATTACAGGGGTCACATGAAATTTTTAAACCTCATATAAAAAATTTAATCAGAAACATAATTTTTTTACTATTTTAAAAAGTAAAGAATTAAGGTAAATGTCATGTTCCTACCTATATTTGAATTTTTAGGACAATGCTTTTCAAGTTTATAAATCTAGTCCCTGTGGTATAATAGCATTTATAAATCTAGTCCCTGTAGTACAACTGCCTTTATTTTTTTGGTCCGCGCCAGCGGCACCATTTTTCACAACTTTTCATGGTGTTTTTAGTACAGGGACTAAATTTATAAAATTATATGTAGTGTCCTATTTTTACACGTTTTAAGCATTATAAGGACCTTTTCCCAAAACCCCCTTTAAAAAGATAGGTATGTAATGGAGTCTCTCTCTCTCTCTCTCTCTCTCTCTATATATATATATATATATATATATATATATATAGGGAGAGGTTCACAAGTGGATCAAAAGAATGGACTTTTTAATGGACCTTAACAAAAAACACATAATAACACATTAATTTTAATTCCTATAGTGTAATTGGTCCGCGCCACCGGCACCCGAGACCCACTAACCCCCCACCCCACCCCCACCGCCCCCCACCCACCCGCCCGCCACCCCCCCAACCACCACCATCACCATAGCAGCCCTTGTGGCAGCCCTTATGACAGCAGGGTTGCCATGGGGGTGGGGGTGGGAGGGTGGGGGGTGGAGGATCGATCGACACGCGTATTTGGTGCCGCTGGCGCGGACCAATTACACTATAGGAATTAAAATTAATATGTTATTATGTGTTTTTTTGTTAAGGTCCATTAAAAAGTCCATTCTTTTGGTCCACTTGTGAACCTCTCCCTATATATATATATATATATATATATATATATATATATAATCTTAAAAACCTTAAAGCCTTAGATTTTGTTTATGTGAGGAAATTCATTTTTCCTAAAGAAAGTTGCCAAGTTTGGGCCTTTTTGATGTTTGAGTTTTGTAAATCCTAGAAATTTGTAGTAAAAAATAATGGATGAGAGAGAGTGGCTATCCGAAGGCAGAAACCTGAATAAGACCGGGGCTTTTTAATTTCTGAAAATGGTCCCATTTTCCTCGCCTTTTATGCCCAAATGCTAAGTTGCTAGGTGTAGTGAGGTAATTGATGATCTCAGAATGGAGTATGATGTGGTTGAACGCGATTACCTAACATGTTCAACCGAGTTTTTCTCAGCCGTTAATGAAGCTGCTTTTCCAAAATACCCGTTTCGATGAGGATTCATTCATTGATTAGAACGATGAGTGTGTGTGTCATTGGGTAATTTTGTTATTTTTTCAAATCACCAGGTGAGGCATTAAGTTTGCTCCACTAGGTCGGCCAACCCAATTTAAGTTTTATTGCAATTACCTCGTTTTTTTTAAAGCAAACAAAATAGCGGACCAAAAACATATGGAAGAAGCGCACACACAAGACACGAATTTACAGGATCTCCACTCCCAACCTTTATAGTAAGTACTAAAATTGCCAAAAAAAGAAAAAACAATTTTGGTTAAGGGCTCAAGACAGAAAGATGATGGCAATTACATCTCAATTATCCAGTGATTAATTTAATTTCATAATGTCATGTGGCGTGTGTAGTTTTTCTGCCTTCCCTGAAATACTTCCCACTAGTGCAGAACTGCCTCCATTGGTGCAACACCGTCTTCCACGAATTTGCCTAAGCAACTTGTAGCAACTGCTACCTAACTGCCCATGATTCAACAATTTGCCCCAAATTTAACCGCCTTGTCCAAGGCCCAATAGTTTGCAACTGTTCCAAGTTTTTGTGAATAATGCAAATGTTAATCCACCAATTTGTCATTCCCATCATCATTACTTTAACCATGCCTGAAGCACACTACTACGTGCTCAACGTGCCACCCGCACCACATATGGCATTGCCCTTGTGCGGCGGGCAATTCTTGTTTTGCTTTTTAGTATTAGATGGGGTAACTTCTCACCAGTCAAGTTATAGTCCATCAAAGTGCCAACTGCCGGCACTGCTTGTTGAAAATCACGCGCATTGTGTTTTCGCAGTTCTGCCGGGACCCAATAGTTAAGATTGAAGGTGATTGTCAAGACCTTGTCCTCCTCCGACATACCTTCAGTGTCCACCATAATCGATGTGAACCATTTCACATCTTCTTGCACAATTATCTCTGCTCCTGCAGTTAATTAGCTCCACGAACTTGATATTAGACCTGGACTAGCCTTATGTGCTGGTTCTCGACCGTCGCAACCTTCTCATCCTTGCTGACATGAGTAGATCCATATCTTAAAAGTCTCTAATTCCATCGGACTTCTTGCACTAGCAAAAGCCTTTGGTTTCATAAGTTTGTACTTTTTACACCCACACTAGTGTCCTTTTCTCCGGTAGTGAGCAACGCCTTCTAAACAGCCCAACATATTTCTTAGATTTGCCCAGATGATCCATGACTTCATTGGCAAGGACACCCATCTGTAACAAGGTTTTCAATCCTCTCTTCAACACAACAGAATTTGATGTGCAGAGGAACGGGGACGACGAGGATTCTCCCCTTCCCTTCTTGACTTAAAGCTGAGATTTCAATTTTCTATACACGTATAAAAACTTCCTTACCACGAATTTGCCCATGCAACCTGCTAGTAGTCTTAATAATTTACCCCATTTTAGTCCAAAGCCCACGAGTTTGTAGTTGTCCTAGCCTTTGTGCTGTAGCCCATTGTCTTATTCCACTTGGAATGCCAATGTCCACCCACGAATTTGTCATGCACATGATCATCAAATTATTCATGCCCCCAAATGCACTACCGACTGCCCAATTTACGACACACCTCCATAGCATTGCCCTCGTGCATGGGATAATACCATTCCAAACTCATGCTCTACCGAGATCCAACACTCTTACAAAAGATGCCCACAATATGTCTATCGCAAGGGCCTAGGAGCACCTTTGGTTCTAAGTGAGTTCTCGGTCGGGAGGCACTCCTTCCCTATAATACCACTTAACAAAAATATCAATGTCATAGCAGTTGAATCAACTCCCTTACATTGATAAACTCCACCACTGGCCCAAACTTCTGCCACGGGTTTGGCTTAGCCAAGGTGAAGTTAAGACTGAGTGCATGCTGACAATGAGGGAGACTTACTCGCTGATATGATTCATGACCTAATCGTCATTTCAATATAAGTGGTGAGAGTCCCGATCTGATTTTAATCTGAATCCGGTGTATCCATACGGATGTTGATTTTTGTTATGGAACTCAATAGCCGATAATCTGATTATATCTTGGATCGATACATGTCCGATTTGATAGAAATCCAATTTGATTTGGCACATCAAATAAAAACATTAAGACATTATATGGTTAATACTTTAATCTTCAACCTTTATATTATCTCATGGTTTTATTACACTTCAAATACATTTTTATAATCTTAAATTTTATTTTTTCTATTATCTAAGCAATTATTCATTTAAAAAATTATGTATGAAATGTTTCTTAACAGGGCCGGATAATATCCTGTCCGATCAGTATTCTAACGGATTAGGGGATTGGAGTTTTGAGGAAGATCTAATTCGATCTTCTTGATAATTTTCGTAATAATCGGTATGGATTGACCTCGATCTGTCAATTCTGACTAGTGTAGGTGGCTGTTATGGCAGTGAGGGACCGACAACAATCCACACTTGTGAGTAGAGCGATGACGAAAGATGTGCGACCAAAATTGTGGCCAAAGAGATAACTGATAGAAGTTTTTGCGACGGAGGAGACTGATTTAGAAATCAATCGCAACGAGGACGAAGGCATAATATAAGTGGGGTGGGGGTGTTTTACAAACAAGAAGCCGGCGACAAATTTAGTTTCGACAGTAGACTGAATTTAGGCGGAGTGCTTTTGGGCAATTATCTTGTGACCGGCAATACGGCGCTTAAGCCTATACTCCCTTACTCACTAGGTCTTTTTCCTATTAGTTACGGCGGCTACATTGGATTTTAATTTTAAGAAGACTGAGAGTGACTCTATAGTTGGACTGGCAATGAAATAAAGGTCATCTGGTGTGGAGAGTTTTTCTGACTGTTTTCGTATGTAAATCTGAATGCCGTTGGTATGACTAGGAAGACAACACTCCCAATGCCTTTAAGCAATTTTGGAAATCTAGATCTGCATCAATTTGGCCTTAACAGGTCCAACAGCTATTGGCTTAGGCAAAAAGGGTCCAGGGATGGGTTTCGGCCCATTATACATGGTTGGTTATATTTGCGTGGAGAACTGCAAGGGTGGGCCAAATTTTCATGTGATGAGAAACTAAATTTTGCGGTCACAACTTTGGGTAGAAACTACATTAAGACAAAGTTGGAATACCTAAAATATTCGAAATATTTGCTTGTTTAGCTTGGATTTCTTTAATTTTCACCAAAAAACTAGTGGAGGAGCTTTTCTGAAGGAGGGGGAGAAATGTATGCCGGTGAAACATAAGTCATACTAGCACAGCGGGTGTGGGCCATTATGTGAGGCGCGACATTGATTCCAAGCAAAGGATCATCTATATTTGTTTAACTCGGTTTAGACTTGAGAGATATTAACTGATCACTGATTTTTGTGGCTGGTTTGTTGTAAATATCTTAAGGATATTGTTAGATTAATTGCTTGGGAGTTATTCCCATGTTTATCCAGGTTTCCTTTGATTTAGTTATTTACCTTATATAGGATTTTTGTTTACGAGAATGATATTAGTATAAATAAGTCTACTGATCCTCATCACTTTGAATTTTGATTGCTAATGAGAAAGTTGAGAAGCAAAATTTGATGTAACACAAGTCAATGACGCAATGAATTCACACAATACCAAAACTTACACTCTCAATAATATTTAATGTATTGGGAAATGGGCCTTGCAAAATTATATTTAAAGTGCTAGATTCGCTTACCTTCTATGGCAAATCTTATTACCATTAGAAGACGAGAAGGGTAAATGACAAAAAAGAATTCTTTGGCTAACATTGTAGCATTGGAAGCACTCTTCATTCTCTTGGTGTTGGAATTGCTCTTGGAAAAATCCCCATACGAATGTTGGAAATCCTCCATGCAAAGGTTATATGCTTAGACTATCTCAAGTTTAGGCACCTCTTTTGTACTATAAATGTAACAGTGTGTCCTCGAATTCTGACAATCGGGCTTGGGTGCACAAGAATTGAAATTGCTCATTGTAGCATGTGATGGACAAAATACCTTGTCGAAGGTTTTGCACCTTATGACTTTCGTAGTAGCTTTTCTGAGGTAATGTGGCTTGTATAACGTTCCCCATTTGTGGTCACGAGCGTAGACCATTGAGTGCTTGGGGGCCAACATGCTCATGCCATTAAAACACGTGCAAAACTTTGAAATTTGGTGGCCGACAAACGAAGTCATTTCTCGTTATTGTACTAAAATACTCATTGTAAACTTAGCACCAAAATCCGCATTAAACACCCAATGTGGTCTCCACCATTTCCAAACGAATTATTAGGCTCATAATCCTATGGGACATTAACACAACCTAGGGAACACGGTTGTTAGGGATGATGTGGCCGAGATTGTAGTAGACCTAGGTCGTGGACCTCGAGCATCGGGTAGCGGAGAAGGTGGCGCTTGACGGGGCGAAGGTCGTCACATACAATCATTAATTGCATGTTCGATCCCAAAGGAAAGAAAATATTATTGTCGTTCAATTGGAACACGCCTAATCTTCAAAGGGAGAAAAATCGGATTGCCACTCGATGCACAAGGGTAATGAAACTCGTAAGCTGACGAAGGCACCACTGTCTAATCCACAGAGTTAATAACCACGCTGGTGGGCGAAGTGGTGGTGGTGGGAACTAGATCCAATTATGTATGTGACACTTACCATCCAAAGCTATGTGCGGTATTTTCAGCGGCTCGCAACCCATTACGAGAACGACATCGGGCGTTAGGTGGGGAGTAGTATTTGATGTCGTGATTTGGTTAAGGACTAGATTGGGGCGCGAGCTACGAGCGGAGTTTATGGTGAACATAGGATAAATGCGTGTGTTCGTGGCAGCGGGGCATGGTGGGTCTCAACCAAAGGGTGGCTATGGATTGGAGGCAGAAGTGGGCTGAGGTACGGTGGTGAGGGAAGGCATCTGGGGACTTTCTACGGAGGCAGTTATTGGTAAGGGTAGGAGTTATGGGCCAAATTAGAGAGAAGAGGGAGTATGGGAAGGTGGCATATAAAGTTGGTGCTAGAGTTTGTTGAGCCGAGGTTTGGGGAATCGTCGAAGATGAGGCCCCAAAGATGTGTTCACGCACTCCGGAGATAACAGAGGCTCTGAGTGAGGTTGTAAGAGTGGCAATTTAGGGTCTGTGCGATGAAGACTGGTGAGGGCTAAGTTGTGGAGCGGTGATGGTATTCCACAACCCTTTGTCATAAAGATGACAGATGCCATAGGCTCAAGGGTTGCGCAATCGTGAGGCGCAGATGGATGCAAACTTAACAGAGTCAACTTGAGCTTGCTAGAGGAGGGAGCTTAAGCACAATCGGGGTGGGTTGAGTTTTCACCGCTAATCTCCCTCTCTCTCTTCCCTATGAAATTTCTTTGAGCAAGCAAAATCCTTCTTCCCAAATAATGTCTGTTGAGAAAATCTCTCCTTCTAAAGTCTTGGACCCCACACCTTTATTAGCTGGACCCCATGTCTCACTTCTTCCTAAAGGTTGAGCCTTCCGTTCATCCTCTTAGTGGGTCAGTTCCCCATGGTGCGAAGGTGAGTAGCTATGAAGGGTTTTCAACCCCGACTTTGCCAATGGGGCTCATTCTGCCTTACTAATTACCGAGCAAGACCCGGTGGAGATGCGGTAGACCTATCAAATTTAAGAGAATGTCACTTTAAGAGCTGCAAGGCCTAGTGAAAGGGCTTGCCCAATGATGGCCAATCACATGTCCTTTAATGAGTGCTTCCTTCAATATGAGGCTAGGTTCCCATTCCTTGCTAGTGGTGAGGATCTTGAAAGCCATTGGGATAGTCCCTACTCAATTGGTGGCCAATTCATAGAGATCTATAATGGCCACAGTCCCGACTTTTAGGGCGTCTAGTGGAGGCAAGTGTGACATCTCTCCAACCCAATTCTTCAAATTATATAGGGTTCAGGAGCAAAAAAAAGCCAAATGACAAGGGTCTGAAGTATTTAGCCCCCAGCCCCACGTGATGAGCCCATTGGCCGCCCACTCTGGCGCACCGCTCTAGTAATAGGTAAGTTGAAGTTTCACCTTTGTTTCAATTTTCGGGTTGACCTCTGTTTTGAGACATGAAATTTTTCTTCATCTTTTGCAGTGGTTCCCGAGCCCACCATTTCGGAGTTAAACAAGACTATTGAGGTCTAGAAAGTTAGCCTCTACTCTCTTTGAAATCCTTACCAGTGCTAGACGTCTCTTCAACTGTGGACGGGGACCTGAGCCTAAGCCCCGTGACACCCGTGGGACTCCTCGAGGTTCCCAAGACTATTGTGGGGGCCACGCTGGAGTCTGAGCCTTATGCCTTGTTCTTCTCGGAAGTGGAAGGCTATGTCTGAAGTCTTGACATAGGTGCTTGAGGCCTTCGAAGGCGAAGATGGTTAGCCTAAGGGTAGGGCTGATCCTCCAGAGGCTAAAGGGGTTTCCATCTCAATTGATGAGCCCATTCTGCTTTTTGACTTCTCCCCATATAAGTAGCTCGACCCTTTTCTTTTCTTATGCTATTGTCTTTGTTTTTAATCTTTTGCAGAGGATGGCAGGCTTGGCCAAAAAATTCCTGCCGAGGCTTTGGTTAAAAAAGAGGTCTAAGACCACCAAACACTTGAAGTTCAGTGCCCTAGTGGACATTTCGGTTCCAAGGGTCAAGCTAGCGGAGGAGGCTGATCCGGGGCTTGGCCTTACTGAAGGCTCAAGTTTGGAGCTTGTGAAAATCCTACCCTTGCTGCAAGCAGAATCGGAGGTAGGTGGAACTTCTGGCCAGAAAAGATCCTTCTATTCCAAGAGACTTGCAGGCCTTGGTCTCACAGGAAGAAGCTGTGGAGACGGTGGTGCTCCCTCAGGAGGAGGTTTTTTTACAAAAGGCAGTTGAGGTGCCCAGTACGTTAAAGGGGCCTGTTGTTGCCGAGGGGAAGGACTTGCTGCTCCCTTGTGGTAAAGAGCTATTTGAGACCTCCCTTAGTTGAGGGGATAAACTCTTGTGCCCCAACTGTTGATGCCTTTCATTAGCTGGCTAAGACAAACAATTTCGATATGGTGGCCACTTTGAGGGAGAGAGGTACCCTTGCAAATGCTGAGGAGCTGGTCCATTTGATAGGCAAGGTATTTGTACATTTCTCGGACTTCTTCTTTAGCTTTTCACTTTCTATTCCTTGTTCTCATATTCCTCTTCTTTTGTTGGCTCATCACTTGACATAATCTCTTTCGGCAGATGCTCTTGATGGTAGTAGAATATAGAAGAAGGCTAATGAGATGGCTAGCAGTTGGGATCTCACTCGGCTGCATTTAGACCGAATGATCAACGATCAGAGGTTGTGAGCGGAGACTCTTGAGAAGGAGAGAGACGCTTTGAAGGTTTAGGTCACTTGCCTGGAACATGAGAGGCTTCCGAACGAGAAAACTCTTAGACCGTGCCTCTTTGTTGGCCGCTGCACGGGAGTGTCTTGCCAACGTTTAGGATTTGCATACCATTGGTCAAGCTGGGCTTAAGGTAACTGCGGAGGCTCTCCACGGCCAGAAGATAGAAGATAGAGCGCCACGGCTTTAAAGAGAGACTTCTTTGAGTCAATGATGAGGTGGAGCTCCTGAAGCAGTCAATAAAAAACCTAACCGCTGAGAAGGAGCAGCTGATAAAGAGCTACTTTGAGACCTTTGTCAAGCACAACGAACTTTAGGGACAAATCCGCCTACCAGGAGTTTGAGGTCTTTGGGAAGTACTTTTTCTAGAACTTTAGCGTTGGCTTTGAGGCTTGCAAGGCCCAAGGTTTAGGTACTATGTATTTCCTGAGGTGGACGTTTCTCGTCCGTTTCCTGAATCCCCTCAGAGAAAGAGAGCTTGGATGATGAATATAGTACTGATGGCTAAGAAGAAGAATACAAGGAAGCTATCTCTGCCTCTCTATCTTTGTAACAAGTAAAGCCCTTGTGGACCCTCAAACCCTTAAGCCTTGAAAGACTTTTGTGTAATTTTCTTTGTTTTCGTAAACTGTTGGTTCACCATAAGCCACTCTTTGCCATCTAAACTCATAACGAAAAGATAGTTTTCAAATCATGGAACTTTGTTGTTCTTCAATCTTCACTTCACACTTGCTTTACTTTTTGCTTTGCTAAGGAGTTTTCTGCACTGAGGTCTGCCAGTACGTCGTACACCCTTAGCCCCCCAAGATTACTTAGTGAAGCGAAATCACTTGGGTTGCAAATTTGTTGAAGTAGATCTGAGGGCCCTAAGACCTATGCCATATACTTGCACAGTTGTCGAAGTCGAGACTGAGATTCTATAGTGGGCCGTTAAGCCTTAGAACCTTAGCCCGCTTGATACTTGTGCTTTTGTAAGACTGAAAGCCCCCAAATTTTTGTACGAACACTTAGCCCTCCAAAGTTTTTGTGCCTAAAGGCTCAAAATCAAACCATTAAAGGGTCATAAGACCTTAAGGCTTAAAATTTTGCTTAATCTTAAGCCCCTTATTGGGTCCTAAGACCACTGAGCCTAGGTATTGAATGCTGGAGTTTTATAAATGGGTCATGCCTTTAGACTCTTAGGAATTTTTGCACTTCTGAAGCCTTGTAAGTGTTTTCGTCCTCGGGACTTATAAAATTTTGAAAACAGAAGTCCTTATAAGGGTCCTAAGACTTCCAGACATGCATTTAAAAAAAAAAAGTCCTTATAAGGGTCCTAAGACCTTTGGACTTAGGGCCTTGCATTTTTGCTTTGCTTTGAAAATTGAAATTTTGGACAATTTTCTTTTGTGTTTGAACATTTGCCCCTTTTAAAAAATTTCAAAAATGGAATATCTTTTTTTTTTCTCTTAGATTTTTCATAATTAGATTTCAGGGGTGATTAGCCAAGGTTTACACGTTCTTTTGGGTATAACTTCGTGAAAGAAAGCTTTGGTGCAAGGAAACACCCTTATGCATGGGCTGAAACACCCTTATCCGTGATTCATTTTAGTCTTTATTAGGTCGTTAGACCTTTGATTATGAGTTTAAGGCCTTCTAGACCTGTGGACTATAGTATTTATTGGGTCCTGAGACTTTTAACTGTTGGTCTAAAGTCAAGGTTGGAGTCCTTGTAACTTGATGTTTGGGTTCTGAGACCTTATCTTAAACCTAGAGCCAAGGATAAAGTCCTTGCAACTCTTTATTTTGGGTGTTTGAACCTTGGTTTAAGTTTTAAGCTAAGGCTAGAGTCATTGCAACTTGGTTTGTGGGTCTTTAGACATTGGATTTATAGTGCTTCATTTCATTTCTTTCAAGTAGCAGATTACATTGTTTACCGACGTTTCGTGGATGGCACACATCCCCTGATGCTTCTACTCTCGATATTCTTTCTTCGTTTGGACCCCTAGTTGCCAGGGTAACTGTCCTTGTCTTGCAAGGCCGGGGTATCTAAACTCATCAATTTTATCCCCAGGCTTTCTCGAGGAAGCTCCGACATAGGCGGTGGTGGAGATAAGACCTCTGTTGAGGCCTCACGAACCTTTCGAGTCTTTGTTGGGAGACCTTTTCCTATCGTTCGTGGAGGTGATGTAGCACTCTAGCCTTCTTTTGATCCTCGAAGACCTCATCTACTCTCTTGGGGGTTGGGAACCTTATCACCAGCTTTCGTGTTGAGATAACAACGTTGTCATTAAGTGACGGTTTTCCCATTATCAAGTTGAAAGCGAAGGGCAAGTCCACTATTATGAACTTGTTCCAAATAGTTTTGCAGCAATCTTTGGAGCCAAGGGTGAGTGGTAGATTGACATACCTCAGGGAATAAATTCGTTCTCCACTAAATCCAACTAGAGGAGTGGGTACTGGTTGTATGTGCTTCACGCCAAGGCCCATAGCCTCAAAGGCGTCCAAGAATAGGATGTATGCGGAACTTGCTGTGTCAATGAGAACTCGCTTCATATTAGCATATTCCTCATGATCACTGTGATGTGATGAAGGGGTTGTTATGAGGCAAACGGGTCCTCATGAGGTCTGTTTTCGGGACGACTATCATAAGGGCTTCTTTCGGAGCTTGATGAGGGAAAGTGACATGGTTGACCTGAACTCCTTGTTGGATACTTCTGAGGTGAGCTTTTCTGACTGTGGTAGATAAACCACCCCCTGCGAAGCCTCCGAAGATAAAGTAAACATCTATTATTTGGACATTAGCTTTGTTCTTGTTCTTGTTGTCATTTAGGTCTTTGCCTACATCTTTTGACACATAATTATTTGAGATAACCCTTCTTTATCACCCCTTTGATGGCTTTTTTTCAATCAGAAGCAAACGCTTGTGTTGTGGCTATGGTCCTTTGGGACCGACATTATTTGGATTTGTCTCTGTTGTTGTCCATAGTGTTGGTGTCAGGTGTCAAAAAGGTGGAATGTTGGTCAAAGTATATATAGGGGTGTAAGATGATTGTTGGTAGCATGAAATGCTGATGGAAACATTCGACGCAAGTGGAGCTAGTGGTGGCGGTAGGTGGAATAGGTTTATGCTTTCCACGTACTCACCAGACCGAAGGTCTGAGAGCTCGGAACTGCTACAAGATTGTCTTAGGTTGTCCTTGTGGTTATATGCGATGATATTACTCAGTTATGAGGGGCGGTTGCTTCTCTTTGGATGAAGATCTGTTCTGGGCGTCAGAGTACTGAGGTCTTTGGGCATGGCTAGGGAGACATGTTGGAACAACGGATCATATTTAAGCAGAAGGAGAAGGGATTGAGGCTTGCTATAGTATTATGGTCTTTTCTCGAGTTCAACACAGGTCTTATGGGCCACATAACAATTTGTCTGATGTAAGAGATCTCAGCCGTGAGACCTCTGCTCTTGCTCGAGAGTATTCGAGGGTGTTTAAGGCCTTTCAAACATCAACTGTAAAATAGGGTATCATCAAACATGGTTCCTTAATTGCTATGAAGCACGGACATGGATATGGGTGTCATGTTCGACACGACACGGACACGTCGACACAATAAATCTAAAAAACTAGGACACGACACCACAAAGACACGGTGATATATATAAATATATTTTTATACTTGTATATATAAATAGCTGTGAAACTAATTTATTAAAATTAACACTGTCTAGTATTTCATAATGACAGTTAAATCGTAATTCAAAAACATGCATTTAAATAAGGCAAGATAATAACTTCATTCTTTTAACTTTTCTTCTTATTATTCATACATCCTTATACGATTTAATTTTACACGATGACACTAGAATTCTTAGTGTTATTTAATTTTTGGCACCCCGCCATGTCTACGAAATGTCATGACCGTGTTTGTGAAGCGTCAACCTTTTTTTAAATGCCAAACAAGGCTGCCAAGCCACGCGGAGTGTCGTATGAGTGTCGTAGTGTCTGACACGGGTACGTCACCTTCGAAGAAGTGTTCGTGCTTCTTAGCTTAATTGTTTTACTCCCTCCTTGTTTTCTTTGTTGAGAATATATCATGTAAACATGGTTCCTTAATTGTTTTAATCCCTCCTTGTTTTCTTTATTGAGAATATATAATTAATAGTTATATAAGGTGTAAGGCACACCAAGGCGGCAATATCTCTGTAGAGCCTAGGCGCAAGGCGCGAGGCGATATGCGCTCCTTATTGAAGTGAGGCACACATTATACAAAACATGCAAAAGCTGTGTATATATGTATATACGTAATAATAACTTTATGATTTAAAATTGGAAATATATAGCATATACGAAAAGACACGTAAGAAGATATTTTTAACACCATATGAATTTTCAATCATTAAAATTTATTTAACATTTCCATCATCAATAATGAACAAAAACAAAACTATTCATATATTTGAAACAAATGTTTTGTATTGGGTGAAAAGAAAATCAAAATCAACATATAAATTGTTTTGAATTGCAATTGTGCTGAAGTTTTTTCAGTTTCTTTTGCGCAAGTAGTGACTAGTGCAAAAGAAAACGTTTCACCAGTACCTAGGGACTTCTTACTGGTGCATTTGGTTAGTTTGAGTGTGGGAAATGGTTCAATTCTCCATGTTCATTTGAAAATACGTAAAGTCAATATATTTATTCGTCATTGTTGTGGTGGGGGTTTTCACATGAAAAAATTTAACTAGGCGCGCCTAAGCTGCGCCTTGAGCCTAGGAACACAACGTGTGCACCTTATTGAAGGACCTTGAGGCGAGGCGAGGCGCCGATGCTGCGCCTTTGTGAGCCTGGAGCCTTTAACGACAGTGTTATCGTTTATCATAACAAAGAAGTGATATATATTTGGATGGGCCTTATAATTGGATGATTTTTCTACTTTCAGAAGGCATATTTATTTACAACTGGGTATGTGTACTTTGCTTTATTCTTTTCATCCTCCTTCACCACTTCTCTTTGTGGTTCCATTGATTTGTTTGGGTGCATATTTTGGTTTACTTGATTGCTGTCTGGGTAGTGGGTGTGGTCTTGTACCCTTTCTATATATATATTAAAGGAATTTTGCCCCAATATTCTCTCCCTAACTCCCTCTTTCTTTCAAAATTATTGCGTTACGTTCCAACCAGCCAAAGTAGGCAGTGTCATAAGCATTTGACACTTTTCTTGTCTCCCAATTCCCCATTAATCACTAGAAATTGTAGCAGCTTTTTGGCAAGCCCCCAACCATTCCCAGAGTCAAAATATATCATCCCAAATAAACCGAGTGTAATTACAATGGAGCAGAATATGATCAACACTTACATAAGAAACTCTAAAATGGGGACAAGATATGTGTTTCGTTACTTGAAAGAAATCACAAGTATTGATTCTTCTTCTAGCTGTCAACCATTCAAAGAATTGCACATTTGAAGGTAACCCTTCTTTCCATATCATTTAAGATGACTCCAAGGTGGAAGAAGAAGGGGGATCCGCCAAAATATGAAAACAGGACTTGCATGTAGACATCCGGAAGGAGAAGCAACCCACACCCTTTTATTCTCCCAGTCAGCCCAAGGGAATTCCCTCCAAAATGTTTATAAAGCGAGAAAATTCTCAACCTCCCAATCAGTAAGGTTTTTTGAAAAGGAATATTTCCAGCTTAATTAAAGGAGATGTATTTGACCCTTTTTATTAACAACATTTCCTATGATGCAAAATATATGCATACTACAATTTTCCCTTCCCTATTCTAATTGATGCACCTCCCTGCACCCCACCCCCCCTCTTTTTTTTTTCTTCTTCCCCTTGCAATGTGGGATGTGAATTTTTAGCATGGCGGTTACGCTTAGGTCCACAAGATATGGTACTGGGAAACCCATATTTTTTTTTGCAGTTCACTGTGCTGTCCTTGATGCTGATGTTAAAGCCTACAAAGATCCTTCACCATATTTTATAATCTACGTTGACAGCCCATAATATTTGCTGGGACCACACACTGATCTTTTGATAAATGGACGGTGTAGTACTGAAGTTTAAAAAAATGGTCATTTGGGATTTAGCCCCCATTAGTTTTGTCCGCTTGGGTTTTGGCCCCCATATAAAAACTATTGCATGTTTGACCCCATTTTTCACTTTATCAAAAAGTGTTGCTAAAGGTGAAAAATGGAGGCCAAACATACAATAGTTTTTAATTGGGGGCCAAACCCCAAATGGGTATAGCTAGTGGGGGCCAAAATTCAAATAACCCTTAATAAACAGTTTCTTTTACTAAGCTGACCCAAGTCGTAACGACCTAGCGCCAATCGTCTCTATTGATATACAAAAACAAATTGGGGTGCTTAGGCCTTATGTTGTCAATATGTATAATCTCATATGAAGCAGGGACACTTCTGATAAGGTAGCATGTATGTGCTCGACATGTGTCGGACACCAACACTCTCACGACACTCTCTGACACGTGCACACACTTTTTTTTTGTTCAAAATTTTAATATAAAATTAACATGTCCAACATTTATATTCACACGTCTGGCACTTATTTGAACGTGCTGTATATAACAATATAAGTTAGATTTGTGGAATCGTTTTGAGCTTCATCATTTAAGGAATATGTCCCAGTGGCATCTGAAGGGCTCTCCCGCTCTCATGGACCTAGAACGTTTCTCTACAGAAGTCCTTATCTTAAAAAACATTCGCTTTCATGTCCTGCTTTAGGACACTCTTTTAAATAAGTATTCAAAATTGTTTTTTTACTTTATGTTTATATAAAAATATATTTATTTATCAACGTGTGCCCTAGGGGTGGTAAACGGACGGATACGGATCGAATACCATGTTTTCCATATCCGTATCCGCTATCTGAATGTACTATCCATATCCGTATCCGTATCCGCCCGGATAGTTAAAACAACTATCCATATCCGTATCCGCTCGGATACCTCGAATTCGGATAATATCCGTATCCATTTACATTATTTAGCCATCGCAAAAAATAACTATTAAAATATCCAATCCAATGAAATCCAAATAAATATATAACAAAATTACTGCCTCCTAACATCAACAATTATGGATTCCATAATAATAGTATCATTCCATAATGATAATATGGCTTAAAGCCATCCATACTTTACAACCATATAAGCTTAAAGCCATTAAAAAAAATAACAGTCGCATTCCATGACAGTAGAAATAAATATGCACCTTTTAGATTAAATCAAATTTATTGAGAATGATAACCTCATGGACCTTTTGTTTTCAAAGCATACTGATATTTTTATTTTAATAAGTATATATTTTTATTTTGTATATAATATACATGCTGTTAACTTCAGCTCTCATCACAATTAAAACCATCTCTTTACTTTTCTGTTTCTCTCTTACATTCTATTATGTTTCTCTCTTACATTTATTTATAATTAAGGAAACTAACGACCAATCACATGAGGGTTTCTTTTCTCTTATTTTGTACGAAAGAGAAATGAAATGAAATTAGTTTTTTTGTTTGTTTTGAGTGGAGTATATGTTCTTTAGTGGTGTATGCTGTGTGTGATAGGGTGTATTGTAACTTTTGTGTAACTCCATGATAATATACCTAATAAAATAATAATACATGACATTTTATAACATACCCAATAAAATAATAACTTTAGAGTGTTTTTGTTTTGAGTGGAGTATATGTTTATTTTGTTTTAGGGAATAAATGATTAAGTTTTTTTTTAATATTATTTTATTAGTAATACTAATACTAGTATTATTAGTAATATTTTAAACTTATGTTTGACGGATACGGATATCCGGTAAAACGGATATCCGATAAAATGGATACTCCGCATCGGATACGGATTATCCGTGTCGGATACTAGTACTATCCGTATCCGTATCCGTTTTCTCGGATATTTTTATAGAGTATCCATATTCGTATCCATTTCCATATTTTCGGATAAATATCCGCAAATTCGGATTCGGATATCGGATGGATGCGGATTTTCGAATATCCATTTACAGCCCTGTGCCCGCATCCTGGTATTCTAATTTTTGAAAAATTTCCGTGTCAGCTCGTCCTTGTCGTGTGAGACACTACACACCCTTGTTTGTGTTTGTGCTTCAATGAAAATCTCTATTAACATATGTTGTTGTCGCTATAATTAATAGTAGGGCAACTTACAAGGATTCCCCCTCTTGTTAGGCATAATTACAAATAATACTATGCTTTTCTAATATATTACATGAACCTCTCCTCTTGTTTATATATTATAATCGCTTCCACTCTTGTTTCAAAATTTGTGCAGTTACTCATCCTTAGCGGGTACAGACATAAAGGGTAGACGAGTGGCATATTAGGACTTTCTGGAAAAAATAATGCATATAGACTACTGTACTATCTCATTGATTTGGTTTTCAGTGACAGATGCCCAGCAGTCCCTATAGGATTTTCGCTATAATTAGGCTACATGATCACAATATTCTTTGACTCTTTCACCATTCTCAATGTTGCTAATGTGCTAGGTTCAATACGTGGCAAAACAAGCTTTTTCTAGAGATCTGTCATGATAGAATATCTGAACCTGAACATGTCCCTTTCTAGCTTCTTTTGTTGTTCTTCTTCTTACCTTTGAAAGACAAAGTGATATAGTATTAGTATCTTACTTCCCTATTTTTTTCCCTGCTTCAGGGACAGTAAAACTATTACCTTCGTACTTTCAATTGTTATTTATTGATTTAGTAATTTTTAAATGCAGGTGAAACGGTGACAGTTGTGGGCGACCATGATCCAGCATTGTTGAAATACTTTGATTGCACACGTTCAGGACCACGTTCAGCATTCGATGGCGATGTTGTCTATCAGTTTGAGATAATGGAATATGTAAGCTTCATCTTTGATTGCTGGCCTGACTAATACCTCTATAGTCAAATTCTCAATTAAGTTGCATCTTTTATATTCCCCATCTGCTTTTCTTGAATGAGTGGACAGTTGACCTGTGACCAATTTACCATCTGCAATAGCTTTGTTCGTTTCCCATTTTTAGATGTAGTTATCATTTAATCATAAAACATTCTCCTACTCTGGGAATATATTGAACATAAGATTCATAACATTGATTTAATGGTACCTTTTGTTATACATTGATCTAGTCTCAGCCATGAATTGAAAATACAAACAAAATCATATTGATTTATCATATAGATATGTATCTCATTTAGAAGATCTCAATAAATAATTTCCCAAAATATTGTTTTTTATTGTTAAGCTGTGGATTATAAGATATCTTATGTTACTAGTGATAGTAGTAAATGTAATTAAGAGGTACATTCCTCTTATGGGAATAATAGGAGAAGTAAAGGTCATTTCATGTCATTTTGACGCTTTAGGGATTTTACTTGGTGCCCTAAGTATCCTTTTAGTACAAATAGGTGATGACATAAAGGTGTGAGCATTCAACTTTGCCTTATTAGTGACCTTTTAGATTTGCTTCGTGTCTTTTATCTCTTCTTTGGATATCATTGAAGCTGTTTGCATCACATTCACTTGCCATATTTATATTTTCAATATTATTGCCTGACATAGCATGCTTTGAATGGTGTTATGTAGAATATATGTACTAGATCCCGATAGTTTTAGAGAGACAAACTAGTGGCTCATATTTGTCCTCTTACATAAGTAATGGCTGAAATTTATCCTCAGCACAGTTTGGTTATAAGCTAACGGTAAGTCTGTAAATAAATCACGTGAGGAGTAAAACAAATAAGCACACAACTTTGTGGAGTAATACATTAGGAATAAGTGTGGCAGAGAGAAATTATTTCATTCGTAACCTACTTATTTATACCTCTTAATTACATTTACTACTATCACTAGTAACATACCCAAAACAAAAGATATAAAATCTGAATTATAACCCCTAATTACCCTTCATACTATAAGCAACCAAAGCTGTGGTTATTTAAATGGGAGCTTGACAAAAAGGTCATTTTTAAGAATTTCCCTCAATTGGTCCGATATGCAATGTTTGAAAAATCACTCGAGGCGAATCACAAAAAAATCGCCTCGAGGCTTAAGCCTCAGGGTTGAATTTGAGGCTTATGCCTCAATGCGCCTCGAGGCGTGCCCCTCGCCTCACGCCTTTTTGCCGAGTGTGAAAAAGAGAAAACTGTTGTTCTTCTTCCATCACAAACTCTATTTTTTTTGTTATTTTAATATATGTCGATAATTGGTATATGTATACATACCTTGATATATATATTCAGATTATATATACGTACACACACACAAATAATTATATTTATTTCATTATACACACACACACACACACACACATATATATATATATATATATATATATATATTTTGATTATATATACGTACTAATCAGTTAATTATACATGCTAATGTCATGTGTTTTTTCTTTTTTTTCAAATTCACTGTTTTTTTAAAGCTCTTCATTTTTCTAAAACTGCACTTAACTTAAAAAAATTATTGTTTTAATTTACTAACTCTTATTCTTTTTTCCTTTTTTTTGTTTTAAAATTGCAGTTAACTTATACTATTTACTACTTTATCTTAAAAGAACTTTAAAAAAAATAATCAATGCCATATTATAAAATAACCAATATGTGAATGAAACTTTAAAAAATGAGTTTGTCAATTTGATTTTGTGTTGATTAATTTCCTGTCATATAATAAAATAACCAATATGTGAATGAAACTAAAGAAAATGATTTTGTCAATTCGATTTTGCATTGATCAATTCATTGTCATCTTGTAAAATAACCAATACGTTAAAATTGATTTTATCAAATTATTTAAGCGAAAAAAGTCATCTCCAGGGAACAAAAAAATGTTTAACTATGTGAGAAAGTCCTCAAAGATTTTTTTCTTCAGTTTTTTGTTACTTTATTTTTCAGGGCTTTATTAGTATTTTTTTAATATGATTTTACTCTTTTTTTAGGGTGAGACTTACGCCTCGCCTCGCCGCCTCGTTAAACATAGCCTATATGCATAGGTAGTAACTATTTCCTACCTTTTTTAAAAGGTGTAATTATATTTAAGTCCCATTTATCGGGTCAACATTCTTATAAGTCCTATTGACTTTTCAATAATCCCATAAGTCCTATTCCAACTTTTTAGGGAATTTTTTCACCATTTTACCCTTTTATAACTAATCATCTGTAACTTCCTTTAGGAAGTTACACAAGTGGTTGGACTTTTTTTTTTAATCTTTAAATGATCATAACTTTTGATTCACAAATCCGTTTTTCGCAAAATTACTATTTTTGAAATCTGCTCGACGAGATCTATCAAACAAGATCCATGAAGGCTATAAAATTCCAAAGAAAAAAATTTACACAAACAGTAAACTTTACTGTATGCACTAGAATATGGAATAATTTTATATATGTGACATTTTCACAAACAGACAGTAACATTTACTGTGGTAATACTATATATATATATATATATATATATATATATATATATATATATATATATATATATATATATCTGGTGGATCCAAATCTTCTTTTTTCAAAAATACCTTATATTTAAAGGTTCGCGCTAATAGCATCCAATCCCTACCACCATTGTTGGAGCTTCAACGACCTTCGTCAAAGCTCCGATTTGGGGTGGGTAAGGGTGGCATGTGGTGCCGCTGGCGCGGACCTTTGAAAATAAGAGACTTTTGAATAAATGGGTTTTGAATCGACCGGAGTGTCATGGGGTGCCGTTGGCGTGGACCGTTGAAAATAAGATTGGATAAATGGGATCTGGATACTCTTGAGCACCGATTTGGGATGAGTAGGAGTGGCGCAGAGCTTTAAAAATAAAAACATATTGAATATATATATATATATATATATATATATATATATATATATATAGAGGCAGGCTCCTGTGCACACTAAGTTTGCACACTAACTTTGCACATTACCTTTTAAAAGTGGTAAAAAAAATATTTTTGAGTTGATTTTTTTTGTGTGATATTTAAACATTTCAAGGAACCCATATAAAAAAAATCAACTCAAAAAAACTTTTTTTGCTATTTTTAAAAAATCGATCAAACTTTCGCAGTTTTTAAGCCCTTTAAAAACTCCGAAAGTTTGACCGATTTTTTAAAAATAGCAAAAAAAGTTTTTTTGAGTTGATTTTTTTTATGTGAGTCCGTTGAAATGTTAAAATATCACATAAAAAAATTGGTGTGCGCCAGCACTAAGTTTGCACACTTTTAAAAGGTAATGTGCAAAGTTAGTGTGCACAGGAGCCTGCCTCTCTCTCTCTCTCTCTATATATATATATATATATATATATATATATATATATATATATATATATATAATGTGATAACACAGTAAATGCTATTGTTTGTAAAAATGTCATAGATATTAAACTTTTTTGTATACACCAGAAAATGAAATAGTTTTATATCTGTGACATTTTCACAAACAGTAACATTTACGGAGTTAATATTACACAATATATATATAACATTTTCACAAACAGTAACATTTACTGAGTTAATATTACATAATATATATACACACACACACACACACACACACACACACACACACACACACACACACACACACACACACACACGGTAGATCCAAACCACTATTTTTTTTTTCAAAATTACCATATTTTTAAATGTTTACGCAAGCGACATTCAATCCCCACCACTACACCCCCCCATTGTCGGAGCTTCAACGACTTTCATCAGAGCTATGATTTGGGTTGGTAGTAGTGACATAGGGTGCCGCTGGCGAGGACCTCTGAAATTAAGAGAATATTAGATAAATGGGGTTTGGATCCACCGGAGCTCCGATTTGGGGTGAGTAGGGGTGGCATTGAGTTAGGTTTATATCTATAACATTTTCACAAACATTAACATTTACTGTGTTCATATAACACAATATATATATATATATATATATATATATATATATATATATATATATATATATCCAAACCTCTTTTTTCTGATATTATCTTATTTTTAACGGTCCGCGCCAGCGGCATCCAATCCCCATCACCACCCACCCCCTTTATCGGAGCTCCAACAACCTTCATCAGAGCTCTGATTTGAGGTGGCATGAGATGCCGATGTAACATTTTTACAAACAGTAACATTTATTATTTGTGAAAATATTACAGAGATAAACCTAATCCAATGCTACCCCTACTCACCCCAAACTGGAGCTCCGGTGTATCCAAACCCCATTTATCCAATATTCTCTTATTTCCTAAGATCCGCGCCAGCGGCACTCCATGTCACCCCAAATCAGAACTCTGATGAAGGTTGTTGGAGCTCCGACAATTGGGGTTGGTGGTGGTCGGGATTAGATACCGCTAGCGCGGGCCATTAAAAGTAAGACAATATTAGAAAAAAGAGGTTTGGATCCACCGTATATATATATATATATATATATATATACTGTGTTATAACACAGTAAATGTTAACGTTTGTAAAAATATTATAGATATAAACCTAACCCAATGCCACCTCTACTCACCCCAAATCGGAGCTCCAGTGGATCCAAACTACATTTATCTAATATTCTCTTAATTTCAGAGGTCCGCGCAAGCGGCACCCTATGCCACTACTACCCACCTATATCATAGCGCTGATGAAAGTCGTTGAAGCTTCGACAATGGGGGTGGGTAGTGGTGGGGATTAAATGTTGCTAGCGTAAACCTTTAAAAATATGGTAATTTAAAAAAAAAGAGGTTTGGATCTACCGTGTGTGTATATATATATATATATATATATATATATATGTGTGTTATGTAATATTAACTCACTAAATGTTACTGTTTGTGAAAATGTTATATATATAAAACTATTTCATTTTCTGGTGTATACAATAAAGTCAGTAAATGTTACTGTTTGTGAAAATGTTATATATATATATATATATATATTGTGTAATATTAACTCAGTAAATGTTACTGTTTGTGAAAATGTTACATATCACGAATATGAAACTATTTCATTTTCTGGTGTATATGTTACTGTTTGTGAAAATGTTACATATCACGAATATGAAACTATTTCATTTTCTGGTGTATACAATAAAGTCAGTAAATGTTACTGTTTGTGAAAATGTTATATATATATATATATATATTGTGTAATATTAACTCAGTAAATGTTACTGTTTGTGAAAATGTTACATATATAAAACTATTGCATAAATATATTAACACAGTAACATTTACTGTGTTAATATATTTATGCAATAGTTTTATATATGTAACATTTTCACAAACAGTAACATTTACTGAGTTAATATTACACAATATATATATATATATATCCAATATGCTCCTATTTTTAAAGTTCTGTGCCACCCCTACTCATCCCAAATCGGTGCTCCAGATGATCCCGATTCCATTTATCCAATCTTATTTTCAAAGGTCCGCGCCAACGGCACCCCATGCCACCCTTACCCACCCCAAATCGGAGCTCTGACGAAGGTCGTTGAAGCTCCAACAATGATGGTAAGGATTGGATACCGATACCTCGAACCTTTAGATATAAGGTAATTTTGAAAAAAAAAAAGGGTTTGGATCCACCGTATATATATATATATATACTGTGTAGTATTACCACAGTAAATGTTACTGTCTGTTTGTGAAAATGACACATATATAAAATTATTTCATATTCTAGTGCATACAGTAAAGTTTACTGTTTGTGTAAATTTTTTTCTTTGGAATTTTATAGCCTTCATGGATCTTGTTTGATAGATCTCGTCGAGCAGATTTCAAAAATAGTAATTTTGCGAAAAACGGATTTGTGAATCAAAAGTTATGATCATTTAAAGATTAAAAAAAAAAGTCCAACCACTTATGTAACTTCCTAAAGGAAGTTACGGATGATTAGTTATAAAAGGGTAAAATGGTGAAAAAATTCCCTAAAAAGTTGGAATAGGACCTATGGGATTATTGAAAAGTCAATAGGACTTATAAGAATGTTGACCCGATAAATGGGACCTATGTGTAAAGACCCCTTTTTAAAATGTGACCTGTCGGAGCATAAATGGTTTTTAATGGGATCTATTGGACAAAATACAGATGACCTATTTGACTACATACTTGGTAAACAGGACCGATTGGTAAAAAGTCCTCCCCCACCCCCTGCCTCTCCAGTCTCCCCTTTCCTTTCCTTTATATAAACAGCGTCAATATATTATATAGCTCCTAATTATTTTAATATTATCTTCATTTAAAAATGATCTGCACTAGTATATCATGCAATAAAGTTATTTGTACAACCAACATTATTTCTACTATGTTGCTGGTTACCCATGTGATTAGACCTGGCAAAATGAGGCACGACACGATAACACGACACGAACCGACACGAAGTTATAAGTTAATGGGTGGACCCTTAATGGGTTCGGGTCATATCAGTGCCAACCCGATAAGACACGATAGTTAACGGGTCGGGTTAGGGTTGACCCCCTTAACCCGTTAATACCCGATAAACCCCGTTATGACCCATTAATTTCAGTAAATAAGATATAATTTTGGAACTTATAAATAATATATGTAATATAATGTTAATTTAATCGTAATGAATGTTACTAAATGATTAGATTTAGTAACGTCAATGAATTAATGGGTCTATTTGGGTTCAAAAATGAGATATATATCAACTTCTATACAATTCAAAATAATTCATTATCTTAATGGGTATTAACGAGTGAACACGACACGACACGATAACATAACGGGTCGGGTTTGGGTATGATTTTTTCACACGATAAAAAAGTCACCCGTTTAGACACGAACCCAATAAGACCCGAACACGATAAAAAACGACACGAACACGACTCGACACGACCCATTGACAGGTCTACATGTGATGTTATTATATCAGAAACCTTGTATCCCTCTTATTTTTCTGTTTATTTCTGTTCTATTCGTGTGGAATTTGTATTGCGCGGCGGAGGCTGGACATGAGATCATGCTTGCTAACACACGATATTGTATATCCAGAATATTAAATGAATGTAACAATATCTTATAAATCAGTCGGATATGTTTAACTATGATATACTTTTAATTTTGTAGTCTCACATTTATTTCTTTATTTGCATATGTAGATTCTTGACTTTGCTTTTGATAGATTGGGTGCAGAGGGATCACAGGTATATCTTTTCATCATATCCATTCATTGTGTGTTATCTTAAGAAGCATACAAAAATTCAGTGCAATTATAGATTGAATTATCGTGACTTTGGTTATGTCATCATGTTTAAGAACTCTTTTCCTATGTGGCAGAAAAAATATTTAGTTATAAGCTTATCTCAAGTGCAGTTCGCTACATTATATTATTGGTTTTGCGTGGCATTATTTTGTTTTATTTAGTGTTGCGTTGTAAAATGAAATATTACTTCTCAATTCACATGTTATTTTTGTAAAGGTAAGCATCGGGATGTCCTCCCAATTTTTTCCACGTCAGCGTTATTGTATTTACTAGTGTAATTTTAAAGACAGTTGACTTTGCAATATTTCACTCTAGTCACGTTTTATAATTGGGTGATTGAAATTCATGATCTTAAGGCCAGTTTGTTTCGGGGTAAAATGTTATCTGCCTAGGTGAAAAGTATATTCACTAATTCGGAGCCTACTTTTTTTTATTTTTTTTATTTTGTTATCTAAAACCAGTGTTCTAAAAAACGCGCCTAGGCGCGAGACTTTTTAGATACGCCAAGTTTTGGCCATAGACGTGGTCAACGTTTTTTGGGGTAAGGCGTGAAAAAACGCGAGTTTTTTAGAAGTAAGGTGTGAAAAACGCGAGTTTTTTTGTTTTTTAAAAAAAATAGTATTTTAACTTACAAATATTTAGACATTTTTAAGGTATGTACCATTTTAGTATTTTTAATAGCTGTCTAGTAAAAAAATATTAAAATATAATATAATATATTAATAAAGGCCTAAATGCCTTTTCACGCCTTTTTACGCCTAAGGCCCGCCTAGGCTTCTAAGGCTTAAGGCTTGGGCTTCACGCCTCGGTCACGCCCCGCGTTTTTTAGAACCTTGTCTAAAACCATATAATTGTACCATGTACACTTGTTAACAACTTTACACGGATGAAAATTTTGAGGACAAAGGTGAAGTTGAGTTCTTTTTCATCGTTTCACTCTACATGTCAAATCAAATGGGGACTAAGGGTTTATCTTATATATTTTTCACACAACTGTTGTTCCGATTCGATGGCAGAACAGATTGACCATCCCATCCTGATTACAGAATGCGTATGTAACCCAGTTCAGTCACGCAGTAAAATGGCCGAACTTCTTTTTGAGAGTTATGGAGTTCCTTCTGTAGGTATGAATATATGCTATACATACGTTTTTGTGTTATTTATGTGTCTAATTGTTGTTTTTGTTGTGTACGATATATCTGATTGATGCTTCTATCCTCTTTTGATAACAGCATTTGGTGTTGATGCCGCATTCAGCTATACATATAATCAACAGCGTGGGATTTGTGATAGAGATGGGCTTGCAATTTGCTCAGGATTTATGACAAGTCATGTTATTCCAGTATGCTTTACTAACCTCAATGTTTGCTAAACGCTAGATATGAGCATGATATGAGGTTTTTTTAGTATCAGAATATTGCAACCCTCATCAATGATCAATCTTTCTTGATTGTTTAAAATGGTTGATATACATCACTGTCACCACGAGAAATTCACATATACTTGTGGCACTGTTGATGGAGATGATAATGGTGTGTTTATTTTAAATTCAGTTTGTCAATGGAGAACCTGTTTATGAAGCATCTTGCCGTACTAATGTTGGTGGGTTTCATGTCACCCACTGCCTGAAGCAGCTTCTCGCTCTTAAATACCCTCAACACATGTGAGGATATATTTGATTTTTTTTTTGTGGTTAAATAGGAATTTCCAGCTGGTAATATCTGATTTTATTTTGTAATGTTAAAACAGGCTTAAGCTTACATGGGAGAAGGTTGAAGACCTGAAAATGGAACACTGTTATATTGCTCAGGATTATGCTTCGGAAGTTCAATTATTTCAGGTAGCTATATTTTTCTCGTTCTGTGAGGCTCAATCTCATAAATCATAATTATTATAGACATCTAGTTCTAGGTCTCTAAGGTTTGGTCAATGTGGTATAAAAAACCATGTTTTTTGAAGCTCAAGTATTACCCCCATGTACTTTAAACTTTAGGCCGTGTTCCTCAGCTTTTGGTGAAATATCTTCCCGGTCTGTAAAATATCCTCATGTTATGTAAAAAAACTTAGCATATTGGCAAATTATTTTCAGTTCTTTCCATAGAATATCAGCGCGCACTAATTGCGAAAAAGTGGATTTTTCAATAAATGCTATTTACATCCGGGGCTAAATGTATCGAAGTATTATTGTTAGGGTACAAGAAAGAAACACCCTAAATTATTGGTCAAATTGCAAATAACCACCCAGCCTTGTGAATAACCCCCTAAACTATGAAAACTAGCAACTACCCATTTATGCGTCAAAGCATTATTATTAGATTCAGGAACCGCGCACTAAGTGCAAAAAAGTGGTTTTTTTTCACTAAAGTCTCTTTACATCCGGGGCTAAATGCGCTAAAGTATTATTATTAGGGTAAATAACGGTCAAATTGCAAAAACCCCCAACCTTGCAATAACCCCCCTAAACTATGAATACTTGCGAATTCCCCCTCACATGTCATTAAAATTCATTTTCTGCGACACATACGGGGGAAATGGCAAACAATGAATGGTTCAATTTTTTGTGACAATCAATAATTCCAGGAGGTATTTGAAACTAATGAAATAATTCAGCAATCTGCTATATTATGGTCATTGTTATTGTTATTTTGACAAGTAGATTAATTTCAATATTTTTGTGACAGAAAGGAACCAAAGAAGCTGAAGAGAAGACCAGGTGTTGGCAGCTCCCGTGGACCCCAGCACCAGTTGAAGAGCCAGTTTCAGAAGAGGAGATTGCTAGGAAAGCTGCCCTAAAGGAAAGACAAGGGCAAAGGCTGCGAGAAATGGCAGAGGCAAAGAGGTTGTCTAGAATTAATGAACTAGAAAATGAATTGAAGGGTTTGGAGTTCCTTCTACAGCAGCTCAGACATGTGGAAGAGAGTGATATCCCATCTTTCCTTTCACAAACTGGCTATGTCTCTAGGCCGGAAATAGAATCCGCAATTTTGAAAGTAACACAATCTTTACGAAAAGCTAAAGGGGACCAAGTTGAAAACGAGGAGAAGGCGGATTCTTCCACGGCTGAAAAGTATACTCTTATTAATACACCTGACAGCTTTCTCACGCCGGAGCAGGTTTGCTTTTATATCAAAACTGAATCATCGGCCCATCGCTGCCCTTTTAATTTTTAATTGCTGTCGAGATTTTGGTAATACATACATGTGAGTATGTATATGAATTTCTTTATGCTCTCATCCCAAACATATGAGAGCAAATGATGTTTTCTGAAACATCCACCTTTTGAACTTAATACTTCATTGTTAGGCTAAATGGCAAAAACACACTGAAAAATGCAATAAGTTGCCAACAAAATTAAATATTGAATTGTTGTTGTTGCAAAACAATTCACATGAACCTACATTTGTGGCAGAGATACTCTTCAGGATTTCTTTTTGTGTGTTTATGTGTGACACAATAGAAACGGTTTTGGCTGACATAAGAAGGATGTGTGACATTTGCTTAGTTTATGGCCTTTTATTGCAACATATGTTTTTTTTTCACAACAAACGTGATATTTTACCCTGATAGTTGCTCTAAAAACATAGCTGGGGTCCTACGGTTTCCAAAAGTTTTGAGTTTGTTGTTGGTCAACTAATGAAGGGTCCTGCTGATGCATGTATGTAAATTGTAGTTGCAATGCAGCATTCTTTTCCTACAGAAGTTGGCCTATTCTTATTTTTATTTTTATTTTTTGGGTATCGTTTTTTATAAACATATTTATTTTCCGAGTGTTTCTAATATTGATTATATATTTTGATGGATGTTTGTGACCTCCTTGACAGCTCAAGGAAAAGAAGAGGCAATTGTTTCTCAAAACCACATCTGAGGGCCGGCAACGAGCTAAACAGAAACGTTTCGAAGAGGAACTAGAACGGGAAAGGCAAAACAAGCAAGATGAAGAAAAACGCTTGTATGTTGTCTGGTTTATTAAGTTTCATGTTATATCAATTGTAAAACAGTAAAACTCCCCTTTAGAAGTCGGGTTGGAAAGATCACAAATTACTGCATCTTGTATCCAAATATAGTACTTTGGTCAGTTGAATACCAATTTATCATCACTACAAGAGAAATCCCGTTGGGTGTTTTTGATTTTGACGTTATATTGTTTTCCATGGAAAATACGTCTTTTTACTACTTTTTTTTTGGAAAAAATTTGAGTTGCTTGATTTCATATATTATATGGGGATATTAATCTTAAAGTGACATGCGTTCCATCTTGCCATCATTTTTAATTTAAACATTTTCACTTATCCTCCAAAGAATTGGATTCCTTGGAAAACTGGAAAAGCAAAGCGTACAACTAGGCCTGTCAACGGGTCGGGTTTAGGGAGATTCAGATCCGTGTAATCGGGTCTTCATCGGATTCGGGTTCGGATCCGGGTCTTCATCGGGTCTATAATATTGGATCCAGACCCGGATCCGTTCGGGTTTCGGGTTCGGGTCTGGCCAAATATATACATTTATTTTATTTTATCCCCCTTCTTTATTTTTTAATCTTAAATTAAAATATTTTGTAATGTATTATAGAATATTATTAGTATAAATAAAACATATATTACTTATATTTATTATATACATAAATATATATTTTTATATATAATACTTAGATGTTATATTGATAATATATATATATATATATATATATATATATATATATATATATATATATATATATAAAATAATAATGTACAATTCGGGTCGGGTCTTCGGGTCCGGGTCTTGTATAAGGTCCAGACCCTGCCCGTTTAATAAACGGGTATTCGGGTCTCGGGTCCTAAAAAATATACTCAGATCCTATTAAATGGATCGGGTCCGGGTCGGGTCCGGGTCTGGGTCCAGACCCGACCCATTGACAAGCCTACGTACAACTCAACAAGACAGTCATGTCATCACTATTTTTCAACTTCTCCTGAAAATGAAACATATTTTTAATACTTTTTTCAACTTTGTAATCAGACACCCTTATATTTTGCATTAATTTCCTCTTTCTTTCTCAATGTAGAGAGAACCCGGAGCTTTATTTGGCTCAGTTGCGCGCTAAATACACGGAGCTGTCTGAGAAAGTTGAACAGCGAAAACGAATGAAGACAAATGGCGGCAATGCAAATGGAAATAATAATGTGTCTGGAGGTGTTGGCCGTGGGGAGAGATTGAATGCTGCTCAAAAGGAGAGAATGCGCCTCTTGACAACTGCAGCATATGATCGAGGGAAGGGCGAAGACTCTTTTGGTGTCAAAGATGAAGATTGGCAACTTTACAAACTGATGAGTAAAGATAATGATGATGAAGATGATGGACCAGATGAGAACGAGGCTGAACTTGCTCGCATCTCTTCTAGGCTTCGGGTCAGTTAATCTTTTTGTCATTATGTTGCAATCACTACATTGTTTCAGCCAAGCTTGGCTGTCTGATTATTGAAATGGTATTTGTTTTGGCTTCGGGCGAGAGAAAACGATACATTGTTCTGAGATTCTGGCGTTTTGGTAAAAAGGAAAAAGGGTATTTACCTTTGGTCCCTCAATTGTTTTGCTATATTGAGTTTGTCCCTTGCTATTTTCACTTCATGGAGTTTTGACTCCCAAATTTCCATAAATACTCGTGAAGCGTCATAAAAGATTCTCACAATTCGCCAATTTATGATATTTTTTTTTTTGTGGTGAGGGAGGGGGTTGTGAGTGGGGGTGGGGCAAAGTCTGAGAAGGGAAACTAGTGGGTCAACTTCAATTTAATAATATAAATGAGGGTCAAATGCCATATAATCCTAGAAAAAACATGGTGAATAATGCCGAATGTTAAAAATACGGGCAAAATTTTCAGGACATTGGGTACCGAAATAAAGTTGGCTCGACTGAGTCAACTCAGTTTCAATTGAGTTGACCCAGTTTCTGCCTAGTTTTTGAACCATATCCATGTTTGTGTACCTGGATTGTCAGTTACGGTGTCCTTTTCAAGGCTGGTCATTAACAAATTCTTGAATTATGCTTTTGACAGGATATAGACCCAACATTTTTTCCTAAATCGGCGGCGGGGTCCTCTGTTGCTGAAATCCCGCGTGTTCATCTTCTCACCAACGAAGATTTCCAGATTGTATTAGGAGTGGAAAGATTCCGGTTCTCCGAGATTCTCTTTCACCCCAACATAATTGGGGTTGACCAAGCAGGGTTGGATGAGATGGTTGCAGTTTCAATGAGGAGGTTGCCGTCTAAAGGCCAAAGCTTGGAGGAGAGAATAACAAGTTCCATCCTCATGACAGGTGGTAGCTGTCTTTTCCCTGGTATGAGTGAGCGCTTGGAAGCTGGAATAAGGATGGTTCGGCCTTGTGGGACTCACATTCGTGTCATTAGGGCGTCAGATCCAATTCTTGATGCCTGGCGTGGGGCAGCCACTTTTGCCACTGCCGATCAATTTCCTAAGCAAACATTTAGTAGGATGGATTATTACGCGAAGGGTGAAGATTGGCTCCGTAAATATCAATTGAGGTACACAAATTGATGGTGGGAAAAAATGTTCGATGGATGGATAATTTTTAGGGTAGAAACAATTAAAGTTATCCTTGTATGTTTTGCTATAGTCAAAGATCAAAATAGGGTTAATGTTTTAGAAGTAGGCGTCTATAGAACCAAACTTGTTCAAGTAAGGTGGTGCTATACAAGGGCAAGTCCATTAAAAGTTAGTACGTAGGGTTGGGCCCACATATGATACAAGCACTTAATGCACTTTGGGAAGTTATTTTTTTGGGACTCACATTATTATTCATAATTTTTATGCTGTATTCAAAGTTAAATGAATACATGTTGGTCTGCTGGGTAAGTGATTTATTTCCAGCTGTTGTGTGTTGATCAATTTATGCTACCAGTCTTGATTTTTCATGGAACCTTTGCCTAGGTTGGCGAACATTATTCCACTCTTTAGTGGTTGGTGCTCATGAGTTGTGCAAAATTTGAATTGAGAAATCAACCCAAAATTAGGCAACATCACGGTTTCGTTGTTTGAATCAATCAAATATATTAGCCGCTGAGCATGTTGAGCTGTCAAATCATAAATTAAGAGCATGTATTTGATTGATTTGACAGCTGAACATGCTCATGTTAAAAGTCATGATTTGGTTCTTAACGCCCTCAATCTCAAATTAAGAGGTCACTTGCGAAAGTAATTTTTTTTACAAAAACATGACTTTTAACATGTTAATAGCCAGAATTCATTACAACTTACTTGAATACAGTAGAATTTGGTTCTTTAATAATTTAAATATATTCTTGATTTATGAGGTAAAAAAAAGAAGGAAAATACGACCCTTTTGGGACTTGGGTGGTATTAAGAAGTAAATCTATTGCATAAAACCGTCTATAACAGGTACACACAAAATGCTCAACTATTTTACCATTTTCCCAGCTGTATTAAAATCTATGTTGGTATTGGTTTTACTAATTGAGGAATGACAAAAGACTAGTGAAAATGTTGGAATCACGAGGAGAGAGGTATATGGTGTTTGTAGTTGACCTATCAAAATGTAACACGTCACAATACGAAATTATAAGTTAATGGGTATAGGATTTATTGGGTTTGGATCAATATCAGGTCAATGCGATGGATCCGTTAAGATAACAGTTCGAGTTTGGTAGATTTGATATAACCGATTATACATGTTTTCACCCATTAAAATCTGTTAACACTACCATAATTCTTTGATTATACATTATTTTAATACATATGGTAATATTTGCAATATTTGTAACTTTGGGTAAAGAACATTTTGTTGTTCGAATCCTATTACTATTAACATTTGGAATTTAAGATTTAGGAATTAATTATATTATGTTTTGATGGAGAATTTTAGTTACTTAACGGGTGTTGACAATTTGGGTCGTGTGAACTGTTAACACTAACAGTTTGAGTTTATGTTTGTTCTTTTGAACTGATTTGTTAACAACTCGTGTATGGGTTTAGTGTGGTTTGACATGAAACCCAACTCGCCCCGTTGATAAATATAGGTGGTAGAGTTAGTTAATAGTTAAATCAGGGTGTTATTTGGGTTTGTTAGGATTGTTATAGTGTATTGGCAAGTTGTAGTTTGTTAGTTGGTGTGGTGACAATTATTATGCAACACAAATAGATAGCAGAAAGGCAATCACCAAGCAAGAGTATGTAATATAAAATGACAATCACACAACAAAGGATGTACGTGGTTCAGCAAAGACGTGCCTACGTCCACGGTGGTGCAGTCAATGTAATTTCTATATACTCCGGAGAGTGGTTACAGAGAATACAACTTGTCCTTTACCCCGGACTTAGGGTTCAATATATACATGTTCATTTTAGTAAGTGGGGGAGTTGGACTCCCCCACGTCTTCCATCTATCCCTTGAACCTCCCTTAATGGGAACGTGGGAAGAGAATGGATCATACTCAAAATAAGAGATGGGGGGTCTAGACTTTGGGCCGCCAGAATTGGGCTACTCGTCTAGGCCCATCATCTCAATTTCGGGTACCCACAATTGCCCCTAAGTTTATTGGGCCATGTTTTGGGGCTCAATAAATTTAAATGATTTGCCATAATGGCTGCTTCGTATCTCGTTCAACTCTTCAAAAGTTGGAGAACTGATTTTGGCGGCATCCGCTTCGAGGTCTGTGCATTATGATTAGCAATACTTAAAGGTTTTATAGAATAGTTACTTTTCGTCCGTCGTTTCAACCTTCCCAGCATTCTTCCCTTCCTTGTGAGCTCTAGCGATTCGTACTTTCTTCTCTCAGTCTCCATTCTCATTGCTTCCCTGTTATTCGGGCTCGTGCTTCTTCATCGTTCGAGTCGAACTTCCATCTTGTAAGTCTCGTGTGCCTTTTCTTCGTACTTTCTCTTTGAATTTGTAATTTTCTAGGGTTTTCAGATGGCAAAGATTGGGAATAGGTCGATCTCTGAATTTAGGAAGTTTTATAACATCCCAGAGTGTGTAGATATTGAGTGCCGCGCTTCCCCCTAGAAACGTTAGAGATATAGAGGATGCCCATTGGCTCCATGTTTTGTTACTTTCCCAAGGGGGACTCACTTTTCCTCCCAACGATCTGTTCTTGCACTTCTTTGGCTATTTCAATATTGTTCCTGCACAGTGCTCGCCCAATGTGTGGAAGATAATTAAAGGCATCCATAGAATAAATCAATTATATGGTACCAAGTTAGGGCTTGCTGAGGTCTGCTTTTGCTATTCTTTTTCTCGAACCAGTTCTGGTGTCCTCTACATCAAAGCCAGGAGTCCTGATAGGGTATTAGCAGTAAACCTACCTGATTCCCATAAAGACTATTGGCAAGAGCGCTTCCTTGCTAGAAATTGGCAGTTTTCTCCCCAGTTTGAAGGGTCGAGGTCTGATAGGTTCTTTGTTCCCTTTTATGGGGAAGAATGCATAGGTAGACTTTGCTCTGCTCTTTTAATTTTTGTTGACTTGTGATCTTTCTGACTTTTCTCTGTTTTGTCTTCAGCGAAATCGAAGAATTTGGAACCTGCTCTCAGCGAGGTTCGTATCTCCAAATTGGTAAAGGCCTGGAATATCAGGGAGCCTTTAGCTGACGGCGAGCATCCTTGGTCTGCTGCTTTTCTGCTCGAATACAAGAACGTTGGCTCCAGTTTTATAGCGAGGCCGGTGGACAGTATCCCTGAGTTTGATACTTCTGAAGAGACTGCTGTGGATCCTATCCAATTGGACGAGGAGGAGAGCAGCTCTGAAAGCGATATCGCGGGTGGTACTGGAGGTAATTTGGGTGAAGGAAGCTCCAGTAGTAGCAGTTCCTCTGAGTGTGGGAAGGTTTCTGAAGTTCGAGGGTCGTCGAGCACATCTAGCAGTTCGAGCGAGGAGATGGCTCCTCCAAGGAAGAACTTAATTCGGGATGATGATGATGAAGATCATGTGCTCCTCGCCCAGAGGTCGAAGAAGCAGAAGTCTAGCTCTGGGGCCGTGGCTACTGGTTCTTGGTCTTCTGCTCTGGAGCAGGAGAAGAAGAGGAAAGAAGAAGAGCAAGTAAGGGAGAGAGAGAGAGAAAAAAGGAGGAGGAGAGGAAGAAGGTGGAGGAGAAGAAGAGGATAGAGGAGAGGAGAAGAATGGAGAGGGAGAAGGAGGAAGAGAGGAGGAAGATGGAGGCGAGGACGAAGGCTGGGCAAGCCTTAGTCCCAGTGTCTGCCCTGCCTGAGGGGGCTTCAGTTGCAATTTCTCCTCAGTTGGCCCCCGCGCTGCTCGAGAGAGCAGTTCTTCTTGCTGATCGCCAAAGGGCATTGGGGTCTGATCAACTGGCCCTACAGGCTAGCCAGAGGCTAGCTTTGGTAAGACTATTCCCTTTTCCCTAATGTTTTAATGAATTCCATTATTTCCTTCTTCTAATGTTTATTTCTTCCTGCAGTTTGTGACCGACTTTGCTGCGCTCTATCGTTCTCGCGATGAGCTGGTGAAGAAAAATGGTGAACTGAACAGAGAGAATACTGCCTTGAGGTTGAAGGGTACAGAGCTCGAAGCTGGTTTTAAAGCCATTGATGCTGCTCGGATATCATCCGATCTGGTTCTTGCTACAGCCAACCGGGAGAAGGACGCGACAGTTAAAGAGCTGAAAGAGCTGCGAGAAGCCTACGACCTGGTTTGCTGTAGCAAGCTGGCTGTCACAGAGGAGAATAAGGTTATGATCGAGTAGTTAAAGGAGAAGGAGTCCCAGGCAGCCACCATTAAGGAGGATTCATACAACTCCGGGTGGACTGCTGCATATGAAGATGCTGAGGTTCAGATAGGCTACATTAACCGTCTGAACTTCAAGAAGGGTTGGAACAAGGCCCTTTTAGCTGCTGGGGTTGATATCGACTCTCCTCTGTTCGACGAGCACGACCCGGGTCCGAAGCCGACTGTGGATGAAGATGCTCCTGCCCCTGCTCTTGAGGGTGTTGATCCTGTCTCCCAGTCCCTCGTTGTGGCGACAGAGGTTACCCCTGCTGAAGGCGGTGCTCCTGCTGATGCTGATAAAGGGAAGCAGCCATCGACCTCTGAGCAACCCGAGGTTGCTAACTAGTTGTCTTCTAGGATTATTTTTTATTTTCACTTTTTTCTGTCTGTAAATTTTATTTTTGCTGCTCGATGTACTTTTAATCCTTATCAATGAAAAGGTTTCTTTTTCCTAGTGCATTGATTCTGTCTTTCTTTTCGATGTCTTCTTATGTCTTGTAGTTGGTTGATGTAGAAGAGTATATTCCTGCCACATCTCAATTGGGCAGGACCCTTGGTCCTAATGCGAGTCCTCAGGTTCGCCAGGCCTTTGTTAAGCTTTGCAAATCCCTTAGGTCTAGAAATCAAAAGTATAAGGATCAGTCTGAGCTTATGGCCAAGTTGAAGGACAGGCTCCAGGAGATGGAAGAGGTTGGTGCTTCAGTGCAAGAGGTGAATGCGTTGAGAGCAAAGCTTCTCGATGCTTCCGAGATCAACCAGGTTGGTGAGATGCTTCAACAAGAAAATGAAGCTTTAAGGAAAGAGGTCTCGCGTCTTAGGGAGCACGCGCCGAGCACCGCTCCTTTAGTGTTGCGAGGCTCTTTATCAACGCAAGGTAGGGCTGGCTCGAGCGATGTTCCCACTGTACTGCAAGGTTCTTCATCGACGCGAGCTAGGGCTGGCTCGAGCGATGTTCCCCCTGTACTGCGAGGTTCTTCATTGACGCGAGCTGGCAGGAGCACCAGGAGCCGAGATAGGGAAATGGAAGAGCTTCGCGGTGATGTCCAGCGAGCATATGTGATCGCTGCTGGGCTTCAAAGGGATGTTACTCGGCTGCGACACCTGTTTAAAAAAGGACCTCGGTGGGTATGGGCCGACGGTTACGATCAGGGCTGGCAAGATGCTCCGACCAGGCTGAAAGAGTTTAAGGAGCTCGCCTTCATCAGGGGGTGGTTGAGTGTATTGAGGGAGATGCAAGTTCTAAGGAATTCAATGCTCTAGTATCGTCATGAAATCTCCCCTTTCGCTCGGATGCCCAATCCCTTTCGAAGAGATGATCAATAAATACCCATTAATGCCATCCCTCGGCAACTGCTGGAGTCGGATGCTAACGATGTTGAGGAGGGGTTAGCCCCTCATCCCGATGACGGCCGAAGGGCCCAAGTGGCTGATTACCTTGCTCAGAGGCCTCATCCTCATTAGGATTTCGCTAGTAGCTGCTCTGTATATTTTTTGTAGTGTAAATGATTTGGGCGAGCTCGCCGACTAAACGTATATCACCATTGTTGTAAATATGGTTAATATAATTTATGTTTTGGGCTAATTTATCCGACTAAACAAGTGCATTATATTCTCTAAGTTCTTACTCCTTTGTGATCTTCTAAGTTTGTATTATCACGCAAGTGTCCTCCCTGTCCAGTATAACATCAAGATACCATTGTGCACCACTTTACCTTTTAGGCCACGTCGTCACACTCCTTTAGGCCTAAGTGTGTAAATTGGCGAGGACACACCTGGTGTTGGATATTCCATCCGATCAGGATTTTATTTAGCCAAAGAAGGTTTGGTGACCAGTTTAGATTTGGCCATTTTTCCTAAGGATCCCTTGTAGGGCTTCATATATTGCCAGGGACAATGTCAAGAGGTCTTTCATGTTTCATAACGATAACCTGAGGAGGGACAATTCCCTGCTATGATGTGATGATCAATGTGTCTGTTATTTGGAAAAGATGTGCGATAAAGCTCGTATAGCTGTTACTCATTAGAATGCAACCGTTTTAAATCACTTTCATTAATAACAAGGAAAACAAACTTTTAGTTCCATAACAAAAGAATAAAAGAAAGAGCTAAAAATAGAATCTCTTGAGATTGGCTGTGTTCCATGCTCGTGGTATTTCTTTGCCTTCCATCATTTCCAAGTGATAGGCGCCCTGCAGATCGTCTCTTGTTATCTTGAAGGGTCCTTCCCAGTTTGGTCCTAGCTTGCCATCTGATGGATTTACTGCGCTGCCCAGGACTTTCCTCAGGACGTAGTCACCAACTCAGAATGTCCTTGGGTTGACCCTTTCATTGTAATGTCTTGCGAGATGTTGCTGATAGTTATCTAGTTTTACTAGGGCTAACTCTCGGCGCTCGTCGGCTAGGTCGAGCTCAGCGAGCAATGCTACATCATTATGGCCCTGGTCGACAAGGTTGGATCTCATTGTTAATAAACCTGCTTCTAGTGGGATGACTGCTTCCATCCCATATGTCAGTGAAAATGGGGTTTCTCCTGTTGCTCGCCATGGAGTGGTTCGGTAAGCCCATAGAATGTGTGGTAATTCATTTACCCACGCGCCTTTGGCTTGCTCCAATCGCTTCTTTAATCCATCGATCACAGTTCTGTTGGAAGCCTCAGCTTGGCCATTGCTCTGAGGGTAGGCCACCGAACTGAAGTGGTGTCTGATACCGTGTTCGTTACAGAAACTCTGAAAAGAGCCGCTTTCGAAATGCGTTCCATTATCAGTGATGATGGTTCTGGGGATGCCAAAACGAGTGATTATGTTTCTCCATATGAATCTTATCATATCTGCATCTCGAATGTTCGCCAGGGGTTCCACCTCGATCCATTTGGTGAAGTAGTCGATTGTAACGAACATATATTTGTGACTGCCGGTGGCGGTGGGCAGTGGTCCCACGATGTCAATTCCCCATTGGGCGAATGGCCATGGGCTGGTCAGTGATTTTAGGTCTCTAGTTGGTTGGTGGACCATAGGAGCGTGAAGTTGGCACTTCAGGCACTTGCGGACATATATCGCAAAGTCCCTTTGCATATATGGCCACCAATAGCCCTCCTTCATTGCTCGAAAAGCTAGAGACCTTACTCCGATATGGCTTCCACAGACTCCTTCGTGAAGCTCATGTAGCACTTGCTCGTTATTCCCTGGGTGAAAGCATTGGAGGTAGGGTCCAGAGAAGGATTTCTTATACAAGTTTCCCTCTGGGGATAAGTGAAAGCGAGAAACTTTGACTCTTATCTGGTGGGCGGTCTTCTTGTCATACGGGAGCGTGCCATCCTTCAAATAATCCCTTAAGGGGTCCATCCAGTTGAGAGCTAATCCCACCTGGAGTACCTATTCCACGTCTGGTGGCTTGCTGCCGCGGTTAATGCTCGGATGAGTGAGGAAATCAACGGGGATGGTTCTTTTTAGGTCGGAGTCGACTGCCGAACTCAGGGCTGCTAGGGCATCAGCATGGTTGTTTTGCCCTCTGGGAAACTGCTGGACATTGATCTCTTCGAAGCTCGCCATTAGTTTTTTCACTAAGGCGAGGTAAGCTGCCATTCTTTAATCTTTTGCATTATAGTCTCCACTTATCTGATTGGAGACTAATTGGGAATCGCCGAACACCTGTAAATGCTTTGCCCCTAAAGTGTGTGCCTTCTGGAGGCCGTCTATTAGGGCTTCGTATTCTGCTTCGTTGTTGGAGGCTGAAAATCCAAGCCTGATTCCTTGTTCAAGGATTGTATTCTCTAGAGTAACGAGGACAATGCCTATCTTTGCCCCCTTTGAGTTGGAGGCTCCATCAACAAACAGTTTCCAAGTTTCCTCTGTCGTTTGGTTCTCCTTTTGCCTTGTTGGTTGAGTTTGGTTGGAAGGTTCCTCGCCCATGAATTCGGCTATAAAATCAGCAAGGATCTACCCCTTGATTGCGTTCCTTGGTTGAAATTGGATGTCAAATCACCCAAGCTCGACTGACCATTTAGACAGTCTGCCCGACAAATTCGCTTTCCTTAGGATTGCCTTAAGGGGGTACGATGTTAGGACGATGATAGTGTGGGCTTCGAAATAGTGCTTCAGCTTCCTCGAAGCCACTACTAGTGCAAAGGCGAGCTTCTACAGTGGTAGGTACCTCTGCTCGGCGTCTAGTAGGGTCTTACTCGCGTAATAAACAGGGTGCTGGATACCTTCAACCTCGCATATTAACGCAGAGCTGACAGTGTGGTTGGAAACGGAGAGGTACAGGTACAAAGAATCTATTTGCCGTGGTATGACGAGCAGTGGTGGAGAGCTTAAGTAAGCTTTGAGCTCGTTTAATGCTCGCGAGCAATCTGGGCTCCACTCTACCATTTTGTTCCCCTTTAGAAGCTGGAAGAAAGGCTTGCATTTCTCAGAGGATTTAGATATGAAGCGATTTTAAGGCAGCGAGCATTCCAGTGAGCTTCTGTACATCCCGAATTGTTCGAGGAGGTTGTACCCTGTTAATTGCATCGATCTGATCTGGGTTAGCCTCTATGCCTCTCTTGCTGACCAAGTACCCAAGAAATTTTCCTGACTGGACACCGAAAGAATACTTGCTCGCATTAAGTTTCATTCGGTATTTCCTGAGGATTTCGAAGGTGTTTGACAGGTCTGAGAGGTGGTTTTCTTTCTTCTTGATTTTAACGAGCATGTCATCAATGTAGACCTCCATGGTGTTTCCCATTTGGTCCTTGGACATCTTGGTGACCAGCCGCTGATAGGTTGCCCCTGCATTCTTGAGACCAAAGGGAATGACCTTGTAGCAGTATAATCCAACTGTCGTGATGAACGCTGTTTTGTCCTGGTCTGGGGCATATAAGGGGATCTGATGATACCCTGAGTATGCATCCAGAAAACTCATTCGCTCGTGAGCTGCAGTGGCGTCTACTAGTTGGTCTATTTTTGGGAGGGGGAAACTGTCCTTAGGGCATGCTCTGTTGAGGTCAGTGAAGTCGATGCAAACTCTCCACTTCCCGTTGCTATTTGGAACCACTACTGGGTTGGATAACCACTTGGGAAATTGTACTTCCCGTATGGATCCTGCTTTCAGCAGTTTTTTAACTTCTTTTTCTACCGCTTTTGCCTTCTCGGGTGCGGTTCACCGTGCCTTCTGGGTGATTGGTTTGAAGGTGGGGACGACATGCAACTGATGACAGACCATACTAGGATCGATTCCAGGAAGCTCGTATGGTTCCCATGCGAAAACATCTACGTTGCGTCTCAGCAGAGTTGCTCAGTGAGAGATGCTCCAATCAGGAAGACTCTATTACTGTCGCCATCTCCAGCCGTAACTTCTACCAGGTCCTCGACGACCCGTTCAGAGGGGAGGAGCCTGGTTTCCTCTACTCTAGGTCTTCCGTACTTTAATTGCTATTTAGAAGGTGTCATACCTTCTTCAAATTTCTCGCTGGGCTGATCGGCCTTCTTCTCTGGCTTTGGTCGGATGGCTGCTACGAAGCACCTTCTTGCAATCGCTTGATCGCTGTGGATCTCCATCACTCCTCGCTCAGTTACGTACTTGAGTTTCTGATGGTAGGTCGAGGAGACTGCTTTCATTGCTTGGAGCCATCCCCTACCGAGGATGGCTTGGTATGGCGAGTCGATGTCCAGCACCAAAAACTCAATCATCTTGGAGACGTTTCCCGCGCTAACTGGCAGTACAATTTTTCCCAGGGGCATAGTTATTTTTTCAGTGAAGCCAACTAAAGGGACAGTAGCTTCCTTTAGGTCGGCGACGCTTAACCTCAATTTTCTGATTAGGTCGAGATACATTACCTCGGATGAGCTTCCTTGGTCAACGAGCAACTTGTCGACGTCAAAGTTAGCTATTCTGAGGGTAATGATCAAAGCATCATGATGTGGGGTTCTTACTCCCACTAGATCTTCATCTGTGAAAACAATATGCTTGTTATAGTTGACGTCATCTGCTCGTCGACGCTTTCCTGACTGTGACTTTGCTGGATCGATCTAAAAAGCTTGCATTACCGCTGTAAGTTTCTTCACCTCCATCCGAGCTGAATTTCCTTAGATTTGCTTGGCATCAGATGCCCCATGAATCACCGCGAACTCATGTCCAGCGTCATCTTCGAGCACGTTGTCAGGTCTCGCCTCTCTATTGGCAGCTACTTTCTTTGCCTTTTTCTCCACAAACTCGTTCAAATGCCCGGATTGGGCTAGCTCTTCAAAGTGTGACTTAAGAGCTTTGCAATGCTTAGTATTATGTACCCCCTCTTTGTGAAAGGCGCATCTCAGCGCATTGTTCCTTTCGTGGGATCTCCTCCCATCTTCCTGGGCCACTTGATGAATGGCTCGTCCTTGATTTTTACGAGAATTTTATAAATCGGTTCCTTGAAGACGGTGGTGATCGCTTGAAATGCTTTCGACACATCATTGTTGCCTCCGTTCTTGGAGCCATTTTTGCCCCCGTTATTTCCTCCCTTCTTCTGGTTCTCAGTTTTGTCACTGCCCTTGGCAGTGAGTTTAGCTCGACCGTTTTCCCCTGTACTGAGGCGGGTGACATCTTCCACCTTAGCGTACTTCTCGATGCGAGCCATTAGGTCATCAACAGTCATAGCCTCCTTCTTCGTCAGTGACTGGTACAGAAGGGAAGAGTTGGGTAACCCAATTTTGAAAGAGGCCACTGCCACTTGCTCCGAGCAATCCTCTACCTCGTTTAATAACTCCCAGTACTTCTTTGCGTAGTCTCGGAGGGTCTCTTGAGGTGTTTTCTTCATCGTCAGCAAAGCATCCATCCTTTTGGGAAGGGAGCTACTAGTAATGAATCGAGCTGTAAAGAGCTCAGCCAAGGATTTGAAACTCCTGATGGATCGGTGGGGAAGCCTCTCGAATCACTTCTGCGCTACGTCATGCAGGATCGAGGGAAAAATTCAGCACATTAGTGCATCTCGGTGGTTCCAGAGGGTCATAGCTTGTCAGTACTGCCTGACGTGATCAATGGGATCAGTTTTACTGTCATAAATCTTGAACCTAGGAATGGCAAATTTCTTGGGGGCTTCTTCTTCTTCAATTTCCTTCGTGAAAGGCGACTTCATCTGGGTTTTGAGAGCCCGCCTAGCGAGTTCTCGGGTCGATCTGGTACCGTGGTGGGCAGGATGTTGGTCCATCTCCCTGCGGACCAGATCTCGTATGTTCTCGTTGCTGCGAGTAGGGCTCTGGTAATGGCAAGATTTTTGCAGCTGCTAGCGTAGGTCGTAGTCTGATTCGTCTCCCTCCACCTTCTAGGATCCTCGCCTAGGGCTCCTCCCTCGGCTGCGAGACTTGCTCGCCTGAGGGCTAGGAGTGCGGTATGGACGTCTCCTAGTGTCATGATGAAGCTCTCTCTCCAGTCTTTCTAGTCTTCTTTTCAGGCGAGCATTCTCAGCCTCGTATTTGTTAGAAGACTCCCTCTGCTCGTGCAGCCTTGCCTTGTATGCATCAATCAGTCTGGATATCTGCGTGGACCTCGCAGGTCCTTGGCTTTCTTCTGAGGCTGGCCTTTCTAAGCGAGCCATCTGATCTGAACGTCGAACTTCAGATCTAATTCTGCGAGGAACATGTGGTTCTTGAATATCCCCTGCTTGGGGAGCATTGCTACTGTGACCAGACATTTTAAACTCCTTTCTTAGTGTGGGCTTTTCTCAGGGAAGATGAACGTTTCCCACAGACGGCGCCAATTGTGGTGACAATTATTATGCAACACAAATAGATAGGAGAAAGGCAATCACCAAGCAAGAGTATGGAATATAAAATGACAATCACACAACAAAGGATGTACGTGGTTCAGCAAAGATGTGCCTACGTCCACGGTGGTGCAGTCAATGTAATTTCTATATACTCTGGAGAGTGGTTACAGAGAATACAACTTGTCCTTTGCCCCAGACTTAGGGTTCAATATATATATGTTCATTTTAGTAAGTGGGGGAGTTGGACTCCCCTACGTCTTCCATCTATCCCTTGAACCTCCCTTAATGGGAACGTGGGAAGAGAATGGATTATACTCAAAATAAGAGATAGGGGGTCTAGACTTTGGGCCGCCAGAATTGGGCTACTCGTCTAGGCCCATCATCTCAATTTCGGGTACCCACAGTTGGTGATCGAGTTTATTCTAGATTTGAAATGTATAGATACTTAGATTGTATCGGTTGTTGAGATATCTTTGAAATGAAATAACAACTTGGTTCTTTTTTTAAACTCTAACTCTTTATCTTCTTTTCTATTTTATCTTCAACTTCATTATTATATTCTTAAATTCTATAGTTCACCTATTTGATCAAATGCTTAAGAGAAGTTAGCCATGGCATGATAAGTGGTACCAAGCATGATCTTGACTCTTTCTCCTTAGTTATTTCTGTCCTCTTCCTTTCCAACTAGTCTTCTCTTCCTTTATGTAACTTTCTCACCTTTTTTTTCTAATCTCCTCTCAATTCTCTTTTCTTATCTAATTCTTTTATTTTATTCTCCACCATTCTTAATGCAATTTTCTACATCTCTTAAATATAATCTCGTAGTCCTTGTAATTCTCTTTTCTTCTCTTGATATCTGACTTCCCTCTTTCATTCAATTTTTCCTCTCAACATTCCAATTATATCCACTTAAATCTGTAATTTTTTTTAAAAAAGCAGTGCAAATAGTGGTTCAAGACAGGGAAATACAAGAAACATAAAAAATGTTGGGATTTTAGAGGCAATCAGAGATGCAAGGTTTAAGATACAAAAAATAATTGAAGATTATCACAAGAAAATGAAAAATGTTCCTTTAGTTCATCAAACCTCTACGGTGGACGACTATCAAAGAAGGTTTGGAGAAAGTAAAGAAAGGAGGGTGTACAATAAAAGCTTGTTTGAAGAGTACTTTATAATAAGATTCATCAAGGGCCTCTAAAGAAGGAGATAAGAGATATGATTGAGACATTCAGCCCCACCAATCTCTCTCATGCTATTATTTTAGCTATTCTACAAGAATGCATAGGATTAAAAAGACTCAAACAGATGATAATCTTTAAAAACATGAAAAGAATGATATGGCCCGGACTCTTCAGAAAGGATTTTCGGTTAATTCTCTTTTAACAATTTTAATAATTTTAGTAGTTGACAAATTTGTGGAAGAAAATGATGTTTGGTCCAATGAGCTAGAGAAATATGCCACTATAGTAGTTGACAAATCCGTGGAAGAAAAGGAGGTTATTTGATCTAATGGGCTGGCAAAATATGCCACAACTGGTACTGAGAAAGAGAATGTTATTTTTTAATGGATTACATTGGCAACGCATACCATTCAGGACAACATAAACATATTGGGTGTGTTCTTTAATGACTGAATTAAAGAAGCTTGTCATTGAATGAATTATTATCCCATACATAAGCTTTTTATGCATATGATGCTAAGGGGTTACATGGTACAAATATTGTGGGTATTGAACGTTCTCCTTTGAAAGAGTACTCGCTTAAAGAATGTTTCAAACTAAGCAAACCATATTATGAAGCAGTATATGTTTATCATGAAAGGTATCAAAGTTTTTTTTTTCAATTTGTATTTTACCTGGCCGGAGCAAGGTCAGTATTAAGTTCCTTAGTCCTTGAGGACAAGGATTTTTAAAGGGTAGGGAATGTCAAAATCACGAGGAGGGAGGTATATGGTGTTGGTAGAGCTAAAAAGTAGTTAAATTAGTTGGGTGTTAATTGGGTTTGTTATGGTTGTTAGAGTGTATTGGCAAGTTGTTTTAGTTTGTTATTGCCAATTGGGTTTATTCTAGATTTGAGATGTATAAATACTTAGATTATATATGTTGTTGAGATATCTTTGAAATGAAATAACAATTTGGTTCTTTCCCTATACTCTCATTATCAAATTCATTCCATCTTCATCTTCAACTTCATTCTTCCATTCTTAAAATTTTCACTTCACCTATTTGATCAAACGCTTAGGAAAAGTCATCCAACCATGGCAAGATAGAAAAATCGTAAGATTTTAACCTCTTCATTTTTTCTGTGTAAACAGATAACTATTATCGATAATGTTTATTGAATAATAATATCAAGTTGGCTATGTAAAATGTATGAACTATTGGAGATCTAGCTGCATACCTCCATTTGTCTTGTGCCCTGAAATATTTTTAGCTAAATTTATTATAGAAATGGCCGAACGACTAGAATATATTAGTTCTTTTTACAATCTCACATTTGTTAGAATACTCTACCTTCAAAGAAAGGCAGATCTCTCTTATATTTCATTAAAAAAAGTTAGCGTTATTTGTTGAAAATTTGGCTAGTTTCACTCACCTTGTTGAATTGCTTACCTTAAAATTCTCAATGTATGCTAGATCATCATAGAGATATGCAAGGATGATGCTCGGAATTTTAGTGTGCGGGGGCGAAGTAAAGACAAATACCAGGGGTTAGGGGGAAGAAGGCCTAGAGGCTATTTTTTTGAGGTTAGTTTCGAATTTATTGTAAATAATTAACTAAATATTCAACAATTATGTAATTAAGGTTAATTTAAAAATTTTATGAGGTAATTTGATTGTTAGTTATTCAACAATCATATATATAGGGAGAGGTTCAGAAGCGAACATAAGAGATGGACATTTTAATAAACCTTAATAAAAAATAACTAACACCCAATCAATTTTAATTCCTATATTATAATTGGTTCGCGCTAGCGGTGATGGACACGCTTGTGACACGCGTGTTTTTTAATACACCCACACACGTGTCTGTTGTCGCTGGCGTGTGTCCCACGCGTGTCCATTGTTGCTGGCGCAGACCAATTACAACAAATGAATTACAATTGATTGGGTGTTAAGTGTTTTCTTATTAAGGTTCATTAAAATATTCATCTTTTATGTTCGCTTATGAACCTCTAACTAACTAACTAACTAACTAACTAACTAACTAAATAAATAACTATATATATATATATACCCCAAACCTAGCAGTCCAAGTGGGTCTGGATCCGAAAGGGAGGTCAGCCCAGAAGCAAATGATAGACATCACGAGAGATAATTATGAAGAGGTCAATCTAATTGCCAAAAATCTCATAGGTTATTAATGAAAATCAAGAGTTGGCTTAACCAACACCTGTGAAAAGTGAAACACGATTCGATCTCCTCTATCTCTATAAATGTAACCCTCACCCCAGGAAAAAGGGGCATATGTAACTTCTTGCTAAAGAATGTTAAAGAAAATAAAAAGGGACAAACACTCTGTGGATGTAGGCATTTGTCGAACCATGTAAATCCTTCTATTGTGAGGTTGTTTTATTCCTTGTTCGGTTTCAATTGCTTAGATTCATTCATTATGTTTAATTGGACTCACAATTGGCGCCGTTTGTGTGAAACGATTCTTTTTTGCTAAGCAAATTAAAGCCAACACGTTAAGCGACGTCTCACCCTCACAATGCACCTATTTAGGGCAATCAACGAGGAGTACTACTAGCACATAGGGTCAGGTCTGAGATCCACCTGGGCAGAAGTCAAGCCCCCCGCCATCCACGATACCGCCCACAGGAGCATCCTTTTGAGAAAAGCAACAAGCTGCCCAGAACAAATTAGATTTCTCCACTGGTCGACACTTATGAAGAACGTCCCCATTAGCAAGAGGAGGCAACTTGCCTGCAAATGGAGGAAAATATGCGTCTCCAATGACGCTAGGATTCGGATAATATCCTAACCCGATTTCATTTAATAAACATACAATACGCTTGTGTAAAAATGAGTAAGAATTATATAAACCTTTTTTAATTCATTCTTTTATATAAACCTTAATCAAAATAATTTTTAAATGATATTTTTAAGTAAGATAAATTACTTTACCATAGAAGACCATAGATCAAATTATGATGAAGAGATGAACATAACTACAAACATTGAATGTGCATTATCTGCATCGAATTTGGATTAACCATGATGGATATATACTATTCGTATCAATATATGTTCTCTTAGATATTTAAAAATCTAATACGAATCCTTTATTTTTGGATACGAATTCGGATAAAAATCCATAAAATTTGAATATGAATGCCAAATGGTTTAGGAATTTGAATATCTGTTTATACCCTTAACAAACACTAGAATTATAACAAAGAAATATGTAGATCCGCCAAACAACCAATTTTAGAGGGTGTTTTGTCTCTTTCAATATTATCCTAACTTACTAGATTAATGGAGTTTGATATCAAATTGTTGTAATGCGACAACTTGAAGATGGAGATATTACATAAACCTTCAGAGATGGAACTTGTTGGCATGGAAATTATCCCAAGTGGAGGGGGGTTGAATTGGGATTATATAATTTATTTCTTTTTGCAAATTCAAACTTCTTTCCTTTTTTTCACATATCATTTTATATTTTTTCCAACTTTGTTAAATATTTTTTTAGTTGGTTGATATAATAATTTTCTATTTTGTTGTTGTCTTGTGTCCACACACATTCACATTCATATTCTAGATATATAATATTAATCATATTAAAGTAAATCATGAATGTAAAGATAAGAAATGATAAGAAATGGACCGAGGATTTTTTACATGTTTCGGCATTGCCTACATCCTTGCTGATACGGTACTAAAGAAACTCCACTATCTCTAGTTCATTAAGTGGTACCAAAAACTCACAAGGAATTATCCCACCTATCAACCTCAACCAACAAGGGAACTATACCCTTTCTTATCCAAGTGTAACACACACAAGAGCACAAGGTCTTATCAAACATTGACTCGCCACAACAATGACACTACCAATCGTGAAAGATACAATGGACTTCTTCATGACTTTATCGGGTCTCAATAGATTCACTATAATGTTTGGTTTGAGTGTTCTTATATCTTGAAAACTCTTACACATAGTTTTCTCCTTAATATGAGTAAATGAATACATTATAGCACACATCCATATTCTCATTGAGTATAGACACCAATCTTGTCTTCTTGGTTAATGATGAAGTTTGGTGGTTATAGCTTTGTTGTTGTTTCCATGAAAGTGTTGTTATTGAAAAACCTTTGATGTTGGTGTTTAAAATGAATTTTTTCACACTATATTTCTCTATCTTTTTTTTTTGGAAATGGGTCTTTTGGTTTATAATGGAGTGTTTCTTAAAAGCAATATTGTGAAATAGGGGGAACTTTCTATCTGTAGAAATTTATTACTTATAGCAATCACAAACACTTGGCTCAAGTGGGTATTTGGTTTACATCTTGGAACAATTTATATATTGGTTTATATATTATCTTAAGTGAGATTTGGGTTTGAATATCTAAGCACAAGGGATATTTTTGTTATCTTAGTTTGAAAGAAAGCTAAATTGGGGTTTGATTTATAACTTGGTTTAAATGGGTATTGGGTTTGTAAATTTCACATTTGAAATGGGTATTTATTTCTTTATCCATAAATCTCAATGGTTTGTAATTACGTTTTTAATCTTAGCAAAAATGATATTTCGGTTTTGGATCTTACCACAAAAAAATAATTTGGGTTTGGAGCTTTGCTTTACTTTTGATTTGGATTTGAATCTCACATAGTTGTAAATGGTTTTAGGAACTTGGAGTCTATATCTATAAAAATCAAGTATAATATGACATAATCTTGGAGTGATCTTAGTGGTGCGGAATAAAGATTTGAAGGTCTATTTATAGACTAAACAAGAAACCAACAATTGGAGGGAATTTTGATAAATTAAAGGTCTTTGGTTTTTTGAATTTTGAAAACTACCATCTGGAAATATGCCAACTTGGTCACTTTGAGTCGACTTAAAGTGACTTTGATTAACTAAAAGTCCCAGACTTTATTTTTGAAATTTCCTCAAAAAGTTCATTGTTTGGTAAAAAAAAAATGAGGCAAATCAATTTACATAGTTTGAATTGACCAAAACTCACTTTTAATTGGCTTAAAGTGTGTCTCTTGATATATTTAGTTTTTCTAAAATGAGAGGTTTCTTTAGTGTAAGTTTGGTGGGGTTGTTGGATTATCCTTTGATCATCTTCACATTAATTCCCTAATCACTTAACATTCTAGGATGCCTATCTAGAGACTTAAACAATTGTTTAGGATTTTTGCATATATATTTTGCACACCTTATTTTTATTGATTTGGTTATAGATTATATAGAGAGGATTGAATTGTATTGACAAAATTTAATTTAAGTTTGCGAATATGCTTATTGAAAGATGCATTGGTTGAGTTGACTGATTGATTTATCGTTTATTATGAACTTTTGTTTGACTTGATTGGTTTATGAACTTGACTTACTTGGATGATTGTATTTAAGGTATATAGTTGTTTTTCTTTGAAGTACATGTAGCTTGGGCAAATGAGCTGCTTGTTGAGTATCCGAGATTAGATCAAGACTGCCCAGAGTCGATGGAGCTTGTGTAAGCGAACTCGATTATTTCCTTCTGGGCTATGGTGTGACCTATTCTCTTTGGGTTTGTTGCAATAAATCAATGATTCGCTGCATTGAAGCCTCGTTGTTGCCAAGTTTTGTTCGAGTGCAAAAACTCTGTCGCATATCGTGACTTGCTTCGCCACAGTTTCGCTCCAACGAACTTACAGCGAACGAGATGGTACTTTTTGTAGAATGAACTTTTTGGGATATTTTTCCACGAGATCTAGTTAGAAAGCATGTCAAGGAAATATATATGGTTTATCATCCCTAGTCTTTACCCGTGGAGATTTGTGTGTTTGACACATGAGCTATAAGCTACCCTAATGTTCTCCATTATAACTCATGTGCCAAACACTATTCAAATTTGAGGTAAGAGAAGAAGAGAAAATGTAACACCCCCTATTTTCACGTATCGGGTGGCCAAGCCTCAACACTGAAAATAATGCGTGTTAGTAAAATTTATATCATTTTCACCATCAAGACAACAACAACAACAACAACAACAACAACAACAATAATAATAATAATAATAATAATAATAATAATAATAATAATAATAATAATAATAATAATAATAATAATAATAATAATAATAATAATAATAATAATCATGATGATGATGATGATGATGATGATGATGATGATGATAATAATAATAATAATAATAATAATAATAATAATAATAATAATAATAATAATAATAATAATAATAATAATAATAAAAGAGTGTAAATTAATTAGACATTCCACAACATGTGACAAGATACAATACTAAATAATAAAATAACCAAATGTCTCCACATCCATAAAGAATAAATATCATTGTCTCAATCCCATAAATAATCTCAACTGAAATGAATAAATCGGGACCAACATTGTCCATACAATCTCGAATCAAAAGAATCTACAACTGGTGAAATAACAACCTAATCTAGGAAATTGAAATGACTAGAATGAGGAAGTTGCAAATTTGACTGCTCAACCTACTGCTCATGCCTTTGAACACATGGAAAATATTTTATAATATTTTGGGTCAGAGCCCAGAAATTTGCAAGAAATACAACTACATTAATGAGATAATAATACGACTAATTTATTTAATCATGCCAACCCGTTGATACTCACCTATAGAAGATACCCCACCCCTCATTATAAGTGAAATAAGTTACACGAGTGTCCCAACCCAAGGTATAACTAAACTAAAAAGTTTAAACTCCTAAGGTAATAAGTAAACTATCACATATACTTGCAAATACGTCGGGATGACTAACTACATATGTAAAGAGTATAACCAAGTCCAATCCCCACTCATGTCACCCAAATAATAAGATACACACGATCTCATAGTAAACACAATAATGTGGCATGTTGTCTTTAAATAATATGTCCATCACTAGAATATACAATATAATCATAAGTCTCATAAAACAACACGAATGTTCCAACCTTCGGGGACCTTTTTGTCCCTCTATTGATAAACTCGTAGGAGTTCCGTCCCTAGAAAATGCACACACATAAAAGAATGGGGGATCACCATGCAGCCACACCATCGTCTAGTCACATACCAAAATATTTGATGGATCAAGTCATCCATGCCTCCACATCATGAGACGATGACCAATTGAACGCATGATTTAATACATAGACCTCCACACAACCTGCTACGTCAGATTAGATTGAGGTACCTAGTCCCAAATCCAATTAAATCCACACCTCCCAACCGATATATTCCCCACAAGCCAAATATGCCATGTTTACAAATAACACACAAAGCATATATATACATAATCCATACATGTATACTATGATGGTACTTCCTTTATAACCATGTGAAACACATACGCTATACTTCCCTAAACGCGTCTAACGAATTCACCAATTTTTAGGATAAATCTAAGCTCCTATAACTTATATCCCCATGATAACTTATTATGATTGTATCCCCAAATGTCCTACTCATAACCTGTAGTGGAAACCTGAACAAATACTAATGTCCTAAACGAATAAATGGAACATATACACTCTATCGAAATCCACGTGCACGGGGATAAAATTAAGTCGTACACATGGGATCAATAACCAAAAGTCTCTAACTAAATATGTTCCCATGTTTTTTTACAACTGTGTACACGACCCCTTTTCGCATCCCAAGTTGAAAAGTTTAGGGCTAAAAATCTAAAAATCACCCTAAACCTACCCAACTCGATCTTTTTCACCCTAGATCATCTTTAAACCTTATTCTAACCTTAAATCAATCCTAAAATACCTTAAAAATAATCTCTAATTAATTATAAACATGATTCTAACAACCTTAGATCATTACTTAGGCTAAACATTAAAATATGGTTTAAATCATTAATTTTAACATGTGGGTGATTAGGGTTCTAGTGATTTTGGGTATGGTTCAATAAAAGTTCTCTTAAATCATTAAGGTCTATTTTAAACACATTATTCATTGATCCTAATAAGATTTAATATGGATCTAAACAAGTTTGATGCATATAAACATGATATTGACTAATGTACATCCCTTTAATGCATCAAATTTTTTGTTCAACAAAAGGTCCTCATAATAACCAAAGTACAACCCCTAGTGTGTTGGATTCAACCCTAGCATGTGTCTAAGCCTAAATAGATTCAATATGTCAATCAAAACACAAACAAATTACATATTAAACCATGATAAAGCAAGATATTTCTTGCCCAACAATGGTGGTTGAAGGTTTTGGCTTGATTTCTCCTATTTAGATCTCTAAGTTCTTCCCCAAAAGTCTTCCTTATCTCTTCCCAAACTTCTCTTCTATTATTAGGGTTAAAGTTGATTGCTAAGGAAGGTTAATGTTACTTGAACACTCTTAATACCATAGGTATGTAAAATGTCTTATTTTGGACCCCCGTATGGCCCCCAAATACTATCGAGACTGACTCAAATTTTGGCCCAAAATGCTACCCATGGGGCCCAATCCAAAGAATTTAAAATATATCTCCGAAGCTCTGTACCACCCTAGAGTCTAGTTCAAATGGTAATACCTCACAACATAAAATAAAATACACAACTCAATTATTTTACGAGTAACTGAACATAACTAATTCTCATAATAATTAATTCCATCGATTTATTAATTTATAAAATGCGGTTCATAAATCACTTACCATGCAAAATGTAACTCACATAAATTATGCATTTATTATTGCCATTTCACACAAGTAATAATTATATCTATTTATTAATTTATTCTCATAATTTATAATAAATAAATACCATAAAAATGTGGTATTCAAAGAAAATAGTTTCAGTTTTTAATAGAAAAATCTTATTCCTACCTTCTTTATGTTTTCAAGCATTTTGATTCATTCTTGAATCTATAAAGTAAGACTTTCATACTCAAGATAATTTTGAATAAAACTGTTTTTCATAATATGTTGTTCTTGAGTATGGTCTTCTTTCAAGCTTGAAAAACACTTTTTGTGAGTTTTTCAGTTAATTCCAAACATTTTTTACACAATCAACCAAATAGGATATCCTCACATATTTTAGGGTTTAGTCATTTGTCTTCTATTGGTTATGATTTACTTGGAGCAAAGTTTATTTTCAACTTTACAATAAGATTTCTTAGAAGGTTCAAATGTGATATTATCAACGAAGTTTGACACTCACGATGTAGCGAGTAGTCGAAGAGCGATCCGTGATTACTCTTGCTATTACAAGGTGAAAAAAGTTAGTTATGGAGGTTGCTCATTATTGAATCCAGGAGAAGTTCAAGTTTGTAAGTCATTTTTCCCTTCTTGTAATAATTTACCTATACAAGTGCAAGGTGTCATTTTGAAGAAGGATATTTTATGGAGTTTAGAAGTTGGGTTTATAAAGAACTTTCATGGGATCTTGGTAACCCCTTTAAGGCCACCTTTAGAGGTGGGGGGGTTGCCTTGTTCTTCAACATATCCTTAACATTTTGGACTCACGAGGTGGTGATTTTATGCATTAATATTTTAAATTTTTACAAATGCATGTTAGTATATATATTTATATGTTTATACGTAGGAAGATTACATAAAACATGCTACCACTGTGTTAATAATAATATTTTCATGAGAAATGCGATTAAAGTGTTTGAATATTTTCTCAATATTGTCAGAATATTAGAAATGATGTTTTTATCAAAATGACAATTAATTGTGATATTGTTTCATGTGAAAATATATTATTTAATGTGAGAAATTGGTTTAAATAGTTAAAATCATTTTGGGACAAAATGTTCATGATATTGAATGTGTGATTTCATGAAAAATATTATTAAATATTTTCAAGGAAAGTTATGTTAAAATCCAAAATGGCATATTTGTGTAGGTGTGATACATATAATTGGGTGTGGGTCTAAACACTATGAACATGTACAAATATGCATATAAAGTTACTTTAAAGCATTAAACTTGAAATATTGAGTAAATTTTAGAATAATTAAAAAATAACCCCTAAGGTTATGTATTTACAAAACAACCCCTAAAAATATAGATATTATATTTTTGCCCATGAAATTATAAAGTTTACCAATTGGTACCAAAAGTCACATTTTTTTGCATAAAAGACCCTAAGGCCCCGTTTGGTTCGTGGTAAAGTTGGGTGAAATCTAATTCCTTCTGAACATTCGTGAAAAAGTGTAAGATTACTGCGCTTGGTCCGAGGTTAAGTTGCGTAGAAATGTGGACCCCAATAGAATCAAATTACCTCCTTTGTGGAAAAGTGGGTGGAATCAAAATCCATCCAATATAGGTGGAATTCTTACTTTACCATGGGAATCCTTACAAATAATTTTTGTGAAGACAAAAAATGCCCTAAAAATATGAAATTATAAAAACTACCATTAAAATCTAAATACTTAGTTTGTGAAGACAATTTTGTTATGTGAGTTTGTATTAAATTTAAAGTCAAACAAAATTTATTTAGGCATTTTTTTATAATCATGCAATAATAAATTTGATTAACTTACAATATAATACACACATATCTACAACAAATTATTATGTTTATTAGATATTAAAAAAAAATATTTAAAAAAAAACAGAGTTGAGTTCATACATTTATAAATAGTGAATCGTAAGATTGTGTAACACATGCACACACACACACATACACACACACACACACACACACACATATATATATATATATATATATATATATATATATATATATATATATATATATATATATATATATATATGATTGCTAAAGGGTATTATTGGTATATATTGTACAATTCCATGTCACTTTCCATACATGAATCAAGCACACAATTTTGATTCCCAATAGGAATCCATTAGTTAACCAAACTGAACGAAAGGATTTAGAATCTAGATAAAATGTTTCTGGGTAATCACTTTCCTGGTAATTACAATCCATCCAAAATATTATCATGAACCAAACGGGGCCTAAGTTGCATGATTCTACTCAAGGTCCTTAAAACCTAGTATATCTTGTATAAAATAATTGAGATAAAGTTTTGAAAGATAGATGGTATTGACGCGACTAAGAATTTGTCTCAAAAGTGCGTTTTCTCTAGGCTCAAGTGCAAGCCTGTCGCGTTAGTAATAATCCGACAAGTCGGGATCGTATCCACAGGGATTAACAATTGGCACGTGTGTAGGAGAAGTTATTAAATCTTGAAATGATTTCTCAAAAGAAATAGGAAAAGATGATTAACAATTGGGAAATTTCTAGTGAAATAAAAATTTTCTTTCAAGAAAAAGAAACTAAAAATTGTGAAGAAATTAGATTGACAAATGAGAGAAAATAGGGTAGGGTACAATCCCTCAAACCTTAACGAATTACTGTGTAGAATACTAGAATTTAAAATTAAAATTCTTGATTAAATCCAGCCTTTATAAATCCTAAGCATTACATATATGAAGGATCTAGCCCTCATCATATGAAATCAAAGGTAAATATAAAGCGGTGAATGAACAATTACACTCACAAAGCGTTCTTAAACATCTCAAGTACCTAGGGCAAGAGAGATTAAAAGATTGACTATGTTTGTATAATTTTCATTCACGATTCGGTCAGAATTTAATTTACCCTCTATTTTCTATATAAGTAATTTGCCTCGGAGTGAGTTCATGTACCCCAGCCCTTAAGAATTTATTTAGACATGATTTGATTAAAGAACAACTTCATACACAGAATTATAGATCTAACAACTATTGAAAATAATTTTCAAAACAATTAAAATTTAACTAACATAGATACCAACTAAGAGAATGGAGTTGTTATACTTGATTTCAGCGACAGGAAAAGACTTGAATCCAGAAATTGTAGTCACTCTCTCAACCTTACAAACTAGGGTTTATGAAAACTCCTATGAAAATTTCCTAACTTCTGAATTTCTCTCTCTAAAATTGACCTAAAATCGACCTCCTTAGAATGAGGTAGGGCATGGGCTCTTATAGCTCCAAGTACTATGAATTAGACAGCCAGAGTTTCTTGTGGTGCAAGATTTCACCATCTACGTACATCAAAATCTTCACAATAAATGCCAGGATTTCGCATGACCGGACCAGTCCGGATATCCCTCGGATCGGTCCGTTTTTCAGCCACCGGATCGGTTCTTTTTTTATTCTACCGGATCGGTCCGGTCCCCACCGGATCGGTCCGGATGTCATCGGTTTGTCATCCATCCGGGGTCTACTGGACTTGGATCATTTCGGATCGGTCCGGTTCCCACCGGATCGGTCCGATTTTCTTCCATGTTGACTTTTCTCTTTCATCTTTGACTGGCCATAACTTTTGATCTTGAGCTCCGATTTGAGTGTCGTTTCTTCCGATATTCTTGTGAAATCAAGCACTTCAACTTCCCTTTTGGTGTCGAATCTGAATTCTAGATAGAAATTTACGCTTTTGCCCTTTGACTTTTCTTCCTTTCCTTTCTTCCGGTTTCTTTCTCTCTTTTCTTGCACTAAATTCCTGTAAAATCCATCAGAAATACACGAAACTCGGGGAAATTTTTAGAAACAATCAATGGTAATGATATGGAATAAAAATGATTCAATTACCTTGTTCGTGATATCAAAATCACTAACTTAAGGGGATAAATTCAGAAGAATTTATGCTTGGTCAAATCCCCCTAACTTAGGACTTTGCATGTCCCGGGCAATGTAAAAGAAATTAATTTAATGCTTCACTCTTTTATTAGGATAGAATACCTTTTTCGCAGGCAAGCGATTGCATTTAGCGTATGCAATAAGGCTTTAAACCCCTAGGTTACCCTAGTAGGACGAGTGGTGTCTCGTGAGGGTTTGCAGTGAATATACCCACAAAATTCTTTATTGACTCAAATAAATATCAAAATACTTAAAACTTGTACAATTTAAACTTTTTGAAAAATACTCACCATAAATTCATAATCAATTGTCTCAAACCATAGTGTGTGTGTGCAAAGCCATAAATTAAACTTCAAATTTCCACCGATTGAGCATTACGTTACTTTCCAAAAAATCGTTTTGATTCAAATTCTTACGGATGCACTCACAAACGAATCACTCGGATTGTGGTCATTTTCTCTCGGTATGCATGATATAAAGAGTAAATATAATGGACACAAATTCATGCATACAAAATTGAAAAGAAGGAAATATATGGTGAAAAGATCTCATCATCGGAATACAGTTATTAGGAAATGGGAACATCACCTCTATTTCACACCATTTAATCTCTCATTTTATCTTTTCATGTCTTAGCTCTCCACGCGGTAACCAATTTCGCAATTTGGACTCGATTAGAAATTTTCTTGGGGTTAAGGTGTAAAAGGGAAAAAAATGGAAATGGTAGGGAATGTTGGAATTGGAAAATGTCCTTATGATGTCCATTAGTGCTTTTTCGAGCATTTGCTCATTTTTCTCTTTCTTTTTTTATTTTCATTTTTTTCTTTTCTTTTTTCTTTTCTTGCTATTTTTGTTGAGCATATCTATTTTTTTTTCTTGCCCCTTTTTGTTGCACAATTTGGACTTACTTGATGAATTTTCTCAATTTTCACAATTCCGGGCTATTTGGATTTTTCGGGTTATCAAACGAAAGGGAAATATTATATTAGGCTCAAAGTGGGTTGCAAAGGGATAATTTTTTCACAATGTTTTTTTTTATGGCTAATATTTTTGGGTTAAACAAACGAGGGCCTACTTCATTGTCCAAATTGCTAATCACATTACCATATGCATCTCTAGATTAATTAAGTTTAGAGATATATTTAGCACGAATTTCGAGACAATATTTCACACATTTCCCATAACCGATCAAAACAAAGGATTGAGATCATCAACGACTTATTAAAACACTGAAAAGAACTTTGAGTTAATCATAAACTCGGATTGATTTAAAAACTCATAAAAAATTGAAAGGTTCGAAATCTCACCGGGTTTGATCAATCTCCACACTTATTCGTAAAGTCATCAATTTTCTTTAAATTTCCATCTTAGGTCAATTTTGGCTTAGTGAATTTTTATTGTTAACAATTTGAGACTTTAAATAGAATAAAGGTGATATTTTTGAAAATTTTAAATTCTAATTTTTATTTATTTTGAAGAAAAAATATATATATATATATATATATATATATATATATTTTTAACATATATGCGAAGTTTTATGAATACGCACTTGTCATCCCCCCTAACTTAGTGATTTGCATTGTCCTCAATCAAATGGACGAGAGAGATAAAGAAGACAACATTAGGAGTGCGATAAATAAAACAAGCAAATATCATAATGAAAACTGTATAATACAATACAACTGTGTAAACAAAGCATCACAAACATAAGTAATAAAACATAAAGCGGTAGCGGGGCATCCTAAGGGGCGGGTGGGGGACGGGAAGGTCCGGGAGCAGCAGGATCATAAGGATTGTAATAGTAAGGAGGAAGGGGGGCCTTAGGACCCAACTGAAGACGGTACAAGTCTGCCTGCATATGCAGGACCAAACTCATATCCCTCTCGTAGGACGTCACGAACCCGTCGAAATGCGTTTCAAGGGAAAGAACGCGCTCAGTCAAACCCGTACCAACCGGAACATAATCAGAATCAGTGGTTTCATCATATTCTTCCTCCTCCCCTTCTGCCATCTCAACATCCTCATCAGTAATGTCCTCTTCTTCATCGGTATCCTCATCACTCGAATCGCCGCCGCGCCTTGCACGGATTAGCTGAATTTGCCGTTCACTTCGAGTGCGGGATTCTTGCCCTAATGGCTTAGGCAAGTTTATAAGATCTTGGGGTGCTTCAATCCCGGCATCCTTAAGCAGGGATGTAATGAGACGACCGTACGGAAGAGGTGCCCGACCCTTTTTATCGTAAGCCACAAAGAGAATATCAGTGTAAAATGTACGGGCCAAATTGATAACAGTTGCATGGTCAAACAAGTGATACATCATTGTAGCTTGACGCGGGCGCATTGCTGAATCATTAGAGGTTTACAAAATATTGGCACAAACAATGTGAAATGTGAACCGTGCCTTATCGGATAACCGACCAAGGGGAAAGGTCTTGGTATTCCAAACTGCGCCGGGCTCGATTCTTGAGATGCAAACTGCCTTGGTGAGAACGGGATCGGGACTAGGATAATCAAATTGATCCGGAGTTGTCACACTGTAAGACTCGAGTTTTTGGGCCAGAATTTCAAGTGAGAACGGTATTGGTGTGGAATCCACAAAAGCTTGGGATTCGAATTCAGCGGTACAGACAAGTGAACCGTAAAATTGGCGCACTTCATTTGCCCAAACTACCTCATATGGTTTATTAAAAAATCTGCACCAGCCTCTTGTCATGAACATGGCTGTGACAGAATTAGGCAGTTGATCCCAAAGTATTTGACGCTCAATGTGAATTTTTTGGGTTGGGCTGAAAAACCGCCGGCACCAATTGGCTTCACGGCGAGAACGGTATTCGCCATTGTCGTTGGGCAGGACTTCAATGGAGGTATATTTCTGGGGAGCAGCCATGGGTATGGAAGGAGTAGACAGAAAGTGAGAGAGAAGAGTGGATATGGAGGTGTGAAGGAAAATGGGGTGTGGGATGGATGTATTTATAGGAGGGAAGGTATGGGGGGAAATAGGGGGGACGAATTTTTTTGGGAAAAGAAGGGATTGGGGGAATGAATTTGGTTTGGATTGAAGAGGTGTGAACCTCGGGAAGTAGCATTCTGCAGATTACTGGACCGATCCGGTTGTAGGACCGGACCGATCCGACTTAACCGGATCGGTTCTTTTAATTTAGGACCGGACCGATTCGGTCTGCTGAATTCTCAGAATTTCCTTTTCTCTATTCTTCTCACTGTTTATGCTCCTTTTCTCCATTCCAATGATTCCTTTACAACTTCTCTCACTTCAAAAGTCGCGCAATGCTCATCGAAAACTTAACACCCCTAAAATCCTTGTATTCCCTACCCCGGGCCTAACACGTACTTACGACTCCTAGCTCCTAACTCCTAAGAATCTTATGTACAATAATCACCCCATACATGTCGGGGGTGCGACGACCTCACCTTTCTTTTTCAGTCAATCCCCATAAATGGGGCCCGACAACCAGATTGTGTCGGCTTCATTGACGATTGCTTCCACATACGGCTTGATACGATGCCCATTGACCTTAAATGTGTTTCCCCCTTTCTCATCTTTGAGTTCAACAGCTCCATGGGGAAATACCTCTTTCACAATGAATGGACCCGACCATCTTGACCGTAATTTTTTGGGAAATAAGTGCAACCTCGAGTTGTAAAGAAGTACTTTTTGTCCCGAATGAAACTCTTTCCTACGAATGATTCTGTCATGAGCTCGTTTCATTCGATCTTTGGATATTTTAGCACTTTCATACGCATCATTGCGTATTTCTTCCAACTCGTTCAACTGAAGTTTACGTGTTTCACCGGCTTTATCCATATTGAAGTTCACCCTTTTTATAGCCCAATACGCTTTGTGTTCGATCTCAACTGGAAGATGACAAGGCTTGCCATACACAAATCAAAATGGGGACATCCCAAGGGGATTCTTGTATGCTGTTCTATATGCCCAGAGCGCATCATTCAATCTGAGAGACCAGTCTTTTCTATTAGGTTCGACTGTCTTTTCCAAGATATTTTTAATTTCCCGATTGGCGAGCTCGGCTTGGCCATTTGATTGAGGGTGATAAGTTGTTTCAACTTTATGGACAACTCCATACTTTTGCATTATCTTCTCCATAGGCCTATTGCAAAAATGGGTTCCATTATCACTGATTATGGCCTTAGGCATTCCAAAACGAGAAAGTATATTTTCTTGAATGAATTTTATCACCACCTTATTGTCATTCGTCCTTGTAGCTATGGCCTCTACCCATTTTGAGACGTAGTCTACAGCGACGAGGATGTATAAAAAACCAAAAGAAGGTGGAAAAGGCCCCATGAAGTCAATACCCCAACAATCAAACAACTCCAAGACTAGAATTGGGGTTAATGGCATCATGTCACGGCGAGTAATAGCTCCCATTCTTTGGCATCTATCGCATGATTTACAAAAATTATTCACATCCCGGAAGATTGTGGGCCAATAGAGACCGCTTTGAAGGATTTTTGCAGCAGTTTTATTTTTGGAAAAATGACCTCCACATGCTTCCGAATGACATAATCGAATTACCCCTTGGATTTCTTCATCAGGTACACATCTCCGGATGATTTGATCAGCACAATACTTAAACAAATATGGATCATCATAAAAGAACATGCGTGACCATGTAATGAACTTCCTTCTCTCTTGCGGAGTCCAATTAGAGGGAACAATTCCAGTGACAAGGTAATTGACTATATCTGCAAACCAGGGGAGAGAAGAAGTAGCAAATAGATTTTCATCCGAAAAATACTCGTCTATGGGAATGGGATCAATAGGTACGTCGGACGAGAGTCGTGACAAATGGTCAGCAACGACGTTTTCTACTCCTTTCTTATCTTGAATCGAGAGATTAAACTCTTGTAAGAGTAGGATCCACCTGATTAGACGGGGTTTGGCATCTTTCTTACTCAAGAGATATTTGAGAGCCGAATGATCAGTGAAATAAATGATGGGCGACCCAACAATGTAAGAGCGGAATTTGTCTAGAGCAAAAACGACTGCTAGTAACTCTTTCTCTGTAGTAGAGTAATTAAGCTGAGGGCCAAATAATGTTCTGCTAGCATAGTAAATAACATGAGCTTTCTTGTCTTTTCTCTGTCCAAGAACGGCCCCAATCGCGTAATCACTTGCATCACACATAAGCTCAAATGGGAGTGACCAATCAGGAGCTTGCATGATAGGAGCGGAAATTAGCATGCTTTTAAGTTTATCAAAAGCCTCTTGACATGCTTTATTCCATTCAAATGGAGTGTCCTTCATGAGAAGATTACTCAAAGGTCTAGCGATAGCGCTAAAGTCTTTGATAAATATTTTATAAAATCCCTCATGGCCTAGAAAGGACCTCACATCTTTAAGTGATTTAGGCGGGGGTAACTCAGCTATTACTTCGATTTTTGCTTGATCAACTTCAATCCCCCTAGATGAGACTATGTGGCCTAAAACTACGCCCTCGGTAACCATAAAATGGCATTTTTCCCAATTGATGACTAAGTCTTTTTCAACACACCGGAATAGAACTCTTTTAAGATTAGCTAAACATTGGTCGAAAGATGGACCGAAAACGCTGAAATCGTCCATGAACACCTCAAGACCTTTTTCAATCATGTCACTAAAGAGACTTAGCATGCACCTTTGAAAAGTTGCTGGCGCATTACATAACCCAAATGGCATACGTTTATAGGCAAACGTACCAAACGAACATGTAAAAGTCGTCTTTTCTTGATCAAGTACATCCACTTCAATCTGATTATAACCAGAATACCCATCTAGGAAACAATAGTAAGGATGGCCTGCCACTCGTTCAATCACTTGATCGATGAACGGTAAGGTAAAATGGTCTTTTCTGGTTCCAGCATTGAGCTTTCGATAGTCAATGCATACGCGCCACCCGGTGGTGGTGCGTTGAGGTATTAGTTCTCCCTTGGCATTTTCAACCACGGTCATACCTGATTTTTTTGGAACTTCCTGAATTGGGCTCACCCATTTACTATCAGAAATGGGATAGATAATCCCAGCGTCTAGCAATTTGATGATTTCCGCTCTTATAACATCTTTCATGGTTGGGTTTAATCGCCTTTGCATATCACGCGAGGGCTTCACCTCTTCCTCAAGATGGATTTTATGGGTACAAATCAATGGACTTATACCTTCAAATCTGCTATAGTCCAACCAAAAGCATTTCTATGCTTCCGTAACACATCCAACAACATACCCTCTTGCTCTTTTTTTAAACTGGAAGAAACAACAACAGGAAATGTATCATTATCTCCCAGAAAAGCATATTTGACATGTGAGGGTAGTTTCTTCAACTCAAGACTAGGAAATATATTTTCATAGGGAATCATGGTTGTCTCCCTAGGAGGCAATTCTTCAAACCTAGAAATCCAGTCAACATCTCTTAAACTCTCAAAACTCTCTTCTTCCTGTAACCAAGTTTCCAACTCTTCCACCTCACGCTCAAACGCAGTATAACGACTCTTTTTCTCACCACTTTGCACTAAACACACTTCCAGTGCATATCCTCCTATGTTTTTTTCGATGTGTTCATCCACCACTTCTTCAATAAGATCAACCTCAAGAATTTCCTCCTCATCACCCATTTGGTTAGCGACATTGAAAATATTGGTCTCGAGAGTCATGTTTCCAAAAGTGAGTTGCATTTGGCCATTCCGTGTATTAATCAAAGCATTAGCAGTAGCTAAAAACGGACGGCCTAATATTATTGGAACATGATTTCTCGCATGGGGAGCAGGCTCAGTGTCCCAAATGACGAAATCCACAGGGAAGTAGAACGTGTCCACTTGAACTATCACATCCTCTACAACCCCACGAGGCACTTTCACTGTTCGATCAACTAACTGTAGAGTGATTCGGGTAGGTTTTAAATCACCTAAATCAAGCTGTTTATAGATGGAGTATGGAAGTATGTTCACACTTGCACCTAAGTCAAGCAATGCTTTTTACACTTTTTTTTCTCCTATGACACATGAAATTGTGGGTGCACCAGGATCCTTGAATTTTGGTGGAAGATCATTGAGAAGGATCGAGCTTACATTTTGTGCCAAGAAAACATTCTTCTTCACCTTGAGCCGTCGTTTGATAGTCAAAAGATCTTTGATGACCTTAGCATATGCTGGAATTTGTTGAATAACATCAAGGAACGCTAAGTTCAATTTTACTTGCTTCAAGACATCCAAAACTTCTGTACGCGACGCCCCTATTTTGGGTGGAGCTAAGCGTTGAGGAAACGGAGCAACAGTTGGCAGTTTGACTTCAATTTCAGATTCAAGTTCCTCATCTTTGTCTTCCGTATCCGATGGAGTCTCAGCAGACTCGGAAGTTTTAGATTCCTTGGGAATTTCATGTTCAACTCCCTCATCTTTCTCCTTTGGAAGTTTTGGTTCTAGATCAATTACGCGAACACTACGAAGAGTAGTAACAGCTTGACATTGTTCTGGAAAATCCGATGATGTGGAGCTAACCGTGGGTTGTCCTTGAAGAGGAGGTCTTTGGTCTTGGGCTGGGAATTTACCCTTCTCCTGAGTATTCACTGCAGATTGCAACCTAGAAATGCTAGTATGAATTTCAGTGAACATTCGATCATATTTAGCATTGCTCTCTTTTTGAGATTGGATGAATTGATTCAGGTTATCTTCAAGAGATCGCCTAGGTGGAGCAACATAAGGACCAGGAGGTGGTACCTGCATAGGATTTGGCATCGGAGGAGCCACTTGCTGAAATTGAGGAGGTGGTGGTAGAGTCATATGTGGGTTAGGAGCCATCCCCCCTTGTGGTTGTCCATAGTTGAAACCAGGGTGATTTCTCCAAGATGAATTGTACGCATTCCCTTGTAGTGCATTATAATTTCCGCGAAACCCCCCTATTGCCTCAACTTGTTCAGTGTACATTGCCTTGTATGCAGGGATGGTAGGACATCCTTTGGTAGAATGACCTGCAGCACAAATGGCACACACTTTCTCCTTCCCGGCTTGCACGGGTCCAGCTACTTCTCTCAATTGCACTTCAAGCATGTCTCTGAAATTCTTCTCCAATTGGTCAAATTTTCGATCTAACAAAGTGTCCTTGTCCAAGTGATAGATACCGGACGCAGCAGGCACATTGGACACTTGTCTATTTCTATTTTGACTATTGGGATCAGAAATATCCCATGCTTGGGTAGTTTCTGCTACATATTTCAGATGAGCCTCAGCATCGCTTGAGTCTAACTCCCAAAAAGGTCTTTCGCACATGGTTTGAACAAGTTGTTTAGATGCTAAAGTAAGGCCTTGATGGAAAAATGAAATCAAATGATGTTTTTCAAATCCATGATGTGGGCAAGCATTAACTAACTCCTGAAATCTCTCCCAACACTTGTCGAAGGCCTCATTCTCATTTTGTCGAAAAGATTGTATTTGGGCTTTAACAGAATTGGTTTTGTGTTGAGGAAAAAATTTGGAGAGAAACTTGGTTTGCATATCTCTCCAGGATAATACATAATTAGGGGGTAGCGACCATAGCCAGGTCTTGGCTTTATCCTTTAAGGAAAAAGGGAAAAGCTTTAACCGGATAACATCTTGTGGGCAAGCTTGGTCACCAAACGTCTCACATGCTTCCTCGAACTCTCTAATATGGAGATATGGTTTTTTCGAATCCATCCCGTGAAATGTGGGAAGAATTTGAATCATTACCATTTCGAAAGTGGAACTGACCGGCATTATACGGGAGTAAAATGCAACCAGGGGTAACAGTTCTCTCTGGAAATAACAAATCTTTCATGGGAAGGTATGGTATCTCATCCTCTCCAGCACCAACACCAACACTACCGTGTACCGACATATTACTACCGAAAGATTCAGAATTCTCACTCAGTGGTTGACTCGATGAGTGACTTGTGATCGAATTGTTAGGCGAAGGAGGTGGAACCCAAAAATGAGGAGAGTCAGTGGTATGAGAATTTTCAGAATTCGCTTCGGCAATAGGATTTTTGTGAACTTGGGTAGAAGATGAATTCTGCATATAAGCGCATAAGAGATGAGATGTAAAAAGAATATATATATATATATATATTTTTTTTTTTTTGAAATCACTTGTAGATAAAAATCACTTTCCTAATTTATACGAATTGATAATCCCCGGCAACGGCGCTAAAAACTTTACACGACTAAGAATTTGTCTCAAAAGTGCATTTTCTCTAGGCTCAAGTGCAAGCCTGTCGCGTTAGTAATAATCCGACAAGTCGGGATCGTATCCACAGGGATTAACAATTGGCACGTGTGTAGGAGAAGTTATTAAATCTTGAAATGATTTCTCAAAAGAAGTAGGAAAAGATGATTAATAATTGGGAAATTTCTAGTGAAGTAAAAATTTTCTTTCAAGAAAAAGAAACTAAAAATTATGAAGAAATTAGATTGACAAATGAGAGAAAATAGGGTAGGGTACAATCCCTCAAACTTTAACGAATTACTGTGTAGAATACTAGAATTTAAAATTAAAATTCTTGATTAAATCCAGCCTTTATAAATCCTAAGCATTACATATATGAAGGATCTAGCCCTCATCATATGAAATCAAAGGTAAATATAAAGCGGTGAATGAACAATTACACTCGCAAAGCGTTCTTAAACATCTTAAGTACCTAGGGCAAGAGAGATGAAAAGATTGACTATGTTTGTATAATTTTCATTCACGATTCGGTCAGAATTTAATTTACCCTCTATTTTCTATATAAGTAATTTGCGTCGGAGTGAGTTCATGTACCCCAGCCCTTAAGAATTTAGCTAGACATGATTTGATTAAAGAACAACTTCATACACAGAATTATAGATCTAACAACTATTGAAAATAATTTGCAAAACAATTAAAATTTAACTAACATAGATACCAACTAAGAGAATGGAATTGTTATACTTGATTTCAGCAACAGGAAAAAGACTTGAATCCAGAAATTGTAGTCACTCTCTCAATCTTACAAACTAGGGTTTATGAAAACTCCTATGAAAATTTTCTAACTTCTGAATTTCTCTCTCTAAAATTGACCTAAAATCGACCTCCTTAGAATGAGGTAGGGCATGGGCTCTTATAGCTCCAAGTACTACGAATTAGACAGCCAGAGTTGCTTGTGGCGCAAGATTTCACCAGCTACGCACATCAAAATCTTCACAATAAATGCCAGGATTTCGCATGACCGGACCGGTCCGGATATCCCTCGGATCGGTCCGTTTTTCAGCCACCGGATCGGTTCTTTTTTTATTCTACCGGATCGGTCCGGTCCCCACCGGATCGGTTCTACTGTCATCATTTTTTCATCCATCCGGGGTCTACTAGACTTGGATCATTTCGGATCGGTTCGGTTCCCACCGGATCGGTCTGATTTTCTTCCATGTTGACTTTTCTCTTTCATCTTTGACTGGCCATAACTTTTGATCTCGAGCTCCTATTTGAGTGTCGTTTCTTCCGATATTCTTGTGAAATCAAGCACTTCAATTTCCCTTTTGGTGTCGAATTCGAATTCTGGATAGAAATTTATGCTTTTGCCCGTTGACTTTTCTTCCTTTCCTTTCTTCCGATTTCTTTCTCTCTTTTCTTGCACTAAATTCCTGTAAAATCCATCAGAAATACCCGAAACTCGGGGAAATTGTTAGAAACAATCAATGGCAATGATATGGAATAAAAATGATTCAATTACCTTGTTCGGGATATCAAAATCACTAACTTAAGGGGATAAATTCAGAAGAATTTATGCTTGGTCAGGTATTGAGATGGTAATACTCAGAAAATAAGGACCTAAAAGTTGAAAAGGGTTAAAAAAGTATTTAAATTTGGTAAGTAAAAGGATTTAAATGAATGAATGCGTTGAAAGTATGTAATATAGTGATAGTGGAAATAACAAGGTGGCAATTACCTTGGAATAAATGTCCTTTAGGCTGGAAATAAACCGTAATGTGAAAATGAGTAAAATATGTAATTATGTATGTAAATGGACAACGACAAGCCGCGTAGTTTGGTAAAAATTGTGGTTGGACCACAAGGAAATTAAGATAATGAAAAGTAAAAGAGTTTTCACAAAGGAGTATCGAAAAAACTTAAGAATGGCCCGAAGTCCTAGGATGCGGCTTCGGCTTATATCCCAAACCACTCATCAGGGAAGCAATGATTGCAATATGTATGGAAGAAAGTGAAAGCTTGTAAATATAAATGCGATAAGATTAACTCCAAGATGTAAAAATGAAGTGAATGGAAATATTTTGAATTGGTAAATTATGGGAAAGATAAATGGCTACTAATTATTTGCGGACATGCTATTCCGGATTTTAAGTGAAATATAATAAAATTATGAGTAATTATGTAATTGAGATAATTAAAAAATCTATGGTATAACGAATTGAAAAATGCAGCAAGCTAACATAATAATGTGTTGGTAAGGCTAAAGGCAAAAGGAAATGAAGCAACAAAGATCATATTTGGGTATTTGAATGACCTATAGTGGTTTTAAGCCCAAGTTGACATATAAAGTTTAAATAAGTCTTCTCATACACCGGATGCATGTGATAAAATGCTATTTTCAGACAATGCCATGGACACGATGGTTTAAATGTGAAATTGATAGATTTGAAAGGAAACTGGGTTAATGTAGGGGAAGAATAAAGGAATGTGATTTCTCGCAAATTAATCGTGTGGATTAATGGATTAAAGGATTTTTTTTTTAATAAAATGGTAAAGTATAGAACTGAAATGACAATTTCATTTTATTAAGGAAATGCTTTGACTAAAGCATGGTTAATGCAAATATACATTCGAGTTAGTTTTTGATATTGCATTTGTTCTTTCTGTTGTTCATTTTTATACCGCATTATTATTGGGAACCCCACCAGGCACCGGCTTACCCCGTTCCCTTTGTTACAACATGTTAAGAGATATTTTGTATTTCGAGAGAATTTGTCAGGTAAGTGATTCTTACAATTTACGCTAGTGGCTCTGATTACTTGAACCCTAAGGTATTACCTAATGGGTTCTACACATGTTGTCATCATGCTTATAGGCTTGGAAAATGAAATTACATGCTAATTTGGTTAATATAATTAATTAAAATTGACTATAAACATTATCTAGGTTGTTTCACATCACTCCACACATAGCTCAGCCGGACCGAATCAGGTTGACCTACGGATGACCCTTAAAATCGGATCAGGGCATTACAAAATTGAATTCAATAATGGAATTAGGGTAAAAGAAAAATTGAGGATTAATTCCCATTAAATTCAATCAAATAAAAATTGTGAAATTTGGATTAATGGAAACTTAAAATTAATTCTGTTAATTTTGTGATATAGAGAACCTAGGTTTTTCATTTGTAAAACCATTATAAGTAACTCCTTCTCAAGTTTTTCATAAATACCGTGAGTAATATATTATGATAGTTTTACGCCATTATTAAGATGGTTTCGAATATATTTTTTCTATTTTTTTCGAGGAAGGCTTAAAAAGTGTCAAATTGGGGTCTGAAGCGAATGCGTCTCTCACTTGCCTTCTCACGGGGTAGACCTTAGTGATGCACTAGGTGCTTGAGTTAAAAAAATATTGACTAAGTTCATGGATATTGATTATGATATGACACATTTTGATTATATATATTTAAGTATTATAGATTTGGATCCAACACAAAATTAATTTTAGTTTTGTGCTGTGAATTGTACATGTGTCATGTCATAAGGTCAGAGCGAATGCCTCATCTATTAAATAAGTTTGCTGCTAATTTATAATTATAAGTAATCCCCCAAAGAAATTATATTCCTAAGGAAAAATATTACTAAATACCCTGAACTATTCTGAGTTTACATGTCACCCCTGCTCTAAAAAACAAATGACAAATAACCTCTAAATTATTGACCCATGACAACTAGAACAATTATGTTATATCTCTATTACCTGAAGACTTATAGTGACCAAAATACCCTTTAATTTCAATTCACAACTTTTCTTTTTATTGATTAAGAAAAACTATTAAAAATGAAAAAAAAATGAGTCTGAGTTTAGCATCAACTTCATCTTCCACCACCGCACAAACCACTATTAAACACAGTCTTTGTCCATGCACACCATCCTTTGTCCACCAACACCATCCTTTGTCCGCCATGATACCTCCATATAGTGACGCACTTCCGTTACATAAATATGGAAAGAGATTCCGCCATAACCATCGACCTCATCGCTGTCGAAAAAATATCACTATCCCACAAAATTTATATAAAAATCACCAAACATACATAAAATTAAATATTTATCACACACAACCACAAATGCAACCACACTCCTCAAATATTTTCTTTTAAATTTGTACGGTATCTGATGGAATATGAGAAAGTGCACATTGGATGGGAATGAAATTCACTTATTACTGAATTTATATATTCGACCTCATCTTGTGTGCTATTATCTCATTGCGTACCACAAATTTGCATGCAAAAAGAGCGAAAGAGATAAATATTTTCGCCCTTTATTTAGGTTAGGGATGTGTAGGTATCAATAAAGAGAGAGAAGCACCCCTTGGATGTAGGCACATTGCCGAGCCACGCACATACCGTGTTCTTGTGATTATGAAACTTACTCGACTTAATTTTTTTAATTCCATAACAATAAGTTTTTTCCACCTACAATTAGCGCCGTTAGTGAAAAATAACTTCCTTTTCTCAACCAATAGAATGCCAATGAGAGACTATGTCTCATTCACATAGTTACTGTCTGCCATCTCATGGAATACTCAAAACTATCAAAACGACACCTAGAGTCAGGTCCGAGATTCATCCTAACAACCATAGGAGGAACAAACCATGGAGAGCAATGCACTATCGATATCCAACCAGATCTCATGGCTTGTGGATGCTTATGAATGGTGACCTTGTCAGTAGGAGGATTCCACCTGCCTGTAACAAAAGGAAAACCCTCACCTTCAAAATTTCCCGGAGAAAATAAAATAAGAGATCCACGGGGGACAAACGCAAATGCCATGCCTGAACCTTTGCCATCAGGAGAAAAAAATCGTAGCCGAGGAAGGAGTTCATGATGCGATCATGATGGTTCCTTTTTATTTCTTAAGCGGAAAGTGTTTTAAGGATGACAAATTCTTTTTGTGAATAAACCTTTTTCTAATTTTTAATTCGCACCATGTTGTGAAAAAATTTAACTTAACCAAATTTTATCTTGATTAATCCTAAACATCCATCTAGTGATTAAAGCAAGTAAAATAAAGTAAAGAAAAGAAAACTCACAACGCCAGATGTACGAGGAAACCACAACGAGAAAAAACCTCGAACGATCCAAGCCAGACAATCACTATGAATGTGGAATTACAATGAACATACTCAAGTCTTACTCAACGACTCGATCCCCACAAGACTTGAAGCTCTTATGATCTTCAACCACTCCTCTCACAGTGCCCACGCAGAAAGTCCTTCTGCCACGATACCTGTCCACAACACACACGTCCACGTATGTCTCGATGTTCACCGATATGGCTTGTAATGTCTATGATGTTGAAACCTAGGGCTGACAATATTTGACACGATAACCCGTTTATGATAATAACCCGAAATAACCTGAACATGGCACATTTATCTTGTATAGATTTAAGAGTACTGAAAATTTATACTCAAATCAAAATTAACGCCACAAAAAAATGACACGTCTAACCCGAATTGCCACCCCATTAAAATCGAACTCCATCAAATCTTCACCGCAAAACCAACAATGTTCAAGTAGAACAAACTCCAATCTGGTGCGACAAAGATCACTATAACATATATTAATGATAACTCGGATCTTTAAAACTCCAAGGATGCATTTACTTTGAAAAACCTTAGAAAACTTGTGTGCAGAAATGTACGGGTTCGTAAACAGTTGTTCCAGAATGCACGCTTATGAAATCTGAAGGAAACACGCCTATATATATTTTTCTTGAGGCGGCTGCTCACTCGAACGACTTGACCTATCGCTCAAACAGGATGACCATGTCATTCGAACGACAGTGACATCTCGCTTGAACGACAATGTATGTCGTTTGAACGACGCAATGAATTAGAGTCCTAATAAAACTCTACTCTAATCTATCCTTATCAGATTTAAAACGAAGTGTAAACGATTTCAAACACTTACAAAACATTTTAAAAACATTTACTTAATAAAATAACATCCTTATTCTTATAAAAATTAAATTTCGAGTCCCATTAAAATTACACATTCATACCTGAGTGATCTCAGAATGCATTTGAACTTGAAGACGAATAAACTTGCACCAATTAAACCTTCAACATAAATAATTCCTTTAATCATTTCCGCAACGTCTTCATTAAACTTTAACATGTCATGGTTTGTGTGGGACCGTGACAGTAAAAATACGACCTATGACTCAAACGTGTTTTATTCCGGGAATAAGTCAAAACTATACAATGGACTTAATTGGAAATTAGTCCTTACAAATATCACTCTTTGACTATTTAGGGACAAAACCAACAGTGAAATGCCTAAGCTGGGCCGTCAAGCTTTATGACGCCTAAATCCCATCCCACAAAACCCCAAAATAAAAAATTACAGGACAAGACTAGTAAAATGTGGTTCGACAAGCCCGAACTGTCTGTGGATGTCTAAATGTGATGTAGACTTGAAATCTCGAATCTCTTGAAGCATACCTACACACATGAAACAGAAAAATACCCAGTGAAGTATAGAGGAACAAATGATATAAACCAATATGAAATATGTGTGCCAAATATTATGGTACCAATTTGAAACAAAACGCAACTTTTAAATCCGAATATCAAATATGCACATAAATAAGATACCAATGTAGATACTAATGTGAGAAACAAACAAACATAGTGCTCAACAAAAATCTTCCCCTACATCACATACATCTCTCTCCCTTTTTGTCTCGAATAGACAGTCCGGTGAAAAGATAGACATATCTAGAATGAGATAAATCAATGAAATATATCTAGATAATCATGCAAACAACTAGCTAATAAAGATAAATAATATCAAATCCGTAGCTAGCAAACAGTACTCACACAATATGAATAAGCAATCTAAGCAAGTGTGACTAAACGAACTCAATGCAGCAAAATATGTGATCAATATGAATCTGCATATAAACAAGTTGTCCAGAAGCAACTCAATAGTACCAAAAATATGACACAGATGCAGCATGGTACTGAAACAAAAGGAATTTCAAAAACCAGACGTCGCTCGAACGAAACTAAAGCGTCTCTTGAACGATAAAGCCCTATTGCTCGAATGACAGGCTTTGCGCGACAACCAGTTATGCTCGAACGAGCAATTAAAATACCCAGTTCCAGTCCAGAAGGCTAAACAGTGCTGTCCAGTGAAAAAATTTCGTAAAAAATCTATTGGAAAGGGTCTAAAACTGTAAAACAGTACCAAAACAGTAGCTAAACGAAGAAAAGACAAAACAACCACAAGTGAGTTACATGCTAACATAGTATCGATGTGCTCAAACATGAACATGGAATGTATGGACGTGAACTACAACAAATGAATCAAAATTCCAACACATCGAAACGATCAAGATGCTATTTCCTGTGAACACTCATAATTTTTTCCTTACAATCCTCATGGTAAACGGTTCTTACATGAACACCTATTTCTTATGTCTACTTACACATAGATGACAAAATTGAGACAAGAACGTCTCACCAAACTCAAATATGCAAGAGATGTCAAACATTCATTTAAACTCCTGCATATGTGCAAGAATGGCATATATACAAAGTCGAATCAAAATGCATATCAATTTCGAAACAACCCATAATACAATAGTTAAGATCATTCTAAGCTTCAATAATTATGACCAAATGACCTAGCCACATAGATAATGAGAGAAAGGGGGTCCAAGCACACCAATATGCCACATCAAACTTGTAAACTCAAAAAATAAAAACAAATAGAAAATCTTTTTATTTTTTCAACATATTTTGACTCAAAAGAAATGCAAAATCTTTTTGTATTTTTCTCAAAATATTATAAACCAAAAGTATTTTTGTATTTTTCAAATAAGACTCAATAAAAGAAAAATATAATACAAAATGATACACATGTCATAATACGAGCAAGATATAAATCATAATGCAAAGACTACCGTATGACAAACATGGTAACACAATCATCCTTTAGATCTAGCATGGGAAGAATCAAGTGCAACCAAATGAGAACCTCGAAGTTTTAGTCCTAAAGTCACTAAATCCGATTTCCTAACCCAAGTAGGTGTAACAAGAAGGGTGGGGTTTTTGGGAACTGACATGACTTGATTCCTAAACTTCCTATGAACATTCCAAAGGTCATAACAAAAATGTCTAAGGTGACCTTTCCTACCGCAATGTATGCAAGTGTAAAGACGACGGGAATGATTACCAAAATATAGACCTCTCCTCACGTTCCTAGTGGGTTCTCTCACACGGTTGGTATTGGCTTTGGGAATGGGAAAAATGTGATCAAGGTAGCCTATACCAAACCTATCACTTTGACTTGGAAGGTTCCTAACATCCAATCCAACTTTTCCTCACTCAAGTCTTTCAACTTCTCCTCCAACTCACAAATCCTAGACTCAAGTATATGCCTATACTTCTCAAACTCTAGCAACTCCTTTTTCAAAGTCTCAATCAAACCACGAATACTATCTCTCTCTTTCTCCACATATTCTAACTTTTCCCTAAACATTATCTCCCGTGCCCTAAGATCCTCAATCAAAGCTTGATTATTTTCTATGGAACGCTCATTCAACCTATCTTAAAATTTAGAGTTTACCTTTTTCCCCTTCACCGCATTGACATATAACTCATTAAACACAAATTGCAACTCTTTCACATCTATCTCCTCATCCTCACTTACTTCACCCTCAGTCACTTGGAATTCAACGGCCTCAGAAGTGTCATGCACATGAGAATCTTCGTGTGAATATTTATCGTCGTCGCTCACATGACATGCTAAGAAAGCAACAAACTTTCTCTCATTGGGGGAACTCTCTTCCTCTTCTGGTTCATTATCCCTTAAGGAGGAACTATATGCTATCAATTTCATGCCTTCTTTCTTAAGTCTAGTGGGATACTTGAAAACTTCGTGACAATACCCCTCATATCGAAAACACCTATCCGAATCAACCCTATTAAATTCCTTACTCCTATCCATAGGGGTGGACTCAACCTAGTTGTTCTTGAATTTCTCAAACTTTTTGGCATATTTCGATTGCTTTTGGAACTTAAGAATTTTTTTGAACTTTTTATCCAACAAGGCGACATCCTCAAAATCAGAATTGAAATTTTCATTCGAAACTCTAGCCTCCTCCTTTCGAGTTTTCAAAGCAATGCCCTTTTCTTTCTTTGGTACTTGCTTGGAGGTAAAAATATTGAGTTCATAGGTTTGTAAGTCACCTATAATCTCTTCAAGTTTCGTCGAATCAAGCATTCCTAAGGAGTTTAAAACAGTAACTTTTGTATAAAACCTACTCGACAAAGATCTCAAAATTTTCTTTATGACACGGTTATCAGAAATCCTTTCACCTAAGTTAAATGATGAGTTGATAATATTAGACAACCTAGCGTAAAACTCATAAAACGACTCACTATCTAACACCTTAATCGTCTTAAACTATGTAGTGATGTTTTGTAACTTAGATGCCCTAACCGTGCTAGTTCCCTCGTGAGTAAGTGCAAGTGTATCCCAAGCCTCTTTTGATGTTTCACAAGTCATGATTCTATTATACTCTTTGGTGTGACATGTGAGGAAATTACGTGCAAACCTTTAGAGTTGTAAAGTGCAAGAATATGTTCAGCCTTAGTCCATGACTCAATGGGTTTCAAACTAGTGGTGTCTAACCCTTTTCAATCGCTAACCACACACATTCATCAATGAATTTTAAAGCACTTCTCATTTGCATTTTCCAATAAAAGCATAATTTGTGCCATAAAAAATAGGAGCACGAAAACTTTCAAAACCTCCAAAATTCATCACGAAAAACTCAAGGGATCAAACATAATAAAAATATGTTTCTAGCTCTGATACCAATTTGATGGTCCCCTTTTATTTCTTAAGCGAAAAATGTTTTAAGGATGATAAAAAAAAATTCTCTTTTTGTGAAAAAACTTTTTCCAATTTTTAATTGTCACCAATTTGTGAAAAAATTTAACTTAACCTAATTTTATTGTGATTAATCCTAAACATCCATTTAGTTATTAAAGCAAGTAAAATAAAGTAAAGAAAAAACTCACAACGCCGGATATATGAGGAAAACACAATGGGAAAAAACCTTGGATGGCCCAAGCCAGATAATGACTATGATAGTGGAATTACAATGAATAGACACAAATCTTAATTAATGACTCGATCCCCACGAGACTTGACTCTCTTTTAATCTTCAACCAATCCTCTCACAGTGCCCACGTATAAAGTCCTTCTTTCATGATACCTATCCACAACACATGCATCCACGCGTGTCTCGGTGTCCACTGGTATGGCTTGTAATGTCTACAATATTGAAATCGAACTCCACCGAATCTTCATTGCAAAACTAGCAATGTTCAAGTAGAACAAACTCCAATTTGGTGCCACAAATATCACTATAGCATATATTAATTATAACTCGGATCTTTGAAACTCTAAGGATGCATTTACTTTGGAAAACCTTAGAAAAATTGTGTGCAGAAATGTACTGGTTCATAAACAGTTTATGAAATCCGAAGGAAACACGCCTATATATATTTTTCTTAAGGCTCCTGCTCGCTGAACTACTTGACATATCACTCTAACAAGATGACCATGTCGTTTGAACGACAATGGAATCTCACTTGACGACAATGTATGTCGTTTGAACGATGCAATGGATTAGAGTCCTAATAAAACTATACTCTAATCCATCTTTATTAGATTTAAAACGTAAATGATTTCAAACACTTATAAAACATTTTAAAAATATTTATTTAATAAAATAGCATCCTTATTCTTATAAAAATTAAATTCCGAGTCCCATTTAAATTACGCATTCATACCTGAGTGATCTCGGAATGCATTTAAACTTGAAGATGAATAAACTTGCACCAATTAAACCTTTGGCATAAATAATTCCTTTAAGCTTTGCCGCAACATCTTCAATAAACTTTAACACGTCATAGTATGTGTGGGATTGTGACAGTAAAAATACGACCTATGACTCACATGTGTTTTGTTCTGGGAATAAGTCAAAACTATACAATGGACTCAATTGGAAATTTTGTCCTTACAGATCATAATCATTTCAGGAATAAGATCTCGCCTAACAGAAAAAATTAGAAAGATGATCATCACAAGATACATCTCATCAACCTCATCCATGGAAATATGGATGAACACCTTGCTCATCGAGGGGCCTTATTCACTAAGGAATTGGTATGGAGGGATCTCATCAGTAAGATGAAGTACCCTTGCTCAAGGACGATAAAATAATTGGAACCTCCAAAGAAGTTCATCGTCCATAGGTTCAAAATCTATGATGGGAAAATTGATCCCATCGATCAGGTTCACTAATACTTGAAAGATATGTCCCTCTAAAGCAAGAATGAAACCCTCATGTGTATCATATTCCCTTTTAACCCAGGGGATACCGCACAAAAGTGGTTTAAGAAGTTTCCACATAGATCAATCACCAGCATTAAGAAACTCACAGAGTCTTTCATTGCAAGATTTATCACCAAGTTCCCATATAAAGAAGATGGACTCACTCTTCACCATAAATAAAAAGCCCTAAGAAACCTTCCACGAGTACGCTCAAAGATATTGGGAAACATATAATGAAGTTTAGGATTTCTTGGAGCAAGTAGTTATGGCTTCATGTAAGATCGGCCTACTGAGTGGTTTTATATTGCATTATCCCCTCACAAAGTAGGAGGCCAATACCATCGATAACCTCAAGTTGAGAATTGAGAACTATGCCAAAATGGAGGATGTGGTGGTTGGCATATAGTAGGATACTCGTCAACCAACGGCGACCAAGAATGGAGATAAAAAGAGCGCTCCTAAAAAAGGGGAAAAACATAGAATGGAGGACACAACGGTAATGATAAGATGAACTCCACTACGGCCCACCAGGCGATCAATACAGTTTTCAATGAGCCGATCTATAAAATCTTAAATTAGATAAAAGATCAGGAATATTTCAAGTATCCAAGGAAGAAAAGAACAAGCCTTAATCAAACTGGCATCCTACCAATGGTAGTTGGCCAAATAACACAATAAAGGCATCAATTCGAGGAAGTTACAGGTCAAAGTTTATATACCGCGGACAGTAATCAACAACGCGAGGAATCCAACAAAAGGCAAGTTATGGCGTAAGTAAAGAGGGACCATTCAAAATCGCCAAGGATAACCAATAAGAATCCAACCATTTGGAAACAATTGGGGGCAGGGAGATACCTAGCACCTAGAATGCGATCAACCTTAGAAAATTTTATGTTTAAAGCATCTTTGCAAGTTTTAATTATTTTTTCATTCTAATATTTGGATATTTCAAAAATTCAATTCATGCAATCAGTTTCTCTTATTGTTCTAAATGTCAATCCCACATCGTTAATTATGAATTATCATTATGGTTAAACCATCATTATTATATATTTGTTTATGATAGTGCATTTACTCGAAACCGAGACCGATGAAAGGTAGGCAATTAAAATTTATTTTTGAATAGTAACAAGGTTTTTTTTCAAGTTCAAGCTAGGGTAACGAATACAAGGCGTAAGTTCTATGTGATATATTATTTACCAAGTCGATTACGCCAAATTTTATCTTCAATAATTTAGGTGACTTAATCTAAGTTCATAATGTAGCATAACACCAATGCGTACGAGAAAAAATCCACAATCCACAATGGGAAAAAATCTCGGGCCAACAGAATAAAAAATGAACGATGGTAGGACTTACAAAGGGGAACTTTCACACCATATCTTCCACCAACGGAAATGCATCAACAACCGAGTACGCTTCACAACTACCACTCATTTTGGTCGCAACTAATGTCTTCTTCAAATCGCAATCAACAAGCTTCCTTTTGAAGTGGAAGAGAACTCTATGTTCCAAGTCTTGGAACAAGGTTGAGAAGCCTCCAAAGAGTGGAGTACCACTTTATAGGTGCGTGTAGAACCTAAAGTGAAAGTATATTTGAAAATTAATGTATTAACTCACAAATATATTTTTAGGAGAAGTAAAATATAAAAATAACACAAGAACAAATTATAAAGAGATTTAGTCCAGGTATAAAAAGATTCTAAGGCAAACAAGTTTACTTTAAAATATTTTTAGAATTCACAAGTACTCAAACTTAAAATATATCAAGAGTATATTGAAGGGAAAAATAAGATTTAAAACTTGGAAGAATACAAGATTCAACACCAAAGAAGTTTTTATCTTCAAAAAAATATTCTCTCCTAAAAATGACTCTTGTAGTAAGAAAAATTTATCAAAATTAGTTTTTCCACAAAAGAGATCACCAAAAATCACACTTCTTTCACAATTATTAAAATGAAGTTCCAACTCACTTATATATACACAAAACCTTACAAGATAATCTTAGGGGAACAAGTAGGTAAGTTGTAGACTTACATGAAGTGACAAGATGCACAAAGTTAAAATTAAAAGATATGGCCAGATGTTAGTCTTGCATGACTACTGAGAAGGATGTGCACAATCTTTTAATTAAAAGTAACTTCTTGCATCAGATTAACACTTGTCGCTGGTGCGTCGCTGCAATGTGGATCTTCTTCGATGGGGCGAGATAACAATGATAATATAAGGAAAGACTGAGATACTTACTCATGAAAAAGGTATGACCATCGAGACATTATTGCTGCAATGAAGCAAATCTTCGTTGTGTCAATGCTTAATCGACATACACACAACGACCACATTTTTAGTTGGTTTTGACACGTGATAAAAAAACTCAAAACATATAAAATGCAAACCAAAATTTTTAAAAGAGTTTTATTGAATTTTATATAAAGTCCAAAAAAACCACATAAAGCACACAAACACACATCAAAAAGATTTTATATCGAAGGAACTAGTGGGATAAACTGTGCATGAGTCTAAGTGTCTATTTACCTTCCCTAGTGTGGTATAAAAGTATATGAATCGAGGAGGAGGATGTACGTTCAAATGATTTGCATGAAGCTTTATCGGAATGACCTCAAAGACAAGACTCAAAGTATATTTAGTCAACTGAATAAGACGATCTAGTCATATTGGGTCACATGAGTATAATGGATACTCATATAGATGAAGTTTCTTCGATCAAGTACTGATCGTCTCTTTTTATGCCTTTGTAGGATTGCACTTAATCGTATATTAAGGTCACATGTTCTCGTCATTAACAAACACAAGACCATAAATAATTGTCCAGGTAAGTAAAAGACCTATAAGGGATCCCTAGGAACTAAGTGTCTTGACTGAGGTTAGTTAAAATCTTGAACGGGTGAATGGCCTTACGGCCAGGTTCATTTTTACCATAAATTATTCTAGGCCTAAGGGGGTGTGACGACATTACCCCCAAAGGCAAAACAAATGGTAAAAAAATATGCTCAACATAAGAAATGGGAAAGTGAAAAACATTGAATTAACTGATAATTTTGTTCACAAAGCCTTCATTTTACAAGTGGAAAAGTCGACAAAATTAAAAAATGAATATACAAAGACATTAAACAATGAAAGAAACCATCATATACGGTGAGTCACCAACTTATCTACAGAAGCTCGAGAACCATCGTCAGGATTAGGCTGGAACTCATCATCAGTGTCATAGGCTAGGAGATTATTCTTCACTAGTTGAAGATGAATGACGTGATTGGTAATCCAACACTCATCACTTGCAAAAGGTGGGAGCTGAAATGGGGATAATCCACCTGGTATCAATTCTAAAGTTAAGAGTCTTTGGGAATCTTGCAATTGGCTAAGGAATTGATTTAAACATACTTGTAAGCCACCTTTATGGCCTCATCAAAGTGTAGGGGTCATCAATCCATTCTTCATCATAGCCGATAATCCAAACTGTGTGAGGTCCCTTCCCGAAATGAATTTCAACTTCATAATTTGGCGATGTAAGCCCAGTCCGATCACCTCATTCTTCACAAAATCCTATTCGGCCTTGCCAAACTTCTCTCTTAGAGAATTATTCTCATTTTGCAGTAGACCAACAATGTTTTTAATATCTTGAATTTTAACTTGAAGAGAAGAAACTATAGGGGTCTTCTCACCATTAGTAATTGTCATCTTTTGGAATGCTTGCTGAATAAAGGAAAAGGTTTCTCGAGCATAAACGTAAGCATCCCGACCAAGAATGAAGTATAGGTCTTCATTCCTTTAAACTATTAGCACCAAGGACAAATTAATGTGTCATTCTAAAAAAATAAAAAAGAAAGAGCATTCAAAAGTAAAAAATAGAGTGAGAAAACATAAACAAACAATAAAAAATGATTGAAAAAGATACAATTTGGCCAAAATAATGTGTCATTTCATCGATATTCATAATTTGGGCAAGCACTTACAGAGAAAACATAAAAAGACAGGAAATACAAAGCATAATAAGGTCCTAATCCTAATCTAATTCGTTGGGACTTATTTTTACTTTGTCGTCTGCTCTTGATCGACCACAACCTTGTCTTGTTCTGTGGCCTCTTTTTCTTGTTTAACAGCCTCTCTCCCCTAATCGGCGCCCTTCACCTCCTCTTCCTCCAAGTTTGGGGGAGAGCTTATATTATGATCACTGAAGAGCTCAGAATTTGAGGGTCCCCGATCGTAACCTAAGCATCATCCCATCCTTTATTAAAGAAAGACTTACGAATGAAGTCTAGTTCTTTCTTGGCATGATTGAAGGCATCATCCTAGCCCTGGTAATAATATTTTTCCTTAGTCTCTAAGGTGATGAAAAAATATTATGCCGACTCGTCGAGAACTTTCTCCATTTTCTTAATATTGGAAATTTTCTTCTAAATCTCCAAGTCCTTTGCCCTTATCTCAGACGTATGGGCCTTTTCAATATCCTTCAAGGACTTATGGGACTCGTTTAGGGCAAGGCTCAATTCCACATTAACATTGTACTAGTCAACCCTCTTGCCTAGGATGTCGATGAAGTCCACCAAAAACTTCAAGACAAATATCGAGCAAAAGAAGGTAGAAAAGTTTTTTTTATGGTATAATCTGAACATAAATGTAACAACACTTACCAGAGAAAGTGTATGGGCATCTTGGCCAATCAACTTCTTGATTGACAAGCTATCGACCACTTCCTGGTTGGCTTGCAAGCATACCCCTCTCAGCAATGTGGGGAATGCTCAGCCACTGACATATTGGAAGGTCTCTTCCCCTTAATGGAGGAATCCACCTTTTTTTATTGGAAAAGAAGCTACAAGACTAATACCATTCTTGATCTTCTTCACAGACTGGGCCCGTAACTTATTGAGGGAATACTTTAACTTAACAGGGTTAAACGAGATCCCGATCTCCTTACTTTTGAAAGGATGGTCTTTGGGAGAACTTGGCGCAATGACTCCCTATAGTAAACTTGGTGTTTTCTTCCTCGATGAAATTTATTCCTCGGATGTAAAAAGGATGAATGGAATGGATATGACATCCACGAACTCAGACGATCCTAAAGTTCTAGAAGTGGCACATTCCTCCTCATCAGATATAACATGGATTTCTAGGCTTTTGTCTACTAGTCTGGAAATAAAGGAGGTGGTGGTTGAAGTATAGTTCAACAATAGGGAAGCTGACCTAGGGTGTTCTACACCGGCAGCTAAGGATGTTTAAGTTTCCAAACCTTACTTAGCTCGTCAAAGTTGACATGTCGTTGGTCGAGCTTTATTTTTATGGATTTTTTTGTACAAGATAAAGAACAACAAAGTAAAAATCAAGTAAAACGTGGTCAAGTTGAGAATGAATAGTCAAAAGCAGTATTAAACCTATTTCATGTCATGGTCCCTATAAGGTTCACCACCCTCAGGTTTAGGTTGGTGCTCCCACTTCTTTACCATGAAACTATAAGACCAATAATCCTTATTGGAATCTACCAGGTTCATTACAAGGACCTGCCTTCCTCACCTTCAGATAAAAAGTATCATCACTCGTCCTTTCCCACATGTAATAATAGTGGATCTCTGGTATCTATAATCGAGTTCCATACAACTTGTTTATTATATTTAACCCGTTCACTGTCCTCCAAGTATTTGGCGACTATTGGGATGGAACTGCACATAAAGACTCAAAAAACTCTAGAAAAATCTAGTTTGGGGGAAAAGTTATACTCACTTCAATAATAAATTGGGAGAACATCCAATGTCCTCCCTGAATGTGATAGTAATCTTTGGTTTTTTCCCCAATATCTATGATCACCCACTCAAGGATAGAGAAACATCTCCTAAACTACTCAATGGAACCCTCACCAACCGGATAAATCATTTTATCAATAAAGAAATGAAGACGACGCTAGAAGGAAAATTTAAAGAAGGGTAAAATAGGAACTTACAATAACCAATGAATGAAAAAAGCTCTGAGTTGTTTTTAAATAATGAAGAAAAAAGATGCGCTCCAAAATTACAATAGGGAGGTCATTAAGTGATTTAGTTCAACTTCCAATATTAATCATTATTTGCAAACACGCCCCTAAATATCGGCTGACACATACGCTACCACCTTTTGTATAAAGGGCACAAAATTACTAGTGTAGCCCTAAAATACCGGGACAAATTACAAGTGTTTCCTTTATTTCTAATGGGAAAAATAAAGGAAATTTTTGACTTGAAAACACCAAGTTTTGGCACCCTCTGGACCTTTAGTCTATAGACAATCGAATTTCGTTGCCGACCATGATCAGAGTTATATTCAACAGGCAAGCAAACCTTTGCACCCCAATCAGGATACAAAGCTTTGGGAAAATTGTTCGACCAGTCAAAAATAGCTAATGCATGTCCAACAGAGTTGGTAACAACCAATACCCAAAGATATAAGAACGAACCTAGGCCATTAAGCGAAAATCTCAGAATTTGATTCACCCGATCAGATCACGATAGCAATCCAAAATCATGGAGTTCCACACGACTTAATCTATTTTTTTCTCTATAAATATAACCCATACCCCTGAGAATAGGGGACTGTAATCTTTATTATCAACAATCGATTAATAAAGAGAAATAAACACCCCGTGGACATAAGCATATTGCTGAATAATGCACATACTGTGTTCTTGTGTGATTGTGATTATAAAACTTTCTCGACTTAATTGTGTTAATTTCAGAACAATACATTTTTCCCACGTACATGATGAGAGGGAGCACAATTTTGAATTGGTGTGTTGAGTGTGTTAAGTTTATATTTTTATATTCATTTTAAAATGCCTTAAAGAGATGAGGGCAGTTTAGGCATTAAGACTCATTTGAGTGTCATTTGCATTACATATGTCATTTTTTGTTAATTTTTAGAGGATTTCTAATGGATTATGTCAACTGTCAAAAATTAATATTTTACGGGGTTATTGTTGGGCTCCTATGTTCAGGTCAACCCATGCCGTACTCAAATACGATTTCTAGGACGTGCCTAAGCCGGGTAAATAGTATTTTCTTCTTATATATATAATATTTGAGGAACCATTGTCTTCTATGATGAAAAGTGTCAATACAAGAATTCACAATGGAATATTTCTAGAAAGCAAAGGAAATGAAAGAATAAAGTAAATGGTCACAACACAGACTTGCGTGGTTCGGTAACTACCTACGTCCACGGAGAGGGTTCTCAGTTTTTTATTAATTTCTCAGAGGTTCAAAATTTAATGCCCATTTGTCCTTGAATGAGGGTTCATATTTATAATAGTGAAAAATAATTGAGTTATACAAGGGATTCTCCTATTTCTTTATTGGGTCGTGTGGAGATTCTTGTTTATCTCATCCGAGAATACAGGTAACCAATTAAGCCCATGAATATCCACGTGATAAGCATTTGTAATTATTTTACGTGATAAGCATTTATAATTATCTATGTGATGCTAAATTTGACTGGGGTAGTGTGTTGGGGCTTCTCGGATCGCTAAAAACTGGGCCTTTATGGTTTGGGTCCCATAATTAATTTTAAATTTCTTTATCAAAATTAGGCCAAATAATTTTAAATCCTTTGTAGACCCAAAAGTTGAACCAAATAGTCTTGAGATTCCATGCTCAGGCACCCTCATAATTAACCAAAATCGGCAGGGGTACGCTGGTCATTGACAAAAATTTGAACCACCAAAAATCATTCTTGAGATTTGATCCATATGATTGCTTGCACACAGTTTGAACGTCATTCATCTTCAAACTTTATACCTGTTGTTTTGCCTTTCATTTATGCTTAAAAAGACCTCTGAAGCTCTCATTTTCAATTACTTGCTCTGTAAGTTCTCTTGTTTCTTCTTTCTTTTCTTGTTTCTCCATCTTCATAGTTCTCTTATGCTGTACATTTATGTATTCCTCCACTCTTGTTGAAAATGGTGCACGCTCTTCATGAAAAGAACCTAGATGACTTTAGGAGGACATATTATATTCCTTCCTCGGTCACTATTGAGTGTGTACCCTACCTAAAAATCCTATAGTGGTTGATGGGGGTCATGGATTCATATGCTTGTTGTGGTTCACGAGGGGTTAACGTTCCCCCCAAATCAGTTTTGCTTAGATATTTATGAATACTTTGAGATTGTTTGAGGTGAATGTGTGCATAGGATCAACTAATTATATGGGATCCATATGGGAATCTTAAAAATCAAATATTATTACTACTGGTCTCACACCAGTGATGGTGTTTTATACCTGAAGATAAGGAAGGCTGACAGGGTTCTTGTAGCGAACATTCCTGATTCCACTAAGGGATATTGGGATCAGTGTTTTATTGCTCGTAATTTTCAACATCCTCCTCTCCCCAAGTCAGAGTAGTAATCTGGGTTTCTGAGCCCAAAATAGGGAGCGACATAGGTTTACACTTTTTTGTTTATGCATTTTATGATTTCCTTTTCTGAATTTGACGAATGACCTTTTTTTATTTATTTACAAATCGATCAAATAAGAAGGATCCTTCCTTTGCTCACATAAATTGAGAAGAACTATTGAAGGTTTGGAACCTGAGGGAACTTTAAGCTGGTGGTGATCATCCTCACTCAACCTCCTTTATTTTTGAGTAAAAAATTCTACTGGTAGCTTTACTGCTCATCCAGTAGATAGCATCCATGACTTATCTCTGCCTTATGAGGAAGCTTCTGTCTCTTCCTCTTTTGAATCCCTAGACGTTGAGTCCATCCTTGCTGATGAATAGGAATCAATGGCTCATAGGAAGAAGATTTTGTTGATTGAGGATGGCGATGTTGAGGCTGGTGCCTTTTCTCCCAAGACCAAGTCCTTAAAGAGGACTGAACAAGAAGACCCCAAGTTCGCTAACTTGGACTTGGTCTTCTGGGAGAAAAAGAATAAAGACAAGGATCTTATGTTCCTCAGCTCTCTAAAAAGCGTGATTTCCCTCCATATGTGAGGTCTTCACAGGCGACATCTGTGGCTAGGAATCCTTCATTGGACTATGGTCTTTTGAGGGGAGCCGTGCTTGTGATTGATCGCGTTCAAGTTAAGCAACTTTCTTATGAGATGATTACATCTCATATTGCTCCAGCACTATCACTGGTAAGTCAAGATTTTTTTTTCTTTTTTATTCTACTTTGAGATGGATGGGTATCTTTTTGTGACTAATATTTCCTCTATTTTTTATTTTACAGTCTGTGGTAGATTTGTTTTAATTTTGGATGGTCATCTGGACCAGTCTAAAATCAACGATGAGCTCAGCGAGGCTCTTAAAAAGTCATAAGAATCTTTAGCCTCTGCTAAGTAGGTGTATGAGGAGGAGAAAAAGTCCACCAATGACGCTATGGGCACACTGAAGATCGAGAATAATCGGTTTAAGGTTGAGAATAATCAATTAAAGGAAGAGAAGGCTTGGTTTATAAAGGAAGATGAGAACCTTTCCCCGGTCAAAGAGGCAATATACAAAAAAGGCTATACCAAAGATTTTTAGGGTGAACTTCAAGAAAGGCTGGGATGCAACCTTGGTGAGGACAAACGTCCCAGTGTAATTCAAACTTTTTGGCGAGCACAAGACATGATCACCACCAAGAGTTGAGGAGGAAGCCACCACTAGTTCACTAGCCGATCAAAGTGGGGATGATACGATTATGGGAAAGGCCTTGGAGAATGAGGTGCAGGTGAAGAATAAGGGCACTTAGTATATGACTATTTTTCCTTCATGTTCTTGTACCTTTTTCCCTCTATGTTTGTAAGGGCTTTGCCCATTTTAAAATTATTAATGAGAAAACTTTCTTTTTGTTCATTATAATGTTGTCCAGATGCCTTGCTAAATGCTTTTTTCTGTAGTCTGTTGTCGAGGATGTTCCTTCCTTTATTGGCATTTAGATGTCCTTCTTGGTCGGGATGCTAGTGCTCAGACTCATTGAGCATTAGTGTAAATCCGCAAGGCTCTTAAGAATATGACTAGTGCTTACAAGACCCAACCAACCTTAGTGCCCAAGCTGAAGGACGATGTGAAGGACCTAGGGGATGTTGGCACTATGATGCAAGAGGAAGTGTAAACTTAAAGGCTCAGCTCGCTGGGGAAAAAACATTGGGGATGTTAGTACCCTTCTTCAGTTGGAGAACGTTGAGTTCAAGAAGAAGGTTACTGATGTTGAGGATAGTAGCCGAAGAGGTCATGGGACTTAGCCATGACGTGACCAAACTTTGCTACTTATTTAGGATGGGTTCCCGAGCGATGTGATCGGCGAGCTATGATAAAAGTTGGGTGGATAATCCTTCAGATTGGAGGAGGCCAAGAGTGTGGCCTACAAACATGGTTGGCTGAATTCCTTAGAGATTTTAAAGGATCCTAAGGACTTTCAACTTTGGTATATATACCAAGTTGATTGTCCGACTTACAGGCATCCTCCTTTTGGCAGTGAAGAGAAGTTGGTTCCCTTAGACACTGTTCCTCTTCAGATGGACCAAAGTTATTTGACCTCCCATGATAGTGATTACTAGTTCCATCCAAACCTCAACGATAGCCGACCAAGAGTAATTGCTGAATTTCTTTCCAGCTGACCATAACGTGTTAATCTTTTTTGTGTTTTTATTGTAAATAATATTTTTGTAACTTGTAACTGTATGTTGTAACAATTTTATTCAATATCAATCTTACGCATTTTCCCACTCCTTTATGCCGAGCATGTGTTTTATTGTCTTATCTTACCTTTTATATTATGTCGTCACACTACCTTAGGTCTAGAATAAACTATGGAAAAATACACCTGATTTAAGGGTAATCCACCCATTCAGGATTTTATCCAACCAAGTCGGGTTCATTCAGTGCCTAAGGATCCACCGTAGGGCTTTTTCTTACCAGAGAAATTTATAGGGTCTTTTGTATTTTTTATGATGAAGACTTGAAAACCTTAGGTTTGATTGTAATTAATAAATTTATAACTATAATTAAGCAAAGGTAACTCTGATCGACACCCAATCATTAATGCAAAATGTGAGCCTATCATTTTGGAACAATGCAAAGTAATTGAGAAGCTAAGTAATTAATCAAATCACTTGGAACTTTATTAATGAATTTAAATCAAATCGCGAACTTCATAAGTCTTAAAATTAAAATTTGCAAAAACTAAACATGCTAGAAATAAAATCAAAAGAAAAATTTCTTAAGGCTAGTCGCATTCCAGGTTCTAGGTATCTTTTTGCCCTCTATTTTTTTCAAGTGATAGGCTCCTTGCATATCATCTTTGATTACTTTGAATGGTCCTTCCTAGTTGGGACCTAACTTGCCGTTCGAAGGACTCTTGGCCCTGCCGAAGACTTTTTTGAGGACATAATCCCCGACCTAAAATTTCCTCGAATTGAACCCCTTTCGTATTGCTTTGCCAACTGTAATTGGTAGGAGGCATCTTGATCATAACCTGTTCCCTTATTTATTAGGCCAGGTTTAGGGATCATAACTTCGTTGTTCAAACCTTGTTTAGAAATGTTTACCCTCACGGTTGACAGATCAGCCTCCAGGGGATCACAACTTCCATTCCATAAGTTAGAGCGAAGGGTGTTTCCCTAGTGGATCTCCTCGACATAGTGCGATACACACCTAGATAACATGAAAAAGCTCATCCATCCAAGCTCCTTTTGCTCTTTCTAACCTCTTTTTTAGGCCATCGTTCATCCACTACACCAATTACTGCACATGGTCACATCCCAAATCCGTGACCATTGGAGGTGGGTCGCGAATTTGGTTCATGACCAATTCGGGCGTGACCTCTTTTAGTGGCCAAGACCTAAATCCCTGACCACTACCATTGGTCACGACCCAGGATGGTCACAGACTTGGTCACGACCCAAGTCTGTGACCAACTATTTTATGCCCACAACACATGGCCACGACCCAAATCCGTGATCAGTTTTATTTTAAAAATAAAATAGTCACGGTTATGGGCTGTGACCATGGTATATTTTAAAAATAAAATGGACACGGTCCAAATCCATGACCTGTTTTATTTTAAAATAAAAAATAGTCACGACCCAAATCCGTGACTCTTTTTATTAATAATTTTTTTCCCCGAATCAAGATTCTAATCGATCAGTTACTGCGAGTGCCCCTTCGATTACATTGTCCCCTTGGGTGACTACGCGGTCGGCTCCGATGGGTAACATTTGTTCCGTAAAAGTCTAACAGTTTGAAAATTTTGATCGTGTTCTTAAACTGGAGGTCATGTGATAAAGCGGTTAGTTCTTGCGGGTTACATTGGTCCCGTGCAAGGTGTTCGTGCCTCTTATGGGGTCATTTTGTGGCTGTTTTATGTTTTTACCAATTGACGACACGTTTTTATGCCTAAGTTTATCAGTTTACAAATTTTGGTCGTGTTCTCAAATTGGAGGATTCGTCCCACGTGAGGTGATCCTGCCTCTTATGGGGCCATTTTGTGACTATTTTATGTTTTCACCCATTGATGGTATGTTTTTAAGCCTAAGTGTTACAGTTTGAAAATTTTGGTCGTGCTCTCAAACTGGGGGTCGCGTGACTATGCGATCAGTTCCTGTGGGCTACATTGGTCCCGTGCGAGGTGTTCATTCCTCTTACGGGGCCATTTTGTGGTTGTTTGATGTTTTTCACCCTTTAATAGCATGTTTTTAAGCCTAAGAATAACAGTTTGCAAATTTTGATCATGTTCTCAAATCGGGGGTCCCATGACTGCGCGGTCAATTCATACAGGTTAAATTGGTCCCGTGCGAGGTGTTCGTGCCTCTAACGGGTCCATTTTGTGAATGTTTTACATTTGCAGCCTTTGGCGACATGTTTTTAAGCCTAAGTCTGGCTATTTTACAAATTTTGGCCGTGCTCTCAAATTACGGGTCTCATGACTACGCGGTTAATTTCTGCAGGTTACAATGGTCCCGTGCAAGGTGTTCGTGCCTCTTACTGGGCCTATGGTTGTTTTATGTTTTCACCCTTTGACGACATGCTTTTAAGCCTAAGTTTAACAGTTTATAAATTTTAATCGTGCTCTAAAACCGGGGTTCCCATGATTACACGGTCTGTTTTTGCGAGTTACATTGGTCCTTGCGAGGTGTTCATGCCTCTTATGAGGCCGTTTTATGTTTTCACGCTTTGACAACATGTTTTTAGGCCTAAGTCTAAAAGTTTGCAAATTTTGGTCATGTAATAAAATCGGGGGCCCCGTAACAACACGGTCAGTTTCTGCGGGTTATATTGGTCCCGTGTGAGGTGTTCGTGCCTATTACGGGGCTATTTTATATTTTCACACTTAGACGACATGTTTTTAAGACTAAGTCTAGATATTTTGCAAATTATGGTCGTGCTCTCAAATCGAGGGTCATGTTACTATGCGGTCGATTTCTACGGGTTACATTGGTCCCATGTGAGGTGTTCGTACCTTTTACGAGGCCATTTTATAGCTATTTAATATTTTCACCCTTTGACAACATGTTTTTAAGCCTAAGTCTAACAGTTTGCAAATTTTGGTCGTGCTCTCAAATCGAGGGTCTTGTGACTACGCGATCAATTTCTGTGCGTTACATTGATCTCGTACGAGGTGTTCGTGCCTCTAATGGGGCTATTTTGTGGCTATTTTATATTTTCACCCTTTGACGAAATGTTTTTAAGCCTCAGTCTAACCGTTTATAAATTTTGATTGTGTTCTCAAATCGGGGGTCTCGTGACTATGCAATCGGTTCTTGTGGGTTACATTTGTTCCGTGCGAGGTGTTCCTGCCTCTAACGGGGCCGTTTTGTGGCTATTTTACATTTTCACCCTTTGACGGCATATTTTTAAGCCTAACTCTAACAGTTTGTAAATTTTAGTCATGTTCTCAAATCGAGTGTCTCTTGACTACGCTCTCGGTTCCAGAGGATTACATTGGTCCCGTGTGAGGTGCTCGTGCCTCTTACGGGGTCTTTTTATGGATGTTTCATATTTTCACCCATTGTTGACATGTTTTTAATCCTAAGTCCAAAAGTTTGTAAATTTTGTCCGTGTTCTCAAACCGAGGCCCCTTGACTACGCGATCGGTTCCCGTGGGTAACATTGGTCCCGTGCGAGGTGTTTGTGCTATTTTGTGTTTTTTACATTTTCATCCTCTAATAATATGTTTTTAATCTTAAGTCTAATAGTTTGCAAATTTTGGTCGTGTTATCAAACCGGGAGTCCCGTGATTATGCGATCAGTTCCTGTGGGTTAAATTGGTTCCGTGCGAGGTGTTCGTGCCTCTTACGAGGCCATTTTGTGGTTATTTTACGTTTTTATCCTTTGACACCATGTTTTTAAGCCCAAGTCTAACAATTTACATATTTTGGTCATGTTCTCAAATCGGGGGTCCCGTGACTACGCGGTCGGTTCCTATGGGTTACATTGGTCCCGTTCGAGGTGTTCGTGCCTCTTACTGGGCCGTTTTGTGGATGTATTATGTTTTCACCTTTCGACGGCATGTTTTTAAGCCTAAGTCTAGATATATTGCAAATTTTGGTTGTACTCTCAAACTGGGGGTCTTATGACTACGCGATCGGTTATTGTGGGTTACATTGGTTCCATGCGAGATGTTCGTGCCTCTTACAAGGCTATTTTGTGGTTATTTTACGTTTTCACCCTTTGACAGCATTTTTTTTAGCCTAAGTCTAACAAATTGCATATTTTGGTCGTGTTCTCAAACCGGAGATATAGTGAGTACACGATTGATTCTTACAGGTTACATTGGTCCCGTGTGAGGTGTTCGTGCCTTTTACGTGGCCGTTTGTGGCTGTTTTACGTTTTCACCCTTTGACGACATGTTTTTAAGCTCAAGTCTAGATATTTTGCCAATTTTGGCTGTGCTCTCAAATCGGGGGTTCTGTTACTACGCGGTTGATTTTTTCGGGTTACATTGCTCCCGTGCAATGTGTTGATGCCTCTTACAGAGCCGTTTGCTGGTTATTTTACGGTTTTACCCTTTGACAACATGTTTTTAAGCCCAAGTCTAATAGTTTACAAATTTTGGTCGTGCTCTCAAATCGAGGGTCCCATGACTATGCGATTAGTTACTACGGGTTACATTGGTCCCGTGCAAGGTGTTCGTGCCTATTACGGTATAGTTTTATGGCGGTTTTATGTTATTACCCTTTGACGACATGTTTTTAAGCCTCAGTCTAACATTTTACAAATTTTGGTCATGTTCTCAAATCAGGGGTCCTGTGACTACACGGTCGGTTCCTGTGGGTTACATTCGTCCCCTGAGTGGTGTTCGTGCCTCTTACGGGGCCGTTCTGTAGATCTTTTATGTTTTCACCCTTCGACGACATGTTTTTTAGCCTAAGTCTAGATATCTTGCAAATTTTGTTCGTACTCTCAAATCGAGGATCTCGTGACTACGCGATCGTTTCCTACGGGTTACATTAGTCCCATACGAGATGTTCGTGCCTCTTACTGGTCTATTTTATGTTTTCACCCTTTGACAACATATTTTTAGCCTAAGTCTATCTGTTTACATATTTTTGTCCTGTTGTCAAATCGAAGATTTCGTGATTACGCGGTCGATTCTTGCGGGTTGTATTAGTCTCGTGCGAGGTGTTCGTGCCTTTTACGGGGCCGTTTGTGGCTGTTTTACGTTTTCAACCTTAGACAACATGTTTTTAAGCTTAAGTCTAGATATTTTGCCAATTTTAGTCGTGCTCTCAAATTGGGGGTCTCGTTACTATGCGGTTGATTTCTGCGGGTTACATTGGTCCCGTGCAATGTGCTGATGGCTTTTACGGGGATATTTTATATTTTTACCCTTTGACGATATGTTTTTAAGCCTAAGTCTAATGTGACACCCCGCTTAATTAAATACCGGACGATCACTCCTTTATTAAATTAAAATCAAGGTGAACAGTTGGTTCATTCTTAGCATCACTGTCGAAAAATAACTTTTCCAATTTAAACACCCTAAATATTTTCAAAGGGAAATGTGAGTCTGCCAGAAGGGGTCGATCGATCGAGGGCAGGGGCTCGATCGATCGATGCGTCGATCGATCGACACTCTTGGCTCGATCGATCGATCAAACAGGTATATAAATTCTGCAGATTAACAGTTACGAGTTTCATAATCTAACCTCAATCAAATCCATATTTTTCACACCCAAACTCCCTAAAATTGGTACTACAACTGGTATGAACCCATATTATACATCTTCAACGTAAAGCATGCAATTTTTCATCAATAACCATAGATTAATAGGCCAAAACTCATATAAATCTCAAGAACCCTAGAATTTCTTTAACATGGTTCTAATCAGTCTTTTTCTAGAAATTTATACACCTAATTCATCAGAAATTCGTGGTTAAGCCTCTACATGTGAAGGGGTTTCCAGATTATCATTCAAATCATTACTACATGCGATTTTCCTATCTCCAACATGAATTTTCTTCTACCAAACTCATCCTAATCACTCTAGACTAACATGAACGATGTATTAACTAAATTAAGAAAGATAAATACTTGCCTGGAAATTTCAAAGTTCTGATTTGATGACGAATTTGGTGTGGTTACGTTCCCCGTCGCACGATCTACGCGTTGGTGGTGGCGGTGCAACCAGATGAATTTTTGGTCTAGAATTTGCTTTGAAAGCTCTCTCCTTCCCTCTCCTATGGCCGTAACTTGTCTTTGGTTGTGTTAACCCTAGAAGGCAACCTTTGACATCTGATATAACCCTTGAAATTTCGTGGGTTTAATTACCCAAAATTATAAAATGTCCAAAACGCCCTCCCGGGGTACTAATTAAGCCTAAAAATGCCGCGAGACCCAAACTAAACCCCCGGGTACACTTTTCTGACTATCTCGACCCCTACGGACACTTTGGCGCACTCAAAAAACGACCATTCGAGTAACTTATAATTTATTCACTTTTATTAATCAATATTTAGTCCCGACGCGACACGGGCGCGTCCCGACTCAAATTTCCAAAATTGTCATTTTATTCACTCTTGACATTTAATAGAACCAATATTATATTACTTTACTCATTAGTAATATTCAACAACAAGTTTCCCATAATTACTAACTCACATCACGTTAATAATTATAAAGTGATTAATTTCTGAATTTATATTAAATTAATAACTCACATTAAATTTAATAAATCCCCAAATTAATATAGCATAAAAATACGGGGTATTACATACTTCCCCCCTAATAACGGAATTTTGTCCCGAAATTCGAGAAATAAGGCATACCTGGTAAGAATAAATCTGGGTATCTCTCGCGCATATCTGCCTCACGCTCCCAAGTGGATTCCTCCACATTATGATTTTCCCACTGGAGCCGTACAAGTGGAACTACCTTCGACCTCAATCTCCTCTCGCTATGGTCTAGGATAGCCACCGCTCTCTCCTCGTAAGAGCTGTCAGGCTGTAAGTCTATCTCATCTATCGCGATGTGAGTATGGGCCATATCATCCCGAAAATATCGTCTCAACGACGAGATGTGGAATACATCGTGAATGCGATGTAAATGCGCTGGCAGTCCCAATCTGTATGCTACCAGCCCAATCCTCTCGATAATGGGAAATGGTCCCACGTACCTCGGGGACAATTTCCCTTTCTTTCCAAACCTCATCACTCCTTTTATAGTAGATACACGTAGTAACACTTGGTCCCCCACATTAAACTCTCGGAAGAATCGTTTCGCATCGGCGTAGCTTTTCTGTCTGTCCTGGGCTACTCGAATGCGACTCCTGATCATCTTAATCCTCGCGGAGGTTTCCTGAATCACCTCTGGTCCTAGCAACTTGTTATCCCCCACCTCTAACCAACAAGTTGGGGAACGAAAAGGCCTGCCGTACAAAGCCTCGAATGGAGCCATGCCAATCGTGAACTGATAAGAGTTATTATAAGCGAACTCTACCAGTGGAAGATGTGGCTCCCAACTTCCTCCAAAATCAAGGACACACATGCGTAGCATATCCTCCAGCATCTTATTAGTACGCTCTGTTTGCCCATCTATCTGTGGGTGATAAGCTCAACTCAACCTCAAATCTGTACCCATAGCCTCCTGAAAGATCTTCCAAAAATACGACACAAAAATCTTGTCTCTATCTGACACAATATTCAGGGGCACCCCATGTAATCTGACAATCTCAGTGATGAACAACTGAGCATACTGACCCATGGTATAGTCTGTCCGCATCGGCAGAAAATAAACCACCTTGGTCAAACGGTCTACAATCACCCAGATAGAGTCGTGACCCCATTGTGATGTAGGCAACCCTGTAATAAAATCCATGGAAATACTCTCCCACTTCCACGCGGGTATTTCCAATGGCTGAAGCAACGCTGACGGTTTCTGATGGTCCACCTTTACCAGCTGGCAGGTAGAACACTTGGACACGAACTCAGCAATGTCCTTTTTCATCCCACTCCACCAGTACTACCGTCTCATATCCTGGTACATCTTATCTCCCCTAGGATGTACTGCAAATCGGGACCCGTGAGACTGGGTCATCACTGCATGACGTAATTCTGCTCCTTCTGGAACCACCAATCTCCCATTAAACCTCAAACCCCCATCATAACTAACAGAATAGGACTCAGCACCCTCAGCTAAAAGTCGTACGATCTTCTCCTGGCAGAACGGGTCTACGGTCTGTGCCTGTATCACCCTCGTAACAATCTCGGGTGTTACTTTCATAACAGATATGAAGGAATGGGCTACTGCGTCCTGGTGACCCAACTCTTTCCACTTTGCTTTCCAGATGTCCGCTATATCGTCTACCGGCCTGCGGCTTAACGCATCAGCAACTACGTTAGCCTTCCCCAGATGGTACTGTATGTCGAACTGATAGTCCTTCACAAACTCTCACCATCTGGACTGATGCATATTCAGCTCTCGCTGAGTGAACAGGTACTGCAGTGACTTGTGGTCTGTGAACAAGCAGAATTTCTCCCCTAATAAATAGTGCCTCCATATCCTCAATGCAAAAAAGACCACTGCTAACTCCAGGTTGTGGGTGGGGTAATTCTTCTCATGCGACTTAAGCTTGCGAGAGGCGAAAGATATAGCCTTCTCCTCCTGCTGAAGTACTCCCCCAAGTCCCCGTAAAGAGGCATCGGTATAAACCAGGTACTCCACACCCGGATTCGGTAAAGCAAGGACTGGTGCTGAAGTAAGCTTGTCTTTCAGCTCGTCGAAAGTCAATTGGCAAGCATCATCCCAAATATATGGTACCCCTTTGCGAGTCAGGTTCGTCAATGGACCCGCTATTTTGGAGAATCCCTGAATGAATCTCCTGTAGTATCCGACTAACCCCAAGAAACTATGCACTTCCGTCGGTGTCGTGGGTTGTCCCCACTCCCTCACTGCTGACACTTTACTCGGGTCAACTGCTATCCCATGTTCAGAAACAACATGCCCCAAGAACTGTACTTCTTGCAACCAGAATCAGTACTTCTCGTACTTAGCATACAACTGATGCTCTCGTAGAGTCTGAAGGACCTGCCTCAAGTGCTCGGCATGCTCCTCTTCAGAGTGTGAATATATCAAAATGTCATCTATGAGGACGATGACAAACTGATCCAAGAACTCTCTGAACACTCGGTTCATTAAGTCCATGAACACGGATGGAGCATTTGTGAGGCCAAATGTCATCACTCTGAACTCATAGGACCCGTATCTCGTCAGGAAAGCAGTTTTTGAAACATCCTGCTCCCTAATGGTACCCCGACCTCAGATCTATCTTCGAAAAGAAAGTTACTCCCCTCAACTGGTCGAACAGATCATCGATTCGAGGCAACGGATACTTATTTCATATCGTGACCTTGTTCAACTCCCGGTATTCCACACATAGCGTCAGTGAACCATCTCTCTTCTTCAAAAATAAGACTGGAGCGCCCCAAGGTAAGGTACTCTTGCGAATGAAGCCCTGACCTAACAGTTGCTCTATCTGATCTTGTAACTCTCGCATCTCTGCCGGAGCCATATGGTATGGAGCGCGTGCTATATGTCTAGTATCCGATAATAAATCTATGACAAAGTCTATCTCTCGACTGGGGGGTAGGCCTGGTATCTCCTGAAATATATCGGAATACTCACAAACAACTGAGATCGAGTCTAAGGGAATCACAACCTCCTTAGAGGTATCCTCCTCTATGTAATATAAATGAGCGGTCGAGCCTCCCTCTGGGCGAGGCATTGCCACTACAAACATCTCTTGCCCCGGAATGGCAAAAACAATACTCCTACCAAAACAATCTATCATGGCCCTGTAGGCAGCGAGCCAATCCATACCGATAATAACGTCATACTTATGCATATCTAAGACTAACATGTCTGCAGGTAATACCAAGCTACCAATCTCTACCCCCACTCCCCGGTATATAAAGAAAATAAGCGAACCATTTCCCAGTGGTGAGTCTACACACGTCACAGTGCTCTCTGCTGTGGCTAATAATCCTAAGGGCTTTGCAAAATGGGTAGTTATAAAACAGTGCGTCGCCCCAGTATCAAATAAAACTAGACCCATAGTACCATGGATAGGAAACATACCCTCAATCGCGGGTGGTGCCTGCGGAGCTGCTGCCTGGTGGACGTTATAGACACGTCCATACTGTAGCTGCCCCTACTGCACTGGAGCTGCTGGAATGGCTGGTAAAGCTGGTTCCTGGGATGGTGCTGGGAGGGAGGCTGGAAAAAGTGGCCTCTGTGGCTCATTATGGGCACCCTGCTGCTGTGGGGCCCTATCACCCTCTGGTCAATCCTGGCGCTTATGGCCATGCTTGCCGCACACAAAACATCGACCTCTGAAGTTACCTCCCCTTTGACCCTATTGTCCACGGCCCTGCTGGCCGTTACCACCCTGCCACTGGCCCTGTTGGCCCTGGTGAAAATGCTGTTGGCCCTGCTGTTGACCCTGTTGCTGTCGGTGTTGGCCTTGCTGGCCTTACTGATTAGGCTAGCCCTACTGACCCTGCCTATAACCCCCAAATCCCTGCCTGGAGTCACCTGATCGGAAGCGCTTGGCAGGGTCCCCCTAATGGGAACTCTGTTCATGCTGACGAGTCTGTCCCTGGGATGTCGGTTCTCCACCAGCGCCACTACCCCCTGTCCTGCCCTACTGGCCGAACTCTCCTGCTCGCTTTCTTCCCTGTAGATGGAAGAGGTGATCGTGGCAGTGTAGTAAGGTAGCATTGAGTACATCTATGAAGGTACTCAGAGACAAATTCCCTATAAGATGCTGAAGAATCCTCCAAGCTAAACCATCCACTAACAACATTATCTTCTTACTCTTGGTAGGTGCCTCATCTGGTACTATGGTGAGAAGTCTCGTGAACTCCTCCTCATACTCAGCAACGGTAGAATTCTCCTGCTTCAAGTTCAGTAATTTCTGCCTCATCTCAGTCTGCACGGCGGGTGGAAAGTACTTGCGGTCAAATCGCTCCCAGAATACCTGAATCGGGATAGTATCCCTCTCCTCCAAGGTGGTGGTGGACTCTCACCACTGCAAAGCGGCCCCCACTAGCTTAAAAGAAGCCAACAACTATTTTTGCACGTCTGTGCACTCATACATACGAAGATGCCGCTGGATATCTTTCTTCCATTGGCTGACGATGATGATATCTGAACTACCCGAGAACTCAGGGGGATGCGCCTTCTGAAAGGCATCCCTAACCCGCTCCCATTCAGATGGAAGCTGTGCAGGTACTGGTGCCACTGCCTGAATCTGGGGTGGATCCTGCTGTACCACCGCTAGCGCGACATTCACCGCCTGAGCAACAATAGCGGCTACCTCATTAGCATTCATCGTACCCTGTGCCGGAGTTGCTGGCTGCTCGGATTGGGCACGCCTATCCTTTGATGCACGTCTCGGAGGCATCTGAAACGTGAAGAAATATATTACTACAGTTATTATCAAATCTCAAATAGCTGAAGACGTAAACGTAAAAGCAAGAATACAACAATCCTAAAATAGGGCTCTATAGCAAAAATGTTAAGCTGAAAGCGAAATAAGCCGTACAGATCCTAAGGACACTAGAACCTGATGCTCTGATACCACCTGTGACACCCCGCCTAATTAAATATCGGGCGATCACTCCTTTATTAAATTAAAATCAAGGTGAACAGTTGGTTCATTCTTTAGCATCACTGTCGAAAAATAACTTTTCCAATTTAAACACCCTAAATAATTAAGCTAAGTGTCAAAACCATTTTAGACTTTACTTTCCAAATTTTATTTTATATAAACCAACATTTAAAACTTTGCATAATACACAATTTAATAGTCACACCACAACTATCCTGGAACATACAATCCAAATAATCAAACATTCAACTAGTTGAATCCAACATTTAATACTTTAAATGAAAACATCCTGGCAATAATAAATCCCAAAGTGCAAGTACTGGAAATAAATGGATTATAATATCCAATAAAAAAACTGAATAATGGAAAGGGCGACACGAGCCCAACTGAAATAAATAGTGCTAAGAGTGGAATCAAAAGAATGAGGTCGTCTAAGCAAGAGGGCTGCAACTCCCACCTAAGCTGCAGCACGTTCCTTCCAAAGGATCCTATGCAAGACTCCCCTGTGACTGGGCACCTGTAATATATACGTATATATACAAGAGAGAGAGGAGAAATAGAGACGGGTCAGAGCCCGATAGTGTAAATGATTTAAAATTTGTTTAGCAAGAATTTAAAATGTTTACAGGCCAATGCAACAACATATTAGTGCGACACTCTCTTGAGAAATTCTCACCTCTCTTCTAATGTGCACACCTATCGCACTAACCTTCCCATCGGTTTAACTCATCTTATCTTAGGTTACTCGTAAGGTTTAAACTAAACAATTCAACTGTTTAAGAAGTAAATTTCATTTAGTGACAAAGCTCTCATTTTTTTTGACTTTATTTATTAATAAAGTTTTCCAGAAATACACTATACTTTCGAAACAGGTATTTCTCAATTGAAGTCATTACTCATCTCTTACTTACCATAAACACAGTAGGAAATTCTAAATTTCAAAAATTCATATATATATTAAATACTCGTATAGTATATATATTCTATCAGCACCCCACATAAAAACTATGGTGCGGGCATACTCTGCTATCCAATCCCCGTATCACTCGTACTAAGGGAAATATAAGTTCGGAATCACTCTCGAACTGTATTAAACAAAACACAAACAATATTGAGGCGAAGCATAGTTTCCAAGTCCAAGAGGTCAGCACATACCCTCGCGTCTCTTAGGACCGTGACTATCGATACGATACCTAGGATTCCTATCTTCTTGGGTACAAGTCAATATCCCCCGTAAAGGTCACATCGAGATAAGATTATCCCAGCGCGGTAACCTCAGGGATAGCAAGTAGCGCGGGCATGATTTTCACACGTATATAATATATGAATAAACACAGTCATATAAATATACTAATTTTACCATATCTCTTTAGGTTCATCTCATAACCCATAATTATAACATTTATCCTTATTTCTCATTATTTAGTCATCACTTATAATGGTTTGTCTCTTACTTTAATTTGAGGGATTAATCCAACTAACTACGTAACACTCATGGACTCTATCCTCCCAAGTGTAGAATTTCAGTAGGTACTCATCTAATTTCCAACGTAACTATTTTACGCGTCTCTCCCTTTAATGCATAATTTCATTGTCCCTTATATGTAAATATCCCAAAAAATGTACATCTCGTCTTAACTTAAAGGTCTCATAATTATTAATAAGTCCTACTGGTCTCCTTTACCTTCCAAATTATTTTAAATAAGGATGCCCAAATATTTCTACTCATTAAATTTGAATTTAACTGTTTTCAAAGGGAAATGTGAGTCTGCCAGAAGGGGTCGATCGATCGAGGGCAGGGGCTCGATCGATCGATGCGTCGATCGATCGACACTCCTGGTTCGATCGATCGATCAAACAGGTATACGAATTTTGCAGATTAACAGTTACGGGTTTCATAATCTAACCTCAATCAAATCCAGATTTTTCACACCCAAACTCCCTAAAATTGGTACTACAAATGGTATGAACCCATATTATACATCTTCAACGTAAAGCATGCAATTTTTCATCAATAACCATAGATTAATAGGCCAAAACTCATATAAATCTCAAGAACCCTAGAATTTCTTTAACATGGTTCTAATCAGTCTTTTTCTAGAAATTTCTACTCCTAATTCATCATAAATTCGTGGTTAAGCCTCTACATGTGAAGGGGTTTCCAGATTATCATTCAAATCATTACTACATGCGATTTTCCTATCTCCAACATGAATTTTCTTCTACCAAACTCATCCTAATCACCCTAGACTAACATGAACGATGTATTAACGAAAGTAAGAAATATAAATACTTTCCTAGAAATTTCAAAGTTGTGATTTGATGATGAATTTGGTGTGGTTGCGTTCCCCGTCGCGCGATCTACGCGTTGGTGGTGGTGGCGGTGCAACCGGATGAATTTTTGGTATAGAATTTGCTTTGAAAGCTCTCTCCTTCCCTCTCCTATGGCCGTCACTTGTCTTTGGTTGTGTTAACTCTAGAAGGCAACCTTAGACATCTGATATAACCCTTGAAATTTCGTGGGTTTAATTACCCACAATTACAAAATGTCCAAAACGCCCTCCTGGGGTACTAATTAAGCCTAAAAATGCCCCGAGACCCAAACTAAACCCCCGGGTACACTTTTCTGACTATCTCGACCCCTATGGACACTTTGGCCCTCTCAAAATGACCATTCGAGCAACTTATAATTTATTCACTTTTATTAATCAATATTTAGTCCCGACGCGACACGGGCGCGTCCCGACTCAAATTTCCAAAATTGTCATTTTATTCACTCTTGACATTTATTAGAACCAATATTATATTACTTTACTCATTAGTAATATTCAACAACAAGTTTCCCATAATTACTAACTCACATCACGTTAATAATTATAAAGTGATTAATTTCTGGATTTATATTAAATTAATAACTCACATTAAATTTAATAAATTCCCAAATTAATATAGCATAAAAATACGGGGTATTACATCTAATAGTTTACAAATTTTGATCGTGCTCTCAAACTGAGGGTCCCATGATTTTGCGATCGGTTTTTGTGAGTTTCATTGGTCCCGTGCGAGGTGGTTGTGTCTCTTACGGGGCCGTTTTATGTTTTTACCCTTTGTCGACATGTTTTTAAGCCTAAGTCTAACAATCTGTAAATTTTGGTCGTGCTCTCAAATTAGGGGTCCCCATGACTATGCGATCGGATCTTATAGGTTGCATTGTTCCCGTACGAGGTGTTCGTGCCTCTTAAGGGGCTGTTTTGTGGCTATTTTACGCTTTCACTCTTTGACCACACGTTTTTAAGCCTAAGTCTAACAATTTGTAAATTTTGTCCGTGTTATCAAATCGTGAGTCCCGTGACTGTGTAATTGATTCCTACAGGTTACATTGGTTTCGTGTGAGGTGTTCGTGCCTCTTACGGGGTCATTTTGTGGATGTTTTATGTTTTCTCCCTTTGACGACATGTTTTTAAGCCTAAGTCTAGATTTTTTGCAAATTTTGGTTGTACTCTCAAATTGGGGTCCTGTTACTACGTGGTCAATTTATGCGAGTTACATTGATCCCGTGCGAGGTGTTCGTGCCTTTTACGAGGCCGTTTGTGGCTGTTTTACATTTTCACCATTTGACGACATGTTTTTAAGCTTAAGTCTAGATATTTTTGTAAATTTTGGTTGCGCTCTCAAATCGGGGGTCCTGTTACTACGCGATTGATTTCTGTGGATTACATTGGTCCTTTGCGATGTGTTTGTGCCTCTTATGGGGCCGTTTGTTGGTTGTTTTACGTTTTTACCCTTTGATAACATGTTTTTAAGCCTAAGTCTATTAGTTTATAAATTTTGATCGTGCTCTCAAACCGGGGGTCCCGTCATTATGCAGTTAGTTCCTACGAATTACATTGGTCTCGTACGAGGTGTTCGTGCCTCTTACTGGACCGTTTTATGACTGTTTCACATTTTCACCATTTGACGACTTATTTTCAAGCCCAAGTCTAATAGTTTGCAAATTTTGGTCATGCTCTCAAACCGAGGGTCCCATGATTTTGTGATCGATTCCTGTGAGTTACATTGGTCCCGCGGGCGGTGTTCGTGCCTCTTACGGGGTCGTTTTGTGGTTGTTTTATGTTTTTACCCTTTGGAGACATGTTTTTAAGCCTAAGTCTAATAATCTGTAAATTTTCATCGTGATTTCAAACTAAGGGCCCCATGACTACGCGATCGGCTCTTGCAGGTTGCATTGGTCCCGTGCGAGGTGTTCGTGCCTCTTACGGGGTCATTTTTTTTTTATCTATTTTACGCTTTCACCCTTTGATTGCATGTTTTTAAGCCTAAGTCTAATAGTTTTTAAATTTTGGTCGGGTTATCAAATCGGGGGTCCCGTGACTATGCGATCGATTCCTACGGGTTACATTAGTTTCATGTGAGGTGTTTGTGCCTTTTACGGGGTCATTTTGTGGTTGTTTTACATTTTCCCCCTTTGACGGCATGTTTTTATGCCTAAGTATAGATTTTTTTCAAATTTTGGTCGTGCTGTCAAATTGGGGCCCCCATTACTACATGGTCAATTTCTACGGGTTTCATTGGTCCCGGACGAGGTGTTTGTGCCTCTTATGGGGCCATTTTACGGCTGTTTTATATTTTCACCCTTGACGGCATGTTTATAAGCCTAAGTCTAACAATTTGTAAATTTTGATCGTGCTCTCAAATTGAGGGTCCCGGGAGTATGCAGTCAGTTCCTGCGAGTTACATTGGTCTCGTGCTAGGTGTTCATGCCTCTTATGGGGTCGATTTGTAGTTATTTTATGTTTTTACCCTTTGATGACATGTTTTTAAGTCTAAGTTTAACTGTTTATGCATTTTGATCGTGTTCTCAAATCGAGGGTCCCGTGACTATGTGGTCGGTTCCTGTGGGTTACATTGGTCTCGTGCAAGGTGTTCATGCCTCTTAAGGGGACGTTTTGTGGCTATTTTACATTTTCACCCTTTGACGACATGTTTTTAAGTCTAAGTGTAACAGTTTGCAAATTTTGGTCATGCTCTCAAATCGGGGGTCCCGTGACTATGCGGTTAGTTCTCGTGGGTTACATTGGTCCCGTGTGAGGTGTTCGTGCCTCTTACGAGGATATTTTGTGGTTGTTTTACGTTTTCATCCCTTGACGGCATGTTTGTAAGCCTAAGTCTAACAGTTTGCAAATTTTGGTCATGTTCTCAAATCGAGGTTCCCGTGACTACGCGGTCAGTTCTTGTGGTTACATTGGTCCCGTGTGAGGTGTTCGTGCCTCTTACAGGTCATTTTGTGGATGTTTTATGATTTCACCCTTCGACAACAAGTTTTTAAGCCTAAGTCTAGATATCTTACAAATTTTTGTCGTACTCTCAAATCGGGGGTCTCGTGATAACGCGATCGGTTCCTGCGGGTTACATTGGTCCCATGTGAGATGTTCGTGTCTCTCATGGGGCTATTTTGTTGTTGTTTTACGTTTTCACCCTTTGACAGCATATTTTTAAGCCCAAGTCTAACAGTTTGTAAATTTTGGTTGTACTCTAAAATCGGGGCTCCCGTGATTACACGGTCAGTTTTTGTGGGTTACATTGGTCCCATACGAGGTGCTCGTGTCTCTTATGGGTCCATTTTGAGGTTGTTTTATGTTTTCACCCTTTGACGGTATGTTTTTAAACCTAAGTCTAAGAGTTTGCAAATTTTGATCGTGTTCTCAAACCGGGAGTCTCGTTGCTATGTGGTCGGTTGCTGTGGATTACATTGGTCCCGTGCGAGGTGTTCGTGCCTCTTACGGGGCTATTTTGTGGTTGTTTTATGTTTTTACCCTTTGACGACATGTTTTTAAGCCCAAGTCTAACTATTTGTAAATTTTGATCATGTTCTCAAACCGGGGGTCTTGTGACTACCCGATCGATTCCTGCAGGTTACATTGGTCCTGTACAAGGTGTTCGTGCCTCTTACAAGACCGTTTTGTGACTATTTTAAGTTTTCACCCTTTGATGACATGTTTTTAAGCTTAAGTCTAACAACTTGCAAATTTTGATCGTGTTCTTAAATACGAGGTCCCGTGACTAGGTGTTTAGTTTTTACGAGTTACACTGGTCTCGTGCGAGGTGTTCATACTTCTTACTGGGCCGCTTTGTGGTTGTTTTACGTTTTCACCCCTTGATGGCATATTTTTAAGCCTAAGTCTAGATATTTTAAAAATTTTGGCCGTGCTCTCAAATCGGGGGTCCTGCTACTATGCGATCGATTCTTGTGGGATATATTGGTCCCGTGCGAGGTGTTCACGCCTCTTATGGGGCCATTTTGTGGCTATTTTACGTTTTCACCCTTTGATGGCATAATATGTTAGCATTGTATTATTTTTATTTTTATCGCTTTTGTTAGCGATATAGGTGGCCAAGGAAGAAATTGATACCCACTATTTTGTGTCAAAAGATTTTCCTCACATGGATATGAAATGAAATCAAAACCGTTGGTGTAGAATTTCTTAAACTCTTTCGCACGAAAACTGGGCCTTTTACTAGGCATGCAAGCTTCGAAGAGACATCACCTCTTTTTAGAAGCTGCATTTATTAATGAATTTGTATTAGGGCATGTTTTTATCAGACACGAATAAGTAACCGCATATATAAGATATGAAATTTACCTCTTTTGACACCCATGCCCTAAAATCAGTTGTCGTGTAATTTCTCTTTTAATTTTGGGTAATTTCATTCTCGTACTTCCTACGGGTTAATTGTAAAGTTTAGATCATAAAATATAAAATATGTATTATCAAATAAGAAGAATTCATTAGATACTCACTCTCTCCAGTCTTCGACTTCATCTTGCGATTCGAAGACATAATGAGTTGTTTGATCGTATTGTATATTTATGAGTTTCACCTCTTTAGGTTCCCCAAACAATAATTCATCCTCAAACTCGTGAGGTTCCTCGATCACTCCTCCTCCACGAGGATTGAACCTCCTCACCTCTTGTTCTGGCATATATTCCCCAACGTATAATGATGATTCCACAGTTACATATTCTTTAGCAATTAACCCCCTAATATACCCTATATTCTTTATGTAATTTTTAAAGGTTTTCATCAAGCGCTCAAAAGGATACATCCAACGATACCTAATGGGATCACATAATAAATCTTTATCGTATAAATAGACAAGCAGGTGGATGTTGATATCGAAGAATGATGGAGGAAAATATTTCTCTAATACACAAACTGCCTCGGCTAAAGTTGATTTTGCAGCTTTAATGTGCCTTCGGTTTACCACTTTTTCACAAAGTAGGGTAAAACACAAACTAATTTTCATAATTTCCCGATGGAGATCTTTGTGTTCAGAGAAGCACTATCTTAAGTCATTTGCTTGGTAGCTTACTACCATGCGTAAATTACCAGAATAACCCGTTGGAGTCTTCAAGTTGAACAATGTGTCTAAGAGGATCTTCTTCTCACTAGTAGTCAAAGTGAAAGCAGCCGTAGGGGTCCAAATTCTTCCTGTTGTAGGATCATTTTCTAACTAGAGTTTCTTCTTTATTTCCATATCTTATATATCTCGGTGGGCCCGCTCTCCATCATTGGAATGAGATCCACCCAGACATGTTCCTATCAGATGTTCTGCAATATTCTTCTCTGTGTGCATCACACCAATTATAGGCCTTATACGATGATCTTTATAATATGACAAATAAAAAAATATAGATCGCCTGGACCATGGTTTTGCTTTTCTAGGGTCGTTAGGATACCCATTGCTTTACACTTTAGGTTTATAAACTTGAGGTGTTTGCCTATATACCTATTCCCGTTATCGCAGCCGTTGCCTTGTCCTCAACCTGCTGACCTGAATGCCAAGCAGGTGGCATCCGACCCTCGTGACCAATAGGATAAAAGTTAGACTTGTCATTCCTGAAAGGGTAACTAGTCTGCATAAATCTACGATGACCCGTGTAACTCATCTTACTACTATGTTGTAGCCAACTGGCCTTAGTTTTCTCCCCACATATGGGGCATCCATAGTAACCATGAACATTGCAACCGAAAAAGGTCCTATAAGCAGGAAGGTCATGGATTGCCCACATCACCATTACTTTAAGTGTGAACTCTTCACCCTTGTAAGAGTCGAACACCGTCTCGCCTTTATCCCAAAACTTTTTAAGTTCTTAGATTAATGGGGCGACGAATATATCAATATCATTTCTTGGAGACTTCGGCCCTGGTATCAACAAAGATAGAAATGTGAAATCCTTTCTCATGCATAGTGTCGGAGGGAGACTTAAAGGTGCCATGAGAACTGGCTAATAACTCTGACTAGTACTTAAATTACCAAAAGGGTTAAACTCATCGATTGAGATTGCAAGATGAACATTGTACGGTTCCTTTGCAAATTCATGGTGACATGCATTTGAATTTTTTTTCCAGATGAGTGAATCGACTGGATGACGCATCAGATTCCTACCCACCTCGCATCGAGCGTGCCATATCATGGCCTCCACTATCCATGATATAGTAAAAAATCTTTTGAACCATGGCCCTATGTGAAAAATACTTCAAAACCTTTTTTGGGACTTGCGAGCATTTTTGATATTTTGTAAGTTTGTCCTTTCCCTTCTCATAAATGACATTTCTAGGCTAACCGTCTACAGGACATTCATCATTCTCTCCGTTCTCGTTGCGGTACAATATGCAATCATACTTTCATGTCAAATGATAAAAGAGTTTAAATAATTTTTCAACCCATTCCCTTCTCCACTGTCGATGTGCACAGGCACATCTTCGAAACCGCTATATATTTTATCAACCGTGATCTGATAGTCACTCTTCTGCAAAGGCTGACTATGTACTAAAGTTCCTACTTGAGTGCAGATGAACGTGCACACCTCAACGATATTTTTACCGCTCAGGTCCTTCATATAGTATTTCTCACCATAGTCATCGTGGGTTGTTGACGATGATCCAAGACCCGTGACTTGCTGAGGCGCTGAAAAGGGTAATATTGAAGGAGGAATCGACATCTGTGAGGGGAATGGAGAAGAAGGAAAATTTTGAGGAGGTAAAGGGAAATTGAGATGCATTGGGGCCTAAAGGGGCATATGATCGGTTAAAAGGGACACAATTTGTGAAAGTTCACATTCATGCCTCTTAATTCATTTCAAAGCCCCATTACATCCCCTTCGGTCTTCAAACGACGTTCATCTTTGGACGAGAAATGATTATTAATAGAAGAAAGATCATCCACGAGAGGTGCAGTGTTTTTGAATTTTGTTTTTGATATATGCGACCCCAAACCTCTCGTCCTCCCTCTATGGTCCTTCCCCAAGGTCTGTGCAAGGGCATCATTGTCAAGGTTGTCGAACGGGCTTGGAGCTGGCTAACTACTTATAGAATCTATTGGATCTAGAGTCTTAGCCAAGTGAGGAGGGAATTTATTATCTTTGTCTCGTCTTGCATGCACGTATAAGTTGGTCCGATTCGGTGTCTTTCCTTTATTTGGGTTGCCTTTTGTCTTGCTCAACCACTCGTTCTTAAAATCTTTATAAGATTTCGAACCAAGCCGGTGGACATCAATTTTTTTGGCCCTATTCTGCTTATTTTTCTCCCTTTGCCACATTTTTGAGTCCTTCGCCTCATTTCCAAAAAATCATTCCATTGACCAATGAGCATCTCAACGTTTGAAGGGACTTTATCTTTGAGCGCTAAAATGTCGGATCTCGATGATCTCTTAGGAAATGCTTATGCCTAAGGTTTCTCCGATATGTTCGGAGTTGTTCCGCAACCTGAGAAAGAACCTTATTTTTTGAGTTTGTGGAAAATCAAAACCATTTGTTGAGTTTCTCGTAGATGTCATCTTTAACATATTTATCTACGAGATTCCAATTGTCAGCTCCTCCCACTCCCACATTCATTTTTGCCAAGGACAACCACTAGTCTTTAAACTATTGAACGTGATTCTTATCCCCTGTAGGGTTATTTCCCAATAGAGAGAACCCAATAGGCTTCTTCTCAACTGACCCGACAGTTTCAGGAGCATTGGGCGTGTCTGTTGGATTAGTGGGAGTACTTTGCCTACTACAACTCGGAGTAGTGGAGTGAATCTTTGGTGGAGTTGTGTGTTGCTCACCAATTGGTGATGAGAATTCTCCTTGAGGTGGTGTCATCTCGTCGGTTGGAGCATTGTGTCCATTACCGCCCGACATTATCTACAAAAATAATAAAAGTTCAATGTGTATTTATAATATATGCATAATTTTAAAGTTCAATATGAAATTATAACTAACAAAATAAATTTTTTGAACATATATTATATCTCCCTTTTCATGGTAAGACTTTCATAAAAGTTTAATGTGTATGATCTCCATCCAGTCGGGATTTGTTTTTAAGAACCTATGGATTTTTGCACGTGGACAATTAGGAGGAAGCATATCTATAATGGATGCATAAATGTCAGCAACATGAACTCGAAATCTCATCCTCTTCAACTTATTGGAAAGATTGAGTTTGACATGTACAGGTCGCGAGATATCATAGTCTTCATTAATGCTCTTTGTATGTAATTTTATCCATAATGGGTGAATTTTTTTACCTTCTTTAATAGAGTAAGCAAGGTCAGTGCTTTATCGAGATTATGTACACGAAATATATATTGTACTGCTTCATGCCAGCATTCTAGTAGGGAAAATAGAATACGATTGAACAAGTACTCTTACTGGAGATGAACTCCACGGTTTACAAGGTAGTTAAATTTGCTGGAGATGAACTCCACAGTTTACAAGGTAGTTAAATTGTTCGATCTTCCTATTCCCACTCTGAGTGAGGCTCATTAATGAAAGAGGTACGAGTGAGGTCTAATTGCAACCTTTCACACTCTTGTTACTATTTATTATCACCGTGACTCATTTTTCCTAAGAAAAATGAACGAGGGCATGAATACGATTCCTATAAATAATGGCTTTAATGAATCATTAACTAGTTCGGTTAGTTTGATTTAGGTTTTGAATAATCACTACCCTCCTCTTCACCCAGTGAAATTTTAATTTAGGGCAATTTACAATTAGGTCATTTGTTGACAATTTTTAGACATTTAAGGATAATTTACTATTAGGTCCACTTACCGTGCCACTAGAGTGGACTTCAACAAGAAGAGAATTAGTGGACCTAAGTATTTAAAATTTGTCAAAATTCCTTTAGTGTTTAAAATTTATTTATGAGTGATATTGCAAATATAACACCTCCTGCCGCGGACCTGGAGAACATAGGGTGCGGCCCAACAAGACATAGGGCGCGGCCTTACAGAAGCACCGCGGACTTGTAGGAACACGGAATGGCCCTTCCCTAGCCAAGGGCACGGCCCTAGACAAATAAGGGCGCGGCCCTCCTATAGCCAATGGCCGCGGCACGACTGGTTGCCTTGTAGGCTACGGCACTCTCCACTACAGCAACTCCATACCACGTGCTCATGGCACGTGACAACTCATATCCCTCCTATAAATAGAGGACCACACCTTGAAATAAAAGGGGGATGGGATTGATTTCCTCTCCTAGGGAATTACTGTCTACAACACCCGACGAAGCCTTGCACAACTCTCTCCATACAACCATAGCCTACGACTCGGGGGCTACTCACCTACATCGTGGTCTGACTTTCGACACACCCGGAACTGCGACAGCCATGTATTCTCCTTTATTCTCATACTTGTACGCCTCTTTAGGCATGTTATACTGTACAATACAACGTATATAATGAGAACGGAGCAACACAGTGGACGTAGGCCTATTTTAAGGGCTGAACCACTCTATATCTTGTCTTCTCTCTATTTACTTGCTTTATCTATTTATTCTACACTTCATACTTGATTTGTTGGCACGAGATCTACCTATGTACGATTTCTCGTATCATCAGTTTGGCGCCGTCTGTGGGAAATCGAAGATCTTTCAAATCTTGTTTCTCTGTATGAGTTCGTAAACACCTTATCTTACTCATGGAGATCCCTTGGATCATAATCTCACGAGTAAAATTTTGGTTATTGAGCTCTGTTTCATATTCACACCCTTAAGTGGGTATTTCTTATATCTAGATATACTCCATCTTATGGATTTAGATCTATTTTGCATACCCCTGTGATATCATTCTATCTAGCTAGTGCTGAAAAGCATGATGGGGTTTTGCCCCAAAAAGATGAATGATTAGGGAGGGATTGTATCTACTCCTTTTTTGCTGTTCTTGGCCTATGATCTAGCGTTTATCATTGAAACTGTGCCGTGTTGTGCACCGAGAGGTTATTTACTCATGGACAAATCCTAGTAGGTGTGCTCTCCATAAGTTTCGGGAGAAAAACTTCAAACGTTGAGGAGCGTAATCAGTTGGGCTCTAGCTCTACCATGGTGTATCATATGAGGCCGCGGCAGTGCATCTTACTACGTGCCTTATGGCCGCGGCCGCGGTGCCCCGTAGCAGTGAAAATGCTGCATCCCCATTTCCTACTTGATTACTTCAGTATCTCTGAGATTTCTCATTTCTGTTAGTTTGTTCTCAGATTATATATATACTTTGTAAAGACTAACAAAAGCAGAGATGGAAGGGGAATCCAGCCGGAGTGCAGAAGTCAAGGATGAGATTGTGCAACTATACAATCACCTTAATCACCTCTATGACAGCCACGCCTCACTGCAGACCCAGGTCAATTTTCTAACTCAGAGGGTGCTAATGCTAGAGGCCGCGACATCTAAAAACATAGGCGCGGAAGTGGAGGAAATAACAAAGCCAGCCTTGCCTGCCGCGGCAGTAAATGAAACCGCGAAATCAACCGTCAGAGGTCAAAAAAGGCGAGCAGAGAAATCAGAGAAAAAGTCAGGTGTCTATACTCAGTTGAGCCTCCCCATTGAAGAGATCTTGGAGTTCATCAAAGAGGACAAGATTTTGAGGTGGCCAGAAAAATTGAGAGCTCCACCCCACAAGAGGAACAAAGCTACCTGGTGCAAATTCCATCAGGACCATGGCCATGACACAGAGCAATGCTATGCTCTGAAGGCTGAAGTTGAAAGGCTAATTGGGCAAGGGATGCTGCAGCGATTCCTGAAAAATGCATAAGGGATTCAGCCAGAACTGGCAGAGGCTGCATGCCGCATCTCATCCTTAGTCTTTCTAATTTCAACTATTTCTGTTTATGTTTTATGAAGCTCATTGTAGCCTTAATACTCAAGACTTTATGTTTTATTAACACGGTCATTAGCTAGAGCATGCATATATAAATATATGAATTAACAAATTTTGCCATATCTGATTTCTCTCTCTCTTGCTTTTATAATCTGTCATCTCACAAAAAGACCTCTTGTCTTAAACAGATTTGAAGGGAGGAATAAAAAATTATCTCGAAAGATTATTATTATTTCGGGATGCACCTGTGGAGGGATTATGATCTTAATTAACTCGGAACTTCCCCTCACGAGGTGCAACTATATCTTATCATTTGATGATCATATTCACGAAAGCATCCGAGGATTTAGGGAGCTTCAATTGGCCACGAGGGCTTACAACGCCCGTTATCAGCTCTCGGGATGCGTCATCGAGACTGGGGAGGCTTCATAATGTCCTAAGATAGCCTGGGGAGGCTTCATAATGTCCCAAGATTAGCCGTGGGTGGCTTAATAACATAACCTAGCCTGGGGAGGTTTCATAATGTCCCAAGATAAGCCTGAGGAGGCTTCATAATGTCCCAAGATAGCCTGGGGAGGCTTCATAATCACTACACCAAAAATGCTAATCTGGCACGCTGTGGCAAGGAGATTCTGGCATGGTTTTAAACCGTGCCAGAATTTGGCACGGTTTTAGCATAAACTGGCACGGTTTAAAACAGTGCCAAAATATAACACAGTTTTAAACCGTGCTAAATATGGGTACGCTTAATTAAAAAAATAAACCCCCCATTTTTTAGGCGGGACCAAACTCATTCTCACCTAACTCTCTCTCTCCTCAACCTCAATCTAACCTAAGCGTCTCTCTCTCTCTCCCTGATCCGTCATCCTCCACGCCCCGATCCATCATCCTCCACGCCTCCATCCATAAAACCACGGATCCTCCATCATCACCGTGGCGCAGGCAGAATGGGTCACCGAAATCGGGTTCGTTCCGACGGAGGAAGGGTCACGGTCACCCCATGGCCCAGGCTGAATCGTTGATTGAATTAAATGCCACAGCTACGCCACCAAATCAAACCAGCACAGGGTCGTTAAAACCAACACAACTATGCCACAGCTACGCCACCGAAATCGGGTTTCGTTCGTTCCGACGGAGGAAGGTATTTTTTTTTAATTTATTTATATATGTAGTCATCAGTTAACTTTTGCTTAGCATACATTTGATGATTTGGAATGGAATATTATTAGGTGGAAATTTAGTGTATCAGGGCACCAAGAAGAGGGCTAGCGGACCTAAATGTCCTGTACTGGCAAGAGAATCCAAGGGATACGTACCTATTTTATAACAATACTATTTGCAATTAATCATTGAGGGGGACACTTGATAATAATTTTATAACTGATCAATGCTCCTACCTCGTCACCAATTTGTTCTTGCTCCCTCACGAAGAGCAAATGGTTACCTAGTTATTTTTAGCATGGTGTTAGCAGAAGATCCCTGTTGTTACAATTATACCTCCATTATAGATGTAAGTTAACTGTAAGGACATTTTTTCTCATGTCCAACATGTTACATTTGTGTTTGTCGTACGCCGCTACATTTGGCACGTCACCTCACGATCTCACATGACGGCCTCTATCCGAATTCCGGGAATCAAGCATTCAACATCTCCATTAATATGTCCCACATCTGCCTCAACGACTTCACGGTCCAAGATTTTAGGGACTTAATGCAAGTGGTACGCAAGGGAAGTCAAAACAGTGAAAAAAAGGCACTATAGGAGAGTTCAAGGGCATTTTCGTAATTTTACATCCATAGTTCGGAGGTTTGGTCAACTAGAAAGTTGAAGAGCTCGCCGCAACGAAGATACTGGAAAAAACGGCACCTCAATCCGAGCTACGGTGAAGGAGTTATGGCCTTTTGAAGATAGAGAAAATTCCTTAAAGAATGCTGTTTTTTTTGTACGCTGGATAGAATTTTAGAGTTTTAAAAACATGGGACTCTTCATATTTTTTCCTATAAATACCAACTTCGAGGGAGTTGTTTTGCAAGACTTTAGAAGACGTTTTTGAGAGTCCAAATTACTCTAGTCTTCATATTTTTTGAGTCCCAAGACTCATGTTTTGATTCACACAATTGCCAAACCTTTGTGAATATTTTTGGTAACCCAAGAACACAACCTTGTGTTTGTTCAAACCTTTGTGGAGAGATCTTTGCAACCGAGGGCTGCGTGTCATTGTTGAGGGAGTCTCTACAAAGTTTTATGACTGCGTGTCATTGAGGAGTGCTGCGGTTCTTCCTTTGTTGATTGGACTGAGGTTCATGTGGGTTCGCTGCGTGTGGATTCATTGCTGCCCTCCTGGAAAGGGATATTTCCAGCCGCCGACTACAGAATTCGATACCTGAGGGTAATTCTTAGTCACTATATTTTCATTGTAATCCGAAATTGTATGTTACAATATTATAATGAAAATAAAAGGTTTTGCCCCTTTGGGGGATTTTTCCTGAAATTGTTTGTTTTTATCCTGCATGCTATATTTTATTTGATAAATCATCTAGATGCATGTCTTAGGGTTTAACTAAAATTTGGGATTAATTAAAATTGATTTTTATTTGAGAAGTCGCAATATTTTCGCTGTAGCTACTCTCTCAAATTGGTATCAGAGCGGGTTACGCTAATTTATCGCGTGATCCTGATTTTTCGAAGATTTACTTTCTGATACAATTTGTCTACTCACGTTTACAAGACAAATTGGTATCAGAGCCTGTTGCACTAAGTTATTGTGTTTTGATCCTGATTTTGCACAAAAATGTCTTTTGATGGTTTTGATGATCTTCGATGTCAAATTTTTGAAAAAATTAATTGGAAAATTCACACGAACTCTTGTTTTAAATCTTCTGTTGAAAACGAATCTGAGAGGTGCCCTTGTTGTGAGGGTGTTGGTCACACGTTACATGAGTGTACCACAAATTTAAAGAAGAAATTGAATAAATCGATTTCTCATGTTTCTACCCTTAGTGATTGTGATTCAAAAGAAGAAGTTTTTTATGCTTCTAGGCGAGAGTTTCCCATCCGTGTGATTAGTGATGATAGTGAAGGTGATGGGAGTGTGGATGAAAGTGAGGAGGAAAATGTAGATGAGCATGACTTGCAAACTGCTTTCAATGAACTTTATGCTGAAACTTTGAAAACAAAGAAAGAAAATTTGAAATTGAAAGCTCAGTTGAAAGAGTGTGCCATAAAAAATAATGATTTTTTAGTTGAAGAACTTAGGGCTCATGTGAAAATTTTGAAAGAGAAGCTTGAGTACGTCGAGGGTAAGAGAGATAGTCTTAGAGGGTTGATGGAGACTATGAAAAAGGAGCTTTTAGAGGTTGAGGATTCTAAACGAGTACTTGAATCTAGGATATGTGAACTTGAGGTAAAATTGAAAGATTCAAGTAAAGTGAAATTTGATTTGGAGTCTAGGTCTGAAAAACTTGATAAGATTTTAGGCACAGTCGAGATCAAAACGGACAGGGGTGGGATTGGTCTTGAAAAATATGTTGCACCCATTCCCACACGTGTGAGAGAGCCCCCTAGGATTGTTAAGAAAGAGACACCTAAGGTTGTTAGGAAAGAGCCCTCTAGGAACATCGTGAGAGTGCCTCCTAGGATCATTAGGAGAGACCCACCTAGGCAAATTCGGAGAGAGCAACCGAGAAATTTGAGGAGAGGGCCACCTTTAGGTAACACACACCGCCCGATTTACTCTTGCACACATTGCGGTAGGCAAGGTCATCTTAGGAAATTTTGTTATAATCTTTTAAATGGACCTAGGAAGGTTAATGAAAGAATAAATTCGATTCCCAAAACCCCCACACTTCGTTACACATCAATTTGGGTTAGAAAATCGGATTTAGAGGCTTATGGTTTATTTGTCCACGATTCCCGTTTGCTTGCACGTAATTCACCCCATGTGAAATCTTTTGGTTGATTGTGATTGCATGTTTGTCATACACTAGTTGTGGTTTCATGATGAATTTTTACTAGTGTGATGACTTGTACCTTTTGTATATATTTTTTTTGAAAATTTTTGAAAAATACAAAAAAAATTTAGTTTGTTAAAATTTTGAGAAAATCCAAAAAGATTTTGTATTTTGTTTGCACCTTTTATGGATGAACACTTAGGATGACCGAGTCACAACATCATTCCATTATTTTCATGTGACTATTTGATAGTGTTTTGAGACAATATGTCAATTTCATCCATGTGCTTTATAATGTTTGGAGTCATTAAGATGTAATTAATTGTTACTTCCTACATGTTTGACTCATGTTTCCTTTATTGCACACATGCACGGATTTATTTGATTATTGTGCTTGTCTTATCACATGTTGGTTGGGTGTTTTCACTTCAATCCTGTCCTTAAAACGAACCAAGCGCGATAATTTTTTTGATAAGGAAATTGTGCATATAAGAACCGTTTTGTGAGTTTGTGTGCTTTATTTAAAAACGGGGAGGGGCTGCGAAAGGTAATTATCTATCCTTTGCGCAAAAGCCACCGTTAAATTGGACCTAAAAAATGGAGGTATTTTATTATCCGGGGTCCAAAGAGGTTTAAAAGAGCCCGAAAAAATTGAAAGGCAATAAAAAGAAATTCATGCCAATTATGGGCCATATAGGTTTTTGCACCAATTCTCCAAAGTTTGAGAATTTAGATTACCTCTAAAAGAAAATATATATGAGGGAGGTTGGTTGGAGATTTTATAACGGGTTTGCACGTCCTTGAAAATGCGCTTTATAGTTTTGGACGTTATTGGTGTGGAAATCACTTTGACTTTGATTTGTTGATTTGCATAAGACGATGTCATTTAAATTCAACAAATTTTTACACCTAAGGATACTTTTGATGCTCATTCGTTAGGGGTACACATATGCATCGTGCACATATGATTGATTGAGTTGATTTACCTATCGAATGTGTTCACACCCATTCATTCCATTTCCATGACTTGGTTGTTTGAGTCTAAATCCATGGTGTGATTTTTGTATCATGTTTTACATTTTTTTCAAAATGGTATCTATTTTTTGTATGAAAAATTGAAAAATCAAAAAATAGTTTGTGAAAGGTTTTTTTGAGCATCTCCTTGCTAGAGCACGTTTACCATATTGATTGATGCCTTGATTTGTATACTGTGACACCCCGAATTTTCTTGTTTGATTCATTCTTCTTATTTGTCTATTTGGGGACATCATAAAAAGGGGGAGAAAGAATTATCATTTTATGGGGGAGTTTGAATTTTGGGGGAGTTTTTGAGATTTGACTTATGCTTATCATATATTGGTATCTATGTTTATCTCATTTCAAACTCGATACGTCACTTGGTATTTTTCTTTATCTCATGTGTGTAGGTACTACATTGATGATCTCTGCATTGCACACCCTGATGAGAAAAGATTTGAGATTCCTGAAGATTTGAAGAACAAACGATGAAGACTATTCATTTGTACCTTTTCCAGTTTTGGGTTCATGGGAGGGTAGATTTGTATAGGTAATTTCATATTTGATAATTCGGATTTTTTATGTATGTACCGGCATAGACATAGGGGGAGATTTGTAAGGACATTTTTTCTCATGTCCAACATGTTACATTTGTGTATGTCGTACGCCGCTACATTTGGCACGTCACCTCACGATCTCACATGACGGCCTCTATTCGAATTCTGGGAATCAAGCATTCAACATCTCCATTAATATGTCCCACATCTGCCTCAACGACTTCACGGTCCAAGATTTTAGGGACTTAATGCAAGTGGTACGCAAGGGAAGTCAAAACAGTGAAAAAAGGCACTATAGGAGAGTTCAAGGGCATTTTCGTAATTTTACATCCATAGTTCGGAGGTTTGGTCAACTAGAAAGTTGAAGAGCTCGCCGCAACGAAGATACTGGAAAAAACGGCACCTCAATCCGAGCTATGGTGAAGGAGTTATGGCCTTTTGAAGATAGAGAAAATTCCTTAAAGAATGCTATTTTTTTTGTACGCTGGATAGAATTTTAGAGTTTTAAAAACATGGGACTCTTCATATTTTTTCCTATAAATACCAACTTCGGGGGAGTTGTTTTGCAAGACTTTAGAAGACGTTTTTGAGAGTCCAAATTACTCTAGTCTTCATATTTTTTGAGTCCCAAGACTCATGTTTTGATTCACACAATTGCCAAACCTTTGTGAATCTTTTTGGTAACCCAAGAACACAACCTTGTGTTTGTTCAAACCTTTGTGGAGAGATCTTTGCAACCGAGGGCTGCGTGTCATTGCTGAGGGAGTCTCTACAAAGTTTTATGACTGCGTGTCATTGAGGAGTGCTGCGGTTCTTCCTTTGTTGATTGGACTGAGGTTCATGTGGGTTCGCTGCGTGTGGATTCATTGCTGCCCTCCTGGAAAGGGATATTTCCAGCCGCCGACTACAGAATCCGATACCTGAGGGTAATTCTTAGTCACTGTATTTTCATTGTAATCCGAAATTGTATGTTACAATATTATAATGAAAATAAAAGGTTTTGCCCCTTTGGGGGATTTTTCCTGAAATTGTTTGTTTTTATCCTACATGCTATATTTTATTTGATAAATCATCTAGATGCATGTCTTAGGGTTTAACTAAAATTTGGGATTAATTAAAATTGATTTTTATTTGAGAAGTCGCAATATTTCCGCTGTAGCTACTCTCTCATTAACTAACTAGCTTAAAACCTTTTTCTATAAAAGAATGATTCAAAAGCAAAGTTCTAAGTCACATTGATGTGATTTGTATTTTGGGAATTCTCTATATTTTTGTTATTTTAATATTCCTTTTTATTAATTTTAATTTTTAGTTGTAGTTATTAGGTTTAACGAGCAAGTAAAAGATCCTTGGCCTATAATATTATAGTGTATCCCATTTGGTGAAATCATTCTTACAAGTTTTGAGTATCACAGTGTAATTTATGCCACACATTTTTTGCAAAAGCCAGTTGTCAAAGACAATGATTCGTTATTTAGAATGAGGACACAAAGAGTTTCCGGATAGTAACGGAATATTCTGGATAATAATTGAAATTTTAGTCGGTTGATAATGTACTCCTCAAGTCGTGCCATATGGGTGTTGTAACAGTTCTAGGATATTGGGTGTTGGACCCAAGTTTACTGGGCCATCTGGGCACAACTTCTGTTGTGTCTTTTAACCATGTATGAAAGGGTTTTGTTATTACTTTTTGTCATGTTTCAAAGTCAGGGTATCGGCCTATGACTTGAAGCTTCATATATAACTCGGATTGGCTATTGAGAGATCGGAGAGAAGGGTCGAATCCTAGCAAGTCGATGGAGGGTGGATATTCGAAGGTGGACAGGTGAGGCCATTGCCAAAGGTCCGATATGAGTTTGTTTCTTGCCAAAGGTGCACGTTACCAATACCCCCATTGTCAGTCTCTCTCTCTCTCAAATGGGAATGAATTATTTATTTTTATTCTTAGTTAATTTTTGCTTTTCTCTTATTACTAAAAAAATCAGTATTTGTTTTAGCTTAGGTGTTGTGGTCATCATTGAAAATTGTGGTAATTTTGGTGTAGATAAAATTGGTCTTGTTGTGATTTGTGTCCATTTTAGTTAATTTAGAAATTTGTTTTTTCATATAAAAACAGTATTTGTATTGTGAATTGTAATATTTATGAAAATAAGAGCTTCTTCATGTTTAGTTTTCTCTCTTTGTATCACCCCTTGCGTTATATGAAATTCAAGGAGCTCTACCTTGGTGTGTGTGCTGGGAATTGGGGAAAGAGCCATGTGTGTGTGTGAACTAGATTTGTTTCTTTATTCTAATTGGATGAGATGTCAATTTTGTTCAATTTATGAGTATCATGATCTGTGCATTATTGAAAATAAGACTAGCAGATTGTGAGCACATGCACTCACGTGGACTGTTGTTTTCTTGATATACAATTTGAAAGGAAGAACATTAAAGAAAAACAAATGTGGTTGTGTGGATCCTTTATGGGTTGTTCATGTTTAATTATATTCATTCTTATCAAATTTAAGCATATAATGACATCTACAATATTGAGAATGAGTTTATCACATATTGAGGACATCTTACTGCACTCAGTTATAATTTTTTGTGAAGGAGGAATCATAATTAAGGTTTATTATTACAAGAACCTTCATCTGCTCAGTATATATTGTAGCAATACACAACAGCCTGGGGGGGGGGGGCAAAATCTTCAAAACTCAATTCACAACACTTATGTGATGGGAAAGGTGAGGATGCCAGCCTTTGATATCGAGACAACAACAAAAATGATAAAGAACATAAATTCCTTAATGGAGGTATCAACATATGTCTACATTTTTTAAATCATGATAATAATTATATCAATACATATTGTTAAAAATGAGTACTAGGTATGAATACATAATGCCTTTTTGGATTTATCGGGATGACTAAATGCATAATTCTATGAATACATAACGTGAATCTATTTCCTGATAGTTTTGAAGCAGCATTTAGTCATCCCGGCATCTTTTATCACCTATCTTCTTTTTTCCACGTGGTTGATAAGAACGGGAACGTAAACTAGTGTTCTCTTTTATCACATGTCTATGGCTAACCAAGTTTCCCTGATAATATTTTTCCTTTTCTATAGATGTTACTCACCTTGCGCTACCTCAACTGGATATAGCGAAGACCAGCACCGAGCAAGGCAGCCTTCGCGGAGAGTGGGACATTATTCCACTCGAACTAATATCCTCTCACCCCAGGAATCCAAAATCTATCAAGGCAGGCCCCATTGATTCGTGGCACATGGATCACATGCCCAGCAACGAGCCTAACGATGTTAAACTCAAGCCACAAATAGGCCTAGAGGTGATAGCAACATCAAAATCTATTTGTTTCGTTTAATATACACATTCATTTTTATCATAGCCATTGATTGTGTAGCCATTGATTGTTATTGATTGTGTATATTACATGTAGCTATAATCAAAATGATTTAAGAATTTCCAGAGTTTAAGCCAGGTTATTACTCGTGAGTTTAAGAATTTCATATGGAATGATTTGTGTTACAAGTAGCCTTATCAATATGAATAATTTGTTTCGCCTTACTTACAGGGGGATGTATGTATGTTGCGACCTGAGCTACAAAGAGGAAGAATTTGAAGTTGTTGACGTGCTGTTAGAGTCTGTAGGCTTTATTGAAATCGACACACCGATTCTACAGATTTGTAAATTTCTTAATTTTTATGTTCGGTTGATTCATTTTGTGGTTATAGTTATCTGATTAAAAGAGCTAGAAAGATTAGAGAACATACATGTTTAATAAAAAAAATCATTTCCTGTTTTAGACAAATGAAAATGCTAATAATTGTAATGCAAACTTGAAAATATCTAGATTAGGCTCAAAAGCATCTCGCACGGGATCAATGTAACTTGTAGAAACTGATCGCATAGTCATAGGTCTTCCGGTTTGAGAATAAAAATCAACACTTAAACTTAAAAACAAGCAGTTAGAGGGTGAAAACCCAAACCAGCCCCCAAACGACCCCGTAGGAGGCACGAACACCTCGTACGGGACCAATGTAACTTGTAGGAACTGATCGCGTAGTCTCGGGTCTTCCGATTTGAGAATATGTCGATAATTTGCAAAATCATGCTTAGACTTAAAAAAAGCCGTTAAAGGGTGAAAACCCAAACCAGCCCCCAAACGACCCCATAGGAGGCACGAACACCTCGCACGGGACCAATGTAACATGTAAGAACTGACCGCGTAGTCTCGGGTCTCCCCGTTTCAGAATACGACGATAATTTGCAAAAATCACACTTTGACTTGAAAATAGGCCATTAGAGGGTGAAAACCCAAACCAGCCACCAAACGACCCTGTAGGAGGCACGAACACCTCGCACGGGACCAATGTAACTTGTAGGAACTGACCGCGTAGTCCCGGGTCTCCCCGTTTGAGAATATGACGATAATTTGCAAAAATCAACACTTAAACTTAAAAACAGGCTGTTAAAGGGTGAAAACCTGAACCAGCCCCCAAACGGACTCGTAAGAGGCACGAACACCTTGCACGGGACCAATGTAACTTGTAGGAACTGACCGCGTAGTTCTGAGTCTCTCGGTTTGAGAATAAAAATCAACACTTAAACTTAAAAATAAGCCGTTAGAGGGTGAAAACCCAAACCAGCCCCCAAACGACCCCGTAGGAGGCACGAACACCTCGTACATGACGAATGTAACATGTAGGAACTGACCGCGTAGTCTCAGGTCTCCCGGTTTGAGAATATGACGATAATTTGCAAAAATCACACTTAAACTTAAAAATAAGCCGTTAGAGGATGAAAATCCAAACCAGCCCCCAAACGACCCCGTAGGAGGCACGAACACCTCGCAAGGGACCAATGTAACATGTAAGAACTGACCGCGTAGTCTCAGGTCTCCCCATTTCAGAATACGACGATAATTTGCAAAAATCACACTTTGACTTAAAAACAGGCCATTAGAGGGTGAAAACCCAAACCAGCCACCAAACGACCCTGTAGGAGGCACGAACACCTCGCACGGGACCAATGTAACTTGTAGGAACTAACCGCGTAGTCCCGAGTCTTCTACTTTGAGAATACGATGATAATTTGTAGAAATCAACACTTAAACTTAAAAACAGGTCGTTAAAGGGTGAAAACCTAAACCAGCCCCCAAACGACTCCGTAGGAGGCACGAACACCTCGCACGGGACCAATGTAACTTGTAGGAACTGACCGCGTAGTCCCGAGTCTCCCGGTTTGCGAATAAAAATCAACATTTAAACTTAAAAAACAGGCCGTTAAAGGGTGAAAACCCAAACCAGCCCCCAAACGACCCCGTAGGAGGCACGAACACCTCGCACGAGACCAATGTAACTTGTAGGAACTGACCGCGTAGTCCCGGATCTTCCAGTTTGCGAATACAAATCAACACTTAAACTTTAAAAAAAGCAGTTAGAGGGTGAAAACCCAAACCATCCCCCAAACGACCCCGTAGGAGGCACGAACACCTCGTACGGGACCAATGTAACTTGTAGGAACTGATCGCGTAGTCTCGGGTCTCCCGATTTGAGAATATGTCGATAATTTGCAAAAATCATGCTTAGACTTAAAAAAAAGCCGTTAAAGGGTGAAAACCCAAACCAGCCCCCAAACGACCCCATAGGAGGCAGGAACACCTCGGACGGGACCAATGTAACTTGTCGGAACTGACCGCATAGTCTTGGGTCTCCCGGTTTGAGAATATGACGATAATTTGCAAAAATCACACCTAAACTTAAAAACAAGCCGTTTGAGGGTGAAAACCCAAACCAACCCCCAAACGACCCCGTAGGAGGCACGAACACCTCGCACGGGACCAATGTAACATGTAAGAACTGACCGCGTAGTCTCGGGTCTCCCCGTTTCAGAATATGACGATAATTTGCAAAAATCACACTTTGACTTGAAAACAGGCCATTAGAGGGTGAAAACCCAAACCAGCCACCAAACGACCCTGTAGGAGGCACGAACACCTCGCACGGGACCAATGTAACTTGTAGGAACTGACCGCGTAGTCCCGGGTCTCCCCGTTTGAGAATAGGACGATAATTTGCCATAATCAACACTTAAACTTAAAAACAGGCTGTTAAAGGGTGAAAACCTAAACCAGCCCCCAAACGGACTCGTAAGAGGCACGAACACCTCGTACGGGACCAATGTAACTTGTAGGAACTGACCGCGTAGTTTCGAGTCTCTCAGTTTGAGAATAAAAATCAACACTTAAACTTAAAAATAAGCCGTTAGAGGGTGAAAACCCAAACCAGCCCCCAAACGATCTCGTAGGAGGCACGAACACCTCGTACAGGACGAATATAACATGTAGGAACTGACCGCGTAGTCTCGGGTCTCCCGATTTGAGAATATGACGATAATTTGAAAAAATCACACTTAAACTTAAAAATAAGCCGTTAGAGGATGAAAATCCAAACCAGCCCCCAAACAACCCCGTAGGAGGCACGAACACCTCGCACGGGACCAATGTAACATGTAAGAACTGACCGCGTAGTCTCTGGTCTCCCCGTTTCAGAATACGACGATAATTTGCAGAAATCACACTTTGACTTGAAAACAGGCCATTAGAGGGTGAAAACCCAAACCAGCCACCAAACGACCCTGTAGGAGGCACGAACACCTCGCACGGGACCAATGTAACTTGTAGGAACTAACCGCGTAGTCCCGAGTCTTCTGGTTTGAGAATACGATGATAATTTGTAAAAATCAACACTTAAAGTTAAAAACAGGCGGTTAAAGGGTGAAAACCCAAATCAGCCCCCAAACGACCCCGTAGGAGGCACGATCACCTCGCACGGGACCAATGTAACTTGTAGGAACTGACCGCGTAGTCTCGGGTCTCCCGGTTTGCGAATAAAAATCAACACTTAAACTTAAAAACAGGCCGTTAAAGGGTGAAAACCCAAACCAGCCCCCGAACGACCCCGTAGGAGGTACGAACACCTCGCACGGGACCAATGTAACTTGTAGGAACTGACCGCGTAGTCCCGGGTCTTCCAGTCTGCGAATAAAAATCAACACTTAAACTTTAAAAAAAACAGTTAGAGGGTGAAAACCCAAACTAGCCCCCAAACGACCCCGTAGGAGGCACGAACACCTCGTACGGGACCAATGTAACTTGTAGGAACTGATCGCGTAGTCTCGGGTCTCCCGATTTGAGAATATGTCGATAATTTGCAAAAATCATGCTTAGACTTAAAAACAAGCCGTTAAAGGGTGAAAACCCAAACCAGCCCCCAAACGGCCTCGTAAGAGGTACGAACACCTCGCACGGAACCAATATAACTTTTAGGAACAGACCGCGTAGTCCCGAGTCTCCCAGTTTGAGAGTATGACGATAATCTGCGAAAATCACACTTAGACTTGAAAACAAGTCGTTAAAGGGTGAAAACCCAAACCAGCACCCAAACGACCCCGTAGGAGGCACGAACACCTCGCGCGGGACAAATATAACTTGTAGGAACTGACCGCGTAGTCTCGGATCTTCCGGTTTGCGAATAAAAATCAACACTTAAACTTAAAAAGAAGCCGTTAGAGGGTGAAAACCCAAACCAGCCCCCACACGACCCCGTAGGAGGCACGAACACCTCGAATGGGACCAATGTAACTTGTAGGAACTGACCGCGTAGTCTCGGGTCTCCAGATTTGAAAATATGATGATAATTTTAAAAAATCACACCTAAACTTAAAAACAAGCTGTTAGAGGGTGAAAACCCAAACCAACCCCCAAACGATCCCGTAAGAGGTAGGAACACCTCGCACGGGACCAATGTAACTAGTAGGAACTGACCGCGTAGTCCCGGGTCTCCCCGTTTGAGAATATGACGATAATTTGCAAAAATCAACACTTAAACTTAAAAACAGGCCGTTAAAGGGTAAAAACCTAAACCAGCCCCCAAACGGACTCGTAAGAGGCACGAACACCTCGCACGGGACCAATGTAACTTGTAGGAACTGACCGCGTAGTTCCGAGTCGCCCGGTTAAAGAATAAAAATTAATACTTAAACTTAAAAATAAGCCGTTAGAGGGTGAGAACCCAAACCAGCCCCCAAACGACCCCGTAGGAGGCACGAACACCTCGCACAGGACCAATGTGACATATAGGAACTGACCGCGTATTCCCGGGTCTCCCGATTTGAGAATATGACGATAATTTGCAAAAATCACACTTAGACTTAAAAATAAGCCATTAGAGGGTGAAAACCCATACCAGCCCCCAAACGACCCCATAGGAGGCACGAACACCTCGCACGGGACCAATGTAACTTGTAGGAACTGACCGCGTAGTCCCGGGTCTCCTGATTTGAGAATATGATGATAATTTGCAAAAATCAACACTCAGACTTAAAAACAGGCCGTTAAAGGGTGAAAACCCAAACAAGCCCCCAAACGGACTCGTAAGAGGCACGAACACCTCGCACGGGACCAATGTAACTTGTAGGAACTGACCGCGTAGTTTCGAGTCTCACAGTTTGAGAATAAAAATCAACACTTAAACTTAAAAACAAGTCGTTAGAGGGTGAAAATTCAAACCAGCCCACAAACGACCCCGTAGGAGGCACGAACACCTCGCACGGGACCAATGTAACGTGTAGGAACTGAACGCGTAGTCCCGGGTCTCCCCATTTGAGAATATAACGATAATTTGCAAAAATCACACTTGGACTTAAAAACAAGCCGTTAGAGGGTGAAAACCCAAACCAGCCCCCAAACGACCTCGTAGGTGGCACGAACACCTCGTACAGGACCAATGTAACTTTTAGGAACTGACCGCGTAGTCTCGGGTCTCCCCGTTAGAGAATATGATGATAATTTGCAAAAATCAACACTTAAACTTAAAAACAAGTCGTTAAAGGGTGAAAACTCAAATCAACCCTTAAACAGGTCGTTGAGAATATAATAGTAATTGTGACTCGTATATGCAATTTTTCTGCTTGAATACAATTTTTTTAAAAATGACTTGGTTACTAATATCATATCTTTTTTGTGTCTTATTTTTTTTGTAGGATGACATTTGATCGCTAGCTTTTATCCACTTGGAACGCACGAAGAAGTCAATGCTTTACAACAAGGGGATTATTCATTTAGTGTCGTTAATATTTAGGATTCTATTTTTTGTGTTATGGCCGAGCAGGCTTTAGTAGTTTTATTTTTTGTGTTATGGCCATACTGGCTATAGTAGTTTTATTGTCGACTTTTATGGTCGTGCGGGCTTTATATGGGCAGATTTTATGTTAGCAGGTTTTGGAATGCTCAAAAAATAGAGGAAACTCTGCCCAATTTTTTTTTGATCTGGGAACTATTAGCTTTTGTAATTTTTTGAAGTTTGTATGCACATTAGTTTATCAATAACATGCAATATTCATAATTTGTGAATTTTCTTGATTTTTTTTTACAAATAATAAATATTTATCCTATCAGATTTGGAATTTGCAGATTTTCCAGATTTGTTTTCTATTATTATTATTTTTTTTATTAATTGAAAAATCTGGCACGGTTTTAAATCGTGCCAAAATCGTGCCAATTTATAAAAATGAGAACGCATATAAAACAATCTGGCACGCTTTATAACCGTGCCAAAAGCGTGCCAGAAAATAGACAATTTGGCACGGTTTCGGCATGTGTCAAAAGCGTGCCAGATTTAACATCTAGCATGGTTTAAAAGCGTGTCAAAAGCGTGCCAGATAAAAAATACTGGCACAGTTTAAAAGCGTGCCAAAAGCGTTCCAGTTTGGAAAATCTGGCACGGTTTTAAACCGCGCCAGAAAAACTGGCATGCCTGATTCTGGCACGGTTTTGAACCGTGCCAGATTGCGTCAGGCACTGTTTTAAACCGTGCCAGTTTCCTGTTTTTGGTGTAGTGAATGTCCCAAGATTAGCCGTGGGTGGCTTAATAACGTAACCCAGTCTGGGGAGGCTTCATAATGTCCTAAGATAAGCTTGGGGAGGCTTCATAATGTCCCAAGGTTAGCTGTGGGTGGCTTAATAACGTAACCCAGCCTGGGGAGGCTTCATAGTGTCCCAAGATCGACTAAAGGAAAGCCATGAAAGACAATTGAAGCAGCTATAGGAGGCTCTGTTACTATGATCATGAAGCATGTCAAACCTACAGAAGGATGGCCTCGATTTCCCAAGGGCAAGGTTCTGCAGCCTCATTATCTTGTCAGCAGTCAAGTAGATGTCGCGACATCCTCATCCACCGCTGCCCTAGCGCTGGATGGCAACCTGGCACAGCTGAATGGAAAAAGCGACTGAGAGTCGCTGAGGTGGACTTGAATTCAGATTCAATTAAAGCAACCGCGACTGAGAGTCGCTGAGGTGGACTTGAATTCAGAATATTTGCCCTCGTTCAAATTATCGCGGCATCAATCTATTCATTATTTCTACATGGCAAACGAGTAGATAACAAAAGGCGGCCACGGCTTCTACGAAAAATTGAAGAAATTAAGCCGCAGCCCCAAAACCATACTTCATTGGCACCGCGGCTTGGGGGATCACAGCCCTACAGTGAAAAGTGCAAGGGCAAAACAAAAAAGGCCACTTTCTAAAGAATTAATTGTCCGCGGAAAGGAACTTGTTCCAATGTTGTTAGACAAAGTACGAATGCTCGTGATATAGTCAGCCAGAAGAACAAAAAGGGGCCATAAAGTGACAAGGACACCGCGGATGATTAATAAGAGCACAAGATTGCATCAAATTATACTATGCTGCCGCGGACCTAGCTACAAGTCCTACAAGTTCATTCAATACAGAAAGCAATTTGCAAATATGTGAGCATGTACAATCAACCATTCATTAAGGCATGGAAGTAAATGAGCAAAGAGTCGCAAGTAAGCAAGCATATACAAGGCAGTAAACATGGCCGCAGCCTTCATATTAGCAGTTTACTGAAAACAAGGCCGCGACCACAGTAAAAGATAACTAACAAAAGGGACGCAGCCCTATATTAAGGTCAGTTCAAAAATTGACAAGATTACAAGTTCATGACGCGGCGTCATCATTCTCGTCTTCCTCCTCACCAACCGCGGTAGTTTCAGACCCCTCATCCACGGCCTCTGCCTCTGCTTGGGCTCTCAGCCTTGCTCTTTCTGCAGCCGCAGCCTTCAGCTCAGCAATGCACTCTTGATGTTCTACATCACTGAATTTCCAAGCGAGGACCGTCTCCTTGGCATCAGGGAAGTTCTTAATAATTCTCTGCCGCAGCTCCTGGTAGCCGCGGAGGTATGCCCTGTTATTGATAAGAAAGAAATCCTTGGAGCCTTTGAATGACTCCACGGCATGATCTATGGCTAGCTGGAGGGCGTCGCCATGATCAACCTCCAATTTTTGTATTGCCGCGGCGTGAGCTTCATCCTTCTGAGCAGACTTGGCTTCCAACTCTTGATATTTCTGCTGGAGTAGGGCGAGTTTGGTATTTAAAATCTCTGCAACACGGGCAGCTTCAGCTGTCTGGGCCTGTGAGGATTTCAGAGATTCCGCAGCTTGATTAAAATTTTCCTCCGCTTCCTCTCTGGCTTTGTTGGCCTTCTCCAGGACCATATGGGCTACCTGAAGAGCCGCGGTAGCAGACTTTTTCCCTGCCTCAAAAGAAGAAGTCCGCGCAGCTTGCAACTCCGCGGTATGGGAACTCTTCTCGGCCTCTTTCAATCTATACAAGGCCTCGTACTTCCTCTTCTGGACCACAATCACATCCGCGGCCTGAAAGAAAAGCCGTTAGAAGATATGGAAAAATATGATATGCAAAGTCAAATGACAACTGGTACGTACCCTCAGAAGGCTATGGAGGTCGCAGTCCTCCAGATCTTCATGATCTTCTCCAACCAGCCTGTCAAGGTCCGCGGCATCTAAGGCTCGCTTCATTCTCCGCGCAGCCTTTGCGGTAGTGTCCCAAGAAGAATTGGGGTCAGGCTGCCTTAATTGAGGCCTTAGTCTACCATCAGGCACAGACTCTCCGCGGAATTGAGGAGGTGGCAAGTTCGCATTAACCGCCACTACAGTTGGCGGAGGAGGAGATGATGATTGAGGGGGGACTTTAGTTGACATCAGGCCAGCCGCGACCAAGTTTTCCCCTATATCATCATCAAAGTCAGCAGGGGGTTCAGGGGCCACAACGTTTGTTTTCTCCGTGGCAGAAGGATTCGGTTCTCCCGAAGTTTCCGCAGCTGGAACCTTTGTTTTTGCCCTCTTCATCTTCTTGCTCCCTGCGGTATTGTTGAGAACCACCGCGTCCTCGTCCATTTCTGCCAGTTGGGCAGCCAGCATCTCCCTATCAACTTCCTCACCTAAAAAAGAGAAGCAACTATAAACACAAGTATCTGAACAAAAATTGCAGAAACATTTTATACTCCGCGGACTATTAGTGTTACCTTCCGCGGCCATTTGCTGGGGAATTGACTTATTGGGGAAGAAACCTGCTTCGAATATGCTCGCTGATGTAACTAGTGTGCTGAACTTCTTATGTTCAGCAGGTACCGCCGCGGCCTCAGCAACCCTATTTTCTTGCCTTTTGTTTAAAGTCAAGTTATCAAGGACTAAAGAAGAATAAATCCAAAGGTTAGCAGATATTTAACAAAATATGCGAAAGGAACGTTGACATTTAAAAAAATTACCTAGTTTGGAGGGAGTTCCCCATTACCGCGGCATTTGAAACGACTTTTCCCTCTCATTCTCTTCAGGGTGGAACTCCCACCCTTCTCCAAAAATGTAGAAGTACTTTCCTTTCCAATTTTTTACACTGGTCGGCCTCCCAGTGTAAAGGGTTTCATTCCTGTCACCGATTGAAAAGTAGTAGTATCCTGCAAACTTTACGGAGTTCTCTTTTGGGCGGTAGAAATGAAAGAACTCCGCGGGAGTAATGTCCTTTTTGAACAACTTCTCCCAAAGCACGACCGCGGCAAGAACAACTCTCCAACCATTGGGATCTAACTGGGCTGGGGCCAGTTTCATTATCTGGAAAATGCAACGGATGGGAACAGGAACAGGCAGCCGCAGCCCATAGATAAAGGCGTGAAGTGGGAAATAAACTCGATCTGCCAGGACCGTGCAAGGTCTTTGTTCCGTGGCAGGTGCCGAGTAGATTGAATTTTTTGGAAATTCAAAGGCTTCCGCTACCTGATCTACCCATTCTTGGGTCATGATACCGCGGATATCAAGCGCAGCTAAGGGCCGACCAGAAGGACCTTCAGGGTCATCCCTAATGGCCGTGGCATCATCACGTGCACCCGATGGAAGATTACTTGAATTGGCCCCTTCTTCCATGGGCGCGGAGTGAAAATCCTTCCTAGGCGCAGAACCCGCGGAGTCCGAATCTAGCATTATGCAGTTGGGGCAATTCTTCAGTTGGCAAGGCCCTATTGATCTCAAAGGAGCCGTGGAAGAAATTTCAGGAGGAGAGGCCCCAAAATGCTTCGCCCAAAAGCCTCTCAAAAACTCATCTGGGTCAAAGTTCATATGGCTGCAACGGTACCTGAAAAGCAGAGTCCGCAGTTAGGCGCCGCAGCCAGTATGGTTTGGAAAAGACCAAGAAGCCGCGGGAAGATTATTTACATGAATTGCCAACTATTGATTGAACCTAAAAGGGTGACCATCTAACCCTCCATATCAAAGGGCGCGGCCCTCATCTAACCAAGGAGGATAAATCAGCCTAAGAAGCCTAAGCCAGCCTACTAAACGCCGCGATTTGGTTCCAGAACGGGGTTCAACATTACTGGTATTTTTTATAAATCCGCGGCCTCTCCCTCCAACAAGTAAATGTTTACTGTCGTTTTTAAGATGTCTGCAGTTATCTACTCTTGTTTTGCAAAGGGAAATCTCAGATTTTAAGAGACCGCGACCGACGTCCACAAGGACTAAAATGGGAATAGATTAAAGTTGGGGCATCATGCCGCGGCTTTACTCTTAAAACAGTTGATGTATATAATGTTTAATCGTTTTAAAGATCAAAATTCGCAAAATATGAAGAACTTGGTGAAAAGCATCAAGAACAACAAGAACAGTTATATGATTTTCATGGCATCTCGAGGATCCTAACAATTATCAAACTTAGGTCTCAGTTCAGCATATGAAGATTTATCCTAGCAATTATTGAGGTACTCAGAATTCATGTGTTCGATTATGAGGGAATAAGCAGATTTTAAATTGAAGCCCTAGATTCCTATCAAACAGCTAGAGTTTGTTCATGAAGATTAGAAATAGGTTTGGTGTACGATTCAGATGTTCGATTATTAAAAACTGGAAAGAAATGCAAACTACGAAGTCTATTGATTGAAAGATTACCTAGAAATGAAGAAATATGCGATGCTCAGTCTCACACCACCTTGGAAACACCACACGCAATTTCGAACCACCTTGGAAGGCTGCCGGAAAATGCTTGAGAAAGGAAGAACAGGATTTTCTCTCGATTTGCTCTCAAAGTTTTGGAAACGTAATGAAGTCCACGGCCAGAGACAATTTATATAAGAACGCGCGGAAGATGAATCGTCGCCCAGACTATTATCGCGGCACGCGGTTCAGTAGTCCGCCGCCTGGTATCAAAGAGGTCGCAGCAGTGTCATAATTCAGCCGCAACCCCAAAATCGATAACTCTTTGCACTACGGCTTGGGGGCTTATTGATATTGCAAATATAACACCTCCTGCCGCGGACCTGGAGAACATAGGGTGCGGCCCAACAAGACATAGTGCGCGGCCTTACAGAAGCACCGCGGACTTATAGGAACACGGAATGGCCCTTCCCTAGCCAAGGGCGCGTCCCTAGACAAACAAGGGCGCGGCCCTCCTATAGCCAATGGTCGCGACACGACTGGTTGCCTTGTAGGCTACGACACTCTCCACTACAGCAACTCCAGACCACGTGCTCATGGCACGTGACAACTCATATCCCTCCTATAAATAGAGGACCACACCTCGAAATAAAAGGGGGATGGGATTGATTTCCTCTCCTAGGGAATTACTGTCTACAACACCCGGCGAAGCCTTGCACAACTCTCTCCATACAACCATAGCCTACGACTCGGGGGCTACTCACCTACATCGTGGTCTGACTTTCGGCACACCCGGAACTGCGACAACCATGTATTCTCCTTTATTCTCATACTTGTAAGCCTCTTTAGGCATGTTATACTGTACAATACAACGTATATAATGAGAACGGAGCAACACAGTGGACGTAGGCCTATTTTAAGGGCTGAACCACTCTATATCTTGTCTTCTCTCTATTTACTTGCTTTATCTATTTATTCTACACTTCATACTTGACTTGTTGGCACGAGATCTACCTATGTACGATTCCTCGTATCATCAATGAGGGACCTAAGAGTACTTTACTATTTGTTTTATTAGTTATTATGTACGAGGGCGTGAATCCCGGGCATGTTAAATCTCACCGATGTGAAATCCAAATAATAACTCGCCGTATAAGACACAAAATTGAACCGTATGATTTGTTCCATGATTATGTGGATAGATTGAAGACGATTATGGTTACTTTATTTCCATGCTAAGATTTCAAAATGACAATACTCAGTATACACGCACAATACGTACAAATATCATGTTAATAATTATCCCCAAAAAATAATAGCGTATCAAACCATACACATATAAATTCTAATAAACCAAATAGTTATATATACCTACTTTTATATTTTTTTTAAAAGAGTTGTCCCTTATTCACACACACAGAGTACACACACACACACACACACACACACACACACACACACACACATATATATATACATTATACACACACACACATACATACATATATATAGACACAGATACATAGAAATACACACATAAACATAGAAATACACACATATATACAAATGGACATATACCTAAATACCAAAAATTAGGGTTTAAGTGTTACCTTTGAGATTGAGATTGAAAAACTTGAGATTGAAATGTTAGGGTTTGGAAATCGCCGGGAAAAGGGAAATTTGAAGGATTTCGAAATTTTCGAGGGAAATATGAAAACTGGTTTGGGTTTTTAGTATAAAGAAACTGGTCACGTCCCTGAGCCGTGACCAAATGCCATGGCCTATTTCAAATTTAACACGTCATCCTGGAAACAAGAACATCATCACGACCCAAAACCGTGACTTTTAAATTGGGATAGTCACGACCCAAAGCTGTGACCAGGCCAGTGTGTATTTTATTTGGTGGTCACGTACTTCGACTGTAACCACATTCGTGACCAACTTGAAGGGAACTTTGGTGAAAATTTGGCACCATAATAGTCACATACGTGTCATGGCTATGGTCCATGACCCATAGTGGTCACGGACTTCGGGCGTGACCACCTTTAAGAAGATCCATGACCACACTAGGTCATGCAGTTGGTCATGAAAAAGTTTGATGTGGTCACGGGTTTCATCTGTGACCAGCTGGTTACGAATGTGGTCCGTGACCCCCAGGCCATGACCATGATCACGATTTGGTGTATTGATCGTTTAGATGGAAGCCTATGCTTGGCCATTGCTTTGGGGGTAGGCCACAAAGCTAGAATGGTGTTTGATTCCATAGTCGTCATAGAAACCTTGAAAAGGCCCACTTTCAAACTGTGTGCCATTGTCCATTATGATTGTCCTGGGCACCCCAAAGCGAGTTATGTCCAGATGAATCGGATCATATTAGTATCTCTAATGTTTGCTAGTGGTTCAACCTCATTCCATTTTGTGAAATAATCCATGCTGACCAACAAGTGCTTGCGATTTCCTGGTGCAGTTGGGAGTGACCCTACAATGTCCAGCCCCCACTGCTGGAATGACCATGGACTGTTTAGGAACTTCAGGTTGTTGTCTGGTTGATGAAGCATAAGGGAGAGCTTTTTGTACTTTTCATACTTCCAAGCATAAGCACTTGCGTCCTTTTGCATATATGGCCACTGATTACCTTTTTTGATTGCTCGAAAAGCCAAAGACCTTCCTCCTGTGTGGCTCCCATAAATCCCATCGTGTATCATAGAGAACTTGGTCGACGTATTTTGGATGCATGCATCAAAGGTAGAGACCTGTGAAGGATCTTTTGTATTGTTTATCCTTGGGTCCAAGGTAGAACTATGTGAATTTAACCCTGACTAGATGAGCTTGGTTTTTATCGATCGGTAATGTAACGTTCTGTAGGTAGGCGATGATTGGATCCATCCAGCTGAGACCTTTTTCAATGGTGAGAACGTGCTTAGAGGCCACCACTTTCGTAATACTAGGCTTGGCAATGAACTCCATTTCAATTGGTCTCCTGAATTTGGAATCTACTGCTGAAGCCTCGGCATGATTGTTGTGCCCCCGGAGGAACGGTTTAGTGTGGACTTCCTCAAATTTTGATATCAACTGGCGAACCACCTGTAGGTATGCTGCTATCCTTTCATCCTTGTCGTTGAAGTCTCTACCGACCTAGTTGGAAACCAATATTGAATCACAATACACCTCAAGGTGGTTTGCCCCCAACAAGTGAGCCTTACGTAGTTCAGTTATAAGTGCTTCGTACTCGGCTTCATTGTTAGAGGCTTCAAAGCCTAGCCCGATTCTTTGTTCGATCAATGCATTTTCTGGCATTATGAGAAAAATTCTTCCCTTTTGATTTAGAGGCACTATCCACATATAATGTCCACTTCTTGAATTGATCCAACATGTGATTTTTCAATTGGTTGGCAACCTACTGATTGGTACGGGCCTCTTTTCCTGTAAATTCCGCTATAAAGTTATTTAACATCTACACCTTGATGATTGTTCTTGGTTGGAAGATGATAACCCTCCCTTCACGTATGGTCGTTGTCTTCAAAAATCGAGTCTCAAAATTCTCATGAATTACCTACAAAACTTGTTAAATAACTCGTATTGTTGTAAGTACGAGTATCAATCCAACTTTCAAGTGGAAAACAAATAACATAAATGCTTGCAATCTCAATTTTTTTTTATTAAAACTATTTAATTTTTAATATTTTTAAAACAATTTTAAGCGAGAATAAAAATGCTAAAATCTTAATTGAGCAAATGAAATAAACTACATGTAACTAAGTGTGATAAATGTGGAAGATACAAGAGATGGGATTACATTGCGTGATCAATTATTTTAATTTATTAATTAATTGAATTGAAATATTTCGAGATAATATTAAATTTACAATTTAACTCTCGTTACAATCATAAATTCAATTATATATTTAAAAAAAAATTAATTTAAAAATGTCACACTTTAAAAATTTATGATTTATAATCTTTTTAATAAACTATCCGCTAAAATTAATTTAATAAAATTTTTATGAGTCACCAAATTCCAATACCGAGTTAATATTCAAAATTTAGAAAAAACTGCTCTCTAGTTCGATTCCAAAATTACATATTAAAACAAAATTAATTTACTATATTTTGAAACGTAAATTAATTTGTGACAATGAAAAATTAATTCTCCTAAGAATATGAAAATCGACTAAATTAATTAATAAAATTATCATCATAAGCGATTTCGTCCCATCTCTTGAATGGGGTGCTTAGCCAAACATATTTATATAAGCATGAAAAATCACAAAAATATCAATAAAGATTGAAAAAAAGAGAAAGAATATGATACGCAAAATCTCCTTTCGAATCGCATTTCTTGAATTGCATCTAACTTCTTCACAAATATTTGCACTTGATTACAATAAAAAAAAACTATCCTAACTAATAATTCAAGTCTAAACTATTTTTTTTCTAAAGTATACAAAAAATGGCACTGCAAATAATGCAGTCCAAGTTCTATCTTTATTTAGTCTGTGAGTTCCCTCTAAATGAGTTGCCACTATTTCTTTTATAACCCATGATTTGGGTTTGTTGAAGAGAGATTGTTAGGATTTGAGGTTTGGCCAAGTCAAAGGGGAAAGGCACGGAGAGTTTTTGGAATAAAGAAGGCAAATGGTTGGTTTCCTATTTATATGGAAGTTGGGTTAAGGTCTTGGGTTGGTTGGTTCGGAGTTTGGGTTGATGGTCTCAATCATGGGTTCTTGGGTTCATAAGGTTAGTAATGGATTTTCTGAGTTGGGTTTGGATAGTGGCCAAACAGGTGAAGGTAGGGAGGTATAAGGTTCACCGATGGTTGATGTTTCCGAGTTTGACTTTTTTGGCAGGTCCGATGGAGGTATAACGCAGGTCGGGTGGCTAGGTTTTTGGTGGGTTAATGTGTGGTGTGTTATGGAGGTAGGAAGTGAGAGGAAAAAGGTGAGAGGTTAGATGGTGTGTGTGTGCGTTTAATTTGCACCTATTAGAAAATATGAAAAATAAAAACTAACTAAATACATACAACTCATCTAAAAATAAAATCAATAAAACTAAAAACTAAAATCTATTAAAATTAAAATGCTATCCTATTAATAAAAGGCTCAAAATAAAATAAAATAAAAACCAAACTAATAAAATAAAAATAAAAAATTCTAAAAACAAATAAAATAAAATAGCTAACAAGTTCTAATTAAACGCACACCTATTATATTTACATAAAAAAATATGAAAACACTCGACGCACAATAATAGACCCTAATATTTACAATTCTAAAATCCTAAAAATTATACATGACTTAAATAAAAATCTAGAAAAATATGAAAGTACAAACTAAACACACACGAGGGTAAGAAGATGGCTTAGGCACGGTTTAGGCTAAGGTCTGGTACCAAAAAGGGTTTAGGGCATCGAAACTAATCTGATCAAGATCAAAGAGGAACTTCTGACTTCACGATCACTTTGATTTTCATCATCCAACACTTTTGACTGCTACTTTGTCACAATTGATTTGATTTAGCACTATTTGATACTGCGACTGCATATTGACCTGCACTGTAGATTAATAGAAACATAAGGCCAATTTTATTGAGAATGAGCGACGAAAATGGACATATTTGGGGCATAAATTAAACACTTTTGTGTGCTTATTAGAAGAGGAGGCACAAAATCTCCTGAGTTTAATTGACCATTTGGACATACATCCAGATATATCGGCTTTGCGAAGAACACTTTAAGAAGGAAGGATGTGATGACTGTGATGGAATGGTCCTCAAAGTAATGCTTCAATTTTCGGGACGTGATGGTCAGCGAGTAAGCCAACTTCTCCAATGGTAAGTAGCACTGCTCGGTGTCTAGGAGTGTCTTACTGACGTAGTAAATGGGGACTGTCTTCCCTCTTCCTCGCATACCATTTCCGAAGTAACTGCATGGCTTGAAACTTCAAGGCATATGTAGAAAGAATCCCCTGGGTCTGAAATTGCTAAAAATGGAGGTTTGCTCAGATAAGACTTAATTTCTTCAAGTGATTTTGAGCATTTAATGTTTCAGGCGAACCCTTTTTCCTTTTTGAGTAGTTGAAATTTTTTTCTACAACGCTCAGATGAATTGGAGATGAAACAGTTCAAGTGAGAGCATCCCAATTAACTTTTGGATCTCTCATAACGTCTTCGATGGCTGAACATCGTTGATCAGTACTATCTCTGGTCGGGATTTGCTTTGATCCCCCTCTTGCTAACCGTCTAGCTTAGGAACTTTCCTGACTGGAACCCGAATGAGCACTTACTTGTACTTAGTTTCATCCGATAATGTCTGAGGATTTCAAAAGTTTCTGCTAAATTCTTGAGGTGGTAGTCCTTACGCTTGGTTTTAACGAGCATATCGTTAATATATACTTCCATCGTCTCTCCCATTTGTTACTGTAATACCCCGTACTTTTATGGATAATTTAAATTTCATAAATGGGTGTAATTTGGAAAATTGGGAAATTTCTGAGAAAAATAATTTTTGGAGTTTATGCGGGCTAGATGATTTTCGATGTATGCTACATTCACTTTTGGAATTAAGTAAATGAGTTGGACTATTTCAAGTACATACCGTAGTTTGGTAAAGCGACAAAGGATGATATTTTAATTGAAAAACTCGCATTGAGATGTATTAGGTTTAATTAGTGGATTGCGGTCAAGTACCTCGGATGGCGATTTCTAGTGTGCGATTGGTTTCGAAATGGGAGAGATAGTCAGAATAGAGTATTCGGGAGTTGTGTTTGGATTCCAGAAATTTTTGGACAAATATGGACTCACTATTGAGTAAACGAGTCATTTTTGGGTTTAATAAGGGATAAACCCTTTTCTCTCCTATAAAAGACACGAGAGAGTGGGATAAAAGAAAGAAAAAGGAGAGAAATGAAGAAGAGAAGAAATGAAGGGAAAAAGAGGAAGAAAAGGGAGATTTCGGCCCGACTCCTCGGGATTTGATTTGAGGTCGTCGAATTTTATCCACGAGGCAAGTGTTTACTTGCTTATTTCTTTAAAGAATAAATCTCACATTATAGTTGTAGTGAATAACTATAAATATTTTTGGGATGGGTTTTTGTGAATTAAATTAGGTTTTTCGTAAGTTTAACGGATAAACCTCGAATAATATACAAGTTGGGAAACTTAGGAATTTATTGAAATCGATTGTTGGTTGTGGGTTTTATGAGGTTCAAAACCCTTTCTATGTGTGTATATGTCGTTGATTGAGGTTAGAGGATGTTAGGATAGGAGATAAAAGCTTGGGAGAAGCGTTAATGGCCGAAACAGCTTCTCGGAGATGAAGCTGTCCGGATCGATCGATTGATCGATGGCCAATGGTCGATCGATCGACCCTTCAGGATTTTTGACAATTTTGGCTAGTGTTGTTTAAATGGGATAAATTCCGTATATAATTATTCTAGTTTATTTAATTGAGTAACTAAAGAGTCATTTAAGGAATTAATGTCTAACCATTGGAGATAATTTATGGGGGTTAGGAGGGTGCTATAATCGCGTGGCACTAAAAGTATATTTTCAAGGAAAATGAATAAATTGAGGAATTAGATATTTGGGGTACCCAAAAATAGAGTGGGGACTTCTAAATTATTATTATTTGAGCAAAATCTAAACCTTGGGTTCGTGAAAAGTGGAATCCACGACTTATCTAATTTAAGGGTGTTTGGGAATGAATATTTCTTGGGATAGTTTCGGTGGGCATTTAGGCATATATAATTGAGCGCATAGAAAATGCAATTATATCGATTATGGTTGAGTAAATCCTATGAGGCGACTAGGATGAGTTTAGGATATAGGCTTAGGATGATTGAGTGGTTATTCGATACGTCTATGAACGAATGTTAATATAGGTAATGCGATACCTATGAGACTCAAATAAGTTAGGAACGAGTTTAGTTAGGTAGGGTAGCTTAACTAGGTTACCTATAGGGATACGTTAGGCGTGCACTATTAGAAGAGAGGTGAGGGGTATCTCACGGGAGTGCGGTACCAATTTAAATGTGAGATAAAACATATATTTTTTTTAAAAATAAATCATTTATGCACTTGCAAAATATTTTCACAACTCAGACTCTGACCCGTTTATCTATTTTTCCTCTCTTTTGCTATATATATATATATATATAGGTGTCTAAACATAGGGATGCCTGGATGACGATTCTTTTGAGTCTGACGTCTGCTGCAGCAGCAACAACTGTGGATGCATGCATGTTTACTGTAGACGCTTCTATCCTTGTAATCTAGATAGGAGATACTGTATAAATATTCAGGCTAATAACCCAACTGCATTTATTTATTCTTTTACCGCCTTTCATTGCGGAATTCTATTGGGTTGTATTATTGTTAAACTGAATGATCGGTTATTTTATTTCATTTTGAGTCTTATGTATAAACTGTGTGGATGTTTTAATTGAATGATTTTTTTAAAAAGATTAGTTAAATAAAATTTTAACGCGAGCCTAATAGGTTATTAGTAATTAAATTGGTTTTTGACAGTGATGCTAAGAATGAACCATATGAGACTCCTATTTTGATTTGGTACAGGATTGATCGCCCGGTATTTTATTAGGTGGGGTGTCACAGATGGTATCAGAGCATCAGGTTCTAGCGTCCTTAGGAATCTGTGCCGACGTACTACGCTTTCAGCGTTGCTCTCAATTTGATATATAGCCTTAGGATTAGGATTGTTGATTCGTCTGTTGAAATTTCATTCTCTTGCCATTTTATAAGATTATAGTAATCTTTTGCACGCTCGTTCGAGATTCGTGTGATGATCGATGAAGGACAACCATAGAAGGCCATTGCAAGGGTAGCATAAGGTGGGACTTATTTGGAGAGATTAGTTGAAGTCGGAGACTAGGACCGCAATATAGGTCACTCTCCTTATGGCATTTGTCAAGGATAGTTGTAATGACTACTAAAGAATAGTAGTTATGAGTATCCAAGTACCGCTGTAGTAGAGAGTGTTGCTAAAGTTGAATTACCTAGTGAAGTAGATTGGGAAAAAGATTCAAAAGGTATTTGATAAGGACCATACGTTGAAGTTTAAGTTATACAGAGTAAGTGTAATGTGATTTAGCGGAAGTGAAAGGCTCAAAAGCTTTGGCTTAGAGCAGGGTGTGGAAATACCCATATGTGAAAATTTAAGGAAAATTTTTCACTCGTGGGAGCAATATTGAAATGGTGGGAATGGTGGTCACCATATTCGGGGGAGCATGATGTTTTGCTCGTAGAGGAATCTCACGGACGGTTTTAACCACAAATTTTTTAGTTGATTAGGAAGGGTTTTGGATTATTCACATAAGGATCGGCTAGAGGCCGACAGTGAATAAAGAGTGATATGGAGAAGTGAACCTAGTACCGAAGTAAGGTAGGTACAATGAAGACAGGGACCTTCAGTGGAAAGATAGACTCATTGTATAAGTGTTGCTAACACTTGAGGAGAATTTGTATCCATGGAACCCCCTTGGTGGACATCCACTCACGGAATTAAATTGAAACAGGGCTGGTGAGGCTAGTAGTGGAGTTTCCTTTTGACGAAGAAGTTAAGGGGACTATGAAGGCGATTTTCAGGATTGAGACTATTGAGTCTGAGATACTGATAACCTTAACCTGGTCAGGGTGACCACAGGTGGGGAAAAGTTGCAACGTGGAATGTAGAACCACGCACTTTGACCTTGCCCAGTAGGAATTAAAGGACAAGAATAGGGTGTCGATGGGGGGCATCGATTAAAGTAGTTTTATTTTGATTAGGGCAAGTATATCATGTCCGGGAACCATTTTGAGTAGCTAGGGAGATTGGCGAAGTTATTATGAGTTTCACCTTTGATGAAGGAGGTATATTTAATGTGACTAAATATAGTCGCGGTATTTCTCTAGCCATAGATTCGTGTGGGTAATTTGATCTTTCTGGCACTATCAGTAACAGTACATAGTGTATATCTATATATTTTTCCGCGGTAGCGGAGTTATATTTTAAATTGTATCTGGTTTGCACTGTTTTTTTTGCCTGTGTTATATGAGTATGGTGTTATTTTGAGTATAATATATTCTTCGTTGATCGAAGCGATAACAGGCTAATGATTGCAAGACTATCGTGTCCGCAGTTCCAAGGTGGAACAGGTTGTTGTTGCGATATCTCAACTGGATATAGGTTGAGTTCGCCTTTATTATATGTATAGATGGAACTTCGGTGGGTAGATGCTTGATTATCATGATTTGAATGCGTGGTGACCTTATAGATATGATTTAAGGTATGCAGGGTTTATTATTGAGCTATGAGTTTAATCTCATTGTGGTTTGTGCTAAGGACTTAGTGCAAGTACAAGCGCTTGGTGGTGTGGCTCCTGGAAAGAAATAAGAGTCAGACCCCATTTTTTTGAAAGAGGGGATAGGGTTATCCTGGTTTCACATTAAAGCTAACGGACCTCCACGAACGACAAAGTTAAGTAGTAGTGTATTGGAGGGGTTCCTTGTTTGGATTTCGCCCGCGAGACGCTCCACACATGAACCTTAACGACGTGGGGAGTGGATAGATGTTATGGGATGCAAGGATGTTGGGTTTGATGATAAGTCACTTAGTGTGGAGAAAACACTATAGATTGAGAGCCGTATGCTTATGGAAAGATAAGTTCCATGGAGAATAACTGAAATGGTCCTCTCACCGCAAGAACATGGGTGAGGCAAGGTAAAAGAAAATTGATTAAGGCTTATATCCAGGTCTTGAATATAAGGTAAAATTGGAGGTAGTATGTTTTGGGTGTGATGTTCGTAACACGTTTGCAGAGAGTAGGCGCCCCGATTAGTTAGACTTTCCATTTCACTAAGATGGAAGGACATAGTGGTAGAAGAGCATTAGTAGGTTAGCGAGGTAGGATGTAAGACGTCCTGCTGGTGTGCCTTAGGCCGTTATATCTCGATGACCGATGATGCGAGGAAGTAGTGTAACAGGAGGGTTCCTTATCTGGATTTCGCTTTGCGAGACGTCCCACGCATGAAACCGGGTAACTGTCGGAAGTTGAGAAGGTCTGGGGCACTAGAGATATAGTTAGGATAATACTCATTTTACGTATGTAGGAAACGCTTCGATCTTAAAATTATTGGGAAGTAAGGCCAATAGAGCTAGTGGCATCGATATAGGAAGATTGCTGTAAGTTAACTATAAGAAGATTGGTTGGTTAACCTTGAGAAGGATTGGATTCCCAAGTATATGAAGAATTGAATTTTACGGGTTAGGAGTTTAGTTAGGCAAGATAGCTTAACTAGGTTGCCTATAGGGATACGTTAGGTGTGCACTATTAGAAGAGAGGTGAGGGGTATCTCATGGGAGTGCGATACCAATTTAAATATGAGATAAAACATATTTTTTTTTAAAAATAAAACATTTATGCACTTGAAAAATATTTTCACAACTCGAGCTCTAACCCGTTTATCTATTTTACTCTCTTTTGCTATATATATATATATATATATATATATATATATATATATATATATATATATATATATAGGTGTCCAGACATAGGGATGCCTGGATGACGATTCCTTTGAGCCTAACGTCTGCTGCAGCAGCTGTGGATGCATGCAGGTTTACTGTAGACGCTTCTATCCTTGTAATCTAGATAGGATATACTGTATAAATATTCAGGCTAATAACCCAACTGCATTTATTTATTCTTTTACCGCCTTTCATTGCGAAATTCGATTGGGTTGTATTATTGTTAAACCGAGTGTTCAGTTATTTTATTTCATTTTGAGTCTTATGTATAAACTGCGTGGATGCTTTAATTGAATGTTTTTTTTTAAAAATATTAGTTAAATAAAATTTTGATGCCAGCATAATAGGTTATTAGTAATTAAATTGGTTTTCGACTGTGATGCTAAGAATGAACCATATGAGACTCCTGTTTTAATTTGGTATAGGATTGATCGCCCGATATTTTATTAGGCGGGGTGTCATAGTTAGTTGAACATACTGGTGACCAATTTTTGGTATATGGCTCTAACATTATTAAGGTCAAAAGGCACGACCTTATAATAGTACATGCCCAACATAGTGATGAATGAAGTTTTGTCCTAGTCTGGACCGAACACGTGAATTTGATGGTACCCCGAATAAGCATCTAGAAAACTCTTTCGTTCGTGGACTACCATGGCATCGACCAATCGGTTTATCTTGGCAGAGGGAAGCTATCCTTAAAACAAGTCCTATTAAGATCAATAAAGTTTACCCAGAATCTCCAGTTATCATTACTCTTTCGGACTACCACCGAATTTGAGAGACATTTTGGGAATTGAACATCTCTGATGGATCTTTCCTCCAAAAGTTTCTCCACCTCTTTTTCCACTGCCTTTTTCATTTATGGGGTAGTGCGACAAGCCTTTTGTATGATCGAATCAAATGAGGGATCCACGTGAAGATGATGGAAAATGACTTCGGGATTAATCCTTGGCATATCTTATAGCTCCCATGCAAAAACATCTAGACTTTATTTAAGAATAGTGATCAAATCCTTCCTTTCCTGTTCAGACAAAGTGGTGCCGATTAGAAACTTCCTCTCTGGTCTGCTTTCGTCAAAAACTACTTCCTACAACTTCTCCACAACTCTATCTGTGGGGTGGATTCTTGTCTCCTCCACCCCTGGTCAGCCATGCTTTAGTTACTATATGAAGGGAGTGGCTCCATCCTGTGACGTCTCAAGAATGGCCTCCTTTTCTTTCTTCTTCTCCTGTCTATGCCTAATGGTGGCGGTATAGCATTATTAAATAATAACGTGATTACCTATGATCTCCATGATCTGTGATAAACTTGATCTTCTAATGGTAGGTTGAGGGGACTGCCCTCATAGTGTGTAGCCACCCTCTATTGAGTATATCGTGGTTAGGTGAGTGAATGTCGACCACTAGAAACTCGATGAGTTTTGAAATATTCTCTTCCCTAACTAGTAGGACTACCTTCCCCAACATCATGGTCATCTTTCTCGCAAAGCTGACCAGTGATACGATCACTTCCTTCAATTCTGATATCTTTAGTTTGAGCTTTTAAAAAATCTCCAGGTACATTACTTTCGAAGAACTTCCTTGATCCACTAGTAGCTTGTCCACATCCTAACTTACAATCTCGAGACTGATTACTAGTGCATCATAGTGTGGGGTTCTTACCCGACCAAATCATTATCAGTAAATACTATGTGTTTGTTATAATCCACATCTTTCGATCGCCCGTGTTTGCCAACTTGGCTTTTGACGGGATATATCTAGAAGGCCTCCATCACTGCCGTGACCTTATTGAGTTCCATCTAAACCGCGTTGCCCTGGATTTGCTTGAGGTTGAGTTCCCCGTATATAACAGAAAACTTGTGTCTTTCTTCATCTTCCAACACGTTATCAAATTTTTGGTCGCCATTGGTGACGACCTAATTAACTTTCTTCTCTATGTACCCGTTTAGATGCCCTTCCTAGAACAACTCCTCTAGATGAGATTTTAAGGCTTTGAAATTTTCTATCTTGTGCGTGTTCTCCTTATGAAAGGCACACTGAAGCGTGTTGTTCCTCTTGGTCGGTTCTCCTCCCATCTTCTTTGGCTACTTGATAAACTATTGGTCTTTGATCTTCCTCATGATTTTTTAAATTTGTTGCTTGAAAACCGTGTTGATGGATTAGAAAGCTTTGGAAGATCAACTTTACCCTCATTCTTGGCTCCTTCGTTCTGTTTCTTATCCCCCCTTTTAGGGGTGTTTTCCTTGTCGTTACCTTTGTCCGCCTTTGCGCGACCAATCTCTGCTTAGCTGGTGTTGACCACATCTTCCACTTTGGTATAATTTTTTATTCATAAAATGAGTTCGTCAATGGTGTACGCTTCCTTCTTAGTAAGGTACTGGTGCAGCATAGAGGTAGAGGGCAAGCCAATCTTGAAAGGTTCTACAATTGCTTGCTCCGAGCAATACTTCACTTTGTTGAAAGTTTCCCAATAGTGCCTAGTATACTCCCGAAGGGTCTTCTTGTAACTTTTTCCTTATCGTCAGTAGAGAATCCATCCTCTTTGGATATGAGCTGTTGGGTATGAAGCGAGCTGTGAATGCCTTAACAAGGGACTTGAAGCTCTTAACTGACCTGTGGGGCTGCCTCTCAAACCACTTCTGAGCAATATCTCCTAAGATGGATGAGAATATGCGGCACATAAGAGCGTCGTTGTGATTCCATAGAGTCATCGCTTGCCTATAGTGGTGAACGTGATCTATGGGATCAGTATTTTCGTCATATATAGTGAACCTTGGGGCTGTAAATTTCTTCAGGGGCTCATCCTCCTCAATGGCCTTGAGAAATGATACTTTATCTGTGTGATAAGAACCCTTTTCGCTAGCTCTTTTGTGGAATCTGGATCCTTAGTGTGCTGGGTGTTAGTCCATCTCTTTCTGAACCAAACTCCATTTATCATTCCTGTGGCACTCTTTATCCTGGTTTCATCTTAGTAGGTGACTTCCACGCTCCAAACGATCCTAGTTGCATCCAATACTCATTCCTCGTCTGCAAATATTACTCGCTTGAGGGCTAGGAGTCCGATCACGGCATATTCAGTTCTCCTAATGGAGTTCTTTTTCCATCCTCTCCAATCGTCGTTGAAGGCGTGCATTCTCCTCCATATGGAGATGAGTTTCCTCCTCTTGCTATTGGAGTTGTGCTTCATAAGCGTCAATTAGCCGTGAGATCTATGTTAATCTAGGCTGCTCATTGCTTTGCTCAGAGGGCTACTTTTCCGGGTGGAATCTAGGATTCCTGTCTTGGCGAATCTCAGATATGACCTTGAGTGGGGTAAGCTCGCAAGTCGCCAGCTTGGGATGCACTGTTTGGTTGATGAGACATTGTGTTTACTCTTTTATTTTGGGTTGCCTTTGTAGAAAAGAAAATCATTTTCTACAGACGACGCCAATTGCGAGTACAAGAATTCACAATGAAATATTTAAAAAAAGAAAAGGCAATAAAGAATAAAGTAAATGGTCATAACATAATGATTTATATGGTTCAATAGCTGCCTAAGTCCAGGGAGAGGGTTCTCAATTTTTTTTATTAATTTTCCAGAGGTTCGAAATTACATGCCCATATTTCCCTGGGTGGGGGCTGTATTTAAAATAGTGAAAAGTAGTTGAGTTGTACAAGGAATTCTCCTGGCTCTTAATTGACTCGTGTGGCGATTCCTGTTTATCTCGTTCGAGAATATAGATAACCAATTAAGTATGTGAATATCCACATGAGAAGCATTTGTAATTATTCATGTGATAAGTATTTGATATTATCCATGTTGCACTAAATTTTACTGGGACAACATGTTGGACTTACTCGGATCACCAGAAATTGGGCCTTTATGGTTTGGACCCCAAAAAAAGTAACCACCATTTCATTTCTTTAACAAAATATAACAATTATAAAAGTTTTTTTTATAGGGAAACATAATTATAAATTTTTAGTCTATTTAGAAATTAACAATAAGGACACGCTAAAAATAAATTTTTCAATAAGTCTATGTGTGTTTCAATTATTAATGAAGATAGATGAATATAAATATAACTACACTTATTAATGTAAATATAGTTATTAAATTGATAGAGTTATATTTACAATTATATTTACATTAATAAGTGTAATTGTATCTATATTATTATTTAAATTTATCTTTAGTTAATTAAAAAAATTAGAGATTTAAGATACAAACAAAGTTATCGCTTTGAGTCTTTATATATGAATAGAATTTTAAGAAATTTATTACCTAATATCCTTTTTTCAGGGGCATACAAAATTTACCTAAATTATCCTTTGAAAGTTTGAATTAACCTACGTAACTTTTTTATTTGAGTAACGTGAGAACGTCCTAAAAACGGGTCACTTTGTGAACCCCCAAGTATTAAACCCACGGGTAATATTTTACACTCGCTCCAAAGTGTCTCAACTAGTTTATGTCAAGGACGTGATACTAGCGGTGAGTATCATTCCCACACCATCAACTAATTTATTTCACCAACTGAGAAAGACCTCTATTATTGGCACCTTACGTCCTTAAGAACTGATCCCAAGACTCAAACCGATGAACTCAAAAACATTGTTAAGAAACTCAACCAGTTGAGCTCTCACCCGGGGGTTAACTTGCGTAACTTATTAGAGCATCTATACAGGTGGAGAGCAACGAAAGGTAATATAGAAACTTAAAAAGGTTAGTTGCCTTTCATTCACATAGAGCGTATATAGTTCGTAGGAACCCAAATTTAGTTTTTTAATGTGCTAATAATACTTCCTACGAACTTCTAAACTCCGTAAGAATTCTTATGAAGAAAAGAAGTTCGTAGAAACTCTTACGAACTTTAAAAATTCATAGAAACTCTTTACAAATTCTCCGACTAATTTATATCTTTACGAAACCCTTACAAATTGAAAAATAAAATTTACTCGTTAAATTTTATCAATACAAATAATCTAATTTGTAAAAATACAAATTTTTTTAATATTTTGCATCTCCGGTGAGAATGCTCTTAAAGTGAGAATGCTATTAAAGTGTACAAAGAAAGAGCAAATTTGTCCCGAAACTCTTTTTCTTTTACGGTGAAAACTTTTTATTCTATCCTAAACTAATATTTTATTAATTGTTAGAAAACTTTTAGCCTTTATATCTGCGAATGAATGTGTCAATAGATCACTTCACGTTAAGTTCCCCCCAACCCAAAAAAAAGGATCACTGCAAAGACTGCAAGTTGGTGGGACGTCTTACACAAACAAGACGTCCCTTACACGCGTCTCTTTCTTTCACCGCGAGATCTAATCAATCATGGAATGGACCCATCACCAAACAGAATAAGCATAAGGCATCTATTCATCGAATATTATAAAGACATACAAAAATACGCGTAAAATAAATGGTCCACATTCGAATCAAAATAGGGTTCCCAGAAACTTCCCGCCCATCACCCTCTCCACCTAACTTTATCGGGTCCTTTTTATTGACCTCCCAAGAAAGTTACCCACCTAAGCAAAAGTATGTTAATTTAATGCCACGTACGATAATCTCAGTTCCTTCCACCACACAATTTTTCTCAAGTCAAATACTAGCTTCCCGAACACGCTCCAAGTTGCACTAATAATACAACACATTTACACTATCTATATATTATTCAATAACAATACATCGATTGTATTATGTATAAGTGGTGTTTTAAACTTATTATATAGTTCTGAGATATGGAGGTGGTGGCTGAAGAGGGCTGTAGGACACCAAGAGGTGGTGGGTGTGAAATTCCGGTGAGTCTGGTTTGTCCAAAAGCGCCGGCCAAGAAAAGGGTATACGTGAAGCAGAAGAGTAAGCCGAAAAATGGGTATTTTGAACCTCCGGATCTAGAAGTTTTCTTTTCAATGGCGCCTAGAAGGGAAGCTTATGCATGATTCGAGGACCTTTCTTTGTCTGTGCATATTTATTTGTTTTTAGGTTAGGATTTTTTTGCTCTTCTTGTAAATTTTCTACTTTTGTGTTACAGGGGATCCTACTATTATTCAAGCTTTGTTCTTCCTATTGTTGTTAAATAAACATTAATCATCATTTTTTTCTTTTCTTGCGATGGATATAACCCAGATTTTCCTTACTAAGGGTTCAACTACTGGGCCTCGTAAAGGTGTTGGATCCAGAAACGTGAGTAAGAGGAGTTAAATAGTAAATATTTATTTTGTAGAGGTCAAAATTATAAAAATATAATTTTTTTCATAAAATTTTAAAAGGGCCTAGTTATCCCCACACCCACCAAGTCTTCCACCACACTATTTTAGTGCCAAAAGACAATTATACCCTTACACATTTACAAAATCAAAAGTTTACTTTTTTACCTTCATTTAAAATAAATGCATTTGCAAAATAATTAATAATTTATATTTTCAATAAAAAATATTTTTTTACAAAAAAATTGTTTTTAATAAGAATCTGCTTTAAATTTATTTTTAACTTTTCATAAATGATTTAAAAAAACATTTAAATTGTTTAAAAAAATTTGTTATATGTTTTTTTAACTAAAAAATTGTTTATAAACATAAAAAAACATTTTATATAAAATAAAAATTGTTTTTACAAAATAGTACCTTTATGTACATATGGAAAGTAAATAGTGCTAGTATGTAAGTGTAAAATTTTAAAAAAAAAATTATAAAGCTTTATTTAAAAATTAAAAAAAATGCAAAAAAAAATTCTACAAAATTGAAAAACGCAAAAAAAAAAAAACTCTGAAAAATGCTAATAGATATTAAAAAAAAATGTTTGTCAGGAAAAAAAAATGTTTCTCGCCCAAAAAATGATTTCAAACAACAACAAAAAATCAGCAACAAAATGCATTTCAAAAAGAAAGAAAAATTGTTTTCAACCAAAAAACGAATTCCAACAAATCAAAAAACTATTTTCCACTCAAAACATGGCATCCAAGAGAAAAATAATAATTTCCAGCGAAAACAAATTATTTAAAAAAAATAATTTCCAAACTAAAAATTATTAAAAAAAAATATTTCAAAACAATATTTTTTTTTTTAATATCTACTAGTATTTTTCAGAATTTTTTTTGGTAGAAAACAATTTTAATATCTATTAGTATTTTTGGGTGAAAAACAGTATTTTTTTTTGGGTGAAAAATAGTTGTTTTTTCCTGCTAGACATTATTTTTTAAAGGCACTACTTACTTTTCAAATGTACATAATAAAGGTACTATTTTGTAAAAGCAGTTTTTATTTTATATAAAACAATTTTTATATTGGAATTCGTTTTTTGGTTGAAAACAGTTATTTTCTTAATTATTTTTTAATGTCTATTAGTATTTTTCAGAGTTTTTTTTTGTATTTTTCAATTTTGTAGAATTATTTTTTTTGTAATTTTTAGAATTTTTAAATAAAGCTTTAGAATTTCCATTTTTTTATTTTACACTTATATAAAGGCACTATTTATTTTCCATATGTACATAATAAAGGTACTATTTTGTAAAAAAAGTTTTTATTTTTTTTAAAACAATTTTTTATGTGTTATAAATAATTTTTTAATTAAGAAACTCTATAACAAATTTGTTAAAACAATTTAAATGTTTTTTTAAATCATTTATGAAAAGTTAAAAAAAAATTAACCGATTCTTATTAAAAAAAAAATTAAAAATATATATTTTTATTGAAAATACAAATTTTTAATTGTTTTTCCAAGGCATTTATTTTAGTTGAAAGCAAAAAAAGAAATGTTTAAATTTTGTAAATGTATAAGGGTATAAGTGTCATTTGACACCATTTTGGTGTGGGGGAAGACTTCTTGGGAGTGGGGATAGCCACTCCCTTTTAAAACTATTAAATTTAAAATTTGAATTTTTTTGAAGTTTGGGGGGCCATGGCCCCCCTTACTCGTATCTGCCTTTGCCTCGTTTGGAGAGAAATAGTGGTATATTTTTTTTAAATACAAACTTTCTTTATAAATGGAAAAAATTGAAGTGATAGAAAGTTTAGGTGTGGTAATTTATTTTATTGAAGTTTTTACTCCTAATACATATTTAACATGAAAAAAAATGTTTACTCCTAATACATATTCTTATAAATGTTTTTACTCTAAATACATATTGTAGTTCAAGAATAAATGTTTTGAGTTAAAACTTAGAGTACTATAAAAGAAAGTGATAGAAAGAATTTTTAAGTATAACCCAGACTTTTTGTTATATCACACCAAAAAATAAAGAAAATATTTATTCTTTCTTAAATCCTTTCTTCTATGTTATTAAAGTTATTTTTTGTCTCTTCTAAGAAAACTCCAAGATCCTAGTAGGAAAAGCAAAGTGAATTCGATGACATCACCTTCTTGTTTGTGGCATTAGAGATAATTTCTTCGAAACAAGAGAAAAATGAGTATATATATATATATATTTGAAATGGAGTGGCATGAATACTGTCATAGTCATAACAAACATTAGGGAAGTCCAGTCTCCAGTCAGGATTTCTTTTCGTTATTTAATCTTCAAGCTGATAATTGAATTAATTTAAGAAAAAGCGAAAATAAATAAAATGCACTTTGAGGAGCTTTTTGAAACTACCTTACCTTTATTAAACAAGATGTGGATAACATGAATCCTAAAGCCACACACTTACAACTCAAAAATAATTGGAACATAATCTTTTATCTTTTATCTTTTATATATTATAAAATGCTTTACACGCATTAATTTTAATCTTCCGTTAGGCTATCGACGTGGCTTTACACAGCTTTATCTCTCTCCTCTCTTTAATTTTTCGTTTAAAGAAAAATACAGAAGGTCATACACCCAAACTCACTCAGCCTTTTGGTTTTCAACGGTCTCTCCCTATACTCATTTCTCCTTTTACCAACACAACCATTCCCATTATTTACTTTTGAGCTTTTAACATGGGACACAAATTTAACCTCTTCTAATGAATTGGCATTTTTGGGGGGTTGGTTCTTATCTTTCATAGAATTTGGGATCGTTCCTCTCTCCTTCGGGTATTTTATGGACTTAACCATATTTATAGGTTACAATCTTAGGTAAACAATCCATTTCTCTCTGTTTGATTTGGAATTTGGGCTTTGGATTTTGGTCTTAACCATATTTGTAGATGTAGCTGGGTTTCGGCAACATAATGGTTTCCCTTTGATATTTAAATTTGATGTTTACAAGAATTTCCTCTCTCTTTCTCGCACAAAAGCGCTGCAAGTCTAAAATCCATCTTCTCCCTCTCCCACGTCACCTAAACAATCTCCATTTCTGTCATCCGGAAGACATGGTAGCATTCGAGAGGAGCTTGCTCCGATGTAGACCTGTCAATGGATCGGGTATGGACCCGGACCCGATCCGAACCCGATCCATATAATAGGGTCTGAGCATATTTTTTTGAATTCGAGACTCGAAGACCCGAATACCCGAAGACCCGTTTATTAAACGGGTAGGGTCTGGATCTTATACAAGACCCGGACCTGAAGACCTGACCCGAATTGTACATTATTATTTTATATATATATATATATATATATATACTATAAATTTATATTTATTTTTAAATATATTTTATCAATATAACATGTAAGTATTATATATAAAAACATATATTTATGTATATAATAAATATATGTTTTATTTATAGTAATAATACTCAATAATACATTACAAAATATTTTAATTTAAGAGTAAAAAATAAAAAAGGAGGATAAAATAATATAAATATGAAATAAATGTATATATTTGGCCAGATCCGGATCCGGATCCGAACCCGAGACCCGAACGGATCCGGGTCTGGATCTAATATTATAGACCCGATGAAGATCCAGACTCGGACCCGAACCCGAAGAAGATCCGATTACACGGATCTGGATCTCCCTAAACCCGACCCGTTGAGAGACCTACTACGATGCAAAAAAAAGGCATTAATAAGTTGGTACCATTATTTTTATTTGTTTTGAAGGTATGAAGCTTCCTTTTTTGTTCATTTAATTTTTCATTGCTATGTTTATAATGGACTCTGTTGAGCATGAACATATTCATATTTAGTTTAAACCTTCATTTTGTTTTGTCGTGAACTTATATTTTTTTTGTTGCCATCAGGAGTTTGACAAAATGTTTAAGTGAGCATTTAATTTAGTTATTGCATCTTAACAAATTAAGAGTTTGCTATGTGGCTTGCTCTTTCATATGGTGAGTTTTCGTATGTTATAAGTTTTTTAGTTTATGTTCTTGCAATCTAAATTTTGCTTGCTATTCTCTTTTTGTAGTACTTCAAGTCGCATGATAAATCCTGTGCTTGGTATTGGATGGAATTCCTGAATTTGTTTATTACAATTGAGGTATCTTTGTTACTGCTTTGGTGATTTTAATGTTGTGTGTTGTATATTTTCAGCAAATTAGATGTTGAGCTTATGAATCTATTTTAATGACACTTACTGCTATTTATTTCTTTTTTAACCCTCGGGATAGTGCCATTTGAGATGTTAAATATGTATTACAATAGTTAATTGATTCTAAAATTTGGCAAACCCGTTTCCATCACCTCAGTCTTTTTTACCACAGAATGTTCTTGAGTTTATGGCCATTTGGGATGTTAACCTCTCGAATTAATGCAAAATGAATTAAACCCTGATGTCATCTTCTACACTGCCTTGATTGACATTCGTTGTATATGAGACAACCTCCATGATACTCTGGAGCCTGATATTATGACATACACAGCTCTTCTTTGTCGTTATTGTAGTCGGGGAGATATAGATAACGATGTAACCCTTTTCAATCAGATGTCATTGAAGGGTATAACTAGATTCCTTTACCATGCTAGCGTTACACCATGGAATTTTCAAGGCCAAGAAAGTGTAGTTTCGTCATAAATATTTCTCTTCTACTAAATCTTGTACCTTACTTCACTAAGGGATATAAGTTTACTTCCACTCTTTGATTAATTCAAAAGGTTGAATGGCACCGTCTTCCCTTATATTTTCTCCTCTATGGATTATTATTCATATATTGTGGTTGTACACAAGTGTAGTGAGTGGCTGTCCTTAATAAAGCTGATGGTTTACAAATGTCAGTTATTATCTTTTACATATGACTGGATTTGTATTTGGTCTCCATAAGTAGAAACTGATGACTATGATGCCTGAATGTCGACATGAGTGCATTATATTGTGACATGTAATTGCGGGGTAATGCACAAATTTTCGGACAACATATTTTTAAGTATGCATTTTGTACACTTAATGGTGGGGGAGTTAGATCACACGATAAACTTCAAATATTCATTCGACTATCAAAAATCTATTAAAATAGAAATGTACTCATTTGTGAAATACGAATTCAAATTAGTTAATCCATTTTTTCATGAAATATAAGATATTTATCAAGGTAGATGGTTTGAGTAAATGTGGTTCGTTCCTGGTGTTCTTGTAAATTTGTATAGCATGAACTTTCTCATAGTTGGTTAGTTTTTATTATTTTTCTTTCACTTTTTTATATGTTTCTATAATTTGTTTTGAAATTCAATTGTCATTTGGGTTGTTAACATTGTTATTCCTATTGGTTACTCTTGATTCTTGAGTTTTTGATTGGATATTATACTCTATGCTTCTCAGATTGGAAAGATGGTGCACTAAGGTTATCTCCTTAGGCAGACCTCGAAATAAAATGTACATGCTTAATTTTTTCTGCTTAATTTCCATGTCTATTAGCAAATGCATGTTATTAGATTAATACAAAATGTTGATGACTAGGTTTATAAAAGAAACTTCTAGACATTCAGGGGTTTTGTACCATAAATATGTATTTTTTTCTTTCATCTTTTCCACATCTACTGAACGAGGATAGTAATTACAATTGAACTTGAATTTCAATCAATGTTGGATTTAGAAATCATAAACAGGGATGGGGTTTATTTATTTATTTATTTTTAAGAGTGAAAGACCTATAAAAAATTTCATATTCCAAAAAATTAAGGGTCCAAGGTTATTCCTTGTGGATTCACCAATGATTTTTACAGAGTCTGAAAAAGAGATGGTTATTCTTTTCCAAATACATTTCTAGATGAAGTTCATGAGACCAAAACACGAAATGCACAGTTTTCTATTACTTCACAGTCAGTGAACCATTTTGTTTTATAATCATAATGCAGCCTCAATTTGTTTTTTTTCTATTTATAATTTTTATGGGGCCAAACTTATACAAATATAGAAGATTTCTGTAAAACATTATATTTTATACTTTATAGGGTTAAAGCCAACTTCCTTCTTTTTGAGTGTGGGGTGGTGGGGAAGGCCACCCTGTGCCCCCGTTGGACTAGCTCTCACCCTCAACCAGGGGCGAAGCCAGGAATTTATTTTGCAGGGGGCCACAATCTACCAGGTTCAGGGGCGGGAGGCGCCGAGGCGATTTTTTTTAGGGTTATTTACACTTTTATGCAATATTTTAGCACTAAAAATATATTAACCATAAGCATTTTTTCCAACAATGTCTTATATATTCACCATCAAAATATAATAGTTGCACCACATATAAAACACATTTTTTGAACATTAGACTCGGGGGAAACCGGAGACTCGCCGACATTTTCACTTTCAGCATATTTTCTCTTGAAAAATGAATCAAGAGTCTTTGATTTCCCCTGTTTCTACAGCACAAAAATAAAACAATTGGAATTTGCCATTTTTCCTAAAAAAGTTAATTATTATATATTAATTGAACACTACAATATCATATAAAAATTAACAATTACAATGAATAAAATTAACTAACATTATTTCAGAATTAATTAACTAACTAAAATTAATTAACATTATAACATTATTTCGGAATAAAACTAATTAACATTATATCATTATTTCGGAATAAAATTAATTAACATTATAACATAACATGAATAAAATTAACTAATAAAGAGTAAAGACGGTTGGGAGAGAAAGACACCTCTTTCAAAGAGTAAAAATTCTCTATTTCGGCAGCTTTATTTTGTGTTGTGCTGAACGGTATTGCATAAAGGTTAGGTTAAAACTTTAAAGGTTAGGTTAAATATATGGGCTTGGGAAAGTTTTGGGCTGTCATATTGCTTGGGAAAGTTTTGGGCTGTCCTCTTTTTGGGCTTGCGTTTTAATCATAATTTATGGGTTGTTTTATCAGAATTCATGAGTTATTTTATCAGAGATATAATTTATGGGCTGTCATATAAAGGGGGACATAATATATATCATATATGGGCTGTTTTTCTTCAAAATGTTGGTGGGGGCCATGGCCCCCCTTTGCCACAACCTAGTTTCGCCCCTGCCCTCAACACCCATTTTTGTGTGTATGTATTTAGTGCTTCAACATGCTATGTTAGTTTGAAATATAATTCAAACGATACCTTTTTTGTGTTTAAAAATAACTTATTTAAAGTGATATATATACTATAATATTCAGATGTATCAGTATGTAAATAAAAATTGGTTTTGACTATAAAAATTTCATTCAAATGGATATGTACCCACTATTGAAATTGGAATTCAAATATTTCTCAAGCTAGATTGTTTATGTAAAGATTGTACAAGCTGACTTCATCTTCTATGTTCTTTCAATTTTTGTACATCATTCTTATAGTTGTATTAGTTTTTATTGTTTTGCTTTCACTTTTTTTGTTTTTCTCTGTTTCTATAATTTCTTTTGACAAATAATTATAAATTGGGGGTGTTAATGACGTATGCTGATATGATTCCGAATCATGAATTTTACAAATAAATGCTTAAAAATATATAATCCGCAAGTTTATCGATTTGATGATGTGCTTACGCTTCTCAGACTGCAAAATTGGTTCAACCAGATAATATGCCTCCAAGGTAAACCTACGTGCTTATTTTTTTTCTCAATCAGCTTTCCGTGGATTTCTTGATAATGATTAAATTTGATTATTAATTCAACTTTTCAATTTTGTTGGATGTAGTTTCTATGGGAAGACATAATAAAACATATATTATATGTCTATAAGTTGAGTTTTTGTAAGGGTACTTTTGTTTTTAAAGTTGTTTTTTCCTTTTTTTAAAAACAGTTCACTTTTACGAAATTTGAAAAAATAGTTGAAAATTTCAAAATATTTTGCAATTTAAATCCAATTTTCCATTAAATCCAATTCTTTTGGGTGTGGATAATTTTTTTTTTTCAAAAAATAAGGAAATGATGGACCACGCGTCATATTTGAGGTGATTGTTTCCATCGAATAGATTTGGGAAGGAGCATCACGTCAATCAAACACACCCTTAAGTAGTACCACAGATCAATCTAAAAAATGTACTTACTTTTTTCTACTTGTGTGTTTTTTGAAAATTATACCTACTTTTTTTCACTTGTATCATTTGTAAAAATTATTTCATGCAAGGAAATAACTTTCAATATTAGTGGATTATAAGGTTTAAATTATCTACAATAGTGATGATCTCTATGTTTATATATTTCGTTGACCTTTTCTCTTCATTAAACATTTTTGTCCATTATCAAAGGTTGTGATGTTATTTGTAGCTTGAAATAGCCTAACCCGCGCATCGCACGGGTTTATAACTAGTTTCGACATATAATTAATAGGGCACATAGACTCACGTTAAACTTTCATATTTATTATTTTTAGGCTCAAAACATGTCCCTTAAGGACACATGTTATCATGTTCCATTAAATAATTAGACGTTTGTTCTTGTTCTTGTACCGTGAAAGATTAACTAGTTAAACAGTGGAGTCACTTTTTTGGATGATCTTCAGCACTAATGATTAACCAATTTCATTCAATGATGATCTATGGGATATTAAAATAGATTTAATTAGGGTATCTATATTCTCACATTATACCCGAGCACGTCACTTTCATAGAATTTTACAACCAATGTCGTATATATCCTTTTCCATCTTAAATTTTATTGCCTATTTTGGTTCAGAATACCTCTCTAATGTGAGTTACCTAGTTTTGATATTCTCTCTTCTCTCTCCTCGTATGCACTTTGGGGATGCAACATGTGTTTCACTATCATTAGGGGACACTTTAAGTGAAAGACACTTCACTCAAGTATCTATAAATAATATAAGGGCACATATTTTATGTCTTCAAATTTGTCTCTAAAGTGTGACCCTCTATCAGTATCTAATATTTACTCCTAGCACCAATATCTTACCGGCACCACAAACTAACTAAAACTTTATTCGAAACACTAAACTATGTGGCACCAAAAGAGTCAAAACATATGTAAATTAAATTTGATCGAAATCCTCATTTTTCCTCTTCCATTCTCACTATAAACCAAAAACACTCTAAATCAAAGACACAAACACTAGAATATCAAGCATGCACCTTAATTTTGTATGTTTTTATTTAAAGACATAAACCATTCATTTGTTGACTTGTTAACTTGTAAAACCCTGATATTTGTATGAAACTTATTTAACCGTAAAGTATTGAAACAAACTCCATTGCATGTAAACTTCTTTACTTGCAAAACCTTAATGTTTGTATAAAAAACAAATGAAATGTTAATGTACCAAAATGACAACACAAATAATTGAAAACAACAAAAATGAAGAATGAAAAAATTTCACTAGTTTTCTTCAAACCCGGTACCCTATCACTGGAAGAGATGAAATACCACGGTGAGTTCTAATCGTGTTTTGGCAACCCACTGTGTACCTAATTTGTCTTATGTACCAAATTACACGGTAAGTTGTCAACGTGGTTGGGGTATTATACCCGGTGACAAACCAAAGTGGTTTGTTGATGTCTCACGATTGCAATCGTGTAATTTAGTATATTTATTTCATGTTTACACAGGGTGGAATATCACCGTGCTTGGTGTATGACCCCTAATTATAAGCCACCATGGTTTTTAATTTCGCACAATAACAACCCACCGTATTGTGTTGTCAATCCATTAGTTTGATATTTGTATTTATTTGCATAATATAAATGTAAAGAGAAACTACGACATATGAAAGGAAGCATAGGTGGGAGGCTATGATGGTAAGGGTACATGAAGAGAAGGAAGATGAGAGTAAAGAGCAATAAAGTTCATCAAATAACGATTGCAAATAGCAAGAGAGCACTTGTAAGAGTAATGAGTGTGGTGAGAAGGTAGGAGACAATGCATCACATAGTGAGGGACCGAAAGAGAGGAATAAAGAAGGTAGTAGTAATGAGAGGGATGTGTAAGTGATATTGGAAAAAGTAGAGGGTGATAATGATGATGAGTTAGGTGAGGAGGAAATTGTTGAGAGTGTAAAGAGTTTGGGGTAGAACAAGGAGGTTGTTGATGATGATGATAGAAATGTTGAGGATATGGGAGGTGAGAAGATTAATGAGGAGTAGGGTGTGAAGAAGAACAAAGAGGTTAATGATGATGCGGATGGTGATGAGGAGGAAGCTAGGGGAAGAAGGATATAAATAATTCATGCATCGGTAGTTGCCTTAGGAAGTTGTGGATCTACTAGAAATGATGAAAATTAACATAAGGGTGAATCTTCATCACTTCCAAAGAAAACTCCGACAAAGAAAGTAAAAGTGCGCGCAGACGCCTCTTGAGGGTTCTTTGCCTAATAACCCAAAGTTATTAAAAACATTAAAAAACCATATTGCTCATGTAATATGCAAGAGAAAATTTTCAGTCGAGTCAATTTGTTTGTATTTTGGATTTATTCCGTTTGAACGAAATCGTTTGAGTCATATGTTAAGATTTGAGTTTATTTATCCTTCAAGTCTATGATGCACGATTGAAGACCATAACGGCTAAGTAAAGCGACTACATCATTATGCTATGTATTGTGTCGAGTTCCATCTTTAACGTCCATGGAATCTCAAGAGGTATGAATGTGTATTTAAGTTTGATCCCTGGATTTAGATTTGGGTGCTTTTATTTTCAAAATATTTTGAGGTATTTTTTATAAGAAGTTTTTGAAAGAAAATATATTTTTTACAAAGTCATTCGAACGAGTTTTTATGTTCGTTCAAATGAGTTTACACTAGTCTTTTGAATGAGTATCCAACAAGATGTTCCCGTTTAAGCAGAGAAATATTGTTCGAAGCTCGTTCAAGCAAGTTTGTATTAGTTGTTCAAACGAGATTTAATTAGTTCTAATGAGAATACCCATTTCGTTCAAATGGCCATATGTTTTTCATTTGAATGATATTTCTTGATTTTGTCTTGCCTCGATTTTTATGTTTTCTATAAATAGGAGTGCTGGCAAGAGTTTTTATTAAAAGGTCTTTACAAAAATAATTTCTTAGAGCATATCTTCTACCTACAAACTCTAGGTTATGCCCCAATTGTTTGACATCCAAGAATCATTTATATATGTATTTGAGATCTCGTTTGTCTTGCACCAAGACATTTTCTCTTCATTGAGAGTTTATTTCGCACGGTTAATTATGTGCTTATTGAATTTTGATGCGATAGAATTCGTGATGCGATAACAGTTTGCTGAGCTAGGATCAGTGGATACGGAGACGTGTATGGAGCACGTGTTGTGGAAGTTCGTGGGTGGATTCCTGTATGTTGTTATGAAGAAGGTTCAAGAAAAAAAATATCATCAAGGATTGAAGGAGTCGGCCCGGTTGAGTAAGTCATCTGCCGTCTTTGTATAATTCCTAGATCATAGTGAATTTACGTGGCGGGTCATCCGTGATTTTTTCCATTGTGAATTTCCTCGCGCATCAGTGTGTTGTGGTTGATTTATTTTACTCTTGCTATTATCACTCAAATGCATGTTTTAGGGCAAGATAAAATTGGGCTAATTGTTCACAAAACATTCGGTTTAATTGGTGCATTGTTTAAAAATTGGTTTAATTAATTTGAAAAATTAAAAATTGGTGTATGTGTGTGTGAAAATCCACATAACCCTTCGTATAATAACACGTTCTAATTGGTATCAAAGAGGGTGCACTAAGTTATTGTGTTGATCCTTGTTTAGTGCTATTTTAAGGTTATTTGTTTATCTCTCTCTCGTTGTTTGTTTATTTGTTTCTATCAATGGGCCATCATAGTGTTAAGTCAGCCGAAGTCTGGAGTAATGCAAATGATTTGATATTTAAGAGGATTTTAATGAGTTTTATATCCGAGTTGATAGGTTAAGTAGGTTGAATTTGAAATTTGTAAAAAGGGTAAAATTTATTAAAAAAGAAAATCCGTGCTTAAAAGATGATAATGATTTTTTTTTGCAAAACATTCAAACTTAAAGAGACATTCTTTATGAAATGCTCAAGGACATGAAACATAATTTTTAAAATTTAGAGACGTCTAAAAAAGGGAGTGAGGCTAGAGTCTATGTTTTATAAAGTGAGTTAAAGGACTCAAAATTTTTCAGGGTGAAAGAACTTGCCATAAAAGCTAATGATAAATTGATTGAATATTTGAGGACACGTGAAAAGACTCTTAGTGATAAGTTCGCGTACACTGAGGGGGAGTGAGATAAAACTCTAGGAATCATTGAAAATATAAAGAAGGAGTCTAAGTTTTTAAACAAATGAGAACACCCAAGTTGCATTGGTATTGGCTATGATAATTCGAATGCTTCTGCTGTTAAAGCCAAGACGATGTGTTTAAGGGTGTCAACCGTTGCTAAAGACGTTAGAAAAGGTCAACCCAAAGGTCATTTTCCTCTTGTTTACACATGCTTGCATTGTGGTAGGAAAGGTCACCTTAGGATATTTTATTATGATGTTAGAAAAGGTCCTCGAAAGTTTACGTCTAGTGTCACCAAGGTTTCCCAAACTCAAATTCATCACGTTATACCCATGGGGTTTAGGAAATTCATTTTGGAGGCATGAAATGTTAAACTGCTTGATTCTCGTATGCTTGCACATGATTCTTCTCATTCTATATCAAATGGATGATTGTGTTTGCATGTTTTTATACTCTCGATTTTATACTTCATGTTATAAGTTAGTTCTATTTATATGATGTTTGTGTCTTTTCTATTTTGATTTTTCACTTACTGGGGCTTGTTGAGAAAAATATAAAAATATTTTGTTTGTCTTTTGAGTAGTTTTGAAAAATGTTTAAAAACTCAAAAAGATTTATAGTTTGTATATATAGTTTAGTTTTACACATTTTGAGTCATATCAGTGTGTTTAAATACCATTCATTCCATGTTTTTCATGTGGCTAGGAAATTTGATTATAGTTTACAATGCTTTATATTGTTCTTAATCATGACTGCATGAAGTTATTTGAACTTGATTTGCTTAATGGATTCACTTTGCATATGACTCGGCACACACATTCACAAACACTTTTGGATTTTAACTACTTATATTGCATGAGCTAAGTGATGTGTTTTCCTATTAATCTTGTCATACACATCTCTTTTTTGACTGGGGGATTTGTTCATGTAAGAATCACTGGTCGAGAGAGTGCTTTAATTTGAAAAAATATGAGTGTGCAATGAAAAAGGTCTACGAAGGGAAAAAAATCTCCTTTGCACACGTTGGAAAGTGCCTAAAATAAAAAGAGGCAAAAGAAAAGAAAATAATTTCCAAGTCTAAAGTTTTGCATTGAAGCTTCAAGAAGAATGAAAAAAATAAAATATATTTTTTGAGGGTGTTAAGTTGAAGATCAATGGGTTTGCAAAATGAGTCCTAGTGAATCTAAATATTTGACACTACTTATTTGAGAATCATCAAGATTTCTAGATTAGTGTGCATGGTGTATGTTTGTCCATTATGAGTTCACATTTTTTTTTCAATTGAGGCTTAATCGAAGTTTGATAAGTTAATGCGGTCAAATAGAAATTCTTGGACTATCTTAAATGATTGTAACATAGTTTTTTTCTTCTTATTCACGCCTCTTCACTCTGTACCACATTTTATTTAGACACATTTATGCCATACGAGTGTGACAAATTATGTGTTTAGTGCCTTTTGTGGTGTTTATACCTATATATTTGTGTGCATTATTGGTATATGTGCACACACAAATATATATATATATATATATATATATATATATATATATATATGTTTTGAGTCTTTGGGTTTCCATTTAATCCATGTTTGTCACATGCTTCATAAATCTATCTTATTGACATCATATATGATCATATTGATATCTTTTGTGTCATTGTTTATATTAGTATCATTTGTTTATTGTTTTGATTATTTGTGCTTGTGTTTGTCAAGTTTCTTTTCCATTGCACGTTTGACTTCATTCTCTTATGAGGTACTTGTTTTCCTTTATGTTTACATGTGTTACATTTAATGGGGAGAATTTATTTCATATTGTGCTCCTTTATCTAGGTCTATTCCTGAACAAAAATGGGAGAGAATGTTTACCATAGGGGGAGGCGTCTTACCTTAGGTGAAGAAAGATCAACTTTAGTTATGAGATGTTTTGACAAAGGGGGAGCATTTTTCATGTGTGGATTTATTTTTGCTATATATTCTCTTTGCATTTAAAAGAGTATTAAGTGTGAAAGTTTAACAACGTTACGACACATTTTTTCAAGAGAAAAGCTACTCACATTTATGTCGGTCAAGTGTTTGTAATTTTTACTTTTGGAGTTGGAATAAGTCTTTAGCGAGATTGACGGCCATAGGTCTTTGTTTTGTGTTTTGTCCTAGAATAGTCAAAGGGTGAGATTTGTAAGGGCAAATTTTCAATCGAATCAGTTTATATCTATTTTGGCTTTATTCCATTTGTACAAAACCGTTTGAGTAATAGGTTAGGATTTGGGTTTGTTTAACTTTCAAGCCTATGATGCATGATTGCAGACTGTTGCAACCAAGTAAAGCGTCTACATCATTGTGCCGTGTTTTGTATCGAGTTTCATCTTCAACGTCCATGGGATATCAAGAGGTATGAATGCGTATTTATGTTTGATCCCTAAATTTAGATTTAAGTATTTTTGTTTTCAAAATATTTTGAGGTATTTTTTGTAAAATGTTTTAAAAATAAAATATTTTGTTTTTTTACAATGTCATTTGAACGAGCTTTTATGTTCATTCAAACGAGTATTAAACGAGATGTTCTTATTTATGTATAGGCCGTTCAAATCTCGTTTAAACAAATTTGTATTAGTCGTTTGAATGAGATTTATTTCGTTCAAATGAGAATACCCACTTCATTCAAACGACCCTATATTTTTATTCGAACGAGATTTCTCAATTTTTTCTGTTGCCTCTATTTTTATTCTTTTTTTATAAATAGGAGTGGTGGCAAGAGCTTTTATTAAAAGGTCTTCGCAAAAATATTTTCCAAGAACATATCTTATGTCTCTAAGTCCTAATTTACACCCTAATTGTTTGACATCCAAGAATCATTAATATATGTCTATTTTATGTTTTCTCTTCAATGAGAGTTTATTTCATGCGGTGGATTCCGTGCTTATTGCGGTTTGATGTGGACTCCATGTTGCGGTGATGGTTTGTCGAGCTAGGATTGGTGGATACTGAGGTGTTTTATAGCACGCATTATGGAAGTCCGTGGGTAGATTCCTGCATGTCGCTGTGAAGAAGGATCAACGAACAAAGATAGCATAAAGGCTTGAAGGATTCAAGTCAGTTGAGTAAGTCATATGTCATTTTTGTATAGATCCTAAATCATAGAGAATTTAATTTTCATGGATGGTATGTCCGAGGTTTTCCCAATGCGGGGTTTCCTCTACATCAACGTGTTATTGTTGCTTTATTTTACTCTTGCTTTTAACACCTAGCTGCATATTTTAGGGGAAGATAAAATTAGGCTAATTATTCACACAACATTCTGTTTAATTGGCGCATTATTGAAAATATGGTCTAATTAAATTTAAAAATTAAAAACTGGTGTGTGTGTGTGTGGCAATCACTTTCACAATATGCAATCAAGATGAAGAGAGAGGCATAATGAAATGTGTTTATCGTTACAATTTTTTTTCGAGTGGGATATTGAAGAGGAGGACTGTTGATACCAAATTTAGTCTGCTGACATGGATCAATAAAGTGAAGACACGTGACGGTCTACGTGGCAACAACAAACACTTCCAAGGAACTCACACGCTCCGAGGAACCATACTACAACGAGGAACACTGATTCCCCGAGGAACTCGTACGCTCCGAGGAACGAGAATTCTCCGAGGAACTCTTGAGCACCGAGAAGCTTAGGCGGTCCGAGCAACTCAGGCGGTCCGAGCTGCACCTCGAACAAAGCATTAATAGCAGGATAACCAACAGTTTGACTATTCATTAAATGCTTATCATTCAGACGCATACGCTTAAGGAGCATTAAATGTATCACCCTTTTATATCTACATCATTTAATGTATTACCCTTTCACATTATAGCCTCAGGGCTATAAATACATTGTACAATCCTCATTGTAAATGGATCGGAATTTCTTGAGATAACTTGTAATCGAGAATTCCCATACAATCAGCAATACCATAACAGTGGACGTAGGGCATTCTTATAAGGCTGAACCACTTTAAAAATTATTTATCTCATTTATTTATCTGTGATTGAATAATTAGATACGATCTAATTTTTTACATCAACAGATTGGCACCGTCTGTGGGAACGACTGGTAATATCGTTTTCCATAAAAAATAATCCATCACAAATGGCTGATATTCCAGAATCAAGTAATCGAAACGCTGGAAGCCCTCCAAATTCGTCTGCTCCGCTAAATATTCCAGATCTGGTTGGAATAATTACAAATCTGGCTTAGGGCTAGACCGTCATGCAAGAAACTATGCGTCAACTCATACAAACCCTCCATGGCAGTGCACCAACCCATTCAAGACCACAAAGTATTCAAAGAAATACCCCTGCATCTTCTTCACGTACTAGGCGTACCAATTCATATCGCAATGAGGAGTCTGAAGATTTTTCTTATCAACCGGACGAACTTCGTTAGTGCGAGCCACAGATACTGAACAACGTATCACTCTCTCTCCAGAAAGGACCAGTGCGTTAGAAAGATTAAGCAGAGTATCTCCTTTCGATCGATTAGGTACTAGGAGGAGCAAAAGTCCTCCTAGAGCCCCATCGAGGAGTTTTTGACGACCATCAGATTTAAGGGAAGGATCTGCCCAGTCGCGACCAGTTGCTCGTCAAGATAGATCCCAGGAATCCACCTCAACGCGATCAGCTGCTCGAACCAACAGGCCCGAGGAAGGAAATGATGCATGGAAAGGCTCTATTCAAAGGCTGGAGGATAGATTGGGGGAAATGGTTAAAGCTAAGAACCCTCTACAACGAACTTTTGTTCGAGGAACACCTTTTGTCCAGGCCATTGTAGATTTTCCAACACCATCAAAATTCAAAGCACCTGTTTTGACCCCCAAATATGATGGAAAGACAGACCCTGTCCTTCATATAGAACAATACCAAGCTGCAACCGACATCTATGCTGTTCCAGATGAGATGAGATGCAGGGTGTTGATGTAAAAAATTAGATCACTCTAATTTTTTAATCACAGATAAATAAATGAGACAAAGAATTTTAAAGTGGTTCAGCCTTATAAGAATGGCCTACGTCCACTGTTGTTTTATTCCTGAGTGTTTGGGAATTTTCGATTACAAGTTCTATCAAGAAATTTCGGTCTCAATTCCGGGTCCCTCTACAATGAGGATTGCATAATGTATTTATAGCCCTGAGGCTGTAATGTGAAAGGGTAATACATTAAATGGGATACATGTGAAAGGGTAATACATTTAATGCCCCTTAAGCGTGTGCGTCTGAATGATAAGCATTTAATGAATCAGTTGAACTGTTGGTTATCCCGCTATTAATGCTTTGTTCGAGGTGAAGCTCGGACCGCCTGAGTTGCTCGGACTGCCTAAGCTTCTTGGTACTTAAGAGTTCCTCGGTGAGGTCTTGTTCCTAGGAGCATATGAGTTCCTCGGGGAAGCAGTGTTCCTCGGGGAAATAGTCTTCCTCGTTGTTATCTTATTCCTCGAAGCGTGTGAGTTCCTCGGAAGTGTTTGTTGTTGCCATGTAGATTGCCACGTATCTTCATTCAATTGGGCTATGCCAGCAGACTAAATTTGGCATCAACAGAAGCCCCCAATGTTTCATAGTTCGAAATTTGAGGAGTAGGGAACATTCTTTCTCGAAATATGGTAACTTTAAATGGTCCTCCTGATTTTTAGGAGTGTTACCTTTGTATTTATTTCTCCTTCTAAATTCGTAGAATCATGCTTTTTTGAATTTTTATAACTGCCTCGATTTCTGCGTACTTTTTGTCCTTTTAGCCGCTGTTGCCCGCTTTGATTCCCGCGCCCCTTTTCGTCTTTTTAACCGTTGTTGCCCACTTTGATTCCCGCGCCCCTTTTCATTTTTTAGCCGTCGGTAACGTAATCATTCTTTTTTGTAATCATTACTTCACAATTTCCCAAGGCAAGGTATTTAAACTTCACAAACTCTCCCATCGTCTTCTATCTTTTCAAATTTGTATTTTTGAGTTTTCCGTCGTCTCTTTATCTCCTGTGTATTCATCTTTTCCATCGTCCGTTGTCATCAGATCCACTCTTTTTCTATAATATTTTCTTCTTTCTTCTTCATTTCTTTAATTCATCATGGTTTACCCTGTTGAATCTCTGGATAAATTTCGCTCTGATTTTTCCATCCCCTCCTGGGTTATTTTGGAAGAGCTTTCTGAGCCTTCTGATTACTTCCATTTGGCTGAGGGACATTGGTTCCCTAGTCTCTTTATTGCTGAGTGTGGATTTTCTTTTCCACCAAATCCCTTGTGTCTGGAATTCTGTCAGTACTTTGACGTTGTTCCTGCAAGAATAGCCCCCAACACATGGAGAATAGTTAATAGGGTGCATAGATTAAATCAAATCCATGGAACTCGCATAGGAATTCCTGAGATTATGTTTTGCTATAGATGGGCAGTTAATGATAACATTTTTTTTAAAAAACTAGATTTTTAAATAGAGCCTTAGTAGTCAATCTCCCTGATGCCAATAGGGATTATTTTGAGCATGGGGTTGTCATAAAAAATTGGCAACATGCTCCTTTATCTGGAGATGAAGTTTATCAGGGTCCCAGATGCCCACCTTATGGCAATGGGATAGGTTATTTTTATTTCATTTTATTTATTTTGAAATCATGCTTCTTTCGTGTTTGATAAAATGTGCCACTGATATTTCCATGTCTAATTATTTATTTGCAGTTGACAGTAAAAGAAAGTGACCAAAAGAAGTAGATGTCAATATAAGGCATTTGAAACTTATCTGGAGCCTGCATCAATCTGTTGCTGACGAGCATATTAGGTCGGCATCATATCTGCTGCAATACAAGAGCTACACCACCTCTTTTACTGCTCGTCCAGTAATAAGTGATTCAGAGCCAGTACCAGCTTCCACCAGCTCCTCGCCTGAATCTCACGTCCCTTTAAGCGAAAGGATGAAGAGAAGAATACCTCCCACTTTGTTCGAGAAACCTGCCTCTGGTTCTGGAGAGGTAAAAAGAAATAAAGTTGATGTCCCAGGGGAGGGGACAAAGAAGAATGATGTGCCTTCCTCGGCTGCTGTCGTGAAGGTTGTAGAGAAGCCCGCAGTGGCTCCGAGTAGGTATGCTGCTCCTGGAGAGGTGATTGTAATATCACAGACCAAGGGTTCTTCCTTGGTATAATTTGTTCCTGTTCCCCCGAGGAGGCTGAAGAAGAGCTCCTCGGTCAATTTGGCTGACACCATCACTCAGCCCACAACTGCTGGGATAGGGGTTCCCACTTTTGTTCCTCTGAGCTCTGCCATGAGCTCGATAAAGTCCTGGATCATTCCCGAGGTCCAAGGTACTGAAGAAAACCTTACTCGGGACATGGTCACCTCGTTAGTTGCTCGTCACCTTGCTTCTGTAAGTCTTCTTACTTTGAACTTTTCATATTTCCTTTGTTATTTCTGTTTCTGACTTTCTTCTTTTTACTTTCACAGTTGACGAGCTGCTTTAATATAATCCTGAAGAAGGATGAAGCGATTAAAGCTTCATGCTCCTCGTCCAGTGTGGAGGGAGCTCTGGCGGAAGCTATCAAGTCTTTGGACGATTCTCGTCAGACATACGCTACTGATAAGGCTGTCTGGGAGAAAAAGCTTGCCTCCACCGAGCAAGAGAAAACTCGAGCTGTTGATGCCTCCAAGGAGTTGGAGAAGAGAATAAATGCCCTAGAGAAGGAAAATGAGGAGCTCGAAGAGAATCTCGAAACTGCTGGGGAGCTCGAAGATAAGCTCAAGGCTGCTGAGGAGGAGCTGGCTCAACTTAGGGAAGTAGGTCGACAGAAGGAGGAGATCGAAAACAAATTGAAAGCTGCTGATAACCTGCTGTCCGAGAAGCTCTCCTCGGAGAAATTGAAGAGGAAGATGGCTGTGAAGAAGTCCTTCAGCGCTGGCTGGGACAAGGGGTGGAACAAGGGGTTGGCTGCTATGGTGTCGCAAGTGGACTATAGCAGTCTCAAATACTTTAGGGATGGATGGGTTGCTGCTCCCCAGGAAATGAAAGTTGATGAATCTTCTGAGCTTTTCCAGCAACACATTCTTGGTCCCCCTCCAACCCCAAAAGATCTTAAAGAGGATGAAGCTACCTCAGAAGAGTCTTCTATGGTGATGGGAGATAATCCCCCAGCCATTCAGCCTGCTGCTGAGGAACTTCAGCAGATTGTTACCTCCTCCGAGCAACTTACTTCCTCGTCCCAGCCTCCCGAGAAGGTTTTGGGAGACAAGGAAAAGGTGTAGAGTTGTTCGGGTTTCTCTTCATCTTTTTCTTTTTCAAATGTAACCCACATATGTAACTCTGAACTTTATGATCTAATAAAACTTGGACTTTTTGCATACTGTTGTTTATCTTCTATTCATACTCTGCTTATATTTCTTATTGATGATTGCTCTTTCTTTCTCTGCTAGTTTCTGGACAGGATGGAATTACTATCTGCCCATGTTACTAAGTTGCTGCGATAATGTAATGAATATTTTAAAGCTGGTCATACAGACCTGAGTGCAGCACAAGTTATCGACATCCTCGGCCAGGATGCTTCAGAACAGGCAGTTGAAGCATATCAATATCTGAAGTGTCTACTTGATCGAGCGGTGGCCAATAATGTGGCCTATTATGATATGATCGAGGATCTCCAAGGCACCCTCGAAGACCTTCAACTTTAATACAAAGAATCCACTGCCCTGTTGCATGAGGGGTACGAGAAGAAGTACAAGCTGATCATTGCCGACAAGGGCTATGAGAAGCTTTTTGCTGGGTACGATGTGAGGGAAAGAACCCTGAAAGGTGAGGTCGAGGAATGCAGACAGATTGCCGAGTTGCTGGAGCAAGATAATAACAACTTGCAGAAAGATCTATCACAGTTGAAGTCTGCAGCCTCTTCTTCAAAAGCCTTAATCCCAGTGACCGATGAGGGATTTTCATTCCTGGAAGTTGAGAACGCCAACTTGAGGGAAGAATTGGAAACTTTGAAGAGGTCTGGCCCTTCCACATCTTCTCGGGGATGAGGAAGAGCACCTCGGGGACGAGCTAGAGCAGCTCGAATTCCTGTCGAGGAACAGATGACTCAGTCTGCCCTAGAGAACCAGGCCTTCCAGCTGATGGCGAAGAACCAGGCTTTGGCTGAAATGTCAAAGAAGATCAGGGACTTGGAAGAGCAGCTCTCTGAGCATAAATCTACCTTGGAGGACAAAGAGCTCTTCGTCAAAAATCTCCACGAGCAGCTGGACAGACTAACATATCAGTTCCACAAACATCCCAGGGAATTCTGGATGGCCGGATACAATGAAGCGCTCTACCACTTGGACGATCGTATCCAGAATGCCAATAATGAGGGCTACAAATAAGGCTGGTTGAACGCCTTAGGTGTGCTGCAGCTCGAACAGGGTCATTACCTATGGGACTACCACGATCCCGGGTTGCTCGACTTACCTATGCCACCATACAAATTGGATATGAGTTGGATCCCAGCACGAGCCATTCCTCGGAGCTTGATTTTAAAGTATCTCGGTGACTACAATCTTCATTCAAAAGTCGAGATATCTCGTCCCGAGCATCTTTTGAATCGACCATCCGTGATGAACGTCAGGATGTTGAAGGATCTCAACTTCATCAATTCTCCTCTGGCTTTAAATGATCCGCCTGCTGGCGAGGAACCTGTGTCAAAAGCAGAGGGAAAAGACCAGTAGAATAGGAATTTTGATGTAATAGTTAGTATATATTTCAATATCAATGTAACTTTCATTTCATTATCAATGTAATTCATTTTGAATTTAATGAAAGACTTTCATTTTTATTCGCTATTGTCTTATAACACTTTATATTTGTGCATGCATAACTGATAAAAAGATAACAATATTGTGTAGTTTGAACTTGTGATAGTCATTTGGTAAAAATAACATTTTGTTTCTCGACCAACTTAGCAATAAAGTAATAAGTATAAAAATGTTTAAAATGTTTCCAACCAACCAAGGTTGTTAAACTCTTCATGTCGACCAACTACAGTTAGTGGGTTTTTATCCCCGACCAGCTATAGTTAGTCTTTTTGAAATAATTTTTCCCATAAAATGTTTCCGACCAACCAAGGTCGGTAAATTTTCCTTGTCGACCAACTACAGTTGGTGGGTTTTTATCCCCAAACAGCCATAGTTAGTAGATTTTGGCACTTTCTGGAATAATTTTACCTCCCGACCAACATAAGTTGGCATTTTCGAGAATATATTTACCTCCCGACCAACATAAGTTGGCATTTTCGAGAATATATTTACCTCCCGAGAATATATTTACCTCCCGACCAACATAAGTTGGCATTTTCGAGAATATATTTACTTCCTAACCAACATAAGTTGGCATTTTTAGGAATATTTTGTTTCCTAACCAACCGAGGTTGGTATTTTTAGGAATATTTTGTTTCCTAACCAACCGAGGTTGGCATTTTTAGGAATATTTTTGCTGAGTAGTCTGATCTTTGCCGAGTAGTGTGTAGCACTAGTATTCCCCGAAAAATTCTCAATAAAAGGAGAGACTTTGGCAGAATATCTTCATTTTATTCATACTGATGGAACTGTGTTACATATACATCACTGATAATACTTACGCAGGTGCTCTGCATTCCATGCATTTTTAAACTCCTCCCCTTCTAGAGTTGTTATTCGGTAAGTTCCTGGTCGAACAACTTCTGTAACTCGATATGGTCCATGCCAGTTTGCCTCCAGCTTATTGTGCTTTTGAATGGCTTTCTTCAACACATAATCTCCTTCTTTCAGGTTGCACTTCTTCACCCTTTTGTTGTAGAACAAAGATGTTCGCTGCTGGTATGCAGCATTTCTGATGGCTGCTTCTTCTCTAACTTCCTCGAGCATGTCTAAATCCAATCTTCTCATTAAGTCACTGACAGGGGAATTGAAATTCAGTACCCTGTGTGTTGGGAGGCCCAACTCGGCAGGTATAACAGCTTCACTTCCAAATGCCAGCATATATGGTGATTCTCCAGTTGCTACTCAGGGAGTAGTTCGGTAAGCCCAGAGTACTGATTGTAGCTCGTTGATCCAATTCAATTTTGCATCATCCAGTCTTTTCTTCAAGCCATTTAGCAGCGTTCTGTTTGTCACTTCAGTTTGTCCATTGCTTTGAGGATGGCCTGGTGCTGAGTGGACCTTCAAAATGTTTGACTGATGGCAATAGGTAGCGAACTCCTCGTTATCAAATTGTGTTCCATGGTCCGTGATGAAAGCATGAGGAAGACCATATCGACCAATGATGTTCTTCCAAAGAAATTTGTACACCTTCTCGTATGTCATATCAATGAGTGGCTCAGCTTCTACCCACTTAGTAAAATAATCCACTGCGACGATGAGGTATTTGAACCTTCCTCGGGTCGTTGGCAGTGGCCCAACCAAATCAATTCCCCACATGGCAAACGGCCAAGGGGAAGTTATGGGTGTCAACAATGCTTCTGGAGTTCTTCGGATGGAAGAAAATCGCTGGCATTTGTAACACTTCTTTGCATAGGCTATACAATCATCCCTCATCGTCGGCCAGTAGTATCCCTGCGTCATCACCCTTTGTAAAAGCGTCCGACCTGCTAAATGTGCTCCACAGGACCCTTCATGGATCTCTTCAATCAAATCTTTCACCTCGGAGGGATGTACACATCTCTACAAACCTGCCATAATTCCTCGTCTATACAGAATACCGTTAGTTAATACATACCAAGCAGCTTTAAACTTTAATTTCTTCACTGCGAGCTTGTCAATTGGCAATTTTCCCTCCTCAAAATAGGCCCTGATGGGATCCATCCAAGATAGTCCTAAATCAAGGGTGATAAAGTTCATCGTCAGATCTTCATCTATACTTCGACCAGCCAACACTTCAATTGGGATTGTTCGTCGTAGCTCGGTGCGAGTAGCTGATGCTAGTCGAGCTAGGGCGTCTGCTCTCGCATTCTCCATTCTTGGTATTCTGACCAGCCGAACAGCGATAAATTCTGACACCAGCTCCTTTGGCTTTGCATGATATCTGGTCATTAATTCTCCTCTAACTGTATATACTCCCAACATTTGATTTACGATCAATTGAGAATCACTGAAGACCATAATCTGCTGCGCCTCCATAATTTTTGCCAATCTAAGTCCTGCAATCATTGCCTCATACTCAGCTTCATTATTGGAAGCTTTGAATTGGAAACGTAGGGCGTATTCCATGTCGACCTCGTCCGGAGTGCTCAAAACTATCCCCGCGCCACATCCTGTAGTGCAAGATGAGCCATCTACATATAGCCTCCATATAGGTAACTCGTCTTCAAATTTCTGATCAGTTAGAGTTCCTCGGTGAAATATTTGTTGCTTTCTTTCATCCTCCCCGGCTATTTCTCGCTCTGCGTCGATCATTTTTTCTTGCCCTTTTACCAACCGGAGTTGGTCTGAGCTTGAATTTAATGATCCTGTAACATCCACTTGCCCTTTTACCAACCTGAGTTGGTCTGAGCTAGTGTTTGTTGATCCTGTAACATCCACAGGTTGACCAGAGAGCAACTTTTGCTCCTCGGGGGTATCAGGATAAGTGACCTCTGCTATAAAATCCTCTACAGCTTACCCTTTAAGAGATGATATGGGTTCATAGACTATATCGTATTCACCGAGCTCTATTTCCCAGTATATCAATCTCCCTGATTTTTCTAGTTTATGAAGGGCTTGCCTCAACGGTATATCAGTATATACGATTATAGTATGAGCCTGGAATTATGGCCTCATTCTCCTACTCGCCTCAATCAGTGCCAGTGCTAACTTTTCCAGCCTTGGATATCTGATCTCTGCTCCTCGGAAGGCCTTACTTGTGTAGTAGATTTGTTTTTGTACTCCATTCTCCACTCTTATCAACGCCGAGCTAACTGCATTCTCCGATACTGCTAGATATAAGTACAATTTTTCTCCCATCACTGGCCTGGACAACAGTGGAGGTGCTCCCAAGTATTTCTTCAAGTCTTGAAAATCCTTCTCGCATTCATCATTCCACTCAAAAGTCTTTCTGAGTGTCTTGAAGAATGGGAGACATTTATCAGTTGCTCGTGACACAAATCTGTTGAGTGCTGCTACTCGTCCTGTAAGACTTTGCATCTCTTTCTTCGTCGTTGGAGATCGCAGCCCTAGTAGAGCTTTGATCTTTTCAGGATTCGCCTCAATGCCTCGTTGATTGACAATATACCCGAGGCACGTGCCTTCTCGTACTCCAAATATGCACTTCGTCGGGTTCAGCTTCATTTGATATTTATCTAGTTGATCAAAAGTCTGACTTAAGTCAACTAGAAGATCAACAACTTTTTTGCTCTTCGTCAGTATGTCGTCAACATGGACTTCTATATTGCAACTGATTTGTTCCGCAAAGACTTTGTTCATCAGCCGCTGATATGTAGCACCTGTATTTTTCAAACCAAAAGGCATAACATTATAACAATAAGTTCCCCTAGGGGTAATGAAAGAAGTACTCTCCCTGTCTTCAGGTTTCATTTTAATCTGATTGTAGCCAGAATAAGCATCCATGAAGCTCAGCAACTCATGTCCCGAGGTAGCATCCACCAGTTGATCAATTCGGGGCAGTGGAAAGTGATCCTTTGGGCATGCTTTGTTGAGGTCGGTGAAGTCTACACACATCCTCCACTTGTTGTTTTTCTTCTTTACCATCACCACATTGGCTATCCAGTCTGTATATCTAACATCTTCAATGAAACAAGCCTTATGGAGCTTCTCGACTTCCTCCTGTCTAGCTTGATTCTTCTCGGGACTAAATACTCTTCTTCTCTGCTTTACAGGCTTGATCTCCTTATTCACATTGAGTTCGTGACATAAGAAGTTTGGGTCTATCCCAGGCATATCTTCATGACTCCATGCAAAAGTTTGTCTTCTGCTTCTAAGGAAAGTTATCAATTCCTGTTTTAATGAGGCTTCCAACGACGAACCTACTTGAGTAGTTCGCTCAGGGTGTTCGTCGTCCAGAATGATGTTTTCAGTAGCTTCCACCACTTGACCCTTCACGAGTTGCGACTCATCTCGAGGATCGAATGTTTCAATCTCTGCACCTTCATCGACTTGATAGGTAGTAGTCTTTTTCTTTGATTCCTCCAATTCTTCTTGCTCGGCGGATGAATAATAGCATTCCCGAGCTATTTTCTGATCACCTTTCACAACTCCTACTCCAAAGTTTGTTGGAAATTTTAGGCACTGATGCACTGTCGATGGTACAGCCTCGAACTTCTTCAATCCTACTCTTCCCATGATGATATTGTACGATGGACATTCTTATCCATCACGAAGAAATGTATTCTTTCTGTCCGATAAGCAGGCCACGTACTAATGAATATATCCAACTTGATCATCCCAAGTGGAAATACTTTCTCGCCAACAAAACCGATGAGGGGTATGTGGTAAGGCTCCAGTTGAGATAGCTTTAGATTTAAACTATCGAAGCACGAGTAGAACATGATGTCTGCCGAGCTACCATTATCGACCAGTACTCTTGAAATCATAACCTCCTTCATCCTCATTTTGATCACCAGTGGATCATCGCGAGGATATAGAACACCTGCGAGGTCATTTTTTGAGAACCCAATGACCAACTTCTCTTTGTTTACCTTTCTCGGGCGATCCTCCTCAGCTAGATTTATTCGCTGAATGTACGAGCAAGCTTGAGCCTCACCGAGGTAAGCTTTTTTCTCTGCAGTAAGGTCTCCTCCTCCTGCATCTCCACCTGTTATAACATTACAGTCAAACGACCCAAAGCGTATTGAAAATACCTCTCGTTCTGGCTACCTTGGTCTCTTGGGAAGATCGGGGTCGTCCTCTGGATCAACTTCATGGTTTCTTTTCTTGTTCTCCTCTGCTCGACGAGGAGATCTAGATCTCTCTCTTGCTTGGTCGTTATTTCTTCTTTCGTTTCCACGATCAACATACTTTGACAGCTTTCCTCGTCGGATGAGTGTTTCGATCTCATTCTGAAGAGCTATGCAATTTTTGGTCATATGGCCATGATCTTTGTGAAACTTGCAATATTTTTCCCTATTCCTCGTGTCAGGGTCTGCCATCATTTTCTTTGGCCAGTTTAACTCCTCGCTGTTCTTAATTTCTTCCAGGACGTGGTTGATATCTACCTTCAAAGGAGTGTAATTATCAAATTTCTTCAATACCTCCCATGACGACCTATTTTTGGATTGTTTGTCACCACCATTGTTCTTATGTTCTTTCTTCTTGGTTTTGTCGACTTCCACCTTGGTTTCTTTATCCATATTCTTCTTCGCAGCCATAGCCTCCTCGGCATTCATGATTTTGGCCGCTTTTGCCATCAATTCTGACATAGTTATGGGTGGATCTTTGGCCTAAGTGTAATACAACTTGTTAGGCAACAGCCCACTCATCAAGGCAGTGATCGCTGTCTTTTCCTCATAATCAATGACTTCAAGTTTCTCGTTATTAAAACGAGTTATATAATCTCTGGTACTTTCACCATCTTTTTGTCTAACACTTAACAGATGTGCTACTCGTTTAACTGGCTTTGCCCCAAAGCAGAAATTTCCAATGAATAACTCGGCCAATTGAAAGAAAGTTGAGATCTTACCCCGAGGAAGATTATTATACCATATTTGAGTAGATCCGGTAAGAGTTCCCGAGAATGCCCTACATCTCATCTCGTCTGGGACAGCATAGATGTCGACAGCAGCTTGATATTGTTCTATATAAAGAACAGGGTCAGTCTTTCCATCATATTTGGGGGTCACAACAGGTGATTTGAACTTTGATGGTGTTGGAAAATCTACAATGGCCTGGACAAAAGGTGTTCCTCGAACAAAGGTTCATTGTAGAGGGTTCTTGGTTTTAACCATTTCCCCTAATCTATCCTCCAGCCTTTGAATAGAGCCTTTCCATGCATCATTTCCTTCTTTGGGCCTGTTGGTTGGAGCATCTGATCGCGTTGAAGTGGCTTCCTGGGATCTATCCTGACGAGCAGCTGGTCACGACTGGGCAGATCCTTCCCTTAAGGCTGTTGATCGTCGAAAGCTCCTCGACGCTGCATTAAGAGGACTTTTGTTCCTCCTAGGGCCTAGTCGGTCGAAAGGAGAAACCCTACTTGATTTTTCCAATGAGCTGATCCTTTCTGGGGAGAGAGTGACACGTTGTTCAGTATTTGTGGCTTGCACCGACGAAGTTCGCCCAGGTTGATAAGAGAAATCATCAGATTCCTCATTGCGATATGAATTGGTATGCCTAGTACGTGAGGATGGTGCACGGGTGTTTCTTTGAATACTTCGTGGTCCTGAATGGGCTGACGCATCGCCATGGAGAGTTTGGATGAGTTGTCGCATTGTTTCTTGCATGACGGTCTGGCCCTGAGCCAGATTTGTCATTATTCCAGCCAGATCTAGAATATTTGGCGGAGCAGATGGGTTTGGAAGGGTTCCAACGTTGCAATTGCTGGATTCAGGAATATCAGCCATTTGTGATGGATTGTTTTGGTGAGAAAACGATATTACCATTCGATTCCCACAGACGGCGCCAATCTGTTGATGTAAAAAATTACATCACTCTAATTTTTTAATCACAGATAAATAAATGAGACAAAGAATTTTAAAGTGGTTCAGCCTTATAAGAATGGCCTACGTCCACTGTTGTTTTATTCCTGAGTGTTTGGGAATTCTCGATTACAAGTTCTATCAAGAAATTCCGATCTCGATTCCGGGTCCCTCTACAATGAGAATTGTACAATGTATTTATAGCCCTGAGGCTGTAATGTGAAAGGGTAATACATTAAATGGGATACATGTGAAATGGTACTACATTTAATGCCCCTTAAGCGTGTGCGTCTGAGTGATAAGCATTTAATGAATCAGTTGAACTGTTGGTTATCCCGCTATTAATGCTTTGTTCGAGGTGCAGCTCGGACCGCCTGAGTTGCTCGGACCGCCTAAGCTTCTTGGTACTTAAGAGTTCCTCGGTGAGGTCTTGTTCCTCGGAGTGTATGAGTTCCTCGGGGAAGCAGTGTTCCTCGGGGAAATAGTCTTCCTCGTTGTTATCTTATTCCTCGGAGCGTGTGAGTTCCTCGAAAGTGTTTGTTGTTTCCATGTAGATTGCCACGTGTCTTCATTCAATTGGGCCATGTCAGCAGACTAAATTTGGTATCAACACAGGGCATTCTCGGGAACTCTTACCGGGTCTGCTCAAATATGGTATGATAATCTTCCTCGGGGTAAGATCTCAACTTTTCTTCAACTAGCCGAGTTATTCATTGGGAATTTCTATTTTGGGGCAAAGCCAGTTAAACGAGTAGCGCATTTGTTAAGTGTTAGACAAATGGCTGGTGAGAGTACCAGAGATTATATAACTCATTTTAATAACGAGAAACTTGAAGTCATTGATTATGAAGAGAAGATAGCGATTACCGCCTTGATGAGTGGACTACTACCCAACAAGTTGTACTACACTTTGGCCAAAGATCCACCTAGAACCATGTCAGACCTGATGGGAAAAGCGTCCAAGATTATGAATGCCGAAGAGGCTATGGCCGTGAAGAAGAACATGGATGCCAAAGAAACTAAGGTGGAAGGTGATAAAGCTAAGAAAAAAGAGCATAAGAACAATGGTAATGACAAATATTCAAGAATAAGGTCGGTATGGGATGCAATGAAGAAATTCAATAATTATACTCCTTTGAAGAAGGATATAAACCATGTTCTAAAAGAAATCAAGAGAAACAGGAATTAAACTGGCTAGAGAAAATAAAGGCAGGCCCTGACAAGAGGAATAAGGCAAAGTATTGCGAGTTTCATAAAGATCATGGCCATATGACCAAAAATTGCATAGCTCTTCAGAATGAGATTGAAACACTCATCAGACGAGGAAAGCTGGCAAAGTACGTTGATCGTGGAAGCGAAAGAAGAAACAATGACCGAACTAGAGAGAGGTCTAGATCTCCTCGCCGAACAGAGGAAAATAAGAAAAGAAACGATGAAGTTGATCCTGAAGAAGACCCCGATCTTCCCAAGAGACCAAGGCAGCCAGAACGAGAGGTATTTTCAATACGCTTTGGGTCATTTGACTGTAATGTTATAACAAGTGGAGATGCAGGAGGAGGAGACCTTACTGCCGAGAGAAAAGCTTACCTCTATGAGGCTCAAGCTTGCTCGTACATTCAACGAATAAATCTAGCTGAGGAGGATCGCCCGAGAAAGGTGAACAAAGAGAAGTTGGTTATTGGGTTCTCAAAGAATGACCTTGCAAGTGTTTTATATCCTCATGATGACCCATTGGTGATTAAGATGAGAATGAAGGAGGTAATGATTTCAAGAGTACTGGTAGATAATGGTAGCTCGGCAGACATCATGTTCTACGCGTGCTTCGATAGTTTAAATCTAAAGCTATCTCAATTGGAGCCTTATCATAGACCCCTCCTCGGTTTTGCTGGCGAGAAAGTATTTCCACTTGGGACGATCAAGTTAATATATTCATTGGCACGTGGCCTGCTTGTCGAACAGAAAGAATACATTTCTTCGTGATGGATAAGAATGTTCAGTCATCATACAATATCATCATGGGAAGAGTAGGATTGAAGAAGTTCGAGGCTGTACCATCTACAGTGCATCAATGCCTAAAGTTTCCAATAAATTTTGGAGTTGGAATTGTGAAAGGTGACCAGAAAGTAGCTCGGGAATGCTATTATTCATCCGCCGAGCAAGAGGAACTGGAGGAATCAAGGAAAAAGACTACTACTTATCAAGTGGAAGAAGGGGATGAAATTAAAACATTGGATCCTAGAGATGAGTCACAACTCCTGAAGGGTCAAGTGGTGGAAGCTACTGAAAACATCATTCTGGACGACGAGCACCCTGAATGAACTACTCAAGTATGTTCGTCGTTGGAAGCCTCACTGAAACAGGAATTGATAACTTTCCTTAGAAGCATAAAGCAAACTTTTGCGTGGAGTCATGAGGATATGCCCGGAATAGATCCAAATTTCTTATATCACGAACTCAATGTGAATAAGGAAATCAAGCCAGTGAAGCAGAGAAGAAGAGTGTTCAGCCCCGAGAAGAATCAAGCTATACATGAGGAAGTCGAGAAGCTCCAGAAAGCTTGCTTCATTGAAGATGTTAAATATCCGGACTGGTTAGCAAATGTGGTGATGGTGAAAAAGAAGAATAACAACTGGAGGATGTGTGTAGACTTCACAGACCTCAATAAAGCATGCCCAAAGGATCATTTTCCACTGCCCCGAATTGATCAACAGGTCGATGCTACCTCGGGACACGAGCTGCTGAGTTTCATGGATGCTTATTCTGGCTACAATCAGATTAAAATGAAACCTGAAGACAGGGAGAGTACTTCTTTCATTACCCCTAGGGGAACTTATTATTATATTGTTATGACTTTTGGTTTAAAAAATACAGGTGCGACATATTAGCGGTTGATGAACAAGGTGTTTGCAAAACAAATCAGTTGCAATATGGAAGTCTATGTTGACGATATGCTGACGAAGAGCAAAAAACCTGCTGATCATGTAGTTGACTTAAGTCAGTCTTTTAATCAACTGGATAAATATCAAATGAAGCTGAACCCGACGAAGTGCATATTTGGAGTACGAGAAGGCATGTTTCTTGGGTACATTGTCAATCAACGAGGCATTGAGGCGAATCCTGAAAAGATCAAAGCTCTATTAGGGTTGTGATCTCCGACGACGAAGAAAGAGGTGCAAAGTCTTATAGGACGAGTAGCAGCACTCAATAGATTTGTATCACGAGCAACTGATCGATGTCTCCCATTCTTCAAGACACTCCGAAAGACTTTTGAGTGGAATGATGAATGTGAGAAGGCTTTTCAGGACTTGAAGAAATACTTAGGACCTCCTCCACTGTTATCCAGGCCAGTGATGGGAGAAAAATTGTACTTGTATCTAGCAGTATCGGAGAATGAAGTTATCTCGGCGCTGATAAGAGTGGAGAATGGAGTACAAAAACAAATCTACTACACAAGTAAGGCCTTCCGAGGAGCAGAGATCAGATATCCAAGGCTGGAAAAGTTAGCACTGGCACTGATTGAGGCGAGTAGGAGAATAAGGCCATAATTCCAGGCTCATACTATAATCGTATATACTGATATGCCGTTGAGGCAAGCCCTTCATAAACTAGAAAAATCAGGGAGATTGATATACTGGGAAATAGAGCTCGGTGAATACGATATAGTCTATGAACCCACATCATCGCTTAAAGGGTAAGCTGTAGCGGATTTTATAGCAGAGGTCACTTATCCTGATACCCCCGAGGAGCAAAAGTTGCTCTCTGATCAACCTGTGGATGTTACAAGATCAACAAACACTAGCTCAGACCAACTCAGGTTGGTAAAAGGGCAAGTGGATGTTACAGGATCATTAAATTCAAGCTCAGACCAACTCCGGTTAGTAAAAGGGCAAGAAAAAATGATCGACGCAGAGCGAGAAATAGCCGGGGAGGATGGAAGAAAGCAACAAATATTTCACCGAGGAACTCTAACTGATCAGAAATTTGAAGACGAGTTACCTATATGGAGGCTATATGTAGATGGCTCATCTTGCACTACAGGATGTGGCGCGGGGATAGTTTTGAGCACTCCGGACGAGGTCGACATGGAATACGCCCTACGTTTCCAATTCAAAGCTTCCAATAATGAGGCTGAGTATGAGGCTATGATTGTAGGTCTTAATTTGGAAAAAATTATGGAGGCGCAGAAGATTATTGTCTTCAGCGATTCTCAATCAATCGTAAATCAAATGTTGGGAATATATTAAGCCAAAGGAGAATTAATAATCAAATACCATGCAAAGGTGATGGAGTTGGTATCAGAATTTGCTGCAATTCAGCTGGTCAGAATACCAAGAATGGAGAATGCAAGAGCAGATGCCCTAGCTCGATTAGCATGAGCTACTCGTACCAAGCTACGAAGAACAATCCCAATTGAAGTTTTAGCTGGTCGGAGTATAGATGAAGATTTGGCGATGAACTTTATCACCCTTGATTTAGGACCATCTTGGATGGATCCCATCAGGGCATATATTGAAGAGGGAGAATTACCAATTGACAAGCTCGCAGCCAAGAAATTAAAGTTTAAAGCTGCTCGTTATGTATTAACTAACGGTATTTTATATAAACGAGGAATTATGGCAGGTTTGCAAAGATGCGTACATCCCTCCGAGGTGAAAGAATTGATTGAAGAGATCCATGAAGGGTCCTGTGGAGCCCATGTAGCAGGTCGAACGCTTTTGCAAAGGATGATAACACAGGGATATTACTGGCCGACGATGAGGGCTGACTGTGTAGCCTATGCTAAGAAATGTGACAAGTGCCAGCGCTTCTCCTCCATCCGAAGAACTCCACAAGCATTGTTGACACCCATCACTTCCCCTTGGCCATTTGCCATATGGGGAATAGATTTGGTCGGGCCACTACCAATGACCAGAGGAAGGTTCAAGTACCTCGTCGTCGCAGTGGATTATTTTACTAAGTGGGTAGAAGCTGAGCCACTCATTAATATGACGTATGAGAAAGTGTACCAATTTATTTGGAAGAACATCATTTTTCGATATGGTCTTCCTCATGATTTCATCACAGACCATGTAACACAATTTGATTACGAGGAGTTCGCTGCCTATTGTCATCAATCAAATGTGTTGAAGGTCCACTCAGCACCAGGCCATCCTCAAAGCAATGGACAAACTGAAGTGACAAACAGAACACTGCTGAATGGTTTGAAGAAAAGACTGGACGATGCGAAAGCAAATTGGATCAATGAGTTACAGTCAGTACTGTGGGCTTACCGAACTACTCCCCGTGTAGCAACTGGAGAATCTCCATATATGCTAGCATTTGGAAGTGAAGCTGTTATACCTGCCGAGTTGGGCCTCCCAACACACAGGGTACTGAATTTCAATTCCCCTGTCAGCGACTTAATGAGAAGATTGGATTTAGACATGCTCGAGGAAGTTAGAGAAGAAGCAGTGATCAGAAATGCTGCATACCAACAACGAACAACTCTATTCTACAATAAGAGGGTGAAGAAGTGCGACCTGAAAGAAGGAGACTATGTGCTAAATAAAGTAATTCAAAAGCACAACAAACTGGAGGCAAACTCGCATGGACCATACCGAGTTACAGAAGTTGTTCGACCAGGAACTTATCGAATAGCAACTTTAGAAGGGGAGGAGTTCAAGAATGCATGGAACGCAGAGCACCTGCGCAAGTATTATCAGTGATGTGTATTTTCTCCTTTTATTGAATTTTTTTTCGGGGAATACTAGTGCTACACACTACTCGGCGAAACTCGGCAAAACTGGCAAAACTCGGGCTACTCAAAATATATTCCTCTGGGAAACAAATATATTCCTCCGGGAAGTAAAGCTACCTATATTCCTCCGGGAAGTAAAGCTACCTGTATTCCTCCGGGAAGTAAAGCTACCTGTATTCCTCCGGAAGTAAAACGTGTATTCCTACGGGAAGTAAAACTATGTGTTTCTCGGGAAATAAAAATATTCCTAAAAATGCCAACTTATGCTGGTTAGGAAGTAAATATATTCTTGAAAACGCCAACTAAAAGCTCCTCGTAGAGGAAAAATCCACTAACTATGGTTAGTCGGGGATAAAAACCCACTAACTGTAGTTGGTCGAGAAGGAAATTTATCGACCTTGGTTGGTCGGAAACATTTTATGAATACGAGAAAATGATCAAGCAAAATTATTGATACTCGTGACTTTTTAAAATTATTAGTATGTTGGTCGAGGAATAACTTAGTAATTTTTTATAATGACTACCACAAATTCAAACTAGTCGACAATAAGTTGATCGACAAACAACACAACACAATATTGTTATCTTTTTAACAGACATACATGCACAAATGTAAAGTATTTTACAAGACAATAGCGATTAAGATTGCGAACAAAAATAAAAGTCTTTCATAAAATCCAAGAATAGATTACATTGATAATGAAATGTATACTAACTATTACATCAAAATTCCTACTCTATTGGTTTCTTCCCCTCTGCTTTTGAGACAGGTTCCTCGCCAGCAGGCGGATCATTTAAAGCAAGAGGAGAGTTTATGAAGTTCAAATCTTTTAACATCCTGATATTCATCACGGATGGTCGATCTAGAAGGTGCTCGGGACGAGATATCTCAACATTTGAATGGAGATTGTAGTCACCGAGATACTTTGAAATTAAGCATCGAGGAATGGCTCGAGCAGGGATCCAACTCATATCAAGTTTGAATGGTGGCACGGGTAGGTCGAGCAGCCCAGGATCATGGTAATCCCACAGGTAATTACCCTGTTCGAGTTGCAGCACACCTAAGGCATTCAACCAGCCTTGCTTGTAGCCCTCATTATTGGCATTCTGGATACGATCGTCCAAGTGGTAAAGAGCCTCGTTGTACCTAGCCATCCAAAACTCCATGGGTTGTTTGTGGAATTGATATGTCAGTCTTTCCAGCTGCTCGTGGAGATTTTTGATGAAGAGTTCCTTATTCTCCAAGACTGACTGCTGCACAGAAAGCTGCTCTTCCAGGTCCCTGATCTTATTTGACATTTCAGCCAACGCCTGGTTCTTTGCCATTAATTGGAAGGCCTGGTTCTTTAAGGCAGATTGAGTCCACTGTTCCTCGACAGGAATTCGAGCTGCTCTTGATCATCCCCGAGGAGCTCTTGCTCGTCCACGAGAAGATGTAGAGGGATCAGCTCTCTTCAAGGTCTCCAATTCGTCCCTCAAGTTGGCGTTCTCGACCTCCAAGAACGAGAATCCCTCATCATTCACTGGGATAAAGGCGTTTGAAGTGGAAGCTATAGACTTCAACTGAGACAACTCTTTTTGCATGTTGTTATTTTCTTGCTCTAATAGTTCAGCTATTTGTCTGCACTCCTCGACCTCACCCCTCAGAGTTCTCTCCCTCACATCATAGCCAGCAAAACGCTTCTCGTACCCCTTGTCAACATTGAGTTGCTGATACTTCTTCTCATACCCCTCGTGCAAAAGGGCAGTGGATTCTTTGTATTGTTGCTGAAGGTCTTCAAGAATGCCTTGGAGATCCTCGATCATATCATAATAAGCCACATTGTTGGCTACTGCACGATAAAGCAGGGTCTTCAAGTATTGATAGGCCTCAACCGCCTGTTCCGAAGCATCTTGGCCGAGGATGTCGATAATTTGTGCTGCACTCAGATCTGTGTGACCAGCCTTAAAATAATCATTGCATTGCCTCAACAGCTTGGTATCTTGAGCAGATAGTAATTCCATCCTGGCCAAAAACTTGTAGAAAAAGAAGAAGCAGTAATCAATAAAAGTACCAACTAAGCATGAAGAAGAGACAATAGTATGCAAGAACAAAAGTTAAAGTTTTATTATATCAAGATTCAGTTTTACATGTTCATGGTTACATTTGACAAAAGAAAAATATAAAGAGAAACCCGAACAACTCTACACCTTTTCCTTGTCTCCCAAAACCTTCTCGGGAGGCTGGGACGAGGAAGTAGGTTGCTCGGAAGGAACAGGTAGTAGCTGGGGAAGTGCTGGAGGTTGCTCGGAGGATGTAGCGAGCTGCTGAAGTTCCTCGGTGGCAGGATGGATGGCTGGGGGATGATCTCCCATAACCATAGAAGACTCTTCGGAGGCAGCTTCGTCCTCTTCTTCTTCTTCAGGAGTTGGAGGGGGACTAGGGATGTGTCGCTGAAAGAGTTCAGAATTTTCACCCACTTTCATCTCCTGTAGAGCAGTGACCCATCCATCCCTGAAGTACTTGAGACTGCCATATTCTACTTGTGACATCATGGCAGCCAACCCCTTGTCCCAGCCAGCGCTGAAAGACTTCTTCACAGCCACTTTTCTCTTCAACTTCTCCGAAGAAAGCTTCTCGGACAGAAGGTTTTCAGCAATCTTCAATTTATTTTCAACCTCCTCCTTCTGCCGATTTACCTCCGGAAGCTGACCCAATTCTTCCTCAGCAACCTTGAGCTTATTCTCAAGTTCTCCAGCATTTTTGAGCTTCTCGTCGAGCTCTTTATTTTTCCCTTCCAAGTCCTTTATTCTCTTCTCCAATTCCTGGGAGACTTCAACAACTCGAGCCTTCTCCTGCTCGGTGGAGGCAAGCTTCTTCTCCCAAGTTGTCTTATCATCAACATATTTTTGGCGAGACTCTTCCAAAGATTGCCTCATGCCCATTAAAGCTTCCTCTACACCAGATGAGGAGCTTGAAGCTTTAATAGCTTCATCCTTCTTCAAAATTGTATTGAAGCAGCTCACCAACTGTGAAAAGAAAGTGAAATCAAGTCAGAGACAGATATAATAAGGGAAAGATGAAAAGTTCAAAGTAAAAGGACTTACAGAAGCAATGTGGCGAGCTTCCAAAGAGGTAACCATATCCCGAGAAAGGTTTTCCTCGATACCTTGGATCTCGGGAATGATCCAAGTCTTCACCGAGCTCATGGAAGAGCTCGGGGGAACGAAAGTGGGAACTCCACTAGTTGGGGGCTGAGAGATGGTGTCAGCCAAATTGACCGAGGATCTCTTCTTCAGCTTCCTCAGGGGAGCAGGAATAGATTCAACCAAGGAGGAACTCTTGGTCGGTGATATTACAATCACCTCTCCTGGAGCAACAGCTTTGCTCGGGGCCACTGGGGGCTTCTCGACAACCTTCACAACAGGGGAAGCCGAGGAAGGTGCATCAGTTTTCTTTGTCCCCTCCCCTGGGACGTCAACCTTACTTCTTTTTGCCTCTTCAGCACCAGAGGCAATTTTCTCAAAAAGGGTGGGAGGTCTTCTCTTCTTCATCCTTTCACTTAAAGGAATATGTGATTCAGGCGAAGAACTGGTAGAAGCTAGTACTGGCTCTGCGTCACTTATCACCGGACGAGCAGTGAAAGAAGTGGTGTAGCTCTTGTACTGCAGCAGATACGAGGCTGACCTAATGTGCTCGTCAGCAACACTCTGATGCAAACTCCAGATAAGTTTTAAGTTCCTTATATTCACGTCTGCTTCTTTTGGACACTTTCTTTTGCTATTAACTGCAAATAAATAAACATTGGAATATCAGTGGCACATTTTTTCAAACACAGAAGAAGCATAATTTCAAAATAAATAAAATGAATTAAAAATAACCTATCCCATTGCCATAGGGAGGGCATCTGGGACCCTGATACACTTCATCTCCTGATGAAGGAGCATGTTGCCAATTTTTTATTACAACTCCGTGCTCAAAATAGTCCCTATTGGCATCCGGGAGATTGACCACTAAAGCCTTATTTAAAAATCTAGTTTTTAAATAAAAAGTGTTATCACCAACTGCCCATCTATAGAAAAACATGATTTCTGGAATTCCTATGCGAGTTCCATGAATTTGATTTAACCTATGCACCCCATTAACTATTCTCCATGTATTGGGGGCTATTCTTGCAGGAACAACGTCAAAGTATTGACAGAATTCCAGACATAAGGAATTGGATGGAAAAGAAAATCCACACTCAGCAACAAAGAGACTGGGGAATAATGTCCCTCAGCCAAACAGAAATAGTCAGAAGGCTCAGAAAGCTCTTCCAGAACAACCCAGGAGGGAATAGAAAAATCAAAGCGAAACTTATCAAGAGATTCTACAGGATAAACCATGATGAAAAAAGGAAATGAAGAAGAAGGAAGAAGATCTTACAGAAAAAGAGTGGATCTGTTGACAACGAACGGTGAAAAGGATGAACGCACAAGAGAGTAAGGTAATGGAAAACTCGAAAATATAAATTTGAAAAGGTAGAAGACTATGGGAGTGTCTGTGAAGTTTAAATACTCTACCTTGGGAAATGGTAAAGTAATGATTACAAAAAGAAATAATTACGCTACCAGCGGCTAGAGGAACAAAAAGGGCGCGGAAATCGAAGCGAGAAGAAACGATTACGTTACCGGCAGCTAGAAGGACAAAAAGTACGCGGATATCGAGGCGATTATAAAAATTAAAAAAGCATGATTTTACGAATTTGGAAAGAGAAATAAATACAAGTGAAACACTCCTAAAAATCAGGAGGACTATTTAAAGCTACCATATTCCGAGAAAGAATGTTCCACACTCCTCAAATTTTGAACTATGAAACATTGGGGGCTTCAGTTGATACTAAATTTAGTCTGCTGACATGGATCAATAAAGTGAAGACTCGTGGCAGTCTACGTGGAAACAACAAAAACTTTCGAGGAACTCACACGCTCCGAGGAACCATACTACAATGAGGAACACTGATTCCCCGAGGAACATGTACGCTCCGAGGAACTCTTGAGCACTGAGAAGCTTAGGCGGTCCGAGCAACTCAGGCGGTCTGAGCTGCACCTCGAACAAAGCATTAATAGCAGGATAACCAACAGTTTGACTATTTATTAAATGCTTATCATTCAGACGCATATGCTTAAGGAGCATTAAATGTATCACCCTTTCATATGTACATCATTTAATGTATTACCCTTTCACATTACAACCTCAGGGCTATAAATACATTGTACAATCCTCATTGTAAAATGATCGGAATTTCTTGAGATAACTTGTAATCAAGAATTCCCATACAATCAGAAATACCATAACAGTGGACGTAGGCCATTCTTATAAGGCTTAACCACTTTAAAAATTCTTTGTCTCATTTATTTATCTGTGATTGAATAATTAGATACGACCTAATTTTTTACATCAATAAGGACCCTCACGCTTTAAGATTCGTTTAGACTCAGAGTTATGGAGTCTAGTTAATCATTCATACCATCACGTTGATTACATTGGGTATGAGATTTTATTGAGCGATGAAAAGTGAAGAATAATATGTCCCTTATGACATTTGGTAATATGACCATTACACTTAATGGCGTTTTCCATTTACTCAAGATACTAGTGGAGGGGAAGTGTTTGTATGGAGAGGCGGTTTGAAAGAACATCGAAAAGCCCAAGGCGCTTAAGATGTTGAAGAAGTTGGTAGGATGTATGAGAGGAGGTCCATAAAGAGCGTGGCATGTTTTTTTCTGTCCATGTAAACTGGTTATTACACTAGTGTGAGCAGAAGGTGAAAGTGTTGGGAGACTCTGCCACAAAGAGGAAGGTGAGTGTGTGTGATCGATGATACTTGTTCTTTTTGATTAGTTCTTAGTTATTTTCGATAAGTTTGATAATTGAGTTTGTTTGTATTACCTTCAATAATTGTAGGAATTCGAAAAATGTAGAGACACTGCTTGGGATATGGATGCCTTATCCTATTTGTACCGCTAACTAGACATGGCATCCTGGGTTAAAGTTCGATAATTATCGAGATATCACCCCCTCTTAGTGGTAAGGATATTCTAATTTGATTCCCAAATCTCCATTATTATTTACATGAAAATCTAATTTTAATCAAAATACTATATTATTATAGGCATTTATTATTATCATTTTAGTCTTAAGAGCGGGGTCAGCAACTTGGAGTTTGACCAAATGCAACCCCAACTGTGCAAATGGAAGGTGAAAATGGTCTTAGGGGATACATCTGACCATATGATTAAGCTAGGGGGACTATTGATGATCTAAATCAATAGGATGTAAGTATAATTGTAGGTAATTTTTGAACATTATTACATTATATCCTTTTATTGAGGAAAATTTTTAAATTTATGTATCTTTTAGGTTGTTTGGGATTCATATAAGGAGAGTCCAGACGCATACCCATTTTAGGAGGTGCCATTTTATAATGACATCTTGATTTGTTATGATGTGATCGAATCGTACTAGCCTCTACGTGTGCTCCAATAAGCCAATTGGGATCAGACCATACCTATGCCACCAATAATACTGTTGCACGAGGATAGAGGTATGACCCATGCTTGGTACAAAGTAAGGTATGGCAATGAAAATGGTACTAAGAAAATAGTGTAGACCACTTACTCTTCAAAAGTAGACGATTGGTTAAAGTTCAATATTATCCATGGAAGTGTGCAATTGACTACATGGATTGGTTCTTGGAACGTTCCTACCATATCGTTCAAAATTCAGGCTATAGGTTATGGTAGAAAACGACCAAAGAATCTAAAAAATGGTAAGTAATTAGTTATTGTGGACATGGTTGAAATTTATGTTGCGATTATCTAATAAAATAAACATTTTTCAGGTTTATTCAATTGATGTAGCCGTCAAATTGTTCTAAGATGCGATTAACACTTGTGAGGGTGAAAATGCCTCATGTTTTCTAAAGAGTGAAAGAATGACAGCCAACCTGCTACTAGAAGCTAAAGGAACCAAGACAATGTTAAAGGGAATGATGTTTAAAAAATTGACCCACGAGAGAGTCGAAGACGAAGGCCCAAAATGATTCGTTGTCGAAGAAGCCATGGAGGAAATATTTGTAATTTATCGTAGCCTTATTGAATTATATTGTAATTGTTGGATTAAAATGAATTTTTTGTACTTTTTTTTGTTAAGTTTGAATGGTTTATCATCATATGTTGTTAACTTTGTACTTTGGTTTGTTAACTTTGAATGTATCCATGGTCTATCATCATATGTTTTTAATTTATGTTTTCATGCGATATCACCAAATTGAACATTTATCACCCAACATAAACATATTAGATGGGACTAAATGGGACATTAAACCAATAATTTTTTAAACCAATGACCACTTTCAACCTTGATGGCACCGAGTGACAATATCAATTAATATGTTTGGTCTCATCCCACCATAATTCATAATACCCCGATGGCTTCTAATCATGGTTGTGAAGCCATGGTGACTTACAATCTCCATTTATCACATAACGGTGACCTCTAATCGTGGAAATATATGAATGGTCAAAAGACATTGAATTGTAAAGCTCATTGTATTTTCCATGGTTACAAGACATTGTGAGTGGATACAACTCGGCCATATGTCACTGTGCTATGTATTCACACGGTTATAAGTAGTCATGATATGGTCTTCACGGTTGGATGTCAGCAAACAGTAACTCCTATAGATATGGTGGTAATACAGTAAGAGGGAGTCATATTGGGGCTGGGAGTATTATAATACAATCAGAGGCGTAACCCTTATAGATATGGTGATATAACAGTAACCCAAATATCCTCAACAATCATAAATGAACCCACCATATTGTATATAACAAACACTCATATTGAACTTAAAAATCACTCGTGTATAACTCAAATAATAAAAAAGAACCTTAGAAATAAATCATTCAAAGGGAGAGAGAAGCAAGCACCCTAAATACACCTTGGAAGGTAGACAACACACCAACAACCTTCAATGTCTTTGGTTAGCAAATAAAGCTTCGTAAAATATGTCAATGATGAGTGAATGAACTTTGGTTTGCAATAAATTCTATGCTCTCAGTGTGTTTTTATCTCTCCTTAGGAAGAACTATCTCTTCTCAGAAGTGGCTGAGGTTAATAAATATCCCCACCCCTCCTGAGATGTCTCAGTCCTCATTAATATGGAAGACATTCCCCTCATGTTTTAAGTCACAAGCATTAAATGCTCGATGGGTCAGCACACCCTACGTCATAATCATTAAATGCTGGTACATACCTTTTGGTTATCAATTGTGTGTTAGAGGACTGCCACGATAGTGGTAGTTTACCAAACCGTTTGACACCCCTAATACCACACTAGTTTACTTAATTTTGGATTAGATAGTGGGTAGGTGGCTCGTGACATCACTCAAAGTAGATGTGACCTTTGGTAGAGGGATGCTTGGCTTAAGGCTCAATGTAAGATGTAACTCAAGGTTAAACTTCATAAGCTTCCATGGAAAATGGTCTCTCGGTGTTCTACCAGGTGTATCTAAAATGATTAAGACAAGTTTTAACGCTACTTTAATTCTCAATCATCTAAACCAAGTCCATTTGAAGTTCTCACAGTGAGGTCATTTGATAGAGAATGTAAGCTTGGGGACTTAACAATTTATTATTAAAGTATGGGTTTAAACGTGTAGAGGCAAGTGTAATTTCTATTTTTATGATGGGTTAAAATAGAAACATATGAAAGACATGATTGTTTTATAAATAAGGGTTATGGTCCCCAGATCACACTAGACCATCATTATGATTTTCCCATTGTTAGAGAGAAAATAAAAGTTTTGATCTAGAAGATCATAAGACATGTGACTCAGATATTTTAATTTTCTCGTTATGGTTTCAGGTACGCTTCTGTAAATTATATAATTTTAATTCTTGATGATTCAACATGAATGTTCCTGTTTGTGTGATGGTTTTCACAAAATATCAAAGTTACAATCGTTACAACTTACAATCAATGCAATTAAAATATACAATTTGACTAAGTAAAAATAGAAGATACAGATGAGCTCTCTCGATAAGCTTCCTCATTAAGCTCCATTGCCGAGCTGCTTCACCGAGATCCCTCGCTGAGCTACCTCGCTTAGCTGCCTCATTGAGTTCTTCGCTGCCTCCATACTTCTTCCTTCTCTTGAGCCTCTTCTATTAAGGGGGGCTTTCTACAATCATAAGATTACCTTCAAATCCCCCTTATATTTGCCCATTCGTGTAGATATTTATTGTGAGCGAAAGAAATGTCTACACAAACACTTCATAATTTAATGGACCACCTGTTATCCTGTGCAAAATTCTTTTCGATGCGCCTTATTTGCGGTTGTTGCCGTTCTGATAGTTCAAAAAGCAAAATTCTTCCCGATGTACCTGAGCCAAAACTCTTTAATATTTGGGCGTATGACGAGGGGACATCGTGAAATTTTTGGACTATGAGGGGGAGCTTGGCATCCATTTTTTGCAAATAGCCTCCAACCATTTGAACTTGTTCATTTGTAGTGAAATTTCTCCCCAATGTATCACTGAATCTAAGTTGTCATCATTCTGACTGTTCAAAAATGAAAATTCTCCCCGGTGTACCAGATCCAAAGCGATCATCATTTGGGCCTGACGAGGAAACTTCATGACCTTTTTGAACTTTGAGTGAAGGCTAACACCTATTTTTCTGGAATTGACCTTCGCACCATATGACTTCATACCTTTACTAAAATTTATCCTCGATTTATCTCTGCCCATTCTATCATCATATGGGCTTGTAGCGAAGGGATAACCTTCACTTAAGCCTTCGAACTTTTAGTAAATTACAAAAATTAGCACCAAATAATTCCTTCCCATGGATAAACGTTCTCCATATTCCAAGCATAACCTCATTAATGATTGAACACTGTCTTTTCAACTATCAGAGAAATTCTAAAGTTCCCCATGTCTTTTGAAACGATTGCTGACGGTTGGGCATCTACTAGCATGGGAAATGAAAACGTCATTTTGAAAATCTCAAACGGCTAATACCTCCTCACTCAACATTTTCATTCTCTTACCTTTTATTTTATTTCATCGTCTCAAGAGATTTTAGAGAGAGAAAAAATATTCTGCCATTGTTGGTCTCCTGTTAAAGTTCTAACCTGTGAGAAATTTCTTCCCCTCCATTTACCACCACTGTTAACCACTCCTCTTCCACTTTCAACCTCATTATTTTGCTCACCAAGAGTTCCTTAATTTTTTGGCCCTTCAAACCCTCTAATGGATTATTATGACATTCTTATTTCTCCTACCGCAGCTGATTCACCTGCTCATACCCTAGACTCCATCACCCTATTGATGATGCACTAAGAACAGTTTCATTTATATCATCGTTCTCCTACTTTTGATGAGGGTGACAATTTTTCTGATGGGTGAAAAACATTCTCTCTAAGTGCTAAGTGTGACCCCATAACACTTGGTAATGAAGACGATGATTCTACTGTTTGGGGCTTCTGGACCCTAGAGGCGACTCTGAAATTTTGCCTTGACCATGGTGACTTTCCCTTTCCGTAAATAGATTTCTAAGGTTCTTGAGGTTTCCCATCGTACTTTACTGCATGGAGTAGTTATGTAGGACACTCACACTAATGACCTCATGAATATTGGGCTCCATCACACTTCCTGGTTTGGGGATTTCACTCTGTCCAAGCACAACTCTACCCTCTAGGTGCTGGTGTCTCGCTGGAACATTATAACCCACACTTTCCTTGTAGTGTGGGGAGAGTTTACAAATACCCTAGAATATGCCTATGAACTTCTTGGTATAGAGCCCACAGGTACATCGTGTTATTTTGATGAATTTTTGGATGCCGAAGAGACTGTAGCCCGTGTAGACTTGGATCTGATATGCCGAAGTTGCACAGGGTCTTCAAACAAGGCTACCTTCACCCCTCTTATCAGCTATTTCTTTTATGCCCCTTCTGCCGAGGAAGGCTTTTCTACATATGCTAAGGGTAAGGATACACCTTTAGAGTTATCTGTTTACATATTAGTCATTCTTTCTCATTTTCTCATGCTCGGGAAGCCCAATGACCATCCCCACAGGGACCTGATTAATATCTGCATCCGATTAGCCAGGGGGTTCCATCTCCCTTCGAAAATAATGGCTTTAAGGTCCCTCTATACTTGGTTGGATATAACTCATCTTAACATGAAACGATCCCTGATCCGATACAACGTGGCCAATTTTTCCAACGCAATTCTTCTAATGGGTTTCCTCTATACCCGTTTTGCATAGATATCTCCATCATAGAACCTCAAGTCCGACTAAGGCGTTTCCATAAAAATAGAAGTCGTAAGGACATTTTTCAAATCTTGGATAAGCCCGTTTGCTTCATCTTGAGGCAGCACATCAAGTAGACTTATTCTCATTCTTGGTGATTCTTCCCTCGTGAAGATATGAGGGTTCAAGGTACTTCTGAGGAGCTCATTGCTGAAGATCCCTTATTTTCCGTGGTACTTATTCTGACCCAGGTTTCTTACATTCTTATACTAAATAGGGTACCACTTTTAAGCATTACAACCCCAATCGTTGCTCATGCTAGTTTGGCTTTGATCAAGGGGACCCTCGTCCCGTTTACCAGGCATCTCACTCCAAGGCTAAGTTTTTCGACACTTTCTCGCACTAAACTATCTCAGCTTCATCATCGTTGTGTTCCGTAGTTAGTGACTGAATAACCATTCTAGGTTTGATGAGGAAAGGTGATGTATTTTCCCACGTTGCCACGAAATATTGGCCAATACAGTTTGCCAAGATTGAGGAATTCATCCAAAGTCTTCCCATTTATCCCCTTATTCTATCATTTCCCCTCTGGATCTTAGCATCAAAGGTAACTCCATTCTGGGAGTTGAGTTCCCTCTCATCAATATTCCCAAGGATCCTCCCATCGAGTTACCTCCTTATTTTACTATGGTCGTGACTACTCAAAAGACCAAGAAGGCTCCTACTTCCAAACAACCTTCCTCTGCCTTACTACCAAAAGTGGTGCGAGTGAGGGGACTTCTCAACTAACCTTCAAAAAATCAAAGACTTACAAGAGTGGTGGTTCTTCTAAGTCTAACACTCCTGCCACTATTTTTACAATTGTCGTTGTTCCCCATGAAATGCATAAAACTACACACGAGGAGCTTCAAGCAAAGTGCCGTGCCGAATTTGAACGACTTTAACACCAGTTTCAATAATACACCACTCCAGTTCCTCCTTCGACTACCTTTCCTTCCATTCCTATAGTTCCAATAAAGGGAGACACCTCAGGACGAAAAAGCTCCCAAGTAACATCTGTCGCTAGTGGTTCGCCTAGAAGAAAGAAGACTTTGGGACAGAAAACAAAGAAAAATGTGCTTACGAGGTGTAGCCCATAACTTTTCCTTTAAGTCCTAGGAACTCTCCTCCTCCTTTCCACTGAGCCTATAGAGATAGACGACAGTCCCATGAAAGAGCACGAACCCGTTGAAGGAGCCTCCTCGATGATCCAACCATCTCCTTCTCCTATAGTTCCTTTAGCTCTCTCTTCTCCCGATCAAGAGGTAACTTTCCTTTTTTATAACTTCTATGTTAGTAAGGAACATCTTTTTCCCAACACTTATCACAAAATAATTGTTCCTTTGTCTTTGTAGGAATGTCACTAGGGCGGAGTTGGAGATTCTCCTCCTGTAAGTCCATTCTTGGGAGGATGGTTTGATCATTCTGAGATCGTTACACCTCTTCCTCATTCTTTTATGATTGGACTTACATATTTTAGGCTTTCTCATTTGCGGTGTGCAGAGGAGGCTTCCCATAAATATATTGCATCCCTTGATATCGTTGGGACCTCCTCTCTGGTCGAGGAGACTCCCTTAATTTCATCTGAGATGTCCCCCTTGCTTGTGCTTCCTCTGGCAGTTGTTCTCATTTCTTCAAGTCCACCAGAGGTAACGGTTTATCTTTCTTAATCATTTTTCAAACTTAACTTCTTCCATACTAAGTCTTTAATTTCTCCCTTTTGCTAGGTTATTATTTTTTCACTAGCAACAACCCATTCTGGTTTATTACTTCACTTCCCTCGGGTGAGGCCCATTGTTAGCCTTGCTTCTTTTCCCGTTACTATTGAGGTAACATTAATCATATTTATGTATTTTCCCATACTTATGTGGTGTTTCTCTTATCTAACTCTTAGTGATTTTTTGCAGCCTTCTCACGATGCTTCTTTACATTCTCTCCCTCAAGTTCCTCAGCTTCTTGATGTTGTAGCTTCTTTAGCCTCTCACTTTGAAGTTCCTTTAACCTCTGTGGTGTTTGAGTCTAGGTATCAAGAAACTTTAGTATTGCCTTCCCCCATTTTGGCACTTGTGCCTTTTCTTGGGGATGTTTCTTTGCAGGTGCCTAAAGTTCCTCTATCAGAGGTTGCTTCTCAATAGCCTAAGGTTCATATGCCATAATCTTCTTCACAGGATTTTGAGGGTTGTATACCAAAATCTGTTCCATAAGGTCCTAAGGTTCCTCTACCAAGACGTCCATCTGGGGTCCTCAGAGGTATGGATGTTTCTGCTCCTTCTCGTGGTGTGCCTGTTGCTGAGGTAACTTCTGTTTTACTTTCACTTCCTTTTGTTTGCATAAGTTTTAGCGTTATGACTGTGTTCAAAATAAGATGGAAAATGTAATACCCCGTATTTTTTTTCTATATTAGTTTGGGGATTTATTAAATTTAATGTGAATTAATTATTTAATAAAAATTCGGAAATTAATTATGTTATAATTATTAACGTGATGAGAGTTAGTAATTATGGTAAAATTTGTTGAATATTACTGATGAGCAAAGTAATATATAATAGTGGTCATATTAAATGTCACGAGTGAATAAAATGACAATTTTAGAAATTTGAGTCGGGACGCGCCCGTGTCGCGTCGGGACTAAATATTGATAAATAAAAGTGAATATTTTATAAGTCGTTCGTATGGTCGTTTTTAGTGCGCCAACGCGTCCGAAAGGGTCGAGATATTCAGAAAAGTATACCCCGGGGTTTGATTTGGGTCTCGGGGCGTTTTTAGGCCTAATTAGTACCCCGAGAGGGCATTTTAGTCATTTCGTATTTTTGGGTAATTAAACCCACGAAAATTAAAGGGGTTATATCAGATGTTTAGGTTATCTCCTAGGGTTAGATAACTCAAAACACTAGAACGACCATTGGAGAGGAGATGAGAGAGCTCTCAAGGCATTCCAAGGCTTAAAACTCACCCGTTTGCACCGCCGCGACCGCTAACGCATAGATCGCGAGACGAGGAACGCAACCACAACAAATTCAACACCAAACCAGATTTCTGAAAATCCCAGTCAAGTGTTTATCTTGCTTATTTCGTTGATGTATCATCCATATTAGTTTAGGAGTTATTAGGATGAGATTTATGGAAGAAAAACCCCATTTGAGATGGGAAATTTTCATGTAGTGATGATTTATATGATATTCTGGAAACCCTTTGTCATGTAAAGGATTAAGAGTTTGATTAAGAAAAGAGTTCTAATCAGATACAAACACTAAAAAAAAATTTATTCCAGACGATCGGACCGTTGGAATTGGATGAAATTTTATAGAGAATTAGCTGAAGACGAGAGGAAGCTACAGAAAAAAATTCAGCTCGATCGGACCGTTCAATATTTTTTAATATTGTTTTTGCTAGACAGTTTTATGTTTTGAGGACTCTTAGAGATAATAAAAATTCAATTAAAACTCCATTTTAATTCCGATTTCAAAACCGTTTGAAATTCTCATCTTTGAAAATAAAATTCAAAATCCTTTAATGTAAGGCGAAATCTATATTTTTAGGATATTTTGCATAAGGGATAATGTAAGTATATATTAAAGGGGAGAGACACGTAAGAGAGAGTTACGTTGGAACATAAATGGATATCTACTGAATTGTACATTTGGAAGAATAGAGTCCATGAGGGTTACGTAGTAAGTTGAAAAAACCCTTCGAATTAAAGTTAGAAACAAACCATTATACTTGATAAATAATAATGGGAAAATAAGGATAAATGTTGTGAATGTGGGTTATTGGATAAACCTAAATTGATATAATAAAAGTGGTATATTTATATGATTGTGTATGCATATATTATATACTTGTGAAAATCATGCCCGCGCTACTTGCTATCCCTGAGGTTTCCGCTCTGGGACGATCTTATCTCGTGTGCCTTATGGGGGATATTGACTCGTACCCTAGAAGATAGAAATCCTAGGTACAAGATATCGAATCGGTAGTCACGGTCCTAAGAGACGTGAGGGTATGTACTGACCTGTTGAACTTGGAAACTATGCTTCGCCTCAATATTGTTTGTGTATGTATTTATACAGTTCGAGAGTGATTCCGAACTTGTATTCCCTTTAGTACGATTGATACGGGGATTGGATAGCAGAGTATGCCCGCACCATAAAATTTTATGTGGGGTGCTGTTAGAATATATATATTATACGAGTATTTAATATATATATATATGAACTTCTGAAATATGGAAAACTGCCTACTGTGTTATGGTAAGTAAGACATGTATAATGACTCAAATTGTAAATACTTGTTTTGAAAAGTATAATATGATATTGAAAAAAAAACTTTATGAATCAATAAAGTTAAAATGAGCGTTTTGTACTAAATGAAATTATCCTTTTTAAACCATGATGTTGTTAAATCTTAAATTTTGAGAGTCACTGTTGATACCAAAATTAATATGCTGATGTGGACGAATAGTATGAAGACACGTGTCGATCTACGTGGCACAATAACAGCGAGGAAGATCATTTACTGAACAACCGTGGTTGGTACCGAGCAACGAGAATACACCGAGGAGCTCTATCATGCCGAGGAACTCCATCCGAGGAACTATATCATCCCGAGATACTCTAAGCGCTCCGAGGAACTCTTGATCAACGAGCAACTAAGGCGGTCCGAACTGCACCTCGGCCGTGTCATCAATTATCAGACGGACAACTGTTCAACTATTCATTAGATTCTTGACGCACACGCTGCATTAAATGTATTACCCATTCATATGTATATCATTTAATGAATTGGACCTTTCATGAACAGCCTTGAGGCTATAAATACCTTGTATCAATCCCATTCAGGGGGACCGGAATTTCTTGAGAGAACTTGTAATCAAGAATTCTGCAAACACTCAGCAATAACATAACAGTGGACGTAGGCTTTATTCCTAGCCGAACCACTTTAAAAATCTCTGTCTTATTTATTTATCTGTGATTGAATAATTAGAGCGATCTAGTTTTTTACATCAACAGATTGGCGCCGTCTGTGGGAAACGACTGTTGTTATCGTTTTTCATAAAAATCATTTATCACCAATGGCAGATAATCCGGAATCCAGTAATCGAAATGCTGGAAATACTGGAAATCTTCCAAATCTATCTGCATCTCCAGATTTGGCCGGAATTATGACGAATCTGGCTCAGGGACAAACCGCCATGCAAGAATCTATGAGGCAACTCCTTCAAACTCTTCAAGGCGGTGTATCTACTCATTCAGGGCAACGGACTGATCATGGGCAATCACGATCCAGACGTATTGGGTCATATCGCAATGGGGAATCCAATGATTTTTCTTATCAACCTGGGCGAACTTCATCAATACAGGCTACGGATACAGATCAACATATTTCTCTTTCTCCGGAGAGAACTAGCGCTTTAGAAAGATTAAGCAGGGTGTCTCCTTTCAGTCGGTTAGGACCAAGGAGGAACATGAGTCCACCTAGGGCTCCATCAGGAAGTTTTCGACCACCACCAGGTTTGAGAGAAGGATCTGCACAATCACGACCAATTACTCGTCGAGATAAATCTCAGGAAGCTACGTCAGGGCAATCAGTTGCTCGGACTAAGCGGCCCGAGGAAGGGAATGAAGCATGGAAAGGTTCCATTCAACGATTGGAGGATAGACTGGGAGAAATGGCTAAGGCGAGGAACCCCTTACAGAGAACTTTTGTTCAAGGGACACCTTTTGTGCAAGCCATTGTGGATTTCCCTACACCGTCGAAATTCAAAGCACCTGTAGTGACCCCCAAGTACGATGGAAAGACAGATCCTGTACTTCATATAGAACAGTACCAAGCTGCTGCAGATATCTATGCTGTCCCCGACGAGATGAGGTGTAGAGCATTCTCGGGAACTCTTACCGGATCTGCACAGATATGGTACAATAATCTTCCTCGGGGTAAGATTTCAACTTTTGTTCAGTTAGCCGAGCTGTTTATTGGTAATTTTTGTTTTGGAGCAAAACCAGTAAAGCGAGTAGCGCACTTACTAAGTGTTAGACAAAAATCAGGAGAAAGTACTAGAGATTACATAACTCGTTTCAATAACGAGAAGTTGGAAGTCATAGATTATGAAGAAAAGACAGCAATCACTGCTTTGATGAGTGGTTTGCTGCCTAACAAGTTATACTATACTCTGGCCAAAGATCCGCCTAAAAATATGTCGGAATTGATGGCAAAGGCGGCCAAAATCATGAATGCCGAGGAGGCTATGACTGCGAAGAAGAATATGGATAAAGAAGTTAAAGTGGAGGTCGACAACTCTAAGAAGAAAGATCAGAAAGGTAATGGTGGTGACAAATATTCCAGGAATAACAGGATAAAGTTGGAAGCCCTAAAGAAGTATGATAATTATACTCCATTGAAAATGGGTATTAATCATGTTTTAGAAGAAATCAGGAATAACGAGGAAATCAAATGGCCAGAGAAACTGAAGTCAGATCCAGACATGAGGAATAAGACCAAATATTGCGAGTTTCACAAAGATCATGGCCATATGACCAAAAATTGTATAGCCCTTCAGAACGAGATTGAAACACTCATTCGAAGAGGAAAATTATCAAAGTATGTAGATCGCAGAAGTGAAAGGAGGAATGATGATAGAACTAGAGAGAGATCTAGATCTCCTCGTCGTGCAGAGGAGAAAAAGAGGAGGGCCCATGAAGAGGATCCAGATGATGACCCCGATCTTCCCAAGAAGCCAAGGAAACCTGAACGAGAGGTATTTTCCATACGTTTTGGATCATTTCATTGTAACGTTATTACAGGGGGAGATGCAGGAGGAGGAGACCTTACTGCAGAAAGAAAAGCTTATCTCGGAGAGGCTCAAGCTTGCTCATATATTCAGCGAATAAACCTGGCCGAGGATGATCGTCCGAGGAAGGTAAACAAAGAGAAGCTAGTAATTGGTTTTTCAAAAAATGACCTGGCAGGTGTTCTTTACCCTCATGATGATCCTTTGGTGATCAAAATGAGAATGAAGGACGTGATCATTTCAAGGGTGTTGGTAGATAATGGTAGTTCGGCAGACATCATGTACTATTCATGCTTTGATAGCTTGAATTTGAAATTATCTCAATTGGAACCTTATCACAGACCCCTTCTGGGTTTTGCTGGCGAGAAAGTTTTTCCACTTGGGACGATCAAGTTGGATATATTCATTGGAACCTGGCCTGTTTGTCGAACAGAAAGAATACGATTCTTTGTGATGGATAAGAATGTGCAGTCAGCCTACAACATCATCATGGGAAGAGTTGGATTGAAGAAGTTCGAAGCCGTTCCTTCTACAGTACATCAATGTTTGAAATTCCCAACAAATTTTGGAGTTGGAGTGGTGAAAGGTGATCAAAAAGTAGCTCGGGAATGCTATTATTCGTCGGCCGAGCAAGAAGAACTAGAAGGATCGATGAAAAAGACTACTACTTACCAGGTGGAGGAAGGTACAGAAATTGAAACTCTTGATCCCAGGGATGAATCTCAACTTGTAAAAGGACAGGTGATGGAATCTACAGAAAATGTTATTTTGGATGACGAACATCCTGAACGAATAACCCAGATAGGTTCATCGTTGGATATGTCAATAAAAGAGGAGTTGATAACTTTCTTGAAGAATAGGAAAAATACTTTTGCTTGGAGTCATGAAGACATGCCAGGAATAGATCCAAACTTCTTATGTCATGAACTCAATGTGAATAAGGAGATTAAACCTGTAAAGCAGAGAAGAAGGGTGTTTAGTCCCGAGAAGAACCAGGCCATACAGGAAGAAGTCGAGAAACTCCAGAAAGCCCAATTCATTGAAGATGTAAAATATCCAGATTGGTTGGCTAATGTGGTGATGGTAAAGAAGAAAAACAACAAATGGAGAATGTGTGTCGATTTCACCGATCTCAATAAGGCATGCCCCAAGGATCATTTTCCATTACCCAGAATTGATCAACTAGTGGATGCTACCTCGGGACACGAGCTACTCAGCTTCATGGATGCTTATTCTGGCTACAACCAGATCAAAATGAAACCTGAAGACAGGGAAAGTACTTCTTTTATTACCCCTAGGGGAACTTATTGTTATAATGTTATGCCTTTTGGTTTAAAAAATGCAGGTGCAACATATCAGCGGTTGATGAACAAGGTTTTTACTGAACAAATCAGCCGCAACATGGAGGTCTATGTCGATGACATGCTCACTAAAAGCAAGAAAGCTGCTGATCATTTGGTTGACTTGAGTCAAACTTTTGATCAATTGGATAAATACCAAATGAAGCTTAACCCGACGAAGTGCACATTTGGAGTACGAGAAGGAATGTTCCTCGGATACATCGTCAATCAGCGAGGTATTGAGGCAAATCCAGATAAGATCAAAGCTCTTCTAGGGCTGCGATCTCCGACGACGAAGAAAGAAGTGCAGAGTCTTACCGGACGAGTTGCAGCGCTCAACAGATTTGTATCTCGAGCAACTGATAAATGCATACCATTCTTCAAAACACTTCGAAAAACCTTTGAATGGAATGAGGAATGTGAAAAAGCTTTTCAAGACTTGAAGAAATATTTGGGAGCACCTCCACTGTTGTCAAGACCAATAACAGGAGAAAAGTTGTATTTGTATTTGGCAGTATCAGAGAACGCAGTCAGTTCAGCGTTGATCAGATTGGAGAATGGAATCCAGAAGCCAATTTATTACACAAGTAAGGCTTTCCGAGGTGCAGAAATCAGATACCCAAGGCTAGAAAAATTGGCATTGGCACTAATTGAAGCAAGCAGAAGAATGAGGCCATATTTCCAAGCCCATACCATCATTGTTTATACTGATATGCCATTGAGACAAGCCCTCCATAAGCCAGAAAAATCAGGGAGACTGATGTACTGGGCAGTAGAACTTGGTGAATATGATATTGTGTATGAGCCCAGATCATCATTGAAGGGGCAGGCTGTAGCAGATTTTATAGCAGAGTTCACATACCCTGATACCCCCGAGGAGCAAAAGATGCCTGCTGAGTTACCTGTGGACGATACAGGATCAACAGAAACATTTGCTGACCTACCTGTGGACGATACAGGATCAGCAGAAATAGTTCCAAACCAACCAAGGTTGGTAAAAGGACTTGTGGATGTAGAGAAATCATTATATTCAAACTCAGACCAGCCACGGTTGGTAAAAGAGTACGAGCAGATGACTGACGAGGAGCGAAAGATACCGGGGGATGATGGAAGAAAACAGCAGATATTTTATCGAGGAACTCTGACAGATAAGAAATTTGAAGACGAAATACCTACATGGAGATTATATGTAGATGGATCATCCTGCACAGCTGGTTGTGGAGCAGGAATTGTTTTGATCACTCCAGACGAGATTGACATGGAATATGCTTTGCGATTCCAATTCAAAGCCTCTAACAATGAAGCGGAGTATGAGGCCATGATAGCAGGTCTTAATCTAGCAAAGACTATGGAAGCACAACAAGTGATGGTATTCAGTGATTCTCAATTAATTGTGTATCAGATGATGGGAATGTATGCGGTTAAGGGAGATTTAATGATCAAATATCATGCAAAGGTAATGAAATTGTTGACAGAATTTGAGGCCATTCAATTGGTGAGAATACCGAGGATGGAGAATGTACAAGCAGACGCACTGGCCCGACTAGCATCAGCTACTCGTACCGAGATGCGAAGAACCATACCGATTGAAGTATTAGAAGGTCGGAGCATAGATGAAGATCTGACAACGAATGTGATTACCCTTGATTTAGGACCATCTTGGATGGATCCAATCAGGAAATATGTTGAAGAGGGCGAATTGCCGGAGGACAAGCTCGCTGCCAAGAAACTGAAGTATAAAGCTGCTCGGTATGTATTAACTAATGGTATTTTGTATAGACGAGGAATTATGGCAGGTTTGCAGAGATGTGTACATCCCACCGAGGTGAAAGAATTGATTGAAGAAATCCATGAAGGATCTTGTGGAGCTCATGTAGCAGGTCGAACACTTTTACAAAGAGTGATGACACAGGGATATTACTAGCCGACAATGAGGGCTGATTGTATAGCCTATGCCAAGAAATGTGACAAGTGCCAACGTTTTTCTTCCATCCGACGAACTCCACAAGCATTGCTAACACTAATAACTTCCCCTTGGCCATTTGCCATGTGGGGAATTGATTTGGTTGGACCACTGCCGACCACCCGAGGAAGATTCAAGTATCTCGTAGTTGCAGTGGACTATTTTACTAAGTGGGTGGAAGCTGAGCCTCTTATCAATATGACATACGAGAAGGTATACCAGTTTGTATGGAAGAATATCATTTGTCGATATGGTCTCCCTCATGCTTTCATCACAGATCATGGAACACAATTTGATAATGAAGAATTTGCTGCCTATTGTCATCAGTCGAACGTTTTGAAGTTTCATTCAGCACCAGGACATCCCCAAAGCAATGGACAGACTGAAGTGACGAACAGAACATTACTAAATGGGTTGAAAAAGAGGCTAAGTGAAGCTAAAGCAAATTGGATTAATGAGCTCCAATCAGTATTATGGGCCTACCGAACAACTCCCCGAGCAGCAACTGGAGAATCACCATATATGCTAGCATTTGGAAGTGAGGCTGTGATACCGGCCGAGTTGGGTCTCCCAACGCATAGAGTGCTGAATTTCAACTCTCCGATCAGTGACTTGATGAGAAGAATGGATTTGGACATGCTCGAAGAAGTAAGAGAAGAGGCAGCCATTAGGAATGCTGCTTATCAACAACGAACAGCTCTGTTCTACAACAAAAGGGTGAAGAAATGCGATTTGAAGGAGGGTGATTATGTGCTGAAGAAAGTCATTCAGAAACAGAATAAACTGGAAGCAAACTGGCATGGACCTTACCGAGTTACAGAGGTTGTTCGACCTGGAACCTACAGAATAGCAACTCTAGAAGGAGAAGAATTTCAGAATGCATGGAATGCTGAACACCTGCGAAAGTATTATCAGTAATGAAAAATGTAAAGTATTTCCTTCATTATGAATAAAACGAGGATGGTTCACCATTTTCTTTCTGTTGAAAGTTTTTCGGGGAATATTAGTGTTGAACACTACACTGCTTAACAAGAAGAAGACTGCTCTACGGAGTCATGCTCTACGGAGCCATGCTCTACGGAGTCAAGCTCTACGGAGCGCTCTACGGAGCAAAAGTGCTATAAGTAGCCAACCTCCTTTGGTTAGTAGGATAAGCTCTCCGGAGCGCTCTACGGAGCAAAAGTGCTATAAGTAGCCAACCTCCTTTGGTTAGGAGGATAAGCTCTCCGGAGCGCTCTACGGAGCAAAAGTGCTATAAGTAGCCAACCTCCTTTGGTTAGGAGGATAAGCTCTACGGAGCGCTCTACGGAGCAAAAGTGCTATAAGTAGCCAACCTCCTTTGGTTAGGAGGACATGCTCCAAGGAGCCAAAAAGTTCGAAAGAACCCTACTACTCCTTTGATTAGGAGGTGTAGACCAGCATGATCAACTACGGTTGGTAAGACTTTATATACTCTCGCATTACAGCTTATGTTTGTCGGGAGGTAACATTATTACAAAAAGTTCTTTAAAGAACAAAATATTCCAAACTGTACCAAGTATGGTTGGTCGGGGATAAAAACCCACTAACTGTAGTTGGTCGACGAGGATAAGAGTATTGACCTTAGTTGGTCGGACACATGTTTATATTTGAAAATTGAACCAAGTATGGTTGGTCGGGGATAGAAACCCATCAACTGTGGTTGGTCGACAAACATTATTTATCCACCTTGGTTGGTTGGAAACAATTTTGAACAATTTATGCTTATTATAAATTCTAATTTGGTTGATGAACCATATAATTTGCAAACAGAAAAATAGCTATTGGCAAAACAGAAAATGAAACTCTTTCATTAAGATAAAAATGTATTACATGTTACATGTATGTGCTAACTATTACATTAAAGATTCCTACTCTATTGGTTTCTTTCCTTTGTCCTTTGAGACAGGTTCCTCGCCAGCAGGAGGATCCTCTAGACAAAGAGGAGAATTAATAAAGTTCATGTCCTTCAGCATTCTGACATTCATTATTGTAGGAGTGTCCAACAGGTGCTCAGGACGAGATACTTCAACTTGAGAATGAAGGTTATAATCACCAAGATATTTAGAGATCAAACTCCGAGGAATGGAACGAGCAGGAATCCATGCCATATCCAATTTATAGGGAGGAACAGGCAATTCTAGCAATCCAGGAGCATGATAATCCCATAAATAATGACCTTGTTCCAATTTTAATACACCCAGGGCGTTCAACCATCCCTGCTTATAACCTTCGTTGTTAGCATTTTCAAGGCGATCATCCAAATGGTAAAGAGCTTCATTATAGCCTGCATTCCAGAACTCCCGAGGCTGTTTATGGAATTGGAAAGTTAATCTATCTACTTGCTCGAGAAAGTTCTTGATAAGAGCATCTTTATTATTCAGATCAGACTTCATCGCAGCCAATTGATCTTCTAAAGATAAATTTTTCTTAGACAAATCAGACAGAGCACGATCCTTAACATTCAGTTGGAATGCTTGAGTTTCCAGAGTAGATTGGGTGCGAGATTCTTCAACACTACGGCTAAGAACTCTTGATCGGCTCCGAGAAGCAACTGGAGAATTTTGCTCCTCGACGATTCTTCCTCGTCCCCGAGAACTCCTTCCTCGTCCCCGAGCAGCCACAGGAATAATAGACTTTTTCAAGTCATCCAACTCTTGCCTTAGTTTGGCGTTTTCAACCTCTAGAAACGAAAAACCTTCATCAGTAACTGGTACTAATGCAGTGGAAGAGGAGGCAACAGATTGATATTGAGCCAATCTTTTCTGCAGACTATTATTTTCTTGTTCCAGGATCTCGGCAATTTGTCGGCAGGCTTCAACTTCACCTTTTAGGGTCCTTTCCCTAATGTCATATGCAGCAATGATCTTTTTATGACCTGTATCAGAGGAAAGTTATCTATTTTCATATTCCTCGTGTAATGAAGCCATCGATTCATTGTGCTGGCCTTGGAGATCCTTCAAGGAACAATGCAGCTCTTCAATCAATTCATAATAAGCGACATTGTTAGCTACAGCTCGGTCGAGTAAATTTTTCAAGTACCGATAAGCCTCAGTCGCCTGTTCTGAAGCATCATGACCAAGAATGTCAGCAATTTCAGAAGAACTAAGGTCTGTATGACCAGCCCTATAGTATTGGTGACATTGCTGCATCAGCTCGGTATCATGAGAAGAGATTAGTTCCATTCTAGCAACAAACTAAAGACAAGAAAAAGACAACAATCAACAAAGAATCATCAATAACGGCGATGAGTAAAGAAGTATTTTATTAGATCATAAAAGGATTACAGTGTTCGATTACAAATGATAAAAGATAAGAATGATACCGAACAACTTCACACCTTTTCCTTGTCTCCCAAGACTTTCTCGGGAGGCTGGGACGAGGAGCTCGGTTGCTCGGTGATAACAACAGCTTGGTCGGCAGAAATCTTCTCGGCAGGAGGAGGCATAGAAGAAATGTCCTCAATGACAGAGGGTTGAGAAGCAGAGATTGGGACATCCACAGCTATGGAAGATTCATCTGATGCAGGTTCATCTTCTTCTTCTTCCACAATTGGTGGAGGAGGACCAGGGAGATGCCTTTGGAATAGCTCAGAATCGTCTTGGGTTTTTAGCTCTTGTAGAGCAGCTACCCAACCGTCATGGAAGTATTTCAACTCCCCATATTTGACTTGAGATGTCATAGCTGCAATCCCTTTATCCCATCCTTTTTCCCAACCAGCACTGAAATGTTTCCTAACTGCAACTTTTCTTTTCAACTTCTCCGAGGAGAGTTTGACATCCAATTGTTCCTTCTGGATTTTGATGTCTCGTAGGATAGACAGTTCTTCTTCTGCCTTCTTCAGTTGGTCATCGCACTTTTGCTGATTGACCTCTAAGCTTTTCACCTTCTCCTCCAAATTCTTGGAGGTTTCAGCCATCTTCATCTTATCAGCCTCAGCTGCAGCCAATTTTTTCTCCCAGGCAGCTTTCTCCTCGACGTACTGCTGGCGAGATTCTTTCACAGATTGGGCTAAACCCAAGAGGGCATCGTCAACATCGGACGAGGAACTAGAAGCTTTAATAGCTTGATCTTTCTTCACGATGGTATTGAAACAGTTCACCAGCTGAAAGATAAGAAAAATAATAAAGTCAATACAAATGCAAGAAATCAAGAAAAAGAAAGAAAGACCAAAGGTATGAGAAATTTACTGAAGAAAGATGGCGAGCAGCTAGGGATGTCAGTGTATCCCTAGGAATCTTTTCATCAACCCCGAGAACCTCGGGTATAACTGAGCTCGTTGAGGAGCTCGGAAGAATGATTTTTGAAACATTACTACCACCAGCGGGTAGAGAAGATGCAGTTCCAGCAAGATTAACCGAAGACGATTTCCTCAATCTCTTCAAAGGAGGGTCAGCAGCATCAACCAAGGAAGAGGTCTTGGTCGGAGAGATTGTAATTACATCAGCTTTCTTGCTCGGGGCCACTGGGGGCTTCTCGGCAACTTTGGAGGAACTAACATCTACTTTTTTAGTCCCCTCTGGGACATCACTTTTACCTTTCTTTGCTTCAACAGCAGAAGAAATTTCACCAAATAGAGCAGGAGGAGCTCTTTTCTTGCCCATTCTCTGAGATAGGGGAATATGAGAATCTGAAGAGGAACTTTCTGGTGTTGAGGCTGGTTCAACAGGGCGAGCAGTATAAGAGGTTGTGTAGCTCTTATACTGCAGCAAATATGATGCAGATCTAATATGCTCGTCTGCAATCGTCTTATGCAAATTCCAGATAAGTTTTAAATGCTTGATATTCACTTCCGACTCTTTTGGAGTTTTTCTTTTACTATCAACTGCAAATAAATACATAAATCTCAGTCATACATTTTGTCAAACATGATGAAAACGCAATTTCATAAGTAAAATAAAAATGAAAAATAAACCTATCCCATTGCCGTATGGGGGGCATCTGGGACCGTTGTATACTTCATTCCCAGATAAAGGCGCGTGTTGCCAATTTTTTATGACCAACCCATGCTCAAAATAATCTCTATTTGAATCAGGGAGGTTAACTACAAGGGCTCTATTTAAAAACCTAGTTTTTAAATAATAAATATTATCTAAAGTGGCCCATTTATAGCAGTACATGATTTCTGGGATCCCTATACGAGTCCCATGAGTTAGATTTAACTTGTGCACCCCGTTAATTATTCTCCATGAATTGGGGGCTATTTTTGCAGGAACAAGATCAAAATATTGACAAAACTCAAGACATAATGAGTTTGGGGGAAAAGAAAAACCACATTCAGCAATGAAAAGACTGGGGAACCAATGTCCCTCAGCCAATCGAAAGTAATCTAAATGCTCAGAAAGAACCTCTAGAGTTACCCAAGAAGGAATGGAAAAGTCAGAACGAAATTTCTCAGCAGATTCAACAATATAAACCATATTGAATAAAAGAGATGCAGAAGAAAAGAAGAAGATCTTACAGAAAGAAAGGAGATATGTTGACAACGAACGGAAACAATGATGAACACACAAGAGAGAGGAAGAGAATAGAAAACTTGAATGCAGAAAAATGGAAAGTGTAGACGACGGTATGGTTACCAAAGGAGTTTAAATACTTTGCATTGGGAAGCGGCGAAAGAAATGATTACTAAAAAGAAACTACTGAACTTCCGGCGGCTAAAAAGACAAAAGTTGCACGAAGATCGAAGCTCTTATAAAAAGGCGGAAACTGCGAAATGAGAAGGAAATTTGAATACAATGCTCCTAAAACCCAGGAAGGTCATTTAATATTACCATATACCGAGAAAGAATGTCCCATACTCCTCAAAGTTCGAAATATGAAACATTGGGGGCTTCTGTTGATACCAAAATTAATATGCTGATGTGGACGAATAGTATGAAGACACGTGTCGATCTACGTGGCACAATAACAGCGAGGAAGATCATTTACTGAACAACCGTGGTTGGTACCGAGCAACGAGAATACACCGAGGAGCTCTATCATGCCGAGGAACTCCATCCGAGGAACTATATCATCCCGAGATACTCTAAGCGCTCCGAGGAACTCTTGATCAACGAGCAACTAAGGCGGTCCGAACTGCACCTCGGCCGTGTCATCAATTATCAGACGGACAACTGTTCAACTATTCATTAGATTCTTGACGCACACGCTGCATTAAATGTATTACCCATTCATATGTATATCATTTAATGAATTGGACCTTTCATGAACAGCCTTGAGGCTATAAATACCTTGTATCAATCCCATTCAGGGGGACCGGAATTTCTTGAGAGAACTTGTAATCAAGAATTCTGCAAACACTCAGCAATAACATAACAGTGGACGTAGGCTTTATTCCTAGCCGAACCACTTTAAAAATCTCTGTCTTATTTATTTATCTGTGATTGAATAATTAGAGCGATCTAGTTTTTTACATCAACAGTCACCTAAGATAAGTTAAATCCTTGGGGAAGGATAGTGTGATATATGATGAGATAAACCATTGGGAAGGTTAGTGCGATAGGAGTGCACATTAGAAGAGAGGTGAGAATTTCTCAAGAGAGTGTCGCACTAATATGTTGTTGCATTGGCCTGTATCAATTTAAATACTTGCTAAACGAATTTTTAAATCATATACACTATCGGGCTCTGACCCGTTTCTATTCCTCTTTCTCTCTTGTATATATATGTATATATTACATGCCACAGGGGCGTCTTGTTTAGGATCCCTTGGAAGGAATGTGCTGCAGCTTCGGTGGGAGTTGCAGGCCACTTGCTTAGACGATTTCATTTACTTGATTCCACTTCTATCATTCTCCTTATTGGGCATGTGTCACCCTTTCCACTATTTATCTGTTTTATTGGGACATTTGTATTTCAGTTATTACTAGTACTGTTACTTTGGGATTTATTCAGCATGTATGTTTTACTTTAAGTTATAAATGCTGGGGTTTAGTTGTTGAATGTTTAAATTAATTGGATTATATGTTCCAGGATTATTGTGGTGTGATTCTTTAAATATTGAATTGTTGTAGATAATTAAATCTTTATTTTCAAAATAAAATTTGGAAATTAATGTTAAAAAATGGTTTTGACACTTAGCTTAATTAAATAGGGTGTTAAAACCATGGTATGTCTAACATTATTGAGGAGATCATGAAAACCATGGTTTTGACACTTGCTTAGACGACCTCATTCTTTTGATTCCACTCTTAGCACTATTTATTTCAGTTGGGCTCGTGTCGCCCTTTCCATTATTCAGTTGTTTTATTGGATATTATAATCCATTTATTTCCAGTACTTGCACTTTGGGATTTATTATTGCCAGGATGTTTTCATTTAAAGTATTAAATGTTGGATTCAACTAGTTGAATGTTTGATTATTTGGATTGTATGTTCCAGGATAGTTGTGGTGTGACTATTAAATTGTGTATTATGCAAAGTTTTAAATGTTGGTTTATATAAAATAAAATTTGGAAAGTAAAGTCTAAAATGGTTTTGACACTTAGCTTAATTATTTAGGGTGTTTAAATTGGAAAAGTTATTTTTCGACGGTGATGCTAAGAATGAACCAACTGTTCACCTTGATTTTAATTTAATAAAGGAGTGATCGCCCGGTATTTAATTAGGCGGGGTGTCACAGAAAACTTAACTCACACTCATCGGTGACCATAATGAAAACCACTTGTTAATATTTTTCAAAATCTCACATCTGCGAGATGACTTAACAATGAAAAAACACTTGTTAAGATCTTCTCAGAAGGTAACTTAATAATGAAAAAAACATTTGTTAAGATTTTTCTCAGAATCTTACACCTTCGAGGTGACTTAACAATAAAAAAAATACTTGTTAAGATTTTCTCAGATTCTCACACTTATGAGATGACTTAACAACGAAAAAAAAATACTTGTTATGATTTTCTCATAATCTTACTTCTCTGTATCTCTTTTTAGGTCATGAGGGATCCCACACATGCTCAAGGGCAACCTCAGCGTGATCCCTCACCCATTGTTTCACCTCTTGGGGAACCTTCTTCCCCAGACGAATCAAGTCATAACGATCGTGGATTAACTACTGATATTGCAACTGACAGTGAATCTGGGTGTGAGGTTCGTCTGCCTGATTTGGATCCTTTTGAGTTTTGTCTTCAGGTCCTTTAATAATCTCCACAAATTCCAACCAACCACTGGGAAATCATAGAGTAACTGGTCTTTAATCATACAGAGACTTTTACTATTGGCTGTCTATGATCCAACATGGTGATGATAAGTTACATGATCCATGGTATGTCTAACATTATTGAGGAGATCATGAACACCAAACTATTAATCTCTCTAGGCCCCTCATTAATCAATACTTGGGTAATTTAAGAGAATTGTCTAAGTATGGGTTTTATTTTGATTGGTTGATCAGTCGTTTGAAACTGCTGAAGGCCGTTAGGTTGGAAAGTCAAAGGGGGCTATATCAGAAACATATGGAGGCCCAACAGACTGAGGAAGTTGCGCTGAGGGAGTTGGTGCCTTTATTCGAAGCTGCTAGTCTAGAGGTGAAGGTGGCTGAGTAATCTCTGCCTAGGGCAATGCAAAAACAGGAATCTTTGATCGTCCAAAGAACCCAAGTCCAAACCAGGCTTAAGGGTTCTATCCCTGCCTAAGAAACATGCCTGCAAGCTTTTTCGAGCTTTCCCGGGGACTTCTTCTCCTTCCCAGATCTTTGGTTTTTACTAGGTTGAGGCCCTTTGGTGTATATGTATTTTTTCATTTCTTACATGTAATTCATGGGCTGTAGTTCCCATACTTGTAATTTTTGAATACAAAATATATAAAAGAGATCATTTTGGCCACATCATGTCTCAAGTTATGTTTCAAGTTGTTTCTGCTATATTCTCATTGCAAAGAAAAAACTCTTACAATTTACAATTTATTATTTCTTTTCTAACTTTGTAATCTTAGAAGAAAAGAAATAATATAAAAAAAACAAAATATTAGACTTTAATATGATAGTGACTAGCTTAATACAACATTCTAGCTCAGGTGACATAACTCTAGACATGATAGACCTTTAACCACTTGTTATTAATATTGAAAGGTCCATCCTCTTCTATATTTGAAATTGAGTGGTAACCTGAATCGTGAGCCTCCTTCACTATGAAAGGTTCTTCCAAATTAGCAGCAAATTTGGGTAATGATATCCCTCAAATGTGCTTCACAACTACCTTCAAAACTAAGTCTCCCTCCATAAACTTTTGTGGTCTCACTAAGTTTTCATATGATGTGGAAATCTGCTTCGTATACATTTGTAAATGTTTCATCACGTTATCTCTATGCTCATTAAGCACTTCTAACTAAATATGTCTACTCCGAGGGAGCATGCTGCTTCGTAAGGCATATCTGAGATATCATTTAAGCATTTAAGATTAAGTAAATTATAGATAAATCAACATAATTTCTCCCCTATAATTCATTCTCCCCCATTTTATGATGTCCCCAAATAGACAGATATGAGAAGCATAAATATGGAAAATGTCACAAAAAATCTTTCAAAAATTTGATTTGATTTTTTTTTTTTACTTTTTAAAAAAAAAAATTCAAACAAAATATATATCAAAGAATATGGGAAGTGTAAAAAAAAACTTCTATATTTGAATATTTCAAAAAAAATTTTACACTAAAATAAGCTACTAAAAATCACACGATGGATTTAAACTCAACAACCAAGTCATGGAAACGGAATGCATAGATGTGAACACATTCGATATGTAAATAAACTCAAACAATCATATGTGCACGATGCATACGTGTACTCCTAACGTATGAACATCAAAAGAATCCTTAGGTGTAAAAATGTTGAATTTAGATGACATCGCCTTATACAAATCAACAAATCAATGTCAAAGTGATTTTCACACCAATAACGTCCAAAACTATTTAGCATTTTTTCAAGGACTTGCAAACCCGTTTAAATTCTCCAACCAAACACCCTCAAATTTTCTTTTAGAGGTGTTAAACTAAATTCTCAAGCTTTGAAGAATCGGTGCAAAAACCTATTTGGCCCATAATTGACATGAAATTCTTTTTATTGCCTTTAAATTTTTTCAGTCTCTTTCAACCTCTTTGGACCCCGGATAATAAAATTTCTCAATTTTTAGGTCCGTTTTAATGGTGGATTTTGCGCAAAGGATAGATAATTACCTTTCGTAGCCCCTCCCCATTTTTAAAATACCACACAATCTCACCAAAAGGTTTTTACAGGCACACCTTTCTTATCAAGTTTTATCACGCTTGGATCGTTTTAAGGACAGGATTGAAGTGAAAACACCCAACCAACATGTGATAAAACAAGCACAATAATCAAATAAATCTGTGCATGTGTGAAATAAAGGAAATCATGAGTCAAACATGCAGGAAGTGACACTTAATTACATCTTAATGACTCCAAACATTATAAAGCACAAAGATGACAAGATATATTGTCTCGAAACACTATCAAATAGTCACATGAATAAATGGAATGAAATTGTGACTTGGTCATCCTAAGTGTTTATCCATAAACAGTGCAAAACAAAATACAAAAATCTTTTTGAATTTTCAAATAATTTTATCAAAATAAAATATTTTTGTATTTTTCAAAAATTTATACAGCAATGATACATACTAGCAATAGGCAAAAATTGCATCATGAAAAAATCCTATACTAGTAATCAAGTCAAACCTCAATCGTTAGGTACGGAGGGATTTTCAAAAGGTGGTGTTCACTTATGAAAAACCTCCATCAAATCTTGTGAAGTATTGACCAAAAACATAACTTGCTCACCAAAATGTGCAAACTCTCTCTCCAAATCTAAAACCCAACGACCTAAAATTCTATTATACTTCTTTGTTTTCAAGGTCTCGGTGTACAAATCTCCACTTTCATTCTTGCATTCTCCCTCACTTGAAGCGCTCAAATCATCACTATCGCATTCGTGTGCACTATTGTGGGACAAATAGGGTGTGATCACATAACTCGGAAAAGCAACAAACTTCTCACCACTAGTCTTATCATCCTCACCATCACTACTATCACTAAGTGTGGTGGGCATGGATACATTGTTTCCTTTCTTTCTAAGCCACGTAGGACACTCAAATGGCTTATGCCCCTTACCCCCACATTCAAAACAAGTCACATTCTCAAACTCCTCCTCACACTCCTCATCAGAGCCACTCTCTTTTTTCCCTCTCACCTCTTTCATTTTCCTTTCCTTTCATTTTATTTTTCTCAAAAAATCTCTTTTTGTTGGAAGAATTTTCTTTAGAAATTTTGAGAAACTTTTTGAAATGTTTCACAAATAAGGCCAAATCACCAAAGTCTCCCTCAGAATCGGACTCACAAACTTTTTCTTACTTTTTCTTAAAATGAGTCTTTAAAGCAATGCCTTTATCTTTAGCCTTAATGGTTTGGGGAAACATGTCAATCTCATAGGTTTGAAGATCTCCTATAAGTTCTTCCAACCTAAGTGATTTCAAATTTCCCAAAGAGTTCAACATGGTGACTTTAGGAATAAAGCGTTTTGGAAGAGATCTCAAAATATTTATAACGACACGCGTGTTATGAATCACCTCACCCAAATTAAAACAAGTGTTAACAATGTCCGACAAACGTGCATAAAAATCACCAAAGCATTCAGACTCAGATATGTTGATAGTCTCAAATTGGGTGGCCAAATTTTGTAACTTTGATTCTTTAACCGCGTCCGTACTCTCATGTGTCAGTTTCAAAACATCCCATGCCTCTTTAGACGTGGTGCATGTCATAATTCGACGGAACTCATCGGGAGTGACAGCTCCAGAAATAGCACTCAGACCATGGGAATTAAAATTAGACTTTGTAAAATCATCTTCAGTCTAGGCTGACACGGGATTTAAAGAGGTGATATTCTCAACGGTGACCGTGGGAGGTGTCCACCCATTTTCACAAAGCAACCAAACACGCTCGTCAATGGTTTTTAAACAATATTTCATACGAGCTTTCCATTAGGCATAATTAGACCCATAAAAAATAGGCATCATATTAAATGAAGTTTCCATTGGAAAAAAATTGCGAATAAAGAAAAAACTGATTTAAAAAATAAATAAATATCACACGATTTTGCGAAAAATAGGAATACGCGATAAATTAGCGCAACTCGCTCTGATACCAATTTGAAAAGTGCCGTAAATAAATACGGTGTGTGATATTGAAATAAAAATTATTTGCAAGTTTTAAAGTAAACCTTAATTAATAAGAGTTTATTTTTAAACAAAATAAAATCAGCCCCTAAACATGCACCTAAGTGTGTGCGTGTGTCAAACAATAAATAAATAAAACATGTGACACAAAATATCAGGAAAAATCCCCGCAGGGCAAAATCATATTATTTTCATTATAATTTGTAAAGAACGGTTACACAGCTTATAATGAAAATAAGTGTGACATACGAAAATACCCACAAGTGTCGGTTCCGATGTTATCGGCTGGAATATCCCACAAGAATTCCAGATGGGCAACAATGAAGAAGGGACTGGCTTCTCCACAAAATACTCCAAAATGAGTAAGAATAATTCCTTGAAGGTTTATAAAATCTTCACTTGTAAATGGGAGTGCAAGTGTGCGTTTAAAGAGGCATAAAGCCTTAAAATGATGAAGTCTAAAGCGTTAAAATGATGAAGTCTAAAAAGACTTAAAATGATGAAGTCTAAAAAGATTTAAATTATGAAGTCTAAAAAGAGGGCCATTTTAGGTTGGTTGGTGTGGAAATAGAGTTGAAAAAAATTCTTTGAAACACTTGAGTGGAAAGGGACATAAAGATATTTGTGTCACTCCATTATTATTTTTCTTCTCCATTTTCAAAGGGCCATAACTTCTTCACCGTAGCTCGGATTGAGGTACCGTTTCTTCCAGTATCTTCATGGAGTCGAGATCTTGAACTTTCTAGTAGATCAGTATTCTAGATGGTGGCTATAAAATTAACAAAATGCCCTTGAACTTTGATATCGTGCCTTCTTTCACTGTTTTGACTTCTCTTGCGTACCACTTGCATAAAGTGCCTAAAATCGTGGAACGTGAAGTCGTTGAGGCAGAAGTGGGACACATGATGGAGACGTTGAATGCTTGATTCTCGAAATTTGGATAGATGCCGTCATATGAGATCGCGTAGAGACGTGCCGAATGTAGCGGTATCAGACATACAAACTGTGATCTAGGAAAATAGAAAATTCCTAGATACTACCCGAACATTTATAAAATTATGTCCTTACATCTTCCATTATCTTGGTAAAAATGTTGACCAAGGTCTTGTTAGTTTCTTCTGCTTGACCATTGCCCTTGGGGTATACCACTGTTGAGGTGTGGTGAATGATGGAGTATTTTTCTATGAGCATCGTCACTTCTTTGTTTACAAAAGGGGTTCCATTATCAGATTTAATGACCTTTAGAATCCCAAATTGGCAAAATATATACTCCCTGATGAAGTTTGCCACCACATCTGCTGTTACTCTCTTCAAAGGTATTGCCTCAGCCCACTTGGTGAAACAATCCGTTGCCACCAGTCTCTAGATCTTTCCTCTCAAAGATGTATGTATTGCCCCTACCAAGTTAAATGCATAAGTATGAAATGGGTAAGGAGTAGTCAATGAGTGTAGGTCCACCTAGGGACATAGATCATGTTTCCATGCAACTGGCATGCCTTTCACTTGCAAATGAACTTAGTAGAATCTTTCTCTATGGTTTCCCAATAATAACTCAAGGTCTTTAATTTTTCATATAGATTTGGCCCTCTAATGTGAGCTGGTTCGTGAACTTGTTTTAAGACTTTCACTGCTTCTTCCCTTGTGATGCATCGTAAAGGCCTGTTGAAGTATCCTCTATGATAGAGATGCTCCTCTTGAACGTAGAACCGTGAGGCGCTTCTCTTGAGTCCCATATCATCCATTTGCTCTGAAGGAACAACTCCATCTTTGATGAAATCAATGTAAGGCCACCTTCGATATGCCCGAGCCTCAATGAATTGAAAATCATCTACCTGAAAGAAAAGTTGACATTTATTGTACCTTCATTGTACCTCTATTGCGTCTTACTTCATCATTGACAATAAATATCCTTCTCTCTGGATTCTTCAGTATGGGGGAATCTCAGTTGTCAATCAGTGTTCATTGTGTATGTTCTTCAACTTGCATTCTGCTTCCTTTGACTCGATACATGTTGATAGCCATCCTCCCACATGCTTTAAGTACAGACCTCCTTAACTTGTAAAGTACTATGCCGACTCTCTAAGTTCCCTCTTTCCCTTTCCAGACTCCAGCTGCTTCTAGATCTCACCTCTCCAATCTGAATTATCTTCCATCAGTAAGATCGACTTCACAATCGAGGGAGATGTTCTTCATTGAATCACCTCCATAGTTATATTGCTGTTCACGGCCAACTTCTGAGAAATAGTGGCATAAGCGTCAACATGCATGTTCATCATTCTAGGATGCCTCCTTATTTTGACCTAATAAAACTGGTTGGTTAGCCGTTGGATGATTGTTCTGTAGGTCACCAGGTTAGGATGCTTCAATGTGTGTTTCCCATTAACTTGCTTTACCACTAAGTTAGAATCACCTTTGATGCACAGTGAACGGTTGCCTCTTCGAAGAGCTTTTATTAATCCCAGTACTAGCACCTCATACTTTGCTTCATTGTTGGAATAAGAGAAATCTAACTTGTAAGAAAGGCAAAATTCCTGCTTCCTCTTTAAGAGAATAATCCCCGCTCCCCCTTTTCTATGCACTGAGGAACCATCAAATTCCATTTCCAAGTTTGCATCCAAAAAACTGGCCTGTAAATCATCTCTTGGAATGCTCTCACGAGGTGGCTCAAATACCATTAATGGAAAGATCGCCAATAAATCTGCAAGCACCTGGCTCTTGATCGCACAGGGAACCACATATGTCAAGTCATATTCTGAAAGAATGGGGAACCACCTAGATGCTCTTGCAATTAAAATAGTTCTCGCTAACAAAAACTTAATAGGAACACATCTTGTTATAATATGAATTGTAAAACAAAAGATATAATGTCTAAGTTTTTGAGCTACGAACACTAAGGCTAAACAATGCCTCTCTATGCTAGTGTACCTTGCCTCAGGTACATGTATGATCCTATTTAGGTAGTATACTGGACTTTCTTACCCATCAATATCTTATACCAAGAGAGACCCGATAGACCTGGTGGTAGAGGTGAGGTAGAGATGCAATGGTATCCTTGCCCTATGAGGAATCATCGTCTGCGGAGAGGTGAGCACCTTCTTCAGCTTGTTGAGAGATTCTTCGTAAACTTCCTCCCACTTAAAATTTATGCCCTTTTATAGTAGATCCTTCATTGGATGAGTTATCTCGTCTAGTCCTAGCACAAACATCCTGAGATAGGAGACTTTACTGAGGAAACTCTTGAGCTCCTTTGCAGTTCTTGTACATGTTATCTTTAAAATCACATGCTGTTTATCTTGGTCTATCTTCACTCCTTACCGATCCATCACGAAGCCCAAAAACTTCTTTCTTATTACCCCAAATGTATATTTCAATAGCTTCATCTGTAGTTTGTACTTCCTGCATCTGTTGAACACTTTCCTCAAATTATCCAGATGAGACTCCCCCTTCTTTGACTTGATGACCAAATCATCCACATAAAATTCTAATATGTTATGAAAAAAGTAGCGGAAAATGGCCATCATCATTATCTGGTACGTTGCTCCAGCATTTTTTAACCCGAAAGGCATTACTATGTATATAAAATTTCCCAATGAAAATCTGGACGTTGTTTTCTCCGCATCAGTTGGATCCATCTTGATTCAGTTGTATCTTACGTACCCATCTATGAAGCTATACATTTCATGCCCACCAGTTTCATCGATCAAGATGTCAATTGAGGGTAGAGGGAACTCAACCTTCGGGAAAGCTCTATTTAAATCTTCGAAGTCTATGCAGATTTGTATCTAGTTTTTATCCTTCTTACCCACTAGGACAATGCTGGATAACCAAAAGGGGTATTAGATCGGTTGATAAACCCTTCCTCTAACAGTCGTCACCCCTCTTACTTAATCTTCAGATCTAGCACCGACTTAAGTCCTCATAGCTTCATCGGTATGGTTAAAGGTCAAACGTTCAGCTTGTGGCAACTTACTTCTTTATCCAACCCCTCCCTCTTAGTGTACTTCCATGCTAAGACATCTTTGCACTCTCAAATCCGCTCCATCAAATACCCTATATTTCTACCCTTAGATCCTTCAAAATAAAGATGGTCCTTAGATCTTCGCCTTTTTGTAAAGATCTAGATGTTCCAATTCTTGTACATGTGGTTTTGGGCGATCCATCATGTACTATGGTTCATCTTCCACTTCCTCCATAAATTCCTGTATATTGGAATTATCAATGACCTTGCATTTCCCTTGATTGTCCACTAGAATGCATTCATAAACCGGGTTAGCCTCTCGCCAGCCTCTTCAACATCTCTTTCTATTATTTTATCAAACCTTCAAAGGTAATATACCACCATTCCATCTTCTATTCGTATCTTCTTGTACTGACGGTTGACCAATGAAGTTGCTTTTTGTTTCCTCTCTCGTGAAGCTTCTTCTTGCCCGTCTCCTAAAAATTTTCTTAGCGCACTTTGCTATTTGACCTCATGCTTAATGGGATTAATCATGGGCCTCATCCTATCTCTCATTTATTAAAGATAGTTTGAGGTTTGGGGCTTGCAATGTTAACCTCCTAAACTCATTTCCTCACGCTTGTTCCTTCATCGCTTTGATCCTTCATAAGACCCATTTTTTATGATAGAGGGGATTCTGACCACTTCCATGCACCTTGTTAGGACTTGTGCATCTTCCTCCAATTTTGTGTAAAATACAACATCAACTAAGTGAGCCCCCTCCTGCGCAAATGGATTCTTAGTTTCTCATATAACAATCTTTGTCCCCTTCACGTTTGCCTTGGCACACTGGTGATACGTCAAAAGAATTAAGCTATGGTTGTTCATCCAGACCCTTCTTATCGAGAGATGGTAGGAAGTAATGCTCTCAGTGACATGTAATTTGATATATGAAATGAGATTTCCCATCACTATACCCACATTCATATACCCAATTGACTTTGAAGACTGGTTATCATAACGAGAAATCACCAAAGGCATTGGTATCAACCTAGCCTTAGAGTGCTGGAAGTATAAAATGAGCTAATAGGCATGATGTTTATGGAAGCTCCATAGTTCATCAAAGCTCTTGCAAAGCTTACCCCATTAACGCCCACCGTTACATGTAGTGATCTATTGTGAGGGAACCTCACTTATCTATCGGCATCACAGAAAGTCACTTCAGACAAAAAATTACTCACCAGCCTAGAAATAGGCCCTCTTCGCCTCAATAATGGAACTTCATTCTTCCGAGCAATATCTAAAATTGCCTAAGTGATTTCAAACCTGCTCTCCTTGGGAATTCCCTCTTGATCGAAGAACCACATGAACTTGGGTGACTATAATACAACTTGGTATTAAAGTCTTTGATCTATATCTTCATTATCAACGTTGTGCACTTCCTCTACATCCCTCGCACTTGCTTCGTTATAGGCTATCGTAACATTAGCCATTACCCTTGTGCAATATTTAAGGACTTATTAAAACTCCTCTTGCTCGAACATCAACTCTCCTGCTTCCCTCTTAGATTCCTTGTCATAGGCCACCACCAGGTTTGCTACATGCACTGGTCATGGGCCATTGTTGACATTTCTATGAGGGATCTGCAAAGTCCCTGCCTTTATGTGCTTATTGTTGATCTTCCTCTGGATGAAACATGGCGCCGTTGGATGATCAATATTCTAATGTATTTGAAAGTACTTGGGGTTTGCCCTTAATTTTGTTTTTGGCTTCGTAGATTGAGCATACTTGGGTGCATAAACTGGCCCTGCGGATAATGGAGTTATAATAGCTAACAACTTCCTCAACAGTGCAAGACAATAGTGGAGTGTCCTCTCTTTCTTTGATAAATTTCCTCTTATTATCCTTCTTTGAATGCTTGGATCCTTCCTCTTCTCCATCGACATAACCCACTCACGGTGGCTGGTCACGTCCCCCAACGGGCTGTACCTAGACATCATTGTCACCATGATGGGGCTTGGGCGTACAACCAGAGAGATGTTTCTTAATGCTTTTCGAAATGTCGTGAAAGTTTTTTTGCACATCTAGTTTATTAAATGGCGGATGTACTTCGAGAGAAAATCCTCATAGATCTGGAGGAGCATTGAATCCTTATCCTCCTCCCTCACTTTAAAGGTCCTTTCCTTGAACCTTCGAATATACGCTAAAACCTCCTCACCTAGCCAATGTTCTCTTTGGACAACCGTGTTAGTATGAATCATTCTTTGCTAGAAAGAACTTTTGGATAAATAGAATGTGCATTTCCTCCCATGTAGAAACACTCTTTGGAGCTATGTGAGAGTACCATGTGTATGCTTTATCGGTGAGGGATTTAGAAAAATCCCTCAAAAGTAACTTCTTGTTGTTGCAATGAGCTCCTAAATGTTGCACAAACCTCTTGATATTCTCCTTAGAATTCCATCCTTTTCTATTGTACTTGTCAAATATTGGTAGTATGTAATCCTTAGGATAAGGTTCCTCATTGTACTCCTCTGGGTAAGGAGTATGAAAATCTTCATATACTGAAGTTACCTCCCTGGATGACTGTGATGAAGCTGTTATCATCTTCAACATCTCCTTCTGCATATCCTTTCTCATTTCGTCCAAGGAAGATGAGAAAGCCTTCTCTGCCATTGGGACACTGGTTGAGGGGCCATAAGTGGAACACTAGTCACGCTTGGAGCACCTATTATTGGAACAGGGTGTGGGGATAGTGGTCGTGGGGATCGCACCTATTGAAATTGTACTTGATGGGGATATCAGAGCCGCCATTGGAGTGATAAAAGAGATGGGGTCCCTCCCTCCCCTAAAAGCCATTGTTGCTCTAAGAATCTGTAGAAACTCTATAAATTTATCCATTAGATTGTCCATCTGGACTGGCCCCATCACAACACTAGTGGAAGCTTGTGTGATAGTTGGGACTCCTGTCGTCGTTTGGACTTGGGGAACTTCCACCTGAGGCACTCCATCTCTAGAGGTTTCAAGTTGCCTCGCTTCTTGTTCCCCTCTTCATTGAATATCATCAGAATTAAAATAAAATCGCTCGTGTATAACTCAAATAATAAAAAAAATCAGAAATAAATTATTCAAAGGGAGAGAGAAGAAAGCACCCTAAATATACCTTGGCAGGAATCCAACATATCAACAACCTTCAATGTCTTTTGTTATCTAATAAAAGCTTCATACTAAATGTCAATGGTGGGCAAATAAACTCTGGTTTGTAATAACTTCTATGCTCTTGTGTGTTGTTCTCTCTCTCCTTAGGAAGAACTATCTCTTCTCAAAAGAGATTGAGGTTAATAAATAGATCCACCCCCTCCTGAGATGTCTCAGTACTCATTAATGTGAAAGACATTACTTTCACGCTTTAAGTCACAAGCATTAAATGCATGATGGGTCAGCACACCCTACGTCATAATTAGTAAATGGCAGTATATACCTTTTGGCTACCAACTATGTGTTAGAGGACTGCCATGATAGTGATAGTTCACCAAAACGTATGACAACCCTAATACCACAGTGGTTTACTTATGTTTGGATTGGACAGTGGGTAAGTGGCTCATGACATCACTCAAAGTAGACATAAGCTCAATGTAAGATGGAACTCATGCTTACTTTGTATAAGCTTCCACCGAATATTATCCCTCGGTGTTTTACCAGGAGTATCTAAAATGTTTAAGACAAGACTTAACTCTTTCTTACTTCTCAATCCTCCAAGTCAAGTCCCTCTGAAGTTCCCATAGCGAGGTCATTCGATAGAGCATGTAAGCTCCTCAATCCTACCTGGCCTGGTCTGTCTCGAGTAGTGTTTGACCTCGCACTCAAAGTTACAATCATTATAACTTACAATCAATGTAATTAAAAGACACAATTTGACTAAGTAAAAATATAAGACACAAATGATCTCTCTTTCCAAACTTCCTTTATAAGCTCTATTGTTGAGCTGCCTCGCTGAGTTACCTCGTTAAACTGCCTCATTAAACTTTTTCGCTACCTTCATGCTTCTTCCTTCTCTTGAGTCTCTTCCTACACTATGTGTTTACATGGTTATTAGTAGTCATGATATGGTATTCACGGTTAGATGTCATCGACCAATAATTACTAAATAATTTTTGACACTGACTTGTGTCCGTGTCAACCAATATAACTGTGGTGTTATGGAGAACAAATGATTATTGATTTGGTGTTAGTAAAAACACAGTTTCAAGTCATCATGGGTTTAGGGAGGGGAACGAAAAGGTATGTCGGTGATAACTCTTCCCATTTTTAAATTTCCCCATTACATCAAGACTACACCCAAAGTTAAATGTACTTAAACATTACACAAACCCACAAACATAATATGCACCCAAACATTACATCAAGCTTGCACCATACATTATATGTACGAGTAATTATAGAAAATAAATAGAAAAAAGTAGACCCATTAAAGATAAATCACTAATTTGTCATTTCCACAAAAATTACATCATCATTTCTATCATATCTTAACCTAAATTAGTAATTAGTTACATATAGTTCTTCACAAAATAATATTCTTAAACTTCTTGGAAAACATCTCTACAAAAATTCTTCAGAAGTTTCTTTACAAACACAAATACTTCACAAGCTTCATCTAGGCACTATTAAACCCTCTTCTTCATCAGATGAAATCACGATTGGATCATCACTCGTCACAACATCCCATGCGATTTTTTTTAGAATTCACCCATACCAATCTTAAACATATTCTCCCATTCCAAAGCCTAGAGTTTGGTGCACGTTTTCCAATCACTAGAAATGGGGGAGGGGCTTGGACCTTGCGCACTTCAATAATACCAAATGTACATTTCTAACATTCATAATGAAGACAACACAATTCTCTTTACGATGGACTTTTTGTCCTAACATCAAATGGCCCAAATGTTAATGCTTGAACCTTAGATATCATAACACTCATTAGCTTCAAAGCATTAGCATGAAGGTACCTAAATTTTGGCATGAAAAACTAATTATCTTTGGGGCATGTATGAAAAAAGTAATCTTGTCGAGCTTCATATGAGTATATATGGTACAACTTTATTATTGATTCGTATTGACTCTTACTGTCATATAGCTTCGCTAACATTTTGTTCCTTACCATATGGACATGCCTCAATCCATAACCAATTCCCTGCCTTCTTGCAATATCAATATACCCATAATTACCATAGGATCGAACATCAAATATGCTATCAACAAAGGGTTGGAAAAATTTAGGTACTTGGTTAATGGGCAATCTACAACTTATCTGGAGCTTTTGAGGTGAAAGGTGGGCAATTTTGTAATTTTTTTAAAGTCGGTCATTCTCTATGAACCTACCTCCCATGTCGAAGGTAATCACTTTTTTGAGTTTAATTTTCCCTATACCTTTGGATCATCCTTTTTGGCCTACCTTTTTTATTTAATGTGGTGGGATCCATCTTAATGAGGGAGTCGATGGAGTTGAAATTTCCATTAACTTTCTCAAAAACATCTTTCTTTCTGCTTCATCATATTTCTCCCACCATTCTTGAAACATTGAATTTCCAGTGTGTAATCCACATCATAGTATTCTGGGATATTTAATACGATGTCAAGTTTTCTCTAGTGACCATTCAAAGACCATGAGGGAATTAGATTTCCATCTACCTCATCTGGTATCAACTCATGTTCATAGGGAAAACCGTACACGATATGTAGGATATGATTGGATACCAACTCTAAAAAGTGTTTTCCCCGATAGTGTGCGAGACAACCTACCTCATGATGTCCAATTACTGGACAAGCATGTCCAAGGCCATGTGGGATTCCCGTTCTCATATTTTTCTCAAAACTAGGTCATCGTGTCGATGCTTATTTGTTCCAAGTGACTTTCAAAATTGAATGTTATCTATGTCACCTATAAAAATAACAACACATCCATCAATTTCCAAACTATGGTGAATGCACTTTGTCCATACCACTTTGGCTATGTTAGTATGTAATCAATTTCCAAGTAACTTTCAAAATCAGTTATTATCTATGTCACTTATTTGTTCTAAGTGCTACTATCCAAATATTTCTTGAGTTGAGAATGCTCAACCTCGGTTCTGTTTATCATATGATTACCCTGATGCATAACTATGTTAGTCCAATCATAAGCAAATTAATGGTGCATCGACAGCCAACTTTTTGTAGTATAGGTTATGATATTTGGAAATTTCACCCACACTAGGGAAAGCCTATACCAAATTTCATTAAAGGACTGCGGTGTGTCAGACTTTGTCACCCTTATCCAACCTTGAATGAATAATTTCTTATCCTTTGCCGTGAGACCATACTTTGCACAAGCAAGTGCCACTTCTTTGCTACTTTCTCCTTGATGCAATTTTTTTTTACTTTAATGTAATGACTATAGCGTTGAGCCTTTTTTCGTGCTGTTGAACCGAGTCTATCATTAATTCACGAGAAAGAAAAACTTGGAAATAAGAAAACATGATAATCAATTTTTGTGAATAACAAAAAATAACAAAAAGAAATTGTAAAATGTACATGCTAGTAGGGAGTGGTAAAAACAATAGCCATTTTTTTTTCAAATTAAATATTATATTTAAATAGAATTAAGAAATTTTATATGTTGCACCAATTTTAAACCGATTGTTATGTTAAAACGGATTAACTAATTTATATTTATCTTAAAGCATGGATTTAGGTGAGAGCAGGATAAAATATATCAATTCATATAACATGCCGATGAACAAGAAAAATCCACAACGGGAAAACTTCGGATGACCCAGTTATGAAAAGTCACTATGGTAAAGGATTTACAAAAGTCGACAAATGACTTACTTAATGACCCGATGCCATCTCAAGCCTTAACATGTTTTAGATCTTCATACTCTCTTCCATAGTGATAACGTAGGAATCTACCCATGCAACTGCCACAATTTGTGCGTTCACACGCCTCGATATCCATCGACCAACCTAGTAACCCTTTACAGAGTACACATAATCCAAACAATGATCAATCAATATCAATATTGATGTAATAAATGATACCAATTTGAATACACAATAAAGCATGAGATACCAATGTAAACAAGCAAGAAGAAAGACCAATATGACCATATAGCATGCCAATTTGTTTCAAAGATAAAGCACATGGCAAAAATGGACTAAATGCAAACGCAAAGACTAAGAAAATAAAACAATACCATATTATAAATATGAAAAATATTCCAAGGACACTCATGCACATATATATAGGGATAAACACTACAAACAAGAAAAACAAAACAAAATAAGCTTTACACACTAGCATAGTATGTGTCTAAATATGTGGGATGGCATGAAGGGAAGTGAGCTAAAAATAAATAAAAATGATCCAATCACTAAAAAATATCCAAGGAGTTTGATATGACTACATTAATTTTATCAAACAAAGATTTAGCCTCATAATAATAGAAAAAGTGAACTATTGAAAGACAAACAAATACAATGCACACTAGCATATAAAATATTGATGATTGGTAAATCAATAGAATTAAACATGAAATAATTTGGACTCATTGTGAAAACCCATTGATCTTCAACTTATAACACCCTCAAAATTATAGATATATCATTTTTTCACTCTCATATTTTGAAAAATTTAAATGAAGAATCACTAAAATAAAATCTGACCTTAGCAATATATTATTTTCTTTTGCCTCTTATATTTTTAGGCTTTTGCCAATGGTGGCGGCCTTTCATACAAGGAAGATTTCTTTCTTCGTATCCATTTCCAATGTACACTCATATTTTCAATAAAGGCATAAAATCAAGGGGAATGATTCTTACACGAATAAATACTTCAATAAGATATATATGTATATGATAAGATTGTTAGGAGAACATCTCACTTAGCTCATGTAAAATATGAAGTTAAAATGCAAACGAGCTTGTGCATATGTGTGAGGACGCATATGCAAAGTGAATCCATTAATCAAGTCCATTTTAAACTACACCATGTAAGCATGATTAAGAACAATCGAAGCATTGAAAGTCAAAATCAAATGTCCTAGCCACATGAAATCATGGAATGAAGTGGATTCAAAACACCAATATGGCATACAAAATGTGTAAAACCAAATTACACATAAATAAAAAATCTTTTTGAGTTTTTAATTTTTTTTGAAAATGAGACCAGTTTAACAAAACAACTCAAAAGATAAACAATATATTTTTAAATTTTTGTCAATATAACCCTCAAGAAGGATAAATCAAAACGAAAAGGGATAAACATCATACAACCAACAAGCATATATATTATGAAGTACAAAAGCTAGAATATGAAAACATGCAACCACAATCAACCATAAGATATAGCATGGTAGTAATCGTGTGATAACATACGAGAGTCAACATGTCTAGCATTTAATGTCTCCGAAAACTATTTCTTAAACCATAGAGATGAATACCTAATGCCTCAGGATTTGGAAACCATGGTGACATGGTATCTAGACTTTATAGGACCTCTTTTGAGATGGTAATAAATTCCCTAAGGTGACCTTTTCCACTATAGTGCGGACATGTGTAAACATGAGGAATGTTACATATGGGTTAACCTTGTCTAATGTATTGGGAAATGATTGACACTCTAAGATAAACATTGGTCTTATATTTAGGTGTTAAAGCATTTGTATTATTGAAGCCACTGCCAGCACTACTTGAGTCTCTTAGATTGTTCTCTAGCTTCAAAATTCTAGACTCAAGCAAAAACTTAGACTCCTCAAATGATAGGTACTCCTTAAAATTTTCAATCATTGCTAGAATGTTATCAAAATAACTCAATGCAAGCAAAATTATCCCTTCGAGTTTTCTCACATGCCCTCAAAACATTTACCAGCTTATCATTATCACCAATATTACGTTCATTAATCCTAGAAAAAGACATCTTAGAGTCCTCTAAATCATTCTCTAAAACACGACCTTTAACCTCACTCTCTTTTTTGGAAACTTCTAACTTTTCAAAATCACAATTCATGGCAATGAGCTTCTCACGAAAAATATCTCCTTGAAGTTGAATACTCTGCAAAAACCAACTTCAGCTTAATTTTTTTTCAAGACATTTAATTCTTTTGGCAAACTTCAAGTTCAAAAGAGCTAATATTTCAGCATGGTTATGAAGTTCATTAACTCATCACGAATATTAAAATTGCTATCATGGCTAAATGCATTGGATAACTTATCACTATGATGACCTTTCGAGATAAAAAAACAAAACTAGAGAGAGATATAAACACCAAAATAATCTTAAAACAACACAAAAAATGGATCTATACGATAACTTAGTGTTCCCGCTCTGATACCAATTTGTAAAATGCATGTGATAAGCGGGAGTGGTAAAAAAAAATATCCATTTTTAACACTTTACACCAATTTTACATCTACTGTCATGTTAAAATAGATTAGCCAAATTTATCTTTATCCTAAAGTATGCATGCTGGTGATAGCAGGATAAAATAGATCAATTCACATGACACACCGATGTATGAGAAAAACCCATAATGAAAAAAAATTCGGATGACTCAACCATGCAAATTCATTATGATAAAGGATTTAAAAAAGTCAACACATGACTTACTTAACGACTCGACACCCTCACAAGTCTTGATGTATCTTTGATCTTTGACTTCCTATCAACAACAATAATGTAGGAATGCATCCACACAATTGTTAAAATGTGTGAGTCCATACATGTCTTGGTATCTACCGAATATCTCAATAACCATCTACGGTATGGAATATGGAATCCATCGCTTTTTCTCCGCTACACCACATCATGGAGTCAACCATGTGTAAACAATAAATACAAAATCCACCTTATGAAACTATTCTCACAAAGACATGGAGAATAAACCTTAGTACCCCAAGCAGGTTCTTCAAACCATATTGAATTAAAAATTGGATCCTAAACAACTTGGGTATAAACTAGGGTTTCAGAGAGCTTTTTAAAAGAGTTTTGAAACTCAAAGGCAATGAAAATTCTCTAAAAAAAATACCACTTCGCAATCCTATTTATAGGGGGTTTGTTAAAAACGAGATAAAAATGAAAAATAGTTTGAGAAATCTCGAATTTATGAAAAGTTCACCAAATCATTCAGGCAAGGAACATCTCATTCAAATGGAGCCATGTATCTCGTTCGAACACATTTCAAACGACATTTCTAACATGTTTCCATCGAAAGGTAAAAAAATCTCGTTCAAACTTTCGTTTGAGCATGATCAAACGAGGTACCATATCTCGTTCGAAAGGCTTAAAATTTCATTCTGACGAGGTCACAAAAAATATTATTCTTCTAAAAAATGTAAAAATGAGTAAAATTATTTTAAAAAATTGTAAAACTAATTTTATAAAAATTTAGCACCCAAATATAAAATTTTCAATGATCAAAATATGTATGCATCCATACCTACGAGATTCTCGAAACATGAAGACGAAAACGAGCACGGAACACGACACGATGATATAGATCTTATAACTTAGCCATTAAATCTTTAAAAAACCACATCATAAGCTTAAAGATCAACAACTCAGGTTCTAACCTGTGACTCAAAGAATTTTATCCAACATGCAATAAATCCAAATTACATACAAATTGACTATGTTGGAAATTTCCCTTACATAAGGGAATGCATTAATAGAAAAAAATGTTTGTACCTCTTAGGTAGTGAAATCAATTGAAAGATCCCCCGCAACGGTTTTGTGATCTTGTTCCTAATTAGAAAAACCCTATTGTAAGGGAAATTTTTTCCATCATTGCCTCTAACATCTAGGATTTTTCCATAGAATTAAGTTTGCATTGAGTATGGCGTATATCGTTACTTTCATCACAATGCTTAAAATTCATACTTCAAAAAGACAGATCTGAATATCAATCATATTCAACAAGTTACTCGACATGACGTACTATTAGTATGGAATTTGTTTTGTATTTCGTGGATATTTTACGAAGTATTAAGACATTTTTATAAACTGTTTTTTTTACAAAATGAGGTAGTTTTTAAACAGTTTTTTGAACGTTTTTGAACTTAAAATTACTTTTAATTTTTGAAAGTTTCATTCAAACGAGATTGACATTTTGTTAGAATGACCCAGAATCTTGTTAGAAGGTCATTTGAAGTAGATATCAAACGAGGTTCAAATGAGGGCTTGCTGTCTTGAAATTTTTCATCTCGTTAGAAGCGAAATTTATGTCGTTCGGACGACATCACCTTATCGTCAGAATGAGGCCTGCTTGTCATTTGAACGAGATTGCACCACCTCGAGTTTTGTGTTTTTCTACAAATACTTATTTTCTATAGGTTTTTTGTATAGACTTCACATTTACGAAAATCGCAAAACAACAACATTAATTCCTCACTTTTTATAGGGCAAAAAAACTTTTTGGCTCACACGATCTTTCCTATATACATTTTTGAATCATCTTTGAATCCCAAATCACCTCTATAATGAAGTTACTCTTATAAAGAAGGAGTCTCAATTGCTGTTCTTGTGATTCTTGAGGGAATCATTGCCGACGACTGCGATCTTTGTGGGTTCTTGCAGGAATTCATTACTGAAGGAAGATTGTGATCTTTGTAGTTCTTGTGGGAACTATTGCTGAATAAGATGAGCGTCACGTGTGGTAGATTTGTCCGAATGTATTTTTCTATCGTATTTCTAAGTTACGCTTTACAAAATATAGTTGAATAAAAGATTTTTCCCTTTGGGGATTTTTCTTGAAATTGTGATTTCTTTACATGCTTGACTTGAATCACATTGCTGCATGTTCTTGGGCTAATAAGAATTAAATTTGGTTTATGGGATTGACATCTAAATATATAAGTTTCCTCCATTAAAGAATTGCGCACTCTAAAATTAGTATCAGAGAACATTACACTGAGTTGTCATGTGATTCAAATTTATCAAAAAGTTTTTCCCACTCATACTATTTCTTTAAATTGGTATCAGAGTTGGTTTCACCAAATTATTATGAAATCTTTTTTCACAATTTTTTTTGAGATATTAATTTTCTTAAAAAATTGATTTTGGAAAATTGCAAATTTTCTGATGGAGAGCTTTTATAATAGGATGCAAATTTTTGATGGATCGAATTATGCCTATTGGAAAGCCCATATGAGATCCAGTTTAAAGGAAATTGATGAAAGAGTCTGAATTGTTTGTGAAAGGGGGTGGAATCCTCCCACAATTATGATTGGGAATGACATTAACCCCAAACATGTTTCTGTTTGGACTCATGATGGGTTTAAGTGGAGTACCTATAACTCCTGTAGACTTAATGCTATTTCTGGAGTCGTCAACCCTGATGGGTTCCACTATATTTTGATGTGAACCATGTCAAAAGAGGTATGGGATATCCTCCAGTTGACATATGAGCGTACCAATATTTTCAAGGCGTCTAAGCTTTAAAATTTGACCACCTAGTTTGAGACTATCACTATGTTAGGTTCTGATAATTTTGATGAATTTTATGCTAGGTTTTTGAATATTGTTAACATTAATTTTAACTTGGGAGAGAGAATTGAGGAGCCGAGAGTTGTGGAAAATATTTTGAGGTCACTCCCTTTCCGATTTATTCCTAAGGTCACTGTGCCTAAATCTCTTTAAGGGTCTTAGACTCTCTTAGGTTAGAAGAACTCGTAGGAGACCTTCAAACTTATGAGATCAACATATTTCCTTAAACCATTAAGCCTAATGATAGAGGGATTTCTTTAAAGATTGAAATTAAGAAAAAGAAGAAAAAATAGAGTTTGTGTGTCTAATTCCAAGGGAGAGGTTGATTTAGAAGACTTGGCCTTGTTTGCAAATTTTTTAAAAAAGTTTCTCAAAATTTCACAAAATAATTCTTCCAATAAAAAGATTTTTTAGAAAAACAAAAAGAAAGATGAGGTCAATGATATCGATGATAAAGAGTAAGAGGTATGATGTTTTGAGGGCGAGGGCAAAGGTAACAAGGATTTTGAGTGTCCCACTATGCTGAAAAGAAAGGTCAAAGAGATTGCTAACAAAGCCACTTTTAGCGATAGTGACATTGAGTCGGTTGATTCAGGGGGAGAATAACTACATGAAAAGTGCGTTACTTTCATGGATAGTCACTTGAACAGATATAGTTTGTCCAACAAAAATGATGACCCTTGTAAACGTGAGAGCCTCGATGATATTTTGAGCAATCGGAGTGAGTGTGAGGATGAGATTACAAGTGAGGGTGAAGGGGATCTCCAAAAAGCTTTTAGTGATTCATACATTGAGACGTTGAAGACCAAAAAGTTGAATAAAGATTTAAGTATTAAGGTGTTAGATTTGGAGAGAGAGGTGAAAGTTTTGAGGGTGAGTGAGGCATCGACGAGTAAGCTCGAGAAGGTGAAAGTTTCTTTATGTGAGCCACTGATCGTCTTAGATCAGGGAAAGAGTTAATTGAACAACATCATGGCTAGTCTGACGGCAAATCTTCATTCATTATTGGAGACTCGTGAGAAACTTGAAGCCTTTGTATACCAACTCGATAGATATCTCAAACGTGCTCGAGAGATCAAGGTAACTTTAGATGAAACATATAAGAAGGTTAGATGAAGCTCCTTGATCCTGCTTTGAATATAATATTACGGTGCATCCACTTCCCATGTTCACTCGAGTCGGTTACCAAGTTTGTGATAGATCGTTATAGTTCTCGACCTAACGTGCCTAGGCGTCCTTTTACCTATAGGAGTGCGCATCCTAGCTGTTTTGAGAGAGGTATTCCTAAACCCATATATGTTTGTTCCCATTGCAAGCAAAAATTACACCTTAGGTAATTTTCTTTTGAGTTGGGTAGTGTGTCTCATAGGTATCTTCCACGATATGTAACTACACGTGTTCCCACACGTACTCCCACACACGTTACTCTGTATATCTTCGCACATCACATGAGATATTTTGAGCATTTATGTGACCAAGTTGAGTATTTGGTCAAAACTTCATATGATTTGATGGATATTATTTCATAGGATGTCACCTCTTTTGGAGAACACCTCCGGACCTAATGACTGAGGTTTAGACTTATTTGCTAGCATATGATGCTTTTCATGCTTATATCATTCATGCCTATTGCTAGTATATACTACCATTGTATTTATCATTTTCCATTTTGATATATTTTTCAAAAATCCAAAAAGAGTTTTGATTTTCTTCAAATTGTTTTGAAATATACAATAAGATTTTCGATTTCTTTTTAAGAAAAAGTGAAAAAGCTAATAAAATTTTATTTTGATAATTTTTTTGAAAAATACAAAAAGATTTTGTAGTTTGTTTTACACCTTGTATGGATGGACATTTAGGACGACTAACTCACAATATCATTCCATTATCCATGTGAATTTTTGATAGTATTTTGAGACACAACATTATTTGATCTATGTGCTTTATAATGTATTGGAGTCATTGAGATGTGATTAGCGAATACTTTCTACATGTTTGAGTCATTGTATCCTTTAATGGTCTCCTTTAATACACACATGCCCCAATTTATTTGAGCATTGCACTTGTCTGTAACATGTTTGTCACAGCATTTTGATCTCAATCCTGTCTTTAAAATGAACCAATTACGATAAAATGAGATAATGAAAGTAGTGCTTGTAAGAACCATTATCGAATTGGTAACATTAAAAATTAGATCTCCGATAAATGTGTTATTTTAAAGCAATGTAATCGGGTTGCGAATGTAAAAAGATCTTCTTGTGAATAGCCACAATTTGCAAAAAGAAAAGAGCCTAAAAGATTAAAGGCACTCAAAAGAAAAAAATCTAATGTGCTCGACCAAAATTGAAAGAAGATTGATGCTTCGCTACATATGAGCATTGATTTCTTCAAAACAAAAAAGTTGAGAGAAATATTCAATATGTGAGTTTTGAGGGAGTTTAGTCGAAGATCATTTGGTTTGCACGTCCTGAAAAAGTCTCGTAAAAGCATTACATAGTTTTGGACATTATTGGTGTGAAAATCATTATAAACTTTAATTTTTTGATTAGGCTGAGTCGATATCATATAAATTCAACATTTTTACACCAAAGTATGACTTTGAGTTCATTCGTTAGGAGTATCCAAAATTCATCGTGCACATATGTCATGATTGTTTGAGTTGATTTTCCTATCGAATTTATTCCCACCCATTCATTACGCTTTCATAATTTGGTTATCTTAGTGTTAGTTCATGGTGTGTGTTGTTTTTGTTAAATATTTTTGCTTGAGAAAAATTTTGAAAAATAAAAAATAGTTGGTTTTGGTTAGTTTATCATTACTTGATTCCTATTGCATATTTGTGATGATATTCTATGATTGTTATGAAACACTTTGGGTTATTGTTTTTTCTTCATTTCCTTGTCTATTTCGAAAAAATAAAAGGGGGAGAACGAATTATGGGGGGTGGGGAATCGATTTGATTTATAAATTTTTTTTTATTTCAAACTCGATACGTCACAAAGGTATATTTATTTGTCTATTGTGTGTAGGTACACTTTGATGAGTGTGGCCATCCCGGTCGGTGCGACGTTCGTTCTAGGGTAAAAGGAGAAAGAGGATCCCCGAGGAAGAAAATTGCATCACGATCTCGCACCAATCTCTTTGAAAAGGGGGCTCCGATCATCGTCGGTGTGGGATGAATGTAAAGAGATAGAGTCGCCAACCTATTTTTCTCAAAATAGGCAAAAAAATATGTTGCCACCTCAAGAGAGCGACACCAAGGACAAAACTGATACGTGCAAAACCAATAGATCGGAGGTCCGGGGGCTAAGTTACGGAATGGGAAGGTGTTAGACACCCATACCGCCCTTTAGGTCTCTCATGGGAAAATGTTTATATTTTCCTTTTTATCCCCGTGAAGTGTATGCATGTCTTTATATAATGGATATTGGAATCATTCGACCCATACCATGGAAAAGATAGGGTGAGGTCATCCATAGGAATATTCCCAAAATAATAATAAATGTAGAAGATAGAATATGAGCGTTCATCGCGATATTGATCGTTATTGGGAAACAATAATATGTGCAGGACGAGACGCAAACAAATATGTTGTATATATGTATGATGATAATGAGTAATTTTGAGGATTATGAAAAATAAGAGAAATTGGAAAATTAGAAAATTGGATTCGAGTCTCGAATTTTAATCGAGATGCCTACGTATCCTATAAAGGCATCAAAGTCCACATAGTTCGAACATAGAATAGGGGTGGGGTTTATCCCATAAGTTCGAACGGAATTTTATTAGGCGTGCACATGTAGAAAATGTGTTTCTAGTTTTGGAAAAAGTGTGGTGGATAATTCCGTTCGGAATTTACGGGCGTAACCCTCTTTTATTTGTTTTAGTATTTTTTTATGAAAAATAGAGTATGTGCGATATACTAATAAAAGCATAGATGTTAATATGTATGAACTAGAATGAAACTAAATTATGAATCTAAAGTAATTTATGCAAAACAAGAGGTTTGAAAGAGGGGGAGAAGAAATTGGACCTTCTTTTGGAGCTTAAGCTTGGATCTTGGATGAACTCATTTGAATGATGGACGTTGATGAGAGAGAAGCATATTTGCCAAATTGGGTGTTAAAAGGATGGGTAATTTCGCTTGAATGAGATTTCTCATATGGAACTTCGCTGACTTTGAGATAATATTGCTGGGATCACTGATACTGATGGATTTGTTCTCCTTTCTATGTGTCTTTATCAATGAGGTCATGGCCCTTATTTATAGGGTCAGGGGGTGACGATCGGCATACCCCAGAGGGTGCCTATCGGCAGGTCACCCTTGACACTGTGCCGATTGGCACGGTTTAGGACCTGACAATTGGCAGTCCCGTGCAGACTTTTTTGGAAAAATGACTGTAGAGCACAAAACATTGATTCGAATTGTGCATGGTGCATACCTTTAGAAAGGTATTTCAGATATCAACGAGAGTTCTTTGGACTACTCCCGGGTCCGGGAATTGACTTTGGGTCAAATGTGGCTCGAAAGCGCAGATCGATCCTTTGGACGGGAGATTATCGGACGCAAATGGATCGTTCGTTCGCATGGTAAGTCAGAATCGTTCATGGGGTGAACCGTTGAAAAGGTTAATAGATTTACTTAGACATTCCAAAGAGTTTTATTCAGTTCGAAAAGTTGACCTTCGTCAACTGGGACCCAGAAGCTCCCGATGACCTCTCGGAGTAAAACGAATCGTTTTTCCGTATCGTAGGTCAGAATCAAGAACGGGGTGGATCATTAGAAAGGTTATTCTATTTCGTTAGGATATTCATTCAGTATGGTTCGATTTAAATAGTTGGATTTGGTTAAACGGAGTCCGGGAGTGCCCGGTGACCTCCAAATCGATTTTTAGGGGAAAACTGATCATTCATCCAAACGGTTAATCTGTTTCACGCACGAGGTGGACCTTTGGAAAGGATTTTCAGTGCCCTTCAAAGATTAAATTATATTTATCTCTGATGGTGAAGTTAATTGGATCCAGATGGGGTTGATTCGGGGCCCGAGGGCGCTTGATGGGCACTCAGAGTGCACCCTAGTTTTGCGATGGAAGGGGGAAGCATTAGGAGCCTAAGGAGAGACTTAGGAGGTCCTCGAATGTGGTATCTATAGATCCCCTCCACGGGTGACCTTGGGACAAGTGATGTCCATCGAATAGACACCACATGATGGAAGTTGTTCAGTTTTGTAGACCTAAGGGATGTGGATGATCGATTCAGGGGGTCGAGATCAATTATGACCTAAAAGGAGGTGAAAACCAAAGATCGATGTCAATTTTGACCTAACTAAGGTGACGATCTAAGATAGAGGTCAATTCTGACCTAAGAGAGGTGACGACCGAGGATCGTGGTCAATTCTGACCTAACTAAGGTTACGATCTAAGACCGAGGTCAATTCTGACCTAAGAGAGGTGAGGATCGAGGATCGAGGTTAATTCTAACCTAACTAAGGTGATGATCCAAGATTGAGGTCAATTCTAACCTAAAAGAGGTGATGATCGTGGACCGAGGTCACTTTTGACCTAACTAAGGTGATGATCCAAGACCGAGGTCAATTCCGACCTAAGAGAGGTGATGACCGAGGATCGAGGTCAATTCTGACCTAATTATGGTGACTGAGAACGTGTGTGCTTGCGTTCAAATGAGCAAATTATATATTAAGCCCTTTTACCCCAAAACAAACCCTAAAACATGCAACAGTATGTGATTGAATAAGACGATAATCTAAGCAAGAACATTCAAACACATGCAATTGAGGAAAAATCCCCCAAAGGGGCAAAACCATTTATTTTCACTATAATTTGTAAGAAAATGGCTTACAATCGGATTACAATGAAAATACAAGTGACTAAGAATTACCCTCAGGTATCGGATTCTGTAGTCGGTGGCTGGAACTATCCCTGTCCAGTAGGGCTGCAATGTAGAAGAAGAACGGTCTCCTCCACAAAGGGTTGAACAGCAAAAGTGCGTTCCTGGGTTGCAAAGTGATTCACAAATGTATGGAATTTGTGTGAATCAAATAAACCTAGAGTATTGGTACTCAATAGGTGAAGACTTAGGGCTTTCTTTACTCTGGAAATCGTGTGAATAAGTCTTAGAAAACCACTTCCCGTAGTTGGATTAAATAAGAGGACTTGAGCCATGAAATTCAGAACACGATCTGAACACGATCTGTTTGAGGTTATCCCAGGCGGACCAGTCCGGGTCTAAGGTGGATCGGTCCGGTTGACATCGTATTGGTTCTTTTATTGAAGGCGGATCGGTCCGGATGACATCGAATCGGTTCGGTTTTCAGCTTCATCGGTTTGCCATCGGTCCGGGGTATATTGGCATTCAGCATAACGGATCGATCCGTTTGTGACCGGATCGGTCCGGTTGACTGGATCGATTCTTTTATTCAGGTGGACCGGTCCAGTTGTCAGACTTGATTTCTCTTCTTCTTTTGATATTCGGATCCGTTGACGAGCGTATGAATCTTGAATTTCTTCAACGGTGTAACAGCGTACGACATAAAAATTGATAATGGACAAAAATGTCCTTACAAATCTCCCCCTATGTCTATGCTGGTACATACATAAAAACAAACATCCGAATTATCGAAGAAATGAAAATGCCTATACAAATCTACCCTTACATGAACCCAAAACTGGAAAGATACAATTGAATAAGACTACAACGTTTGCTCTTCAATTCTGCAGGAATCTCAACGCTTTTCTCATCAGGGTGTGCAATCCAATGATAATCCATGTAGTACCTACACACATGAGACAAAGCAAAATACCAAGTGACATATCGAGTTTGAAATGAGATAAACATATATACCAATTTATGAACAGACTCAAACTTTCAAATCTCCCCCATAATAAGATAATTCATTTAATCTCCCCCTTTTTATGATGTCCCAAAATAGACCAATGAGAGAAATAAATCAAATAAGCAAATGCGGGGTGTCACAAGTATAAAATCACACCATGAATGAACACAAAGCAGCCAAGTCGATGATAGTGTAAATGAAGTGGTGTGATCAAATTCGATAGGAAAATCAAAGCATACAAACATGACATATGTGCACGATGAATATTGGATATTCCTAGCGAATGAACTCAAATGCTTCCTTTGGTGTAAAAGAATGACAATATAAGATATTGACTCAATCAAATCAACAAATCAAAGCTCAAAATGATTTTCACACCAATAACGTCCAAAATGATTTTATGCTTTTTCAGGACTTTCAAGGAAGTGCAAACCCGCTTATATTCTCCAACCAAACTCCCTCAGATATTATTTTGAGTAGAGGCATTCTAAATTCTCAAACTTTGGAGAATTGATGGTGAAACCTAAGTGGCCCATATTTGGCATGAATTGATTTTTATTGCCTTTAAATTTGTTTTTTTTTTCGTTCTCTTTTAACCTCTTTGGACCTCGGATATTAAAATCCTTCCATTTTTTAGGTCCTTTTTAACGGTGGCTTTTGCACAAAGGATAAATGATTACCTTTCGCAGCCCCTCCCCGTTATACAAAAACACACAGTCTCACCAAAACGGTTTTTATATGCATTCCAATCTTGTCAAGTTTTATAGCATATTGTACATTGTATAGACAAAATTGAGATGGAAACACTCAAGCCAATATGAGATAGACAAGTTCAATAATCAAATATAGCCGTGCATGTGTGCAATAAAGGATATAGGAGTCAAACATGTAGGAAGATATCACTAATTACATCTCAAAGACTCCATACTAAGTAAAGCACATGGATGAAATGATGTAGCGTCTCAAATCTCTATCAAACAGTCACATGGATAAATGAAGTGAAGTTGTGACTTGGCTACCTTAAATGCTCATCCATAAAAGAAGCAAAAAAAATCTTTTTGGTCTTTTTCAAAATTTTTATCAAAATAAAATCTTTTTGTGCTTTTTTTAAAAATTTTCTTAAAGGAAAATCTTTTTGTATTTATTCAAAAGAAATATAAACAGCAAAAAGAATAAATACAAGCTGTACAACTAAGCAATGGTATATATAAACATACTAGTAATAGGAAGCATATGATATGAACATGAAGAAGCATCCTATTCTAGACATAGACCAACCCCTCAGTCAACTGTGCAAATCCCCAAAGACTTCCTAAGACTCTCAAATCTAAGGGCATCTAAAGGTTTCGTGAAAATGTCGGCTAACTGACGGTCGGTGGGAACAAAACTCAGGGATACAGTGTTCTCCTCAACTAACTGACGAATAAAGTGCTCACGTATCCTGATGTGTTTTGTGCGCGAATGCTGGATGGGATTACGGGATATGTGTATCGCGCTCGTGTTATCACAAGAAATGATCATGGTGTCTTGTGAAATCCCATAATCCTCCAACATTTTCTTCATCCACAAGAGTGGTGTGCAATAACTCCCGGCGTCTATGTACTCAGCCTCCGCAGTGGACAAAGAGATGGAATTTTGCTTCTTGCTCAGCCAGGAGACAAGAGCATAACCAAAATAGAAACACCCACCAGAAGTGCTCCTACAACCATCTACATCCCCAACCCAATCGGCATCCGAATAGGCGGACAAACGGTCATCGGTATCAAAGGAATACCAAATACCGTATGATAGAGTCCCACTCACGTATTTAATAATACATTTTAGAGCATGTAAATGTGACTCTTTCGGGGACGCCTGATGTCGCGCACAGACTCCAACACTAAAGGCGACGTCGGGACGACTGGCAGTCAAATAGAGAAGACTACCTATCATATTACGATATAAGGTTTGCTCTACGTCCTTGCCTGAAGTGTCCTTACTAAGCTTGGTAGTGGTACTCATAGGTGTACGTGTATGCTTAGCGGAGTCTAAACCAAATTTCTTCACTAGGTCTCTAGCATATTTGGATTGGGAGATGAACATCCCATCCTCTAGCTGACGAACCTAGAGACCAAGGAAGAATGTAAGCTCACCAACCATGCTCATCTCAAACTCACTTTTCATCTCCTCCTCAAAGTGGTGAGCGTGCTGGGAGCATGTGGATCCAAAGACTATGTCGTCCACATAGACCCGGGAAACCAAAATAGCACCGTCATCTCTCCTGACGAACAACGTCATATCTACTCCCCCTCTCTTGAAGCCACGAGCTAAGAGATAGGAAGTAAGCCTCTCGTACCAAGCACGGGGTGCTTGATTTAAACCATACAAGGCTTTTCTAAGATAGTAGAAGTGCTCTGGGTGCTGAGGGTCTTCAAACCCTTTTGGTTGTTCCACATAAACCTCCTCCTGTAGAATGCCATTCAGAAAGGCACTCTTGACATCCATCTGATATACCTTGAAGCGCAGATGACATGCGATGGCGAGCAGAAGACGGATGGACTCAAGCCTCGCAACAGGAGCAAATGTCTCCCCAAAGTCTACACCCTCAATCTGTGTGTAGCCTTGAGCAACCAACCTAGCCTTATTTCTGATTATGGTACCATTTTCATCCATTTTATTCTTAAAAATCCACCGAGTACCTATCACATTAGTCTCACTAGGTCGGGGGACTAATTCCCAGACATTATTCTTTTTAAACTGAAGCAACTCATCCTTCATAGCAGATATCCAGTGGTCATCCTTGAGTGCTTCTTTATGGTTCTTGGGCTCGACTTTGGACGTGTAGCAAAGATGGCTAACAACGTTTTCTAGCTGAGCACAAGTCTTGACCCCTAGAGTGGGATCGCCAACAATAGCAGATGGGTCATGACTCTTGCTAACCCAAGCAGGTGTGTCCCCTAACACAGGAGTAGGGTCCACAGAGTGTGAGAGAGGAAGAGGTAAATCACTGTCAGAACAATCCTCATCCTCACACTGAAGGTTAGGATCAATAACCGTCGAAGGTTCGTCATCTTGCACGGTGACGTTTATTGATTCTATAACCTTAGAGCTCTTCAGGTTAAAGACCCGGTACGCTCTGCTAGTTGATGAGTATCCTAGAAATATTCCCTCGTCGCTCCGGGATTCGAACTTTCCTAATTGCTCTCTATCCCGTAGGATGTAGCATTTACTCCCCAAAACACGGAAATATGCCAGGTTGGGCTTCTTGCCAGTACACAACTCATAAGGAGTCTGAAGTGTGTGTGGACGCAAATAAACCCTATTCACCGTGTGGCATGCAGTAGACACTGCCTCTACCCAAAATCTCCTAGAAACTTTACGACCTAGAAGCATAGATCTAGCCATCTCTTGGATCGTTCTATTCTTTCTATCAACAATCCCATTTTGCTAAGGAGTTCTCACAGCAGAGAACTCATGTTTGATCCCGAGGCTATCACAGTAAAGATCTACCTTTACTTCTGTGAATTCAGTGCCATTGTCACTACGCATCCTATTAATAGTGACACCGTGTTGATTTTGCAGGACACGACACTTGGTCGTTAAAAATTCTACAGCATCGGATTTCTCTCTCAGAAAACCTACAATGGAGTATCTGGAGAAATCATCTACCATCACGAGGATGTACCTCTTACCACCTAGACTCTCAGTACGAGTGGGACCCATAATATCCATGTGAATCAACTCAAGAACACGAGAGGTGGTAATGGAATGCAACTTCCTATGAGGACTACGAATTTGTTTTCCCAACTGACAGGGTCCACAAACGGTCGAAGCTGACTTTCCAAGAGATGGTAAGCCACGTACTAGGTCCTTTTTAGCTAAACGATTAAGATCTCTAACGTTCACGTGACCTAGACGTTGGTGCCACAGATCCATAGGAGTGATCGTGGCGCTGTTGCAGACAAGTGAGGATGTGGGCTCAGTCCCATAGCAATTATCCTCGGTCCTCACCCCTTGCACTAATAGTTTACCGGCTTGATTATAGACTTTACAAGTATCCCGATCAAACTTTACTGCAAAGTCAGCGTCGCACAGCTGGCTAATGCTGAGAAGGTTTGCTTTCAAACCTTTGACGTACAAAACATTTTCTAGCTTAGGAAATCCAAGTAACTCGACAGTACCACGTCCTATAATGCTAGACTTGCTCCCATCTCCAAAGGTGACTCTGCCATCCTGATAGTCCTCAAGAGTCGTAAAAAATGAGGCATCACATGTCATGTGTCTGGAGCACCCACTATCAAAATACCACTGTGAGGTATTATGAGCTTTGAGAGCAACATGAACAACGAAGGCCTTTTTATCTTTCTTAGGTACCCAAACAGGAATGACCTTTTGTTTGCCTTTGTTGTTGTTGGTTTTAGCTGGAATGTGAGAAGCGTTTACTAACGGCAAAGACATCCGTCGGAATTCTTCCATTAAACTCTGAGTCGTGGCAGCTAAGAACTCAACTCGCTCTCTCAGACTAGAAAACTCATCAGTATGACGTGGTGGAGCAATAGTACGTCGTGTCCGACCCATGCTATAGAAAGACTCCCTAAGGTGGCCTTTTCTTTTGCAATAAGTACAAAAGAGTACAGTCAAAGGCGGACCTTGGTTTGCCTTTCTTTGTCGAACTCTCCTTCGAGGTTTTTGTCGGTGACCATAAGGAGTGGTAGTAAACTGAGGAACTGATCCAGGTGTAATTTGGGACGTGAAGGCACCATCATATCCAATTCCTTGCCGATCACCAAAACCTAAAGCGGGGCCAAGGAGCATCTTTCCCATCTTCCCAGATCTGTCCTTGATTTGTACCTTGACTTCCCGTGCTTTCTCAAGATCATGAGTCAACTGGGCAACAAGGGCTTCAAGTTTCTTCCAAGTCTCCACGGAGGAATGGAGCTGACTCGTAAGACTAGCCACTTGTTTAGTCAAGTCCCCTATCTCTTTCTCTAAAACACTCTCTCTCTCTCTGAACAGAATCTCTTTCTCGACACAGGCAAATTCTCTCTCTCTCAGGGCGGTGACGGTGGAGGACTCTTTTTCTCTCGCCTTTCTTAAATCTTCCTCTAAGCCGATGATCTTAAGAACTAGCGCTTTGTTACATTTTTTAGTTTTAAATGACTCAGAATATAACTCAGCGTAGGCGCATTGAATATCACTCTCGCTCTCACTTGAGTCATCCTCCCCCTCACTCTCATCGATCTCACTGTCAAAGTGTCCCTGTGAAGCATCATCTTCATCGTCGTGAAGAGAACTAGGAGTGCTCACTTGATTGGCCATGAATGCGGTGAAGTTACACTCATGCGGTGACTCATCTCCTGAATCCACCGTCTCGACCTCACTGTCGTCACTAAGGGTAGCATTAAGGACAACTTTCCCTTTCTCTCTATTCAAACGATTGGCACACTCAAAGGCTCTATGACCCCTACCATCGCACTCAAAGCATCTCTCACTTTCTTTCTTAGGATGATTTTTGGAGTCTTTTTCATTTTTCTTTTCAAACTTGTTTTTCTCAAATTTCTTTTTATCTTTAAAATTGCCATTTTTCTTAAATTTGAGAATTCTCTTGAAATTTTTTGCAAAAAGAGCTAAATCATCTAGGTAAAAATCACACTCAGAATCTGACGTGTCAGTCTCTTTCTTTCTAGACGACTCTACCCTTTTTCTAGCCGACCCCTCAATCCTTCTCTCTTGGGCTTTAAGTGCAATTCCCTTATCTTTAGATTTAGCAGTTTTAGGGAACATATCAATTTCATAAGTTTGCAAATCTCCTACAAGTTCTTCCAATTTTAACGTATTTAAATTACCCATAGAATTTAGCACAGTGACTTTAGGGATAAAATGCTTAGGCAAAGAACGAAGAATCTTTTTAACAACTCTAGCATTAGGAATATGTTCACCAAGATTAAAGCTAGTATTAACAATGTCAGAAAGTCTAGCATAAAATTCATCAAAGCATTCAGATTCATGCATGGTGATGGTTTCAAATTGAGTTGTCAAATTTTGCAACTTAGATTCTTTCACAGCATTAGTTCCTTCATGGGTGAGTTGTAAAACATCCCATGCCTCTTTTGACGTGGTGCACGTCATTATACGTTTGAACTCATCAGGTGTGACAGACCTAGAAATAGCACTTAGACCCTTAGAATTAAAAGATGACCATTTAAACTCTTCATCAGTCCAAGAAGTGTCAGGTTTCAAACTAATAACATTATCAACAGTCACGGAGGGAGGAGTCCACCCTCGTTCAACCAAAATCCAGACACGTTCATCAATGGCTTTTAAAGCCGACCTCATTCGGACTTTCCAATAAGCATAATTTGTCCCGTAAAAAACAGGCATTTTATTATATAATTTTTCCATTTGAACACGTACTTTTTTAAAAATCAATTTTATCAGAAAATTGATATCTTAGAAAAAAATTTGCGAAAAATTGGAATACGCGATAGATTAGCGTAACCTGCTATGATACCAATTTGAGAATGTGTGTGCTTGCGTTCAAATGAGCAAATTATATATTAAACCCTTTTACCCCAAAACAAACCCTAAAACATGCAACAGTATGTGAGTGAATAAGATGATAATCTAAGCAAGAACATTCAAACACATGCAATTGAGGAAAAATCCCCCAAAGGGGCAAAACCATTTATTTTCACTATAATTTGTAAGAAAACGGCTTACAATCGGATTACAATGAAAATACAAGTGACTAAGAATTACCCTCAGGTATCGTATTCTGTAGTCGGCGGCTGGAACTATCCTTGTCCAGTAGGGCTGCAATGGAGAAGAAGAACGGTCTCCTCCACAAAGGGTTGAACAACAAAAGTGCGTTCCTGGGTTGCAAAGTGATTCACAAATGTATGGAATTTGTGTGAATCAAATAAACCTAGAGTATTGGTACTCAATAGGTGAAGACTTAGGGCTTTCTTTACTCTGGAAATCGTGTGAATAAGTCTTAGAAAACCACTTCCCGTAGTGGGATTAAATAAGAGGACTTGAGCCATGAAATTCGGAACACGATATGAACACGATCTGTTTGAGGTTATCCCAGGCGGACCGGTCCGGGTCTGAGGCGGATCGGTCCGGTTGACATCGGATCGGTTCTTTTATTGAAGGCGGATCGGTCCGGATGACATCGGATCGGTTCGGTTTTTAGCTTCACCGGTTTGCCATCGGTCCGGGGTATACTGGCATTCAGCATAACGGATCGATCCGTTTGTGACCGGATCGGTCCGGTTGACTGGATCGGTTCTTTTATTCAGGCGGACCGGTCCAGTTGTCAGACTTGATTCCTCTTCTTCTTTTGATGTTCGGATCCGTTGATGAGCGTATGAATCTTGAATTTTTTCAACGGTGTAATAGCGTACGATATAAAAATCGATAATGGACAAAAATGTCCTTACAGTGACAATCCAAGACTGAGGTCAATTTTGACCTAAGAGAGGTGACGACTAAGGACCGAGGTCAATTCTGACATAACTAAGGTGACGATCGAAGATCGAGGTCAATTCTAACATAAAAGAGGTGACAATCGAGGATCAAGGTTAATTTTAACCTAACTAAGGTGACGATCCAAGACAAAGGTCAATTTTGGCCTAAGAGAGGTTACGACCGAGGACTGAGGTCAATTATGATCTGACTAAGGTGGTGATCTAAGACCGAGGTCAATTCTAACCTAAGATAGGTAACGACCGAGGACCAAGGTCAATTATGACCTAACTAAGGTGACGATCCAAGATCGAGGTCAATTCTGACCTAAGAGAGGTGACGATCGAGGACCGAGGTCTATTTTGACCTAACTAACGTGATGATCCAAGATCGAGGGCAATTATGACCTAACTAAGGTGAAAATCCAAAATCGAGATCATTCTGACCTAAGAGAGGTGCCGACCGAGGACCGAGGTTAATTATGACCTACTAAGGTGACGATCCAAGATTGAGGTCAATTCTGACCCAAGATAAGTGACGATCGAGGACCGAGGCCAATTATGACCTAACTAAGGTGACGATCCAAGACCGAGGTCAATTTTGACCTAAAAGAGGTAATGAGTGAGGACCGAGGTCATTTCTGACCTAATTAATGTGACGATCTAAGACTGAGGTCAATTTTGACCTAAGAGAGGTGACGACCGAGGACCGAGGTCAATTCTGACCTAATTAAGGTGACGATCAAAGACCGAGGTCAATTTTTACCTAAGAGAAGTGAAGATCGAGGACCGAGGTCAATTCTAACCTAACTAAGGTGACTATTCAAGATCGAGGTCAGTTCTGACTTAGAGGAGGTGTACATTTCCCTCGAGAAAATTAGGGATTCTGCTGGGGATAAAGATTGGATTTCGGATTCCACTGGGGAATAATGAATGAGCTGGGGAAAATTGGGGTCTTCCTCTGAAGATGTTGCTGTGGTTTAATGATTCTATGGAATTCATACTGGAGGCGTAAAAAAAATGTTTTCTTTGGGGGGCAAGGTGCTAGAATGGATTTGGCAATTTTAGTAATTTTTTGGGATTTGTTCGGAATTTTCTGGTATTTTTTCGAACTTTTTGTACCAAATTTTAAGGGGTGTGCCGATCGACATAGGTGTGGGTGTGCCAATCGGCATTGGCACAGACTTTTGTGGTGCCTCGAGTAGGTGAAAGGCTCAGTGCCGATCGATGGGTGGAGGGGACTGCCGATCGGTATGACCCTTAGCCTCCTATAAAAAGGAGGCGGGTTCTCCTTATTTTTCACAGCTTTCTGACTTCTTTCCTTCTGCTATTAACCTATGAAAATTATCTTACGTCCGAAATGGCTGACTTCTGAAGCAGTGCGACCCATATGTCATGGCTCAATGCTAACGACTGGGCAGGGTTGGAGTGGAGGGCTAGGGTGCCCCTCGCATTGGGTTATGAGAATTCTTTTGACTTTTTTCAGCATATAGCGTATGATCAAACTCTTCTAGACGAGCCTTCGCATCATCTCTCTTCAAGGGTGGTGAACCATGGTGACTATGCAAGTTTTGCATGACTCTTGGTATTCTTTTCTTCTTTTATTGACGAGATTGCTTTATTTCCGGAATCTGACAAGGGTTCTCTTCATTTCTTGACAATCTGACATCTCTATGAGAACTATTCATGCCCGTGGTACGACAGGGCTTAAGGATGTTTGGGAGCATCTTCCTGCTATGGTGCGTTGGATGGTGTCCTCTATGGGTTTTGGGAGGCTAGCATCGGCATTGGATGAGACACCCTACTCTACTACAATTCTGTGCGCTCTTGGAGAGAGGTGGTGGGACATTACCCACACCTTCCATTTTGTCTTTTGGGAGATGACGATGACTCCCATTGACGTTCAGCATCTGCTGGGGATGGATTGTGAGGGTGCCCATATTGAGGTGGATAGGAAGCTGTGGGTGACGTGGCTAGGGTGGTTTATAGGGATTCACTCCGCTTGTCTTCTCTAAGGGAGATTTTGCTGAGTAGGAAGGTTGATGAAAATTATGGGTAGCAGATGCGTCAGATGGCCCATTTATTTATCTTATTGGTGATGGGGGGTTTCTTGGTGGCGACGAGTGGCGACGTCGTTCACTTATGGTTTCTATCATTTCCGAGGATGTTTTCGAATATCCGCCCTTATGACAGGGGAGCTTGACTTTGGTGACCCCGTACTATTCTTTGGATGCATTCAGTCGGTGCTATCGGCCAACTTTTACTGGGGCCACATATCTTCTGGAGGTATTTTTTATTTTGCCCATTTTTTTTACGCATTCACATTTTTCATACATGCATTTCCTTTTGATTTAAATGCTGATTCTTATCCTTTTCAGACGTGGTTCAATGAGGTGATTGAGTTGAACACCCAACTGATTTATCTGAAGGATAACTCTGTTGGGGAATTTTTCCAGATGTTTCGATGGCGGAGGTCCAACCGACAGTCGAAGAAGAATATCTCTCTAGAGGCGGTGCGTCAAGTCTTGAATGGCCTGACAAGAGAGTGGGTAAGCATTATTTTGTCCTTGAGACAATTCTTTTACTTTGATGCCATATTATTGATATTGATCCTTCTCTTTCGCTGGGGATTTGCAGGTGACCTTTTATCCCCATGGGACGGCGATTCAGCACACCGGGGTGACTGGGGGAATGTGCAGCTGCAGCAGTTGATGACGCGTGACTTGGGTACGTCCAGTACCAAGGAAAGAGGGTTATGCGGTAGAAAAGGAGACATACAATTTTGGTTCTTTCCTTTCGGATTTCTTGTAGATTAATTGCTGACTATGGGAACTTAGCATTTGTATGCTTGATGTAGCGGCCTTGTACCTGAAAAGAGACTCAAAAATGCAAAAAGATATGCACATTTTATTTTATTATCTTGATTTAGTGGCTTGCTCTACATGCACTTTAGTTTGCTATTGAGTTTTTATTTTGAGAAAGAGTAGAAAGAGTGTGTTTTTTGGAGATTTTTGATTATGTTTGAGTACAATATGGCCTCAATGGATAGGTTGGAAAAAAGCTTCATTTTTTAAGAAAAAGTAGGAAAACATTGTTTTTTTAAATGTTTGAGTGAAGGAAAGCCTTCGTGGCTCCGTCATTTTCTACGAGAGGATTGATTTTTCTTTCGACGGTGTTGCAATCCGTGCATTTGCAGGACGTGAGTGATGCCGGATATACTGGGGCCGTCATCTTAGGCATTATTTCAAAAGTTCTGTTGGTGACCAGAGAGACGTTGGTGGACCCCCAACTAGCTTCTATTATTTCTTAGATGTCATACCGTCGTAATCTTGCGGTAGTGATACTGGTGGAGACCTTAAATGGCCTGGATGGCCGTTGGGTGTTCGTTCTGACTTTATGTGGGGCATCCTTGTAATGTTGTTTATGTGGATGTCGGAGAGGTTTCGTATGGCGATCCCACCAGGGTATCCCTTGCCGACGGTTCTAAACTTCTTCTCGCTATATTTCCTTAGCGTAGGCTTAGACATTGAGAGTTGGGGGAATTGGTTTGTAGATCATGGGGCACGAGGCTTACGTTGGTCCGTGCCTTGGTGGGGAGATCTGCTGCCCATTCTGGTGCTTAGAGAGTATTATTACGCCAGACTGGTTATCCTCAGGCATACATCTTTCTACTTTCCCTTGTGGATTCTGCGCTAAAATGGTTGGGAGTAAATTATGCCACCATGGACACCAAACTTCTTTCCTGTGGAGGATATGATAGAGCGTATGCTCATGCGGCTTGGTTCCCTATGGGAGAATCATCGTCCGTCAACCCATCCTTCTCAGTCTATTGGGAGAGTCTGGCATGTCTTTGGTGACTACATGAAATGGTTGTCGAAGTAGGTAATGGAGAGGATACTGGCTGTGGAGATTGGTCAGAGGTGGTTTGCCATATCTGACACCATAGATGGGGAGTTGTGGTCTACCCTAAGTTGGTTCGAGCTTATCGCTCCATGGTGCGTCTGCGATACTCCATTCATGCAGGGAGGCTTGGGGACTCCAGGATGCAAGTGTTGTTGGTGCTGGTTCCTCTAGCAGCCGTGGGTAGGTTTTTGCGAAGCTTTTTATAATAAGTGTCATTTTTTTGTTTTCTGGGAATAATTGGAGTGATTTTCACGGGTAGTAGGGCTTGTTATTTTTTGGTTTTTTTGGCTAGGGAAGTCGTTTGACTCTTTACGCCGATGTAATTGTACGAAAATTTTGGATAATGAAATAAATAGGTTTTTGATCATCTAGTTGTGTCTTCTGATGACTTTTTAAAATTTTGAATTATCTATACCAATAGCTAAGGCATATATAATCCTCTTGTTCATGTTTATGTTAAAATGAACTGTCGTTCTCGGGGATAAGAAAATAATAGCATTTTGTGAAAAAGAAGGGGGGCTGGGCTCATGTGAAGTGAATGAGCTGCCTACGTACCTCTAAGGGTTTTGAAAAATTTTGAAATTCATTTTTGAAAATGTTTTTAGAGTATTAGGCCCAGGTAGTTTTGGGTAGGGGAAATGAAGAGTTTTTTTTCGAATAGAAGGGAGATGAGAAGAGTCATAGCACACTAGGATTTTGGACTAGGGGTAGAATTTCTTTATACGGTCTAGGTTGATTGGGCTTGCCATTTCCTCCCTGTCGAGGTCAGTAAGGACAGTGGCACCCCCTGATAAGATCTTCTTCACAGTGTATAGGCCGCTTCAATTGGGCTTAAATTTCCCCCTGGGGTCCTAGATGGGCTCAATTATTTTTTTGAGGGCTAAGTCCCCTTCTCGAACATCGCGATCCTTGAATCTATTATTTAATGATCGTGCTATACAGAGATAGTACCCTTGTATGTTATATATATCTTTCAATCTCCTTTCGTCTAGTATGGCTTTGGTACCAATCTTCCTCGTTGACCTTGATTTCAAGCATGACGTGCAATGAAGGTATTTCCATCTCCACGAGTAGGAATGCTTCCATATCGTAGATTAGAGAGTAAGGGGTAGCCCAGTAGAGGTTCGAACTACCCTGCGGTAGCCCCAGAGGGCATAAGGGATCCTATCGACCCAATTATGACAACTCTCGGTCATCTTACTGATGATGGTTTTAAGATTCTTATTGGCTGCTTCAACTGCTCCGTTGGTTTGAGGTCGATATGGAGAGGACTTATGTGTCTGAATTCCATACTCGTCAACCACTTCCATAACCTCGGCCTCAAAATGTAACCCATTATCTGAAACTAGTTCGTCTGGGATCGCATATCGGCAGATGGTGTTTTCTTGACGAATTTGGCCACTTTCTTGGCATTCAGAACTGCGTATGACTCGGCTTCGACCCATTTGGTGAAGTAGTAAATAGTGACTAGGATGAAATCATGCCCATTGGATTCCGTCGGTGTAACTTTCCCTTTGATATCTATGCCTCATGTTAAAAATGGGAATGGAAAAGAGTCATGTTGTACAGTTCTCGTGAAGGCAGATGCTATAAGTTGGAGAATTGTTAGCATTTAAGACATCTTCGCATGTAGGCTCTACAGTCCTGTACCATGGTAGTCCAGTAGTATCCCTGTCAGATGATCTTTTTGGCGAGCATATGGCCATTCATGTGGGGTCCTCACTCCTCTCGGTGGATTTTCTTCATCATCTCTTCAATGTCAGCCCCTGCAATGCAGTGTAAATGGGTTCCATCGAAGTTTCCCTTAAATAACGCTTTATCATAGATAAAGTACTGGGAGTCCCGTCTACGGAGAGTTGCTCAGTCTCTCTTATCGGCTGCTTGGGGATACTCACCGTGTTTAAGGAGGCGCCAAATATCAAAGTACCAGCAGTCGTCTATTTTAAATTCTTCCTCTGTGCAGAGCTCAATGTGGTAGCAATGGGCCGATTTATCATATTTTTGGACAAGGTAGGGAGCCATGGTTATTCCTTCGGGCATGTTAATTATGGAGGCTAAGGTGGAAAAGGTGTCAGCCAGGGTGTTCTTTGCTCGGGGCAGGTAGTGGAAGGAGATTTCTTGGAATTAGGAAGCCAGTTATTCAAGGTGGGCATGGGAGGGTAAGAGTTTCTCATCCCCAACTTTCTATTTCATGAGTACTTGACTAATGATGAGGGATCAATTCCCATAGACATCGAGATATCGAACTCCTTTCTTGAGGGCAACTTTGAGGCCTACTGTGCATGCCTTGTATTCAGTCATGTTGTAAGTGCGGGGAAAATCCAATCTGATGGCAATAGGAGTGTGGGAATCATCAGGGGAAATTAAGAGAATCATAACGCCATATCCTTTTTTATTAGCAGTGCCATCAAAGAACATTTACCATCGAGGATCTTCGTGGGAGGCGCAAAGGATATTCTCGTCTGGGAATTCTAAAATCCATACATCGACCTCTTCCATAGGGTAGTGAGCAAGGTAGTCAGAGGTGGATCTTACTTTCATGACCTTCTGTGTGAAATAAGTGATATCAAACTCGGTTAGAAGAATCAACCAACGGGCCATTTGGCTGGATAAAGCGGTCTTCTCGAGCAGGTACTTAATGGGATCCATGCGGGATGCGAGTTTGTTGGAGACAACGAACATGCAGTTCCGTAATGTTTGGTTAACCTAGATAAGGGCGGAACATGGTTTTTCTAAGGCGGTGTAGTTAACTTCATAACCGACCAAAATCTGACTGGCATATTAGATGGCTTATCCTTGTGGGTTTCTTCAAGGAATTGGGCTAGCAGAGCCCCGACTGTGGTATCGATCACAGTTAGGTATAGGAGTAAGGGATGATCAGGCTGCGGTGGCATGAGCACTGAAGGTCGGGTTAGATATTTCTTAATTTGATCAAAGGCTTCTTGGCAAGGTTCGTTCCAGACCTTGGTTGAATCTTTACGTAGGGGTTGGAAGATGGGTTCTTAGATGGAAATCAATTGGCTGATGAATCGACTGATGTTTTATAATTTCCCAAGGAATCCTTGGACTTCTTTCTTCGTTCGGGGAGGTGGAATCTCAGGTATGGCTTTTAGCTTGGCAGTATCTTCTTTTATCCCCTTCTCACTAACCATGAATCCCAAGAGTTTCCCTTTGGTAATGTCGAAGACATATTTATGTGGGTTAAGCCGCATTTGATATTTTCGCAGTCGTTCAAAGAATTTTTGAAGGACGAGAACATGGCCTTCTCTAGTCTTGGACTTGATGATCATGTCACCTACAAAGACCTTGACTTCCTTGTGTATAATATCATGCAGAATGGTTGTTGCCGCCCTTTGGTAGGTAGCCCCTGCATTTTTAAGACCAAATGGCATGACAATATAGCAAAAGGTTCCCCAAGGGGTGATGAATGCGATTTTCTCTTAATGATCAGGGTGCATCTTGATCTGGTTATATTCGGTAAATCCGTCGATAAATGAATTAAGAGCATGACTAGCCGTGTTTTCCATGATCATATTGATGTTGGGTAGCGGATAATCATCCTTCAGAGAGGCCTTGTTCAAGTCTCGGTAGTCGACACACATGCGTACCTTTCCTCCTGATTTTGGCATAGGTATGATATTGTCTAGCCATGTATGATATTCGATCACACGAATGAAGCCCACATTTAGTTGCTTAACTACTTCTTCTTTTACTTTGAGTGACCATTCAGTGCAGAGCTTTTACAGCTTCTGCTTGACTGGTTTGCATCCCGAGAGCATTAGAATCTCATGCTGTGCTATTTTAGGGTCAATGTCGGGCATATCATCGTTGGACCATGCAAAGACATCCATGAATTCCTTTAGTCGCTCTTCGAGTTGCGTGTACTCATGCTCATTAAGGGTAGTCCCTAACCTAATCTTGCGCATTTGGCTACTGAAATCGAGATTAATAACAATAGATTAATCTTCATTAGCATGAATGCGGTTATAATGATTGTTATTAACCTTATTTAGATTAGTTAAGAATTATTCATTTGCAATGTCATCATCATCAAGAGTTTGAATAGAATCAAGAAAATTAATGTAAGGCACAACAAGATACTCAAAATCTTCATTTATTTCATTGATAAGAAAAACAACATTGAAAACCTCATTAAAGGAGGTATCGATTACATCAGAGTGAGAGGAAACAACTAAAGGGGAAAGGGGATAGACATCAGGGTTAGGTTGGATATCTGTAGGTGGCACAAGTGTAGTATGCCAGTTAAGAAGAGGTTTATCAACATCTTTAATGAGGTAGGGTGGATAAGATGATGTAGTCCCTGAGTGGATCATGCAGAGTGCCAGCCCCAGTGTCTGTAAGTTAAAAGAGGCTTCGAAATCGCTATCCTTAAAATCCTTGGTATCAGCTAAGGTCTCCTCAGTGAGTGGTTGCATATAGTGATGGGAACATTCGGCCCATAGGTAGCTGTCTTGGAAAAAGATCTCCATTCCCGACTTCATCCTTTTGTCTATAGGGTTATACCAAGGTTCAAAGAAGCCGCAAAAGGGGAAATATTCACCTTATTTGATGAATCTTCCATTTAGGGAATCTCTCGAGATAGTTTTGGATCATTCTAATTTTCTCTTCAGTCGAGGCTGACGGATCAATCTGAGTTCTTCTTGTGATAGTTGATAGCCCAAGCCACAGGGAGGAAAGGTATCCTTCAACACAATAGGTTCAGTTATCCCTTGTTTCCTTTATCCTAGAACCAGTCTATTTTTAAACATTTAGATTACATTGACATTTCCATGAGGATTATATTCTGTACAAACCCTGTCTTTGAAGTCTTCCCCTGCTAGGAGTAAGAGTGGTTCGACCTGGAAGCCCGATAGTAGCATATTGTTCACCTAGTATTGTATCTTAAGTACCAGATTACTGGTGCTTGCATTCTCGATGTTGTCACTGTCTCCTAAGATGGTGTTAACTTGTCCATTGGCAAAGATCTTTAATTTTTTATGAAGGGAGGAACACACCCCTTTGATGCTTTGGAGCCACGATCGTCCGAGCAGTAGATTGAAATATGTCTGGATGTCGATGATTTGGAATTCAATAACGGGATTTATAGGGACAGACCCTATTACAAGCTTGATAGATCCCATTACTTCCTGATGGGTGTTGTCATAGGCACATACGACAACCGAGTTTAGATCAAGGTCACTCATTTTTAGGCCCAAACAGTTGAGGGTTCTTAACGGGTAAACATTTAGAGTTGATCTGTTATCGACGAGTGAGAGGGGAACAGTCTTCCCCATTACTTCAACAGAGATATTAAGAGCATGATTGTGGTTGGGACCATTCTTAGGGATTTCCTCTTCAGAAAAGGAGAGCATTCGAGTGGAGGTCAAGGATCCAACTAGGTTCACTGCTACTTCTGGTGTGGTTGAGGGAGAAACTCTGGGTCTTATGAGTAGCTTGATTAGGGCATTTCAGTGCAGTTGGGAAGATATGAATAGTCCCTATAGAGTGATGTTGGCTTGAGTTTTCTTCAGTTGATTAAGGACCTTGCTTTCTTCAAGGGTCATTCTAGGCATAGGTAGATTCTCAACAACTTTCCCTTTATCGCTTACTGATGGTTGTATTCCCGAGTTCTGGTAATGACTCCCTGATCCGGTCATGTGGTTCACGAAAGAGGGAAAAAATAGAAACCCTATTTCTTCATCGATATCAGGTTTCTTAACTACCTGGTTGACCTCTCCTAGGATCTCCTCGAATGATATCATTCTGCATAGGTTGGTTATCAGACTAGTCTTTCTTGCATCTGGATCTTCATCTTCAGAATTATCTCCCCATTTGGTGGCAATGATAATGTCTTTTTATGCAAAGTCAATACACTCTATAACATCTTTGGCCTCTGCATATAATTCCTCCCATTCTGTAGGGATATACAAGAATGAGGGAACCAGGTGCCCTTGTAATTTCAAAGCGTCGAGTAGCTCGGAGGAGCTACAAATATCACCAGTCTGTTGAAAAAAATCTTCCATGATCTGGACTAGGTCATCTAGACTAACTTCGTTGGCTCAGACTAACATGTTGTTTAACTCCCGAGCCCATTTTTGAGCTTCTAAGAATAGTCCATTAAATCTGTAATAGCCAATGCTCATCTAGGAGGGAAATTTTAGCCCGAACTCTAGGACTTGTTTAGCACTTCTGATAATGTCATATCTTTACCTCTAGAACGAGTTTGGATAGCGATGCAAGTTCTGGTGAGGAGTGATAAGGTTTGATCGACAAGGTTGGTAGGGTGTAAGAGGAAACATGGGTATGTTTGGAGAGGTTCGATAGAGTATATGGGCATAATTGGTGATTTACTTGGCATAATTTGGGTAGATGGGTCGGGTTCTGAGTCTTTTTTCTAGGAAGATGGCGTTTGTGTGACTTGTGAGTGGATTATGGGTAGTGTTTGGTTTATTATTAGTTGGTGGGGCGATTATACCCTGGTCAATCAGGCTTTGGATTGTGTTTCAGAGATGGAAACATTGGTTAGTGGTATGGCTAATTGTTTGGTGATAGTCATAATGGGTATCAGGTTTGAAATTCTTTGGAAGCAGTTTTTGTAATGGACGAGGGTCCAAGGGTTTGATCAGGTTTTGGTTCAAGAGAGCCTGGTAGACTTTGGAGAGAGGAGCATGAAGCTAGGTATATTCTTTTTGGATTGGGTTTGGGCGACTTTCTCGTGCCAATAAAGCGATAGGCTGGGAGATACTGTTGATGGTAGAGACTGAGGTACTAGTAGGCTTTTCAAATTTTCTAGGAGCAAATTGTTCCGAGACTTTCTTCGATTCGACTTCTGTCTTGGCAAGACCTTCTTTGATTTTTACTCCTTCTTTTCAGAGGGCTCAGAATTGAGGATAATACTGTCCTCCCATTGTTTCTCGGACATGGGGTAGAAAATTCTTCTTCACAACGCTGACTTGTTCTTCTTCGGAGGGCCAATTAGTCATGGTAGCTGCTTTTTCTCTCCACCTTACTATGAAGTTGCTCACTGATTCCCCAGGATTCTGCTTAAGTAACTCTAAGTTACGACGGGTAAACTCTAGATCTTTGTTGTACTTGTATTGGGATATAAACACACGGGCAACGTCTTCCCAAATGCGGATTCTAGATTCTTCAAGGGATAAGAACTAATGGAGGGTGATATCCTTCAAAGTCTGCTGGAACATGTAAGCTATTATTTCTTCAAAATTTCCTAAGAGAGTCATGGCTCGGTGATAGATACAGAGATGAACGATCGGGGGTTCACTGCCTCCAAACTTTTTGATATTGGGCATCTTAAATTTTTTTTTGAACCTAGCTGTAGGATAGGAAGACATGTGGGTGTAGTCCATGTAATTCTTAGAGATTCGGTCCTAGTCAAATGTTTTGGTTATCATCTTCAGGTCTTCCTTGACGTTGTTCAATTTTTCCTCTTTTGGATCAATAGTTACGGGTAAATTAGCCCCAGTTTGAGCAAGGTTTGACATAGGAATCTAGGATGGAAAGGTTAGGATATGTACTTCAACATTCCAAAGAGTTTCACTCGGTTTGAAAAGTTAACCTTGGTCAATCGGTGCCCGGAAGTTCCCGGTGACCTCTCGGAGTAAAATGAATCTTTCTTCCGTATTGTAGGTCAGAATCACGCATGGGGCAGATTGTTAAAAAGGGTATTCAGTGCCCTTCGGATATTCATTCTGTCTCGTTCGAGGTGAAGAGTTGACTTTGGTCAAACAGAGTCCAGGCCCGGTGGCCTCCGGATCGATTTTTGGTGGAAAACTAATCGTTCGTCCGAATGGTTATGCTATTTTTTGCACGGGGCAGACTGTTGGAAAGGGGATTCGTAGCCCTTCGAATATTTAAAGAGCTTCCACTCTGACTATGAAGTTGACCGGGTTCAAATGGGGTCGATTTGAGGCTCGAGAGCGTCGATGGGCACTCGGAGTACGACCTAGGTTTGTGGTGGAAGGGGGAAGCATTAGGAGACAAAGGAGTGACTTAGGAGGTCCTAGAAAGTGGTGTCTACAATGAGCAATTGAAAATCACACATTTGACAATGCTCCCCAAAACAAGATCAAGATGAAGCAAGAGATTTGATGATTTGGATAATTGAAGATTTTGAAGACTTGTACATGTTTATTATCATTCCATCTATGGGTTTCTGTGAGGTTATTAGATTTGTATAGGATTTGTTTGATAATTGTTTTTTTTATTTTGTACTGGAATACCATAGGGGGAGATTTGTATGGGAAAATTTTCCATCATTGGCCCTAGAATCTTGTCCATAAAATCTAGTTTACATCCAGTATAGCATATCCCGTACTTTCGTCGGGGTGCTTCACATTCACATATTCAAAAAGATGGATCCAAATATCAAGCATCTTCAACATGTTCCTCGACTTGACTTAATATTGTTTTGGATTTTGTTTTGTGTTTCGTGGATTTTTTATGAAGTATTGACTGGTTTTTATAAATTGTTTTTTTACAAAATAAGGCAGTTTTCAAATAGTTTTTAAAAAAGTTTTTGAACGTAAAATTACTTTTAGTTTTTGACATCTTCGCTCAAACAAGATTGGCATCTCCTTAAAATGACATTGAATCTCGTTAGCAGGTCGTTTGAAGCAGATATCAAATGAGGGCTTACTGTCTTGGAATTTTTCATCTCGTTAGAAGCGAACTGTATGGCGTTTGAACGAGCACACCATATCGTTATAACGAGGTCTACTTCTCGTTCGAATGATATTATGCTTCCTCACTTTTTGTGTCTACCTATAAATACCTATTTTCTGTAGGTTTTTTATTAAGACTTTACATTTACAAAAAATGCAGAAAAGCTTCTTTAAGTCTTCACTTTTTATGGGAAAAACACTTTTTGATTCACACAATCTTTCCCATTTACTTCTGTGAATCATCTTTGAAACCCAAATCACTTCTATATTGAATTTACTCTTGTAGAGAATGAGTATCTACTCCTTCTATTGTGATTTTTAAGGGAATCATTGTTGATGATTGTGGTCTTTGTGGGGTTCTTGCAGGAATTCAATGTTGAAGGAAGATTGTGATCTTTATAGATCTCATGGGAACTATTGCTGAAGAAGATGAGAATCACCCGAGGGAGATTCGTTGGGCTGTATTTCTCTATTGTATTTCTAAGTTGCGATTTTCAAACTATAGTGAAATAAAAGGTTTTCCCCTTTGGGTATTTTCCCTAAAATTGTGATTTCTTTACATACTTCATTTGAATCACATAGTTGCATGTTCTAGGGTTAACAAGAATTAAAATTGGTTTATGGGATTGACATCTAATTAAATATGTTTCCTCCATTAGAGAATTTTTCACTCCCACCTATAAAAAATACCAAAAATTTAAAGTGTTAACTTGATATAAATAGTAATAATTCAAAAGATAAGTTGTGAGATATGTTTCTTACAACTTTCAAATAGGGGAACTCATCCCGTAAGTTAGATCCTCGGTTCCTATCTTCATTATCATTTAGACGACAATCATCCGGCACACTTGGGTAAGTAGGTTCACTCGCCAGAAATCATTAGTCCTTGGATTATGCTTTTTGACTATCAAATCATCGGTTGCTATTACTCACACTTGGGATGAATAGATTGCCATTGCCCCTTGAAATTTGTCCACATTTAGAAGTCCATCATCAAATTAAGATGTAGTTTATAATAATCAATTTATAGTTTTCATAATAATCCCATAATTATATTCAAAAAACCAAAAAATAATAACCACTATTGGATACAATCATGTGTCATTTTATGACCACAGTTAGAAGTAACCGTGTTTATATCACTAATCGCAATGGCTTGAAACCATAAACTAGACCCAACGGTAACTTGTGGATGTGGTTTGGGAGATATAAGGGGCACAAGTACCCGTGACACTACATGGAAAGATACCCCTTCCACACAGTGATGGGCCACTGTGAGACTTCATCTCCTCGAGTGACTCATCACCGAAGGTGTAAGTTACTGGTTCTAGTCTTTTTTTTTTACATTCCATATTTTTTTTTCTCAACTGATTACAAAATGATAGGATGAAAAATACCTTAAATGAATCAAGTGAACTTTGCATGTTGGAATTTTGAGGCACCTCTTATTTGGTGGATTTTTGAGGTTCCATTGAAGCTGACTAGGGGTTTTCTAAGCAAAAAATCTCCAAAACAACAAAAAATGGTTGCAATTGCAGAAATATCAACGGAGGTGGATATTGGTGGCTAACAGTGAGAATGGTGGTGGGCAGTCAATATGACCGTGAATGAGGGATTTTCACGGTGGGATGTTCGTGAGAAGTAGAAGATTTATTTTGATTTTTTGATTTCAGTGTTTTTTTTAATGTTAGTTGTCATTTTTATTAGGGTTATTTTAGTAAGTTTAACCCAATTATATGGTTATCTATTTATGGTGTTTTGTAGTAAAATATGATTTGAGTTTTAATGAGGTGTTAGGTATAAATATTTAGGCTGCCTTTAAGAGCATTGTATTCATAAATCATTGGCAATTTAGTTTTAAGGAGAAATTGTTTTATAGTTGAAATACCCTGTCCCCATAATTCCTTTAAATTTTATTTAAATTAAACTAGAGTGGGGTTAATGATAATTATAGGAAAATTATGGGTCAAAATTAGTGTAAATAAAAGCAAATGAAAAAATGGGTCATTTTAATGACATCCTATGTCATTAGAAACGAGATGGGATGTTGCACAAAGCAGGGCTTCGAACGAGAAGCCATTGCATTACAATGGCAGGTTTTGCGCGATGCCATCCATCGACCGAGATGGACATATCGTTTGAACAAGGCTCATGTCGTTCGAACGACATGCCTAAAAGATGTTTAGATCAGTTTGCCCTGTGCGTTGTCAGGATTTTGGCCTTAGGATCATTGAGGTGCCAAGCTGTGGTGGGCCCAGATTGGGAAAAACTGGAATTTTAGGTTTTGGGATGTTTTATAAGGTTTTTTTTGGCTCATTTGGGGCATTTTGAAGAGGGAAGAAGATGGAAGAGGGAGAGAGAAGGTAAGTCTTCCACCATTGTTGGCTTCTCTCCACCATCCCACCACATTAAACCACCATAAAACACTATTGTTTTGTGTATTCCACCATATTTGAACCATATACACCCATTTTCACCATTGTTGAAGTGGAGCTACGAATTTTGAAGAAGTGTTGGGGGTTTTAGGAGAAGATGATTGGAGCTTTCATGGAGTTTGAAGGGGGTTCTTTGATTAGGAGCAAAAATGGAGCATTCTGGAGGACGCTTTTGGTAACCCCTTAAGGCCACCTTTGGAGGTGGATGTTGCTCCTACACCAACATTCTTGCCACCATTTGGAGTCTTTAGCGGTGAGAAAATGTATCTTTAGTATTTAAGACTCTATTTGCATTTTTAGTAGTCTTGTGGTGAGATTACATAAGTAGTATGCATATGGATAAATGATGGGTTTTAGTAGAATAATAAAGATATTTTAATGGAATAAAATATTGGTAGGATGTTATTTTATTGAGAATAAAGAATGAATAAATATTTGAAAGTCTTGAAATATTAAAAGGCGGTATTTTATGAAAATGGTATATTTTCAAGAAAGATTGATGCTAAACATTTAATGAAATAAAATGTTTGAAGATAATGATTTAATTTGTTAAACATTGGTGAAATAATGTTTTAAAGTTTCTTGCAAAAAGATAACGTTTATGAAAAATGGACATTTGTTAAATTTGAAGAAAAGTAAAAATGTCTTTATGTCTTGAAAAGTATAATTTTGCAAGTGTTTTGAATTTCTAGAATCAAAAATATGTTTAACCCATTTAATAGGACTTTTAGATTTAAAATCCATCTTCTCATGCATATAAATTTGTAGTATTATGGCTATAAGTGTATAAATAAGTTTAAAGAAGAATTTGTTGGGTTTAAACATAAAATAAGAAAACTAGAAATTCTAGTCTTCAAAGTGTGTGAAAAAGGGTTAAAAGTATGACAAGTACAAAGTTGCAAGACCGCATGTATTGGTAAAAAGGAAATGGCATTTTTAATGAACGCAGTCTTTAAGTGTAAATTGGATTTCTTGAATAAATAAAGTAAAAAGTGTCTAGATTGGGAAAATGGTTAGTAATGATGTGAATAACTGTTAATGGTTAAACATTAAAAAGTTAGTGTGTATAACTTAATAATATTTTAGAAGATTAACACTTATAAAATTGGAAAGGAAATAATGTGATAAAGGTATTTCCAATGAAGAAAAATATTATTCCAAGTTTAAAAAGATGTTAAAAACACTTAAGACGTTAATATGTGTAAATTAATAGTGTTTAGAAAAAATTAATACCTACAGAAATGGAGTAAAAGATGAGTTTGGAATCAAATGAGTAAAATGGTAATATGACTAAAAGTGAAAATTTTTTATGAAATAAAAATGTGGGAAAAAGGTGTTACATAAATTTGTTCTAGAATATAATTTTTAGAATAAAATCAAGGTTAAAGTGTAAGGGACATGAAGTGATAATTTTAAATTGTAACATAAGTTGGGGTGTAACCCCGAGTTTTGTCTTTGGCTGGGTAAAAGTATAGTTAGAATAATGTGGACATTTATAAAATATTAAAACACATTAAAAGGAACTCGGATGACACCAAAAAAATTAAGAAGGGCCCGGAGCTCTGGAATGAAAAACCCAAAATAACTGTCTAGAGAATATGGTGTGCATAGCTGGCTGTGTGGAGCCTATTGAAGTATGCGATTATTGGAAGATTCCGAAAAAAAGATAAAGGAGTAAGGAACATGCCAAGAAATGGGTTATGTGGTGAGATGTGTTAATACAACCAAACTTGAATGTATTAATAAATGTTCCGGTAAAGGATAAACGGACAAGTAAATGCGTAAATCTATTAATGTCTATAAGGTAAGGAAAAAGGAAAAGTAAGCGGGTACGTGGGTGGTTAAGAAAACTAAGGGGTTGAACCCATGATTAACAAAAGAATGTGTTGTAAAAGGTTTTTAAAGTCTAAATAAGCATTTTCTAATACGGTGGATGTGTGTGTTCAAAGGGTGGTTTTAAAAAAATACTAATTTGTATTGGTTAAAATAAAAAGGGTGATTTCGGTAAAAAAATAGTTTCTAGTCAAATCAAGTACAGTGTTTCAAGCATTGAACCGTGTGTGTTAAATAAAGCTAAGAAATGCTAAAACGAGAAAAGAAAGTCTTTTGTAAGATTAAGGTAAATTAATCTGGATAAATAAGGTTTTTCGAATCAAATTGTTTCATGCATAAAGTATATGTATATGTATGTGTATATATGTATACAAAGTAGTTTCATGTGAACGTAGGCATAACGTATAAGGGCCTTATTTCTACCATTCGATTATATATATCATTTGTATATTTCCTACTAAACATTTGTCTCGTATCCTCGCTTTGTTATGAGAGGTTGGGAGCGGTGTTTTATTTTGAGAGCGTTATAGATGTAACACTTCTTTATTATTATGTTAGTATTTCTTTATGATTGGACTTCAGGGTGCTCCCTATGGGTCCCTCACGTAGTTCAATTCAAAATTGGAATCACATTCTAAATAAGTAATATGTTAATTAAAATAAAACTGGACTGGCAACATTATATAGGCTGTTTCATTGCACTTCACATTTAAATCTTGGGTCGAACCGGACTGACTACGGGTAACCCATAAATCCGGGTCAGGGCGTTACAAATGGTATAAGAGCTCTAGGTTCAAAGTTCCTTTCGAGAGTGACATGGTGAGATCGGTATTGAATCTTTCGACTTCGGTGTTGGGTTGGGCCGGTCAAGCTAGTTTGATGACGATCTAGTTTCTGTCCTCGATGGTAAAGTCAAAGAGGTTAGCACGACAAGTAAATTAGTGCCAAGTGGAACGCGACTAAGTTGATAGTTATTAATTGCTTCTGCACTTCTGATTAGAATTGCTAGTAATTTATGGGTGTCCATGCAAACCAAGAGTAGTGACTCCAGGGTTGTTAGTGTGTGGTACTTATGTTCTAATACTTAATGACATAGAACCTTCTGAGATTTTAATAGGGTGAAATGATATCCATTAGGAAATTGATACGAGTTGCATATAGTCAACTGTAGTAGTTGATGGTTAAGGTGTCATGACTAGGCACTGATGATTGGTGATCGAAAGGTATATAGCTCTTACGTATGATTATTATGGGTAGTTATCACTGGTAACGTAATTAGGCAAATTTGAACCTTGGCGTGATATCGCAATTAGTGATTATCCGGTGAACATATGAAGTTGTGTAGGATAATAGTGGCAACACCATGATCTTTTATGTGAGCTATGTTGTATGATAACTTTGATGATTAGAGTAGCTATGTTAGTGGAAACAGTGAGTAATGTTCTTGGTAACCTAGCTGTAAAGTTTTTGTATTTCACGTGTGGAGATGAGATATCTGAGTGGCGTTCACAAGTATTTGGTTCAATGGTGAGAACATATTGGGTTCCTTAGTTGAGGACTTTGGTTTCGTATCTTGATTATAATGTGGTATTGAGGAATAGGATCCCGTATGGCACCTGTGGTGTAGGCCTTGGTATTTATAGGCAATGCCCAATGTCCCATATCCTATCAAGATCTATATAGTTGTGTTAAATTGTAGATTAACACATGGTATGATGTTTACATAATGATGTAATGTAGTTGCCACGGTTGATCATAGGCGACGTCCTATATCTTGACACAATTCTTCATAGCATTTGTTGTGGTTTTGTATGTGGCATCTGGTCACAACCGTTTGGGAGAAAGATAAGATTAGTATCCAAGTGTAAAGGCTCATTGTAGATGCTGAAGTGATGGCTAGGTTCGAAGTAATATTAGTGTCAGTGTGGTCTAAAGGTATAGTGGAATGTCTGTAGGAAAAATTATGTCTGGCGTCATTGGGAATAGAGATCGAATGTTATGACACCTTGAGGTGTTTGATAGTTAAGGTGAACTATAGGAATAAGCTCGTAGACTAATGTCTTTGCGAGCACCGAGTAATTATGATGTGGGTCTTGAAGGTCTTTAGAGCACACCTACGATGATAAAGGTATGGCTGATGAAATCTTGTTGGGTCTTGAGGACGATTATATGGAATGTATTTAGTGTCCTTAGGAGGCCAATTAAGTTCGGTAGAAAGAAGAATTAGCATCCTAGTAATGATTGTGTTGAGGGTTAGGTGATGATCCTTGATTTCTGGTCGTATAGCATACGTGCCGGGTGTGGACTCCCAAATCATCACATATGGGTAGTGTAATCCCAAAGGTAGGGCTATAATTTGTGTCATTATAGGAGTGATTCTCGGATGTTATGGGATGACAAGTATGGGTGTGGTGATACACGATTTTGGGATATACTCGGAAGTGTATTCGAAACTTAGAGTGATGACGCCATGTGAAGACTTGAAAATGGCGATCGAAGTGGGGTAACATTAAATCATGATTATAATATCGGAGTGTGTTGATGGTATATTCTAGGGTAGCCTTAACAATGTGAGGACCAGTTCTTGACACATCCTGTCAAATGCTACAATTAAAGGATGTATCCTTGTGTGATGTTTACTAACCTTAGAATTCCTAAATTGCGTGGAACCCGAAATAAGTTTGGTGGCAACATCGTGGTCAAAGGACACAGTTAGGTGTGTTCCTTGCTTGAACTAAGTAATGCCTAAGGTATTTTGAGATTTTCATCATGATATGATAAGGCAAATAATAAACTAGGTGTAGTAGGTTGGTGACGTCGTCACTAGTAATAGGACAAGGTCAATATAGACAAGGGTGTGAGGTATCCGCCAATCGAAATTGTTCATGTACACCAAGGATGTGAAAGGAAGAGCCTTGGACCCAAGGAGGGAAGTGGGGCATTGACTTCCTAAAGGACTACCAATTCGTAAATTGATTTTGTGTTACGATAATGAATGATTATGATTCAATTTTTCATTGCAAGTGACCCATGCCAAGGTATATGGCTAGGATTTGTGCTCACGAGAACTTTAGGAATGAGTGACTTGACTTCAAGCATATGGTGTAGGTTTTCTTTTGTAATTCATAGTCAGACGCTTACGGGTAAAATTTCTTATGATGGTTGCATATTCCTTCTAACTCTCGTGTGTCCCTTTTGGTTTCGATAATTGAAGATCGATATTCTAAAAAATGTGGTGACTCGAATTGGTGCCATGTTATGGTACGACACAGTTGGGCTTGGTAGAGCGTGGTGGACCGGGTATGGTCAATGCATCTCGGTAACTTGGTGCTCCCTATCTGAGGTATTCTTGCTATTGCATAAAGTTTTGTGTACGTGTGGTTGGGTTTTAGACCACACGATTTTATCGTAGTATTGATATTTCTTAGAATTAATGGAGTTTTGATTGGATGGCACGACTGTCAGTGAATCTTGTTGCAAAGAGTGGGATGATGACTTGAGGATACGATAATGGTAGAACTTGAGGAAGACTTAACACATGAATGCTTTGCCACCATGAGTGGATTAGAGCGTGGATTTAGAAAGTTCTCAAATGTGAGAGACCTAAGGTAGTACTAGGTTCATTAAAGTGACGAAAGGGAAGGTTTAAGCCAAGTGCACGGTAATGTCTTGATAGAAATATTACTCCTTGGAGTGATAGAATAACATAGTATGGTTATTTGCGAGCTCATACGAGTTGTGTAGTCAGGATAACCTGAAAATTTGTGATACGCAGGATATGAAGTCCTATGATGGAATTGACATTGGTGATGAATATGATGTTTAGTAATATTACGATTCACATCGGGTGAGTGTTGATCACTAGAAAGGTTCGTCCTTAGAGGCGCCAACATGCCTTGGTTACTAGCTTGGATAGTACTAGAAATTATTTGAACATGATCATTAAGTGAGTGGAGACTCAGAGTCGATTAGGTGACGTCCATGCTTAGCGGGATGGTGAGCATTTGAGCATATCGCATGTTGATTATTTGGTGACGAATCCCATATGGAGGCACGTAGGGTGACCTTAGTATTGAGAACTTCGATATTTTTTCTTGGAGTATTCCTATGGCTTAGAATAGTGTAAGCCCCTAAATCATGATTAGGAAGGTTAATTAAATGATTAATTATAACTTAGGAGTTATAAGTTATAAATTGGTTATGTGTGTTAAACATGTTAATTATCATGTTTAGGGGATGCATGCTCATGTGATATATATGTGGTTTATATTAGATGCTAATCAAGCTTGTGATCGGTGATACCATGTTTAGAGCATATGATTAGTTATGTGGTTAAATGCATCATAAATTATGTTTTTAATGCATTATTATGTTTATAAAAGTAACTAAGGGTGTTGATACGAAATTGGCAATGTTTGGTGGACAAATGTGAAAGTTTTGAGATTTTCAGCAAATTGCTACTTTCCTGTTCGAAGCCCAAATTAGGCGTATTAGTTTATGATTTTGGGAAAACATAAATTATGAATTTTTTATATATATGAATTAATATTATAACAAAACAAACGGTGGGACAAACAGAGGCCCGTACAAGAAGTTATATCGAAAGTACGAAATAAGGGCAAATCTGTCCATCCCTTAAGTGACAATTGTCTTATTAGCACACCATGTGCTATTTTTTGATTGGTTAAAGGGTGGGTGATGGTTTGGCCGACTTAAACTTGTTAAAATAACTTACTTGTTCAGCCAATTCAGCCATGAACAAGAGTTTTGCCTAAAGAGAGAGAAATAGAAGAAAGTTAAGGAAGAAATCTTCGAAAAATTTCTATAAATCGAGGAATCCTCGTAAGGTAATTACATCTTTATTAAAGTTGGTCACATGGATGAGTTCTATACTTGTCATGTTTTTATTTTAGATTTGGATATATATTTTAATGATACCCATTTGCTGAATTGTGTTGGAACAAGGATGAGTTAAGAATATAAGTTAGAACTGGAGCTAGGATCGTAAATGCATACCCTAAAGTCCTAAATTTACATCATCTATTCGTAGAGCATTTTGATTTATAAAATTCATACTTATGATGTATATTTCTGATAAAACATGTTTATTATATGTTTCCATGAATTATACCCAAGGTCAAGGTTATGTATGCTTAAAAATGTTAAGTTATGCCTTAATGTTCTATTTTGACCTAGTTATGCTAAAAATGCCATAAATCATGGAATACTTATTGTAATTGAGTGATTCTAGTTGAAGAGTAAAATATACTCATACATGTATAACATATCCGAAAATTGTATAAAAATACCAAGGAATGAACCTTTGGTGATAGTTTAAAGTTTTAGTTTAAAATATGCCCTAAAGGAGCAAGAATGCATACCAGGTGTTTGACGTTTTGCTCGACATAGGAAATGAGCCCTAAAAATTATGAAAAATTAAATTTGTATTATTGAATGTGATTAATGATATTAGGTGGAATATCATGGAAAGTTATGTTTTACAATAATTATGAGAATTCCAGGAAGTTGAAGTTGTGTTGTTGTTTTTCTTGGGAAACGATTTGGAAAAGGTTGTAATAAAATGGGCATAACTTTGTCTAGAAAATTCGTAATTTAATTCTGTAAATTGTGTTAGAACCCTAATTAATTGGGTGTTATAGAAATGTGAAGTGTCATATTTAGTTCCTCCTTAGTTATTTCTGATTGACCAATTGATGTGATGTATTACCGGGTTTGATGTTAATCGGTGTATTCAAATACTAACGACATTGACTTGTTAGGTGGGGAAGCAGCTAATACTACCATACCAAGGAGGTACTTGGTATTAATATTAGCACTAAATCCAAGGTGAGTGACCTTCCTTATGAAATATAAATTCTTATAATTTCATATGGAAATGTGTAGTTAAACACGTGTAAAAATGTTTATGGGAGTGATGTTGTATTTATGAAACATATGCATATGATTAAAAATGTTAAGCGATGTTATATAATGATATGGACTAGTGAGTCCTTTATCTAATGTTAAGGACTGTGGTGGGTCCTACGGGATGTGGTGGTCATGTTAATCCAAATTAAATATTTCTGTACTCGGTCCTAATAAAGGGATGTGGTGGTCCCTAATAACTGTGGTGGGTTAATTGGACTGTGGCGGGTCCAGGCTTGCGAGAGTTTCACAAATCCTGTTGGGTTATAGCATTAGAACAAAATAAAAATGGTTATTCAAATTGGTTATATGTGTGGTATGTGGTCATTCACTAAGCCTTTATAGCTTACACTCCTATAATGTTTTGTTTCAGGTATGCTTATAAATTGGAGTTCACTGCCAAGTTAGGACCTTAAAACGGGGGAGTGACGAATATTTAGTATGGTTTGAATATCAAGATTTTTTTTGTGTAATTATTAAACAAAGGATCTTCGTTATGGAAAGTTACGTAGTATTTATAAGTTATAAGTAAAGGCAATTATGTTTTCATCTACGCATACCTTTGGAAAAGAAAAAAAAATTATGCTATTTTTCCTTAGAGATTTAAATTAAAGCGTTGTTTAAGGCAATTTATCTCTAATTAAAAGGTTGAGTTTAACAAAATTAAGTCGGGGCGCAACAACTTGATATCAGAGCGTGGTTATTAGGTTATGGACATGGTGTGAGGGTCTAGATTGGCATCGGACACTAGAAAGTGAGTTTGTTATGCACCTGGATTTTGACTAACAATGTTAATATTGAACTGCTGCTATTGTATTTTGTTTAAGTGAATTATATTGCAGTGAATGATGGATCCACATGATCCGCATGATGGAGCAGAGAGTGAGGCATCTTATGTTCCTAATAGTCAGCAAGGACATAGATATGTTTAAGTGGAGGAACCAGAGGTGCAACAACAACCTATTGATGACGTGGGAAGAATATTACGTGCTGTGGCACAACTGATGGAACAAGTAAAAGGTGGAGAACATGGCGGGGATAGGGAAAAATTTCATGAGAGGTTCATGAAGTTAAATCTGCCAGCATTTACTGGGACTACGGATCCGTTAGTGGCAGAGGGGTGGATTAGAAAGATGGAAACAATATTCAAGGTGATGGAAGTGCGAGATGAACAAAAGGTTTTGTTAGCAACGTTTAGGTTAGAGGATGATGCAAAATTATGGTGGGACGCAACTGAAAGGTTACTTACTACAATGGGGGGAGTGGTGCCAATAAATCCTCCACAAATTACATGGGAGAGGTTTGTAAAGGTGTTCTTTGAAAAATATTTCTCAAGGCTTTATAGGAAAGAGAAAGAGGAAGAATTTATCACATTGAAATAGGGGAACCGAACAGTGGCAGTGTATGAAGCTTTATTTATATCCTTATCTAGATTTGCACCTGACTTGGTGAGGACGGAAGAAAGTAAATGTGATCGGTTTCAAATCGAGTTGAGTGTATATATAAAAAGGGTGGTTGCTAATATGAAGATCACGGATTATGTGGACTTAGTGGATAGGGCCATGGTTTCAGAAAAGTCAATAAAAGAAATGCAAGTTGAACACTCGAAGAAAGCTACACATGATGGTATAATATCATATGGATGGGAGGCGGGAACCTCAACTCAGAGTGTAGCACGAGGAGTAACTAAGGGCCATGAATTTAATAATAATAGAAGTGCACATGAAAGATTTCAAGCTAGAGGTGGAAGGACTGTGATGAATCGGTCAGAAAATGCATCTGGGTTGGTGCCGAGGGCCATATTTTGTTATAGATGTGATGCTCAAGGGAACATGTCTCGAGAGTGTATAATAGCTGAGACGACACTTTGTGTTTCCATTGTCATCAACTGGGGCACTTAAGAAATAATTATCCAATGATGGGAGCTACAACATCAGTTGGGAGTGTGGCAGTAGGAGGTAGGAGTTCTACACAGAATGTACCCAGGGGAGGGAAAGGAGGTATATCGCAAGGTCAAGGCCAAGGCAGAGTGTTTGCACTGACGCAACAAGATGCACAAGCTATGCCTAACCAAGTGACAAGTACACTTCCTATTGGTGATAAAGATGCTTATGTGTTGATCGATCCTGGTTCTACACATTCTTTTGTGTCTTTGATTTATCTGTCACATCTTAATAAACCATTATCATCATTATATTCTGGTTTAGCTATTGTTACTCCAGTAGGGGGGTTAGTTTTTATTGAGAGGGTATATAGGGAGTGTGTGGTGCGAGTAGGTGAAAAGGAATTACTAGTTGACTTATTACCCCTCGATATGCACGACTTTGATGTAATATTGGGTATGGATTGGTTAGCCTCATATCATGTATGTTTGGATTGGTTTAAAAAGGAGGTAGTGTTTCGATTACCGGGTGAACCTGAATTTAAATTTATCGGGGAACGAAATATCACTCCAACATGTTTGATCTCTGCTAAAAAATGTTATGAACTGCTAAGGAAAGGATGTGAGGGTTATCTTTCTCATGTGGTGGACACACGATAAGAGGTTGGAAAACTATCAGATATACCAGTAGTTAATGAGTTTGTAGATGTCTTCCCAGAAGAACTCCCAAGGTTAGCACCAGATCGTGAGGTGGAATTTTTGATTGAGTTGGTACCTGGAACTGCACCAATATCTATTGCAACATATCGTATGGCACCTGCAGAATTAAAAGAGATAAAGATACAGTTGCAAGATTTGTTAGATCGTGGTTTTATAAGGCCTAGTGTATCACCGTGGGGGCCCCTAGTATTGTTTGTGAAGAAGAAAGATGGAACCATGAGGTTGTGCATCGATTATCGTCAATTGAATAAAGTGACTATCCATAATAAATACCCACTACCCCGCATTGATGACTTGTTCGATCAGTTTCAAGGTGCCAAAGTGTTTTCCAAGATCGATCTCAGATCCCGATATCATCAATTGAAAGTAAAAAATTGTGATATTTCTAAAACTTCTTTTCATTCCAGGTATGGACATTATGAATTCCTTGTCATGCCATTTGGGTTAACAAGTACACCAGCTGTATTCATGGATTTGATGAACCGTGTATTTCACCCATATGTGGATTCTTTTGTTATTGTCTGCATTGATGATATTTTAATATATTCTCGTAGTAGGGATGAGCATGAACACCACCTGCGTATTATTTTACAGACCCTGCGAGAGAAGCAATTGTATGCTAAATTTTCTAAATGTGAATTTTGGCTAGACAGGGTAGTATTTTTGGGGCATGTTATTTCTGCTGATGGTATTTGTGTTGATCCCAAGAAGGTAGAAGGAGTAATGAATTGGGAGAGACCAACTAGTGTGACCGAGGTACGTAGCTTTTTAGGATTGGCGGGGTATTACAAGAGGTTTATACCGGGATTTTCTTCTATTGCATTGCCATTGACTAAGCTTACCCGAAAGGAGAACAAGTTTGTGTGGAGTGGTGATTGTGATAAAAGCTTTGAAAATTTAAAGGGTAAGTTGACATCAGCTCTAGTATTGACTATTCCAACTGGTACAAAAGGTTTAGTTATTTATAGTGATGCTTCGTATCAAGGACTTGGATGTGTATTAATGCAGCATGGAAAGGTAATTGCTTTTTCTTCTCGACAGTTAAAGATACATGAACGCAACTACCCTACTCATGATCTTGAGTTAGCTGCAGTAGTTTTTTCATTAAATATTTGGAGACATTACTTATATGGTGTTAGTTATGAAATTTTTACTGACCATCAAAGCTTAAAATACTTGTTTACTCAAAAAGACTTGAACTTGCGGCAAAGAAGGTGGATGGAACTTATAAAAGATTATGATTGCACGATACATCACCATCCGGGTAAAACTAATATTGTTGCCGATGCTTTGAGCAGAAAATCTCGAGGCATAATATCTTGTATTTATTGTATTCGAGTTGACCTGCTGAGAGAGTTAGCTTTAATGGGGGTGGAATTAATTTTGAATGAGTCTTACGGAATAGTAGCACATTTAAATGTTAGACCCACATTGATAGACTGGATAAAACAAGCATAGGCAGGAGATATAGAATTGGAGAAAGTTAGAGATGATATGAAAAACGGTAAAGCAAAGGAATTTTCTATTTGTGATAATGACATTATTATGTACAGTAACCGTTTGTGTGTACCCAATGTGCCTGATTTAAGAAGAACCATTTTAGAGGAAGCACATTGTTCTTTATATGCTATGCATCCAGGGAGCACGAAACGATATAGAGATTTAAAACAATGTTATTGGTGGTCGGGAATGAAACACGACGTTGCAGATTTTGTTGCTAGATGTCTAGTTTGCCAACAGGTGAAGATAGACATCAGAAGCCAAGTGGTTTACTACAACCCTTACCTATTCCTGAGTGGAAATGGGAACATGTTACTACAGATTTTGTTGTAGGTTTACCAAAATCATCCCGAGGTTTTGATTCTATTTGGGTTATCATTGATAGGTTGACCAAGTCTGCACATTTTCTTCCTATTAAAACTACATACTCCATGGATAGATATGCCAAATTATATGTGGATGAGATTATTACATTGCATGGTGAACCTGTTTATATTATTTCTGATCGATATCCTAAGTTTACTTCTCACTTTTGGCCTAGTTTACAACAAGCTTTAGGGACTAAATTGAAATTTAGTGCAGCTTTTCATCCTCAGACTGATGGGAAGTCAGAAAGAATGATCCAGACACTCGAAGGCATGTTACGAATTTGTGTATTGGAGTTCAAGGGCAGTTGGGATGAACACTTGCCACTAATAGAGTTTGCTTATAATGATAGCTATCATTCGAGTATCGAGATGGCTCCTTAAGAAGCCTTGTGTGGGAGAAAATACAGAACTCCAGTGTGTTGGACTGAAGTAGGAGAACGAAAACTACTTGGGCTAGAAATTGTACAGCAGACTACTGAAAAGATCAATCTCATCCATAATCACTTAAAGGTGGCGCAAAGTAGACAAAAAAGTTATGCAGACAAACGAAGGAAATAATTGAAATTTGAGGAAGGTGATCGAGTATTCCTACGTGTTTCTCCTTGGAGAGGGGTTATGAGATTCAGGAAGAAGGTAAAGTTAAGTCCTAGGTACATTGGCCCTTATGAAATAGTGAAACGGGTTGGAGCTGTAGCTTATAAATTGGCGTTACCACCAGAATTGTCCCGGATACACGATGTTTTTCATATATCCATGTTACGTAAGTATGTGCCCGATCCTTTACATGTGTTTATTTCACAACCGATAGAGCTTCGAGATGACTTGACCTACGTGGAGGAACCCATTGCTATTGTAGATCGAAAGGAGCAAGTGTTACGTAATAAAACCATTTCACTAGTTAAAGTGATGCGGAGAAGTCAGAATGTGGAGTATGCCACCTGGGAAGGAGATAATAACATGAAAAAAATAATATCCTCATCTATTTGGAAAGTTTCTTAGGCGTTAAATTTCGAGGACGAAATTTTTATAAGAGGGGTAGAATTGTAAGGCCCTAAAACATGATTAGGAAGGTTAATTACATGATTAATTGAAACTTAGGAGTTATAATTTATAAATTGGTTATGTGTGTTAAACATGTTAATTATCATGTTTAGGGGATGCATGCTTATGTGATATATATGTGGTTTATATTAGATGCTAATCAAGCTTGTGATCGGTGATACCATGTTTAGAGCATATGATTAGTTATGTGGTTAAATACATCATAAATTATGTTTTTAATGCATGATTATGTTTATAAAAGTAACTAAGGGTTTTGATGCGAAATTGGCAATGTTTGGTGGCCAAATGTGAAAGTTTTGAGATTTTTCGGTAAATTGCTACTTTCCTGTTCGAAGCATAAATTAGGCGTATTAGTTTATGATTTTGGGAAAACATAAATTATGAAAGTTTTAGATATATGAATTAATATTATAGAAAAACAAACGGCGGGATAAACAGAGGCTCATACAAGAAGTTATACCGAAAGTACGAAACAAGGGCAAATTTGTCCATCCCTTAAGTGACAATTGTCTTATTAGCACACCATGTGCTATTTTTTGATTGGTTAAAGGGTGGGTGATGGTTTGGACGACTTAAACTTGTTAATATAACTTACTTGTTCAGCTAATTCATCCATTAACAAGAGTTTTGCCTAAAGAGAGAGAAAGAGAAGAAAGTTAAGGAAGAAATCTTCGAAAAATTTCTATAAATTGAGGAATCCTCGTAAGGTAATTACATCTTTATTAAAGTTGGTCACATGGACGAGTTCTATACTTGTCATGTTTTTATTTTTGATTTGGATATATATTTTAATGATACCCATATTGCTGAATTGTGTTGAAATAAGGATGAGTTAAGAACATAAGTTAGAACTGGAGCTAGGATCGTAAATGCATACCTTAAAGTCCTAAATTTACATCATCTTTTCGTAGAGCATTTTGATTTATAAAATTCATGCTTATGATGTATATTTCTAATAAAACATGTTTATTATATGTTTCCATGAATTACACCCAAGGTTAAGGTTATGTATGCTTAAAAATGTTAAGTTATGCCTTAATGTTCTATTTTGACCTAGTTATGCTAAAAATTGTATAAATTATAGAATACTTATTGTAATTGAGTGATTCAAGTTGGCGAGGAAAATATACTCATACATGTATAACATATCCAAAAATTGTGTAAAGATACCAAGGAATGAACCTTTGGTGATAGTTTGAAGTTTTAGTTTAAAATATGCCCTAAAGGAGCAAGAATGCATACCAGGTGTTTGACGTTTTTCTCGACATAGAAAATGAGCCCTAAAAATTATGAAACATTAAATTTGTATTATTCAATGTGTTTACAGATATTAGGTGGAATATCATGGAAACTTATGTTGTACAAAAATTATGAGAATTCCAGGAAGTTGAAGTTATGTTTTTGTTTTTCTTGAGAAACGATTTGGAAAAGGTTGTAATAAAATGGGCATAACTTTGTCTAGCAAATTCGTAATTTAATTCTGTAAATTGTGTTAGAACCCTAATTAATTGGATGTTATATAAATGTGAAGTGTCATATTTAATTCCTCTTTAGTTATTTCTGATTGACCAAATGATGTGATGTATTACCGGGTTTGATGTTAATCGATGTATTCAAATACTAACGACATTGACTTGTTAGGTGGGGAAGCAACTAATACTACCATACCAAGGAAGTAGTTAGTATTAATCTTAGCACTAAATCCAAGGTGAGTGACCTTCCTTATGAAATATAAATTCTTATAATTTCATATGGAAATGTGTAGTTAAACACGTGTTAAAATGTTTATGGGAGTGATGTTGTATTTATGAAACATATGCATATGATTAAAAATATTAAGCGATGTTATATAATGATATGGACTAGTGAGTCCTCTATCTAATGTTAAGGACTGTGGTGGGTCCTACGGGATGTGGTGGTCATATTAATCCAACTTAAATATTTGTGTACTTGGGACTAATAAAGGGATGTGGTGGTCCCTAATAACTGTGGTGGGTTAATTGGACTGTGGCGGGTCCAGGCTTGCGAGAGTTTCACAATTCCTGTTGGGTTATAGCATTAGAACAAAATAAAAATGGTTATTCAAATTGGTTATATGTGTGGTATGTGGTCATTCACTAAGCCTTTATATCTTACACTCCTATAATGTTTTGTTTCAGGTATGCTTATAAATTGGAGTACACTGCCAAGCTAGGACCTTTAAACGAGGGAGTGATGAATATTTAGTATGGTTTGAATATCAAGATTTCTTTTGTGTAATTATTAAACTAAGGATCTTGGTTATGTAAAGTTATGCAGTACTTATAAGTTATAAGTAAAGGCAATTATGTTTTCATCTACACATATCTTTGGAAAAAAAAATTATGCTATTTTTCCTTAGAGATTTAAATTAAAGCATTGTTTAAGGCAATTTATCTCTAATTAAAAGGTTGAGTTTAACAAAATTAAGTCGGGGCGCGACAAATAGAATGTGGCAAACCCAGTAAGTTTAATGATTGTCGAATCAAGAATTTTCGGGATGAAATTCCTAAGGAGCGAAGTTTGTAATTCCCTATCCCTTTAATTCAATTAAATTTTACATAAATTATACTAAAGTGGGGTTGATGATAATTATAGGAAAAATGTCGGTCAAAATTGAAGGAAATAAAATAAAAGGAAAAAAATGGGTCCTTATAACAACATCCTTATGTCATTATAAAGGAGATGGGATGTCACACAAAGGTCACATGTAGCAGGGATTCGAATGAGATGTCACTGAATTACAGTGGCAGGTCGCGCGAAGGTCATGTGAAGCCATCCATCGAACTGGATGGACATATCGTTCTAATAAGGCTCATGTGGTTCGAACGACATACCTGGAAAATGTATAGGTCAGTTTGTCGTTATGCGCTGTCATGATTTTGGCCATTGGATCATTGAGGTGTCAAGCTCTGGTGAGCCCAGATTGACCAAAACGGGAATTTAAAGTTTTGGGGTGTTTTATATGGATTTTTTGGATCATTTGGGTAATTTTGAAGATAGAAGAAGATGAAAGAGGGAAAGAAAAGGTGGAGAAGTCTCCCACCGTTATTGGCTTCTTTCCACCATCCCACCACCATAAACAACCACAAAACACCATTTTTAGTGTATTCCACCATGTTTGAACCATATACACCAATTTACACCATTGTTGAAGTGGATCTATGGATTTTGGTGAAGTGTTGGGGGATGTTTGGAGAAGATGATGGGAGCTTTCGTAGAGTTTGAAGGGGTTCTTAGCTTGGGAGTACAAATGGAGCCTTTGGAGGATGCTCTTGGTAACCCCTTGAGACCACCTTTGGAGGTGTGGGTTGCTCCTCCTACACCAAAATTCTTTCCACCATTTGGAGTCTTCAGAGGTGGAAAAATCTATCTTTGATATTTAAGACGCTATTTGCATTTTTAGTAGTCTGGTGGTTAAAATACATAAGTAGGATGCATATGGATATATGATGGTTTTTAGTAGAATAATAATTAGCATTTTTATCGAATAAAAATGTTGGAATGATTTTATTTTGTTAAGAATAAAGAATGAATAAATATTTCAAAGTCTTAAAATATTAAAAATTGGTATTTTGTGATAATGGTGTATTTAAAGAAAGATTAATGTTAAACAGTTTATGAAATAAAAGGTTTGAAGATAATGATTTATTTTGTTAAACATTGGTGAAATAATGTTTCAAAGTTTCTTGCGAAAATGTAAAGTTTTTAAAAAATGGATATTTGTTGAGTTTGAAGAAAAGTAAAAATGTCTTCAGGTCTTGAAAATCATAATTTTGCAAGTGTTGTGAATTTCTAGAATGAAAAATATGTTTAACACATTTAAGATGATTTTTTATTCTAAAATCCATCTTCTCATGCATATAAACTTATAGTTTTATAACAATAGCTATATAAGTTTAAAGAAAATTTTGTTGGATTTAACCATGAAATTGGAAAAGTATAAATTCTTGTCATCATAATGTGTGAAAAATGAGTTAAAAGTGTGATAAGTGCAAAGTTTCAAGACTGCATGTATTAGTAAAAATAAAATGACATTTTTCTTATGAAAGTAGTCTTTAAGTGTAAATTGGATTTTTTGAATAAACAAAGTAAAAAAAATATATAGATTGGGAAATGTTTGGTAATGGTGTTGAATAAGTGTTAATGGTTAAAGATTACTGAGTTAGTGTGTATGACTTAGTATTGTTATAAAATATAAAGACTTATGAAATTGAAAAGGAAATGATAAAGGTGTTTTCAATTAAGAAAAGTATTACACTAAGGTTAAAAAGGTGTTAAGTTATTAAAAACACTTAAGAAGTTAATATGTGTAACTTAATAGTGTTTTGAGAAAATTAAAAGTTACGAAAATGGTGTAAAAGATGAGTTCGGAAACATATAGGTAAAATGGTAATTTTACTTAAGGTGGAACATTTTTATGAAATAAAAAAGCAAGAAGTGTTATTACACAAATTGGTCTTAAATGAATATGATTTTCGAAATTAAATAAAGGTTAAAGTGTAAAGGACATGAAATTATAATTTGAAAGTGTAACACAAGTTGGGGTGTAACCTCGGTTTTTGTCTTCTGCCGGGTAAAGGAAAGTTGGAGTAATGTGGACATTTGTAAAATGTTAAAACATATTAAAAGGAACTCGAATGACACCAGAAAAATTAAGGAGGGCACAGAGCCTTAGGGTGAAAGATCCAAAATAACTGGCTAGAGCATATTGTGCGCGTTACTGGAGGTGCGGAGCCCGTTGAACTATGTGATTATTGAAAGATTCTGAGAAAAGATAAAGGAATAAGGAAAATGCCAAGAAATGGGTTGTGTGGTGAAACGTGTTAATACAACCTAACTTGAATGAATTAATAAATCATCCGGTAAAGGTGAAATGGACAAGTAAATGTGTAAATCTTTTAATGTCCATAAGGTAAGGAAAAAGGCAAAGTAAACGGGTAAGTGGGTGGTTAAACAACCTAAGTGGTTATACCCATGATTAACACAATAATATGTTCTAAAAGGTTTTTAAATGCTAAATAAGTATTTTCTAACATGGTGAATGTGTGTGTTGAAAGGGTGGTTTTCATTGAAAATACTAATGTGTATTCGTTAAAATAAAAAGGCTGATTTCGAAAAAGAATTGGTTTCTGGTCAAACCAAGAGTAGTCATTTCAAGCATTGAACCGTGCGTGTTAAATAAACATGACACACGATAAAATGAGAAAAGGAAATCTTTTATAAGATTTAGGTAATTTAATCTGGATAAATAAGGTTCTTGGAATCAAACGGTTTCATGCATTAAGTATATGTATATGTATGCATATATATGTATTCAAGGTATCTGGATGTTCGCAAAGACATAACATGTTAGAGTCTTCTTTCTACTGTTCGATTCTATATTGCATTTGTATATTTTTCACTGAGCATTTGGCTCATCACCTTGCTTTATTATGATAGGTTAGGAGCGATTTCTTATTTTGAGAGTGTTATATAGGTAAGTACTTCTTTATTATTACGTTAGTAGCTCTGTGTGCTTGGACTTCAGGGTGCTCCCCATGTGTCCCTCACGTAGTTTAATTTAAAATTGGAATCGCATGCTAAACAAGTGAAATGTTATTTAAAATAAAATTGAACCAGCAACATTGTATAGGTGGTTTCATTGCACTTCACACCTAACCCTCAGGTTGTACTGGGTTGACTATGGCTAACCCATAAATCTAGGTCGGGGCGTTACAATAGTTACTCAATGTTTGAGTTTATTGGTAATTGTCGAAATATGTTACTAATAATAAGCAAACGATGATATAAAATTATAGTAAAAGAACATTGTAGCAAAAAATATATATTTTTTCCTATTTTTGTTTAGTTAACAAAAAGTGTAATGTATTTTTTCTAGCTTTACATTGGAGGGCAATGTACTTTTTTCGATAAATTTAATAGTATAATTTTTAAAAATATATATTAGTCAATAATGTTTATTTATTTTTATGGGTCTTTTTAGGTTTGGCCCCATTTAGTTTACAATATCAAGTCAAACCCCCACATGTTAATATTTTTGGGATTTTGCACCCATTTTTAACATTTTCGTTAGTCAACTCAAATTTTAAGGCTTTCTACCCATTTTCCCGTTACTTTATTGGGTTAACGTTAATATCTATATTAATAACTGTAAATATTTATATAATATATATAATAATTAATATATGTAGTAATGACCATTAATATTTATATCAATAATCGTTGATATTTATATGAAAAGATGTCATTTATATAATACATATTTTTACATTAGTTAAAGTTAGTATCTATAAAACATTATTTTATATTTTAAATAAATGTAGATTAGTTTATAAATGTTTTTGATATTTTAAATTTGTAAATTGTTATAAAATTTATTTGAATTAAAAGAATATTTTTTATAAAAATCGTTTTAAAATTATTTGTTTTTTGTTTAAAATATCTCTACATTTATTCAACTGCTTTATATTTATAAAAAAATGTGCAATCTTGATTAAAAAGCTTTTAAAACTATTTTTTATAAATAAAACTAGAGAATATGAATTTAAAAATACAATTTTTTTATAAATATTGTATAATTTTTAAAATATAAAATTGTTGAAAACACATTCGTAATACTAACATTTACTAAAAAGTAATTATTTTTATTTTTTGGCTTTAATCGCATCTCCTAAGATTTTGTTGGGGTCTCATCCCTTGTGTTTTTAAAATTATAGTAAGTCTCATAACCACTCAAAACTTTCCATAACTACTGTGTAACCATTTAACATCTTTCTGTAGATAATGACACTTGTCCTATAATGACTATAATATTACCGACAACTAAAAAAAATAAAAACATGAGAGTGACTCCAAATAAATCTTAAAAAATAAGACTAAATACTTAAGATCCCATTATTTTTTGTAAAAATTATACATTTTTTCATATGCAAAGACATGTAAAATGTGATCTTTGTGTGAAACAAGAGTTATGTGTACCAAGACTAGATTATGAAAAGGGAATGTGTTAGGATCGCACCCAACCGTTCGATCTCGGTGAAATGGGATGCGACGTGCTTGGTCATTAACTAGGTGCATGCAATCTTATACATGTGGCTATGGGATACGGGGATATATGAAGTGTATACATAATGTCTGTGTGGAGTGCATACATTTATGTGCGATATATGTGCAAGTCTGTGTGTGAACATTTGACATATGTGAAATATGTGCAAAGTCAGGCTTGTAAGATATTTTTGACTTATGATTTAGATTTCAAATGATCGTGGTGAATACATATACATGAAGAAGAAATCAAAGGCAATGTAGTCCTGACAACCTGGTTTTATTTTCACGTTTTCGATTTATGAAGTAGTTGTGAAAGTGGCATCATTCAATAAGGTTGGAATTAGTTTTTATGGTTCAATCAAAAAAAATTTGAGGAAAAAATTCTTAGGGAGGAGAAACCTTATGCCAAACAAAGATTCATTACGGTCGCATCATTTTAGGGCTGGATGACATTGCCCTCATATAACTTGACGATTTTTTCTTATTGATTGAATGCATGTGGGAAAACAATGGTTATAATTTGAATACTATTTTTCATTGTCCATTACATAGTGTTAAGTCCATTGAAAGATTATTCTTACTAGGAACCAAGTACGTTCCATACGACATGGGCTTGAGCTTATACGCAATATCCTTTTAGAAAATGTTTAGCCTTTCAAAGTAGATACAAATCGTATAAGTCTCTCATTTGATGTGTTCTTCCTACGAGTTTCATATAAGGGAGTTCTGTGGATCGTATTGGGATCACGTATGATACGAGCTTCATATGAGGGAACTATGAAGATGTATTGTGATCTCATTTGAAGTACTAATCATGTTAAAAATAACTAAAGATAGCATAACTTTTTATAAATATTTGTACTAAGACCTCATTGGAACGAGACCATCATGTGATCCCTCATTCGAACGAGAGACCAAGAAAAGTAATATAATTTTTTTAAGTAAAAAATAAAAGGTTTGCTTTGTGTTGTTCTTTATAGTTAAAAAATAAGTTTAAAATCATTAAAATGAATTAAAAACATCATATCCATTTTAATCTGAATTAAACAGAAAAATATGTTTAATATACTTATCAACTATACATTTCTCCCGAAATTCGTATCGACAAATGTATAGAAACTCGTGTTTTCGATAATCCAAATGAGTATTTTGATCTTCAATCCTTTTCAACACAGACTCAAAAAATCTAGAACCAAATTTTGTAAAAAAACGGAATTATGTCAATTGAACGATGTTCTTACAAATCTCTCCCCTTAACTATTTTAGGACAAAATTAACGACAGAAAAAATGCAAAAGATGTAGAAAGTGACGAGTAAAAAATGAAACCTACACATCAAATCTACCCATAAAAAATCCTGAGACCGACTTAATATGAGAATCGATTTCTCATTCCGCTTAGATTGTGTTAATTTTGTTCTAAATTCGTGCAATAAAAGATGGAATCTATGGGTACTCCCCTTAAATTTTGCAACCATTTAACACACCACGTGACACATAAAAAATCACATAAGAGAAAAATATAGCCAAAAAGATGACCGATACAAATATGCATGCAAGTGTCCTAAACGAAATATTTCTCAAAAATATATAAAATTTCGCCCCCCTTTTGTCTCGAATGGGCAATGTAGTACCCAATGATTTTTGGACCGTAAAATGTTTTTATAAATAAAAAATTGAGAAATATTTTTCATTTGAATTAATTATTTCTAGTATTTAAAAATGTCGGTTTTGATATATAAGAAATAAAGTTTTAATCGGATCTGAAATCGGGAATAAAATTAGATTTTGTAACTTTTCTTCTTTGTTGGATGAATAAGAAGGAATAAATACGGCCTTGGAGGGGGGGGGGGAATCGATTCGCTCTAGGTCAGATTTAGAGAAATAGCTTGTCTTTAAGTTTTTGAGTTAATTTCAAACTTTTTTATTTTTCTATATTGAAGAGGCTCGGGTTTAGACTTTTTCAAACACTTTTAACTCATCTAAAAAATAAGTAGCCTCCCAAATTATTCTCTCCCCTCTTCTATAAAACCTAAACCCTATTCAAAACAAGTTTCAACTGAAGTTTTGAAGATCCAAATCAAGTTTTCTCAAGATAAATCATGAACGAGTCTTTTCAATTTTCATGAGAGGTTTGCAACTGTATAATAAGATTTTTGAGGTGAATTCTTATTAGGCATGAATATATCTATTGTTCCCCTTAAGTTTTGTATGTTTTAAAATATTTCCTTGGCCTTAATCAATCATGTTTTCTAAAAAATTAGGGAAAGTGAAAGTAAATTCAGGATTTTTATAAAAAAAATCTAAAAATATGATTTAAGACTTGGAACAATTTCATGTTTAAATTAGATCTTTGGGTTACGATATATTTGTGGGACAATTTGTAATGTAGAATCAAAATATAAATGTAAGATCAAGTTTCATAATTGCTTAGTTTACATTTATTTTAGCTTATTCCATTACACCTAGACTCCACCTTCATGACTACTTTTATAGATTCGACGGCAAAGTTGAAGACTTTTGGAAGATTAAAGAATCGTACGTCTCAACAACATTTAGAAATCCTTAAGGATGTATTCGGTAAATATTTATTTTTCTAGGGGTTTTAGAATTGTTAGGAGTTTTTATTACACCATGTTTTTAAGAAAATTTTGAAAAACTCTCTATCTTGTTAGAACGGGAATGGCTTGTCATTCGAACGAGGTATGTAATGTCATTAGAGCGAGTTCTCTTGGTTCAAACAAAATCTGGACTGAAGCTTTTGGGCTAGCTATGGAATTTTGTTAGAAGCCTAGTTAGGAGTCGTTCAAATAAGAATGGGTAGGTCATTAGAACGAGCCTTGAAATGATCAAACGATGTTCTTTTTCTTCCAAGCTCTGGAATCTCTTTTGATACATCGTTAGATGCCTGATCGAATGAAAATGGTGGTGTCATTCGAACAAGGTACGTGTTGTTCGAACGAATGCGTGAGATTTTATTTTTTTGAATATATCTGATCCAAATCTCTAGTATTTATCCTTTTGTAACAAACTCCCTTATAATAGGAGATATGAGATTAAAGTCAAAGAGAAATCTTTTGAAGGATTTTCACATCCTTTTTTATTTTTATTTGTGATTAAACTCTTCTTATATTATTCCAAACCCCTTGGAAACTTAAAGATCACTTTATCAAATCAAGAAGAATCTTTCTACTCCAAACATTCTTGTTGAGATTAATCTTTAGTGCTGATTTGTGGAGCAAAGGCTCTACTACTGAAGCAAAAGGTTGAAAACTAGATACCAAAGGAAGATTTCTTCCTATGAGTGGTGCTTTACTGTACAGTTACCATAGATGATTGGAAGAATCACCCATCATACTTAGTGGTTCTATTTAGTTTGTGAGTCGACGATGTCTATCAAATCTTGTATAGTGCTGAATAAAGATTTTTCTCTTTTAAGGGATTTTTCCTTACTTTTTTAAGTATTTGTTTTCTCGGTTTGTTGAGTTTAAAATTGAACCACATTATTGTATGCACACTTAATTAAATCAAATATAAAATTTGGTAAAATTTAATTTGTGTATGGTTGACTAATATACGAATAATTCCATAGAATCACATCATTTTCAAATTAGAATCAGAGCTAGTTGCACTAAGTTTTAATGTAATCCATTAAAAATTTAGATTTTATGGACAATCTGTATAATAGGATGCCTTGGTGGGTGAAAGTTGAAAGAGTTTTTCTTGTATGGGAAAGAGGGTGGAGACCACACACAATGACCAATGGCAATGTCAAAAGTCCAAAACCCGCCTGCATGGACATGGGATGATTTTAAACATAACAATTTTAACTCACGCGGTCTGGGTTCCATCTTCGAATCCATCATCCCTGATGAGTTACGCCTCATCATGATGTGCACCATGTCCAAAGAGGCTTAGGATACCCTCCAGCTCACTCACGAGGGTACTAGTGATGTGAAAGATTCTAAGTTGTATAATCTCACCACACAATTTAAAACTATTACCATGCTAGAGTCTATATCTTTTGATGAATTTTATGGATGATTGTCTGACATAGTAAACTATATCTTAATTTAGATTAGAAAATTCTTGAGATGCATGTAGTTAAGAAGATTTGATATCACTTCCTGCCCGTTTTATTCCTAAGGTTACCGTGCTTAATTCGTTAGGAATATTAGATACTCTTAGGTTAAAAGAACTTACAGGAGGCCTTCAAATGTATAAGACAGATAAGTTTCCTGAAACTATTAAACTTAAGAAATAGGGAATGGTGTTGAAAGTACAATCTAAAAAGAAAGAGTAAGTGTCATCTAACTCTAAGTATGATTTTGACTTGGATGATTTTTCCCCTTTTGCAAAAAAAATTTAGTTTCTTAAAATTTGAAAAGAAAATACTTCATAAGAAAATAAAATTTTTGAGAAAGATAATAAATATGAATTGGGCAAGAAAAAATTGAAAACGGAAGGAAATATTGCCCAAAGAAAGATGACGAGATATGCTATGAGTGTGAGGGTAAGGGTCACAAAGTTCACGAGTGTATAACTAGATCAAATAGATAAGGAAAAGGTAAATCTCCCTAAAATTTCAAGCTTAGCGAAAGTTATGTGGAGTTGTTCTGAGGAGGAATCACTGCATGGACGTGACTTCACCGCATTCATTGCTAGTCATGTTAATACACCTAGTGCACCTCACGCCGATATAGAAGCTACTAAACATGATGACCCTGATAGTGATTCTAGTAATTCTAAAGAGACTAATGGAGAGGATGTTTTAAGTGAGAGTGACTTTCAATACGCTTACGCCAATCTTTACGTCAAGTCCTTTAAAATGAAGAAACAAAACAAAGGTTTAACGATTGGAGTTTAAGACTTAGAGGAGAAGTTGAGAGAGTTGTGAGAGAGAATCCTTAGTGAAATTTTCTTTGGAAGAGAGTGTAGTTTTAGTTGAGAGAAAAAATGGTGACTTGACCAACAAAGTGGCTAGTGTTACGAGAGATCTTCAAGCATCGGTGGAAACTCTTGAGAAACTTTAAGCCCTTGTATCCCAACTCGAGAAAGATTTCTAATGTATCGGATCCTGGAAGTCACGATTACTATAGAGGATACATCAAGGAAGGTTAGAAAGATGCTCCTCGATCCCGGTTTAGGTTATGGTGAGAGATGAGGAATATGTTACAACGGTACATCCACTTCCTACATCGCAATAGAGATGGTATCTAAATTTGTTGTAAATCCTTATGGACCTCAACCTAGACCATAAAAAATAATTCAACTTAAGAAAGAAAACCAAGGTAGACCCAAAGAAGTCTATGTTTGCACTATTTTCAAAAGAAGGGGTCACCTTAGAGACTTTTGCTTCAAGTTAAGTAGAAATAAATGTACATATACTCCCGTGCACTGTTCTAGCAACTTTTCTAGTCTTAGAGATCAAGTTGAGTTTCTAGTCGCTATTTAGAAAAGCTTAATGGAATAATTTAAATGGATGTCTTTGCCATTTGAGAACACTTCTAACGCTCCGAATAGAGCCAACAACGATAATGGAAAACAAATGATTATGTCCACTTGGTTACCTAACCAAGATGAGAAGTCCCTTATTTTTCACAATGCTCTAAAGGTTCAAAATACTTTCCAATTGTATTTTGATAGTGGATGCTCTAGGCACATGACTGGTGACATATCATTTTTTACCCACCTTGAGGATTGCAAGGAAGGCATAGTCATTTTTGCAAATGGGTGTAGGTTTAGTATTTTAGGGTGAGGATGTGTTAAGATACCCAAATTCCCAAAACTAGACAATTTATTGTATGTGAAAGGGTTGAAACCAAACTTAATTAACATAAGCCAACTGCGTGACGCAAACTTTGTGGTAAAGTTTGATTGATTCGAATGTAATGTTTGTGATCAATCATGTGAACTTTACTCCAAGGTGTGAGGATCAAAGATAATTGGTATGGGATCATTACCAAGTCCTCTTTTTTGTGAAATAGTGCCACGGTCTCTCTTGTGGGCCTTTGGAATCAATGTCTAGGTCATCTGAATTTTTGAGATCTTAAGAGACTAGTGAAAAAGGACCTAGTTCATGGCTTACCATCACTTAGGAAACCAAGTTCCTAGATTTGTGGACCTTGTCAAGAATGAAAACAAATTTAAAGTCACCATTGAAAGTTGAATACCATTCGATGACCTGTTCTTTGGAGTTTATTCAGATGGATTTTATGAGTCCTACTCGATCGAAGAGCTTAGGTGGTAAGATACATATTCACTTGATGGTCGGTGATTTTTATAGATACTCTATCATGGAATTTCTTAGGGAGAAGTTCGATGCAATTGAGTTCCTAACAACCAAGTGCCCTATCCTATAAAACCAACACGTTGTCACTATTAATAGGATGCTTAGTGACAACGACACTGAATTTTAAAAGCCATGATGGATAGCTATTATGATGGAGTGGGAATCAAACATGAGTTTTTGGTCGTTTGTACTCCTTAACAAAATGGGATTATTAAGAGGAAAAATAGGAAGATATAAGAGATGGATATATCCATGCTTTTTGGGAAAAACATGACTAGACGTCTTGGGCAGAGGAAGTGAGTACCGCATGCCATACGATAAATAGGATATATCTTCTTCCTCACTCGCTACACATGCCATATGAGTTGTGGATAGGGAAGAATATCAACCTATCGTATTTTCGTGTCTTATGGAATACTTGTTACATTTTGAGCGATATAGGGAACTTAGGGAAGTTCAACTCCCCATGAGACGAGGGGATATATTTAGGGTATTAATCGATGAGTAGGCCTTATAGGTTTTTAGCCTTGCAAGATCTAAGGTTATGGAGTCAATAAATGTCACAACTTGATATGACGAGCCGTCGATGTTTATTTATCCTAGATCCCAGTGTGAGAATGATTCACCCCTGGTTACAATCCCATCCTTCCTCATGCTAACTCGATGCAACCCACTTTGGATTTAAAGGATCCATCCGCTTAGGTTCAAAAGAGTCATGACCTTATCACCATACTTTGTGATCCCACACTATGTGTCAAAATTTGTTCTCAACTCGAGAATATGGTTAGCTATCTATACTACACCTCTTTAGTCGAGCCCAAGAATGCGAAAGAATCACTCAAGGATGAGCATTGGATTTCGGTTATACAAGATGAGTTGCTTCAGTTTTTCAAGAATGATGTTTGAGAGTTAGGCCCCTAACCTAGCGAGACTAATGTGATAGGTACCAAGTGGATTTACAAGAATAAAATGGATGAAAATGGAACTACAGTGCACTATAAGACTAGTTTGGTCGCTCAAGGCTACTCACAGATTGAGGGCGTATATTTTGACAAGACATTCTCTCCTATTACTAGTCTTTAGTCCATCTTCTTATTAATTGGCATAATATTTGATTTGCGCTTCAAGTTATATCAGAAGGATGTCAAGTGCATTTCTTAATGGCATTCTATGAGAGGATGTTTACGTAGAACAACCCCAAAGGTTTTAAGACCCTAAGCAATAGGGGTACACCTATTATCTTAAGAAGACCTTGTATTATTTAAAGTAAGCACACAGTGCTTGGTATGAGAGGATCACTTCCCATCTATTAGCTTGTGACTTCAAGAGAAGGGGAATGGATATGATGTTATTTATGAGGAAAGAGAGTGGTGCTATATTGGTTGCCCAAGTCTATATGGACAATATAGTATTTGGATCCACTTTCTCCCGACATGCTCAGAATTTTGAGGAGAAGATGAAGAGCGAGTTTCAAATAAGCATGGTTGGTGAGCTTATGTTCTTCTTAGGTCTCTAGGTGCATCAGTTAGAGGATGTGATATTAATGTCTCAATCCAAATATACAAGAAACTAGTGAAGAAGTTAGGTTTATACTGCTCTAAGCACTCATGCACCCCTATGAGTATATCCACTATACTTAGCAAAGACACTTTAGGCAATGACATAGAGCAAACCCTTTATCGGAGTATGATATATAGTCTTCTTTACTTCCCCGCTAGTCATCTGATATTGCATTCAGTGTTGGAGTCTATGCGCAATTATTTCACATAAATGTATCATCAAATACATGAGCGACACTCTTTCCTATGGTATTTGGTATTTTTTTGATACCGATGACTGCTTGTCTGCCTATTCAGATGTCGATTGGGTCGGAGATGTTGATGGTTGTAGGAGAACCTAGGGTGGGTGTTTTTACTTTTGTAGTTCTCTTGTCTCGTGGTTGAGCAAGAAGAAAAACTCTATATCTTTGTCCACGATGGAGGTTGAGTATACTATCGCTGAGAGTTGTCGCACACAACTCTTATGGATGAATCAAATGTAGGAATATTATGGGATGTAATAAGGCACTATGACAATTTCTTGTATTAATATAAGTGTGATCCATATATACCATAATTTGATAAAACATTCGCACACAAAGCACATTAGGATACATGTACATTTTATTCGTGATCTCATTGAGGAGAAGGTCGTGTCCTTGAGCTTTGTGAGCACCGAACATTGATTAGTCAATATTTTTATGAAATCTTTAGATGCACTTAGATTTAAGGATTTGAGGAAATATTTGGTTATTTTCTCTGTTAATTGAGTTCGGTTACTTTATGTAGTGTAGGATATTTATCATGTTTATATCTCACATTCCTATTGTTAGATTGTATTAACATTATATTATATGTTTTTCTTTTTGATATATTTAGAGAAATCCAAAAAGTGTTTTTTTTTCTAGAAAAAGTTTGAAAAATTCAAAAAGATTTTTGGTTTTTATGAAAAAGGTTGACAAATGAAAAATATTTTATTTTGATAAATTTTTTGAAAAAGTTATTAAATTTTTTGTATTTTCGATTTTTCACCGTATATGGATGAACATTTAAGATATTTGGATCACCCCTACATTCCATCCATCCACTTAACTTTTTCGTAGTGTTTTGAGACATGGCTTTGTTTCAATAGTGTGCTTAATAATGTGTGGATATAATTACGTTGATCTTGATGACTACTTTCTACGTGTTAGACTCTTTGTCACCTTTATTGCACACGTGCACAAGATTTATGAACATTGTGCTTACTTGTCATTTGTTGAATATAATATTCTTATCTCAATTCTTCTTAATAACGAACCAAATGTGAAAAGAGATAAGTTGTACATGTAAGAACCATTGCCCAGATTACTTTTTTTTTGGGAAAATATTTTCATATGTTAATCAATGGAAAGGGGCTATGAAAGATCAAAATATTCTTTGTGTGCCACCATTTGCGAAAAATAGCCTAAAAAGATTAGAGGCACATAAAAATAGAAGTGTCAAGCCATTTTATTTAGATTCATAGATGCTTCTGTACATACGAGCATTTTGATTTCTTCAAAATATTTGAGAGTAAATTCTTTTATAGGGGAGATTTTGACGGAGTTATAAAGCTGAAGATCAATGGGTTTGCACAATTAACCTTCTTGAAAAATTAAATAGTTTGGCCTTATTGGTGTAAGAATCATTTAAGTTTATGTAATATTGATTAAGTTGAGTCAATTTCATATGAGTTCACTATTTTTACACCTAAGGTAGACTTTGAGTTCTTTCTTTAGAAGTGTCTCATGAATTCGTGTACCTTTGTTATAATTGTTTATGTTGATTTGCCTATGAAAAATATTCACACAATTAGAATCCATTTCCATGGTTCGAATATTTTAGTGTTATTCAATGGTGACTGTGTGTTTTGTACCTATATGTACACTTCATACCTTTTACTTGAAAATTTTAAAAAATTAAAAAAAAAAGTTAGAGGTGGAATTATGTCTTTTAAGATTATCATTATGTGTATGTTAATTGATTATCTTTGTGATGATATTTTGTTTCTTCATGTGATTCTTATTATACATGATTAGTTTATACTCTTTTGTCTTTTATAGACAAAAGGGGGAGAACAAATTATGGTTAAGTTTTACTTATCTTTTAGAACTCGTATGCGTCACTGTGTTTGATTTATCTCATGTGTGTAGGATATTATGCCTAGATGATCATTTCTTGGACCCTCACATGATGAGGACAAATCTAGCCAAAGGGAAGATCAATTTATGTTGAAGACTTACACAAAATACATTTTTTGTTTCTTGATTTGGGAGGGTATTTATTGTATTATTGTATTTGTGTTAGATATTTCATTCAAACGAGGAGGGTTCTCATTCAAATGAGGCCAAATATTTCAAACGATCTCACCTGAACTTTTAAAATTCGAGTTGTCCTTGTGTGCTATAACATTTTAGGCCATTGGACTGATGACGTGTCAATATCTAAAAGCACCTGATAATAAAAAACATGTATCACATGTTGGTCTTGAGTTTTTAAAGGATTTTTTTGGTCTTTCTGGGGTTATATAAAGAGAGAGTGGGTGGGTCTTCCCCTACCATTATTATCAACATCTCTCTCTGTCTCTCTCTCTCTCTCTCTCTCTCTCTAAGTTGAAGTGTTCATTTCCTCCCTAAGCTTTTCCACCATAGTCACACCTTGCCACCATTTTAAAACACTACCATACACCATTTCCAAACCTTATTCATATTCTTCAAGCATTATCCAGGGTGAAAGTGGGTAGAGCCAAGCTTGTAGGAGGAGATTTGGAGTATTTTGAAGAGATTTTTGGGATCTTTGGAGTTAGGAGCTTCCATAGCCATCTTCTTTTTGTCTCCTCTTCAAAATTTGATGTAGGGTGTTCCTCTTCCTAGGATTTCAAGGTTTCTAACTATGAAAAATGTGTGGGATGCATGCTATATGATATTTAATGGCAAAAATGAAGTTATTTATTATCATTTCAGAGTCTTGCAAAAATAGATTTTTTAAAGAAGACAAACCCTATATGGGTCTTTTATGAATAAAATGGCATTTTACCTTGAAATATAAAAGAAAGCATGAAAAATGTGAACCCATGATTTATATCTTGTTTAGTACAATTTTGAGAAATTTCTAAGTTTGAAATCCTCTATAATATGTAGTGAGATAGAAATCATGTAGGGATGTCGGTAAGGACGTGGGTAAGGACCCATAGGGCAATCAACGTCATTATTGCTCTGTAATTTTATTTAGATTATCTTTAAAAACATTGGTAATTTGGGACTTTAAATGCTTTTATTCGGGCCTTTGTCCATGGCTTGTAGTAATACAAGGATGAATATTTTTCTTTATTATTTAATTGGTATCATAAATTAAATTGGATTTTATAAATAAACCTTGTAAATTGAATTTATTACTTAAAGTGGTCACTTCCTTTCCCAACTTATAACGGCTAAATTTGTCATTAATAAATAGTGTAATTAAAATGTTTTTCTTACATAATAAAACTGGATCCTCCCCCTCCACTTTTAAGTCCTTGATTCAGTGCGGGTTGACCCAATGGTGACCAAACCCGAGTCGTCGCATTACAAATGGTATCAGGAATACATGATCCTTGAGTGTGACATAGTGTTTTCGCTTTCTTAGTACGTTTTCCTTATATGCTTCTGCATAGTTAATGTTTTAGTTACTATTTAGTAAATCACTTCCGCTATCACTTTAAATTTATATAATTGTGTATTGAACTCTCATTTCCTGTGTAAATGCCTTCACATTGTGACATAGCTAGTGGGTCGGTTCAAAGCCAGCTTAGATGCATGGAGAAAGCTGTGTGCCAGTTTGTTGACTCCTTCTCGCAATAGCAGAGGACCAACCCAATGGGACAGTTGAGAGTACTACCTCAGCCTCCATCCGTAAGGTGTTTAGGAGGCTTAACCCACACACCTTTAATGGGTAAGCTAACCCCGACACTGTAGAGGAGTGGCTATATGATGTCACTACGGTGATGAAGATTCTTAACGTGCCATCTGGACATAAAGTAAAGATCGGTATGTTCCAACTCATGGATCAAGCAAAGAGTTACTGGAGCGCTTATTTCGTCGGTACTACAGAGGCCATAGACTGGGGTAGTTTCAGAGTTGCCTTCTTCGATAGGTAATTTCACCAAGTTTTTAAAATTGCCAAGACGAACGAGTTCTTTCATCTGATAGAGGGGAAGATTTTTATGAATGAATATGTAGTGAAGTTTGAAAACTTGTGTAAGTTTGTTGATTCAATTCAGAGATATGAGACTGAGAAGACGAGTCTATTTATTAAGGTCCTCAACCTGGGCATTCAGTAGATTCTGCAAGTATGGATCTGCCAAACTTCAGGACGACAATGAACAAGGCAATTCAGTTGGAGCTTGATGCTGAGGATGACATGGCCATTAGGGAAAAGAAAAAGGAGCCTAACAGATTCCAGTGTGGTGATCACAAGATGTCCTTTGGTGGGTCTCGAGGCTTCTTTGCTGAGCTAAAGGCTCTATAGGGGTTTGTTTTTCATCATCCCAGTGCACCAGCGATCAAATTCCTATAGCTCCCATAGAGAGGACTTATTTTTCTTGTGGGTACCTTGGTTTTTTAAGAGAGTTTGCCCACAGCGAGCTTCGAGCAGTCAGCAGGGTAGTTATTAAAGTGTCAATTTTGTTTCGAGTTAGAGTTCTAGTTACACATGCCCCACCCCATAACATCAGCCATTCTCTAATGGCAATCAACATATCGAGAGGCCTAGTGTTGACGATTCACGTTCAAGTCAGGTGTATAGTAGCCATCAGCTAGATCAGGTTCCTGGAGACTAGATCATCATGTTCAACCCTGCATGACCTTATTCTATGTCACAGTTTGTTGCACCTCCTGGATATCCATCGGTGATGGGAGGTTTAATTTTTTTGTATAGTACATGGGTTAAGGCACGATTTGATACTAGCGCATCACATTATTTAATTTCCAATTCCTTAGCTTTCAGTTTGGGATTAGAGGTAGACCATTTTTCTCCTCCTATCTTCATAAGACTTTCGATTGGTGGTGGTACAGCTCTCGATAGGGTTTGCCGTAAATGTGTGGTTATGGCTGGAGATTATTTTCTGGACTATGATCTCATCCTTATGGACATATATGGGTTCGAGATGATCCTTGGTTTGGATTGGCTATCATGTTTCGAAGCTTCCATTGAATGCCATCCACATAGTGTATTTGTATCACTTCTAAATGGGTATCGCCATCATTTTAGTAGCGAGTAGGTAGTTGATTACCTTTTGGAATTTTTTTATTATACGTGAGCAAAAATAGTATTTTGTCTAGTTAAGTAATTTGATGTTTTAGGATAAGCTGATTGGAATAATGTTAGATAGCCCAGTGGTACGAGAGTTTCCCGATGTGTTCCTGGAGGATCTTCCTGGGTTGCCTCCACCAAGGAGGTGGATTTTCCCATCGAAGTACATCAGGTTGGCTCACCCATCTCTATTCCACCTCATATAATTGCTCTAGTATAATTTCATGAGCTACGGGTTCAATTGGAGGAATTTGTCTGGTAAAGGCTTCATTCGTCCTAGCGTGTCCCCGTTGTAAGCTCCAGTCCTCTTTGCAAAGAATAAGGATGATTCCCTATGGCTTATCATTAATTACTTGTAGTTGAATAAGGTGATGATGAGGAATAAATACCCTATGCCTCATATTAAAGACTTGTTCAACTAGTTGTGCAGGGTAGCCATGTTTTTAAAGATTGAGCTTCGATCTGGGTACCATCACTTGCACATAAGGGAGGAGGATATCCCTAAGATGACGTTGTGGACCCATTATGGGCATTACGAGTTACTACTTATTCCCTTCAATTTGACCAGTGCCCCAGAGACATTTGTGGATCCGATGAACCGTATTGATCGCCCTACTTTGACCGATTTGGGGTTGTCTTTATAGATGATATATTTATCTATTCAACATTCGATGTAGACCACGAATAGTCGACCTTTCCTAGGTGAAGGCCATCCTAAGATGGGATAGTCAAGGGACTACCACAGAAGTGTGTAGTTTCTTGGGTTTGTTCGATTACTACCGTAGGTTCGTGAAAGACTTGTCGAGGGTTGAGTTTCCCCTCACTATGTTGACTCGGAATGATGTAAACTTTGAGTGTTCAGAGGACTCATAGTCGGCCTTTCATGAGCTGAAGGTTAGGTTGACCTCTGTGCCCATTATTATCCTTCTAGAGCATTGCATGGGTTTCACTGTTTGTTATGATGCTTCGGGGTCAAAGCTCGGCATAATGTTGATGAAAAATAGTCAGATTGTTGCTTATGCATTCCGTCAGCTAAAAGTACATGAGAGGAATTACGCCACCCATGATTTGGAGCTAGCCGTGGTGGTATTTTGCACTTAAGAACTAGAGGTATTATCTATATAGGGAACGATTTGTGGTTTTGTCGATCATGAGAGCTTCCAGTACATCTTCATTCATCATGATCTTAATCTCTGTCAAAGGTGATGGATAAAGTTGATGGAGGCCTAAAACTTCTCATTAGAGTATCATCCCGGCAAGGACAATGATGTGGTCGATGCTCTTAGCAAAAATTTTAGTCTTACCCTAGCAACTATGAGGTGCCATTAGGTAAGGATGTTTGGTGAATTGCCTATGTTTAATTTTCACATTCAACGGTGTTATGATAGGGCATACCTATATGGTGTGGTGACTAGCCACTCATCCAACAGAAAGTTCTTGAAGCCCAGTCATGTGATCCCGAGTTTGCTCAGTATCTAGACCGTATTTAAAATTAGGAAGTGTTCGACACTTTGACCGTGGATGAGGACAACGAGGTGCGACACAAGGGTCAGCTGATTGTCCCTATTATCGATGAGCTTCAGGATGAGGTGATGGCCGAGGCACATCACTCACATTTTAGCATACATCTTGGTGCCACTGATATGTATAAGGACCTGTGCAAGGATTTCAGGTGGTCTAGAATGAAAATAGACGTGGCAACGTATGTAGCTAAGTGCTACACTTGTCCACAGGTAAATGCCGAGCATAATAAATCAGCAAGGCTATTGCAACCACTACTTGTGGCATAATGGACGTGGGATTATATCATGAGGGATTTTGTCACGGCTTTAACACGATCTGAGCGTCATCATGATGCAGTGTGGGTTATAATGTTTTCTCTTCCTAGGATTTCATGATTTATGTCTATGAATAATGTGTAGGATGCATGCTACATGATATTTAATGTAAAAATTAATTTCTTTGTTATCATATCAAAGTCTTGCAAAAATGGATTTTTTTACAGAAGACTATCCTAAATGGACCTTTTATGAATAAAATAGCATTTTTACATTGAAACATAGAAAGAAAGCATGAAAAATTTATACCCATGATTTATATCTTATTTAGTCCATTTTAAGGAATTTCAAGGCTTGAAATCCAATTTAACATTTGTAGAATAATGTAGTGAGATAAAAAATGGCATTTTAGACTTGACAAATCATGTTGAAATAGTTGTTTTGAGAGAATGATTAAATGTAAAAAAACAACCCAAAATATGTTTTATAAATATTGTTAGAATGGAGAAAAATGATATTTGAAGTCACGTGTGGAAATACGGCAAGTTATGGACATATAGTTAAAAATAGACTTGAATGATTAATGTATTTTATATGGTAAAACATAAAATGATAAACATGATTTTTGACATAAAATCATAAAAAAGGATGTTTTGGAAAAAAACGTTGGGCCTTAGTGCCATAATGAATTGGATATGATTTTTGAAAAGTTATGGTGAAAGAAGGAGTAAAATGGTTATTTTGATAAACTTGAGGGCCCTAGTGGTTGGACTCCTCATTAGACCTTATCGGTCGATTTTTGGCGAAAAATGGATCATAAATAAAATGGCACGTAACAAGGTGAAATGGTGATAAGATTGTTTAATGATAAAAATGGTGTAATGATAGAATAATGTGTACATTAGGTAAAAAGTTAATACACATTAATATGGACTCGGATGTGACACCACGCCTAATAAAATACTGGATGATCAATCCTGTATAAAAATTAAAACAGGAGTCTCATATGGTTCATTCTTAGCATCACTGTCGAAACCCAATTTAATTACTAATAACCTATTAGGCTAGCGCTAAAATTTTTAATTAACTAATATTTTTAATCAAACCATAATTAAATCCATCAAAATTTTATATATATATAGAAATGAAATAAAAAAATAGCCGAACACTCGGTTTAACATAAGGCAACCAAACGGAATGCCGCACAAAAAGGCGGTAAAAGAATAAATGAATGCAGTTGGGCTATCGGTCCGAATATTTCTACAGTACCTCCTATATAGATTAAAAGGATAGAAGCATCTACAGTAAACCTGCATGCATCCACAGCAATTGCAGTGAATGTTTGACTCGAAAGAATCTTCATCCTGGAGTCCCTGTGTCTGGAAACCTAATATATATAGCAAGAGAGGGAAAAAGTAGAAATGGGTCAGAGACCCCGAGTTTCAAAAACATACGCGGTCGGTGTCCATACGACCGTATCGAAAAGATCTAAAAATTTCATTTTTTGACCAAAAGCCAAATTGATTTTCTTCCTAGATGAATCGATTCGGAAGTGACGCTGTCACTATTCACTTTCTTTTCCAAAATCCCAAACCTCCATTAATACACCTCCAAGCTTTTTATTTTCTCTCCTAACATCCTCCAACCTCAACCAACAATATATATATACCCATAAAAGGGTTCTAAACATCCTAGGACCCATATCCAACAATTAATTTAAATAAATTTCTAGGTTTCTCGAATTGGATATTATTCGGGGTTTATCCGTTAAACTTCTGAAAAACCCGTTTGATTCACGAAAAACCAACCCAAAAATATTTATAGTTTGTTATTACCAACTATGATATGAGATTTATGCTAAAAAAAATAAATCAAGTAAACACTTGCCTTGTGGATAAAATTCGACGACCTCGAGTCGAATCCCGCAGAGTTTGGCCAGAATCTCCATTTTCTTCTTCCCCTCCTCCTTCCTTTCTTCTCCTCTTTCTTTTCCCTCTTTTCTTTTCTTATCCCACTCTCCCGTGTATTTTATAGGAGAGAAATAAGGGTTTATACCTTATAAATCCAAAAATGACTCGTTTACTCAATCGCGAGTCCCTATTTGTCCAAAAATCCCCAGAACCTAAACACTACTCCCGAATACTCTATTATGACAATCTCAAACATTCTGAAACCAACCGCGCACTCAAAATCTCCATCCGAGTCACTTAACTAAAATTCACTAAGTAAACCAAACGCATCTCACTACGTGTGTTTTCCAATTAAAATACTATCCTTCGTCGCTTTTCCCAATTGCGACATGACATATAAATTTTTTCAACTCATAAATTCCAAAAATAATTATTCTCAGAATTTCCTCAAATTTCCAAATTACACCGATTTATGTTGTTTAAATATCCATTAAAGTGCGAGGTATTACATTATTCCCCCTTACAACGGAATTTCTCCCCCGAAATTCGAATACGATCCGTACTACCAACTTAGGATTGCTAATCAAACCACATCCTAGTACAGAAAAGTCAAATGGTACTAACCCAATGGCACTCAACCATATACTCATTCATGATAACCACCTATCTCAAGGCTTATATTCTAATGCACTAGCTTTATTAAATCTCTATATGCTACAACACTACCTCAATCTTAAAGTTGACTCTAATGTGACATCGCACCTAGTGCTTCTATAACCTCATGTAAAAAGAGGGAGCCTATAATCACAGCTCTAGCGTTTCGATCCCCTCGAAAAGCCGACACTCTAAGCGTCCGTTTGCTCACCTCGCGACTTCGAATTTTCCAAAAGGAAACTATACCTATTGCACCCATGATTGGATTATTGCATACCTCCTTCGGCGATCCATCCAACCCATTTCAAATCCATTTGTAACTGCCTTGCAGCATAATCTTTACTACGCCCCTTTCCATTTCTGTCGGTATATAAAATAAACTTACCAAGGTGCCCATACACCTTTTAACCCGTGCCTATCTGCACAACCATTGTAAACGTCCGACACATAACACTCTTTCTAAAATATGGGCCTCATTCACTCGGCCTAGTACTAACACATGGGTTTTCTTAACACTAAAAATTCAAAATTCAATTCTTCCTGTACCTGGAAATCCAATCCTTCTCAAGGCTAACCCACCAGTCTTCTAGTGGTTAACTCTCAACAATATTTCTATATCGACGCCACTAGTCCTACTGTAATTACTTCCTAATAACCCTACGATCAAAGTGTTTCTAACACACGTAAAATGAGTAAAATCCTAACTATATCCCTAGTGCCTAAGACCTCTCCCGACTTCTGACATTCGTTCGGTTTCATGCGTGGGACGTCTCGTAAAGCAAAATCTAGTCAAGGAACCCTCCCGTTACACTACTTCCTCGCATTTTCAGTCATCGAGATATAACGGCCTAAGGTACACTATTGGGACGTCCTAAAATCCTGTTTTGTAATTGTACTAACGCGCTTCTATCTTTATGTCCTTCCACCTGGGCGAGATGGAAAGTCTAACTAATCGGAGCACACACTCCCTGCGAAAGCATTACGAACATCATACCAAATAAATATTACCTCTGAACTTGCCTTCCACTCAGGGCCTAACTATAAGACTTAAATTAATTCCTTAACCTTACCTCACCCGCTTTCTTGCGGCGAGAGAACCATTTCAGTGCTCTTCCATAGCACCTCTATTTCCATAAGCATGCAATCATCACACGACTCTCAGTCCATAGTGTTTTCTCCACAATAGGTAACTTATCATAAAACAAACATCCTTGAATCCTATAACATCTCTCCTCTCCCGACGTCGTTAAGGTTCATGCGTGGAGTGTCTCGCAAGCGAAATCCAAACAAGGAACCCCTCCGATACACTACTACTTAACTTTGTTGGTCGTGGAGGTATGTTAACGTAAAACATGAAAAAATAAAAAAAAGTAAATCCTGCATATCCCTATGCACTTAAAGTCATGCTAGTGAAACATCTACTCACCGAAGTTCCATATAGATGCATAGTAAAGACGAGCTCAACCTATATCCAATTGAGATATCCCAACAACAACCAGCTCCACCCTAGAACCGCGGATATGATAGTCTTGCAATCATTAGCTTGCTATCGCTACTATAATACCATAACATTACTCTTATAAGAGTACTATACTCATATAACACACACAAAACGAGGAGTACAAACCTGATATAAATTCAAAATAGAACCCCACTACCACAGAAAAACATATAGACATATTTCTGATACTTCCAATAAACATGAATCACACACACAAAATACTTTGACTCAATCTTACTGTAAAAAAATATACCTCCTTCGTCCGAGGGGAAAATCATAACAATAACTTCGCCAGTCTCCCTGACTGCTCCAAATGGTACTGAGACATAGTACACTTCTCCTAACTGAACCTTAAAAGTACTTTAATCAATGCACCATATCGACACTCCATTCTTGTCCTCAACTCCTACCGGGGAAAAACTAACCGCCTGGTTCTACGGTCCACATTGCAACATTCCGCATCTCTGGCCACCCCAATCATGTTAAGGTTATTAGTATCTTGGACTCTATAGCCTCGATCATGAAAATCGCCTTCATAGCCCCCTCAACTTCTTCGTCAAAAGGAAACTCCACCACTGGCCTCAACAACCCTATTTCAAAGGATTCCCCAGGTGGATGTCCACCAATGGGGTTCCACGAACAAAAATTCCCCATAAGTGTTAGGAACACTTTCTAGTGAGCCTATCATTATTCTGAAGGACTCTCTCTTCATTGTACCTACCTTACTTCGGTACAAGGTTCACTTCTCCGTATCACTCTTTATTCACTATTGGCCTCTGACCGATCCATATGTGAATAATTGAAAACTGCATTCTTTTCATTCCTACTAAATCAAAGGAACTAACGATTAAATCCATCCGTAAGATCCCCTTATGAGCAAAATATCCTGTTCTCTTAAATATGGTGACTACCGTTCCCACCATTTCAATTTTGCTCCCATGAGTGAAAACATTTTCCTCAAATTTTCACATCTGGGCATTTCCATACCCTGCTCTAAGCCTAAAGCTTATAAGCCTTCTACTTCCACTGGGTAATGCTACAGTTACTTCGTACGACTTTACTTCAATATATGGTCCTTGTCAAAGACCCTTTCAAACTTTTTCCCCAACTTAAGTTCACGGGGTAATTCGAGTTTGGCACCACTCTTTATACTGTAGCGGTATGTAAATAAATATTACTACTATATTCTAGTAGTCATAGTAGCAATCCATGAAAATACAACAAAGGGAGTGACTTCTGATGCGGTCCTCGTCCCCGACTTCAACTTACAGCTCCAACTAAGTCACGCCTCCTACTACCCTCATCACGACCTTCCCTGGTCACCCTTCATCGATCAACACACGAATCTCGAACGAGTGCGCAAAAGATTTACTATAATCTTACATAATAGCAGGAGAACGAAATCTCACCAGAGGAATCAACAATCCTAATCATAAGGCTCTATATCAAATCGAGAGCAATGTTGAAAGCGTAGTACGTCCGCACAGATTCCTAAGGACACTAGAACCTGATGCTCTGATACCATCTGTGATACCACGCCTAATAAAATACCAGGCAATGAATCCTGTATCAAATTAAAATAGGAGTCTCATATGGTTCATTCTTAGCATCACTGTCAAAAACAAATTTAATTACTAATAACCTATTAAGCCGGCGTCAAAATTTTTACTTAACTAATCTTTTTAATCAAACCATAATTAAATCCATCACAAAAGGTTATATATATAGAACTGAAATAAAAAAAATAATTGAACACTCGGTTTAACATCATACAACCAAACAAAATGCCGCACCTAAAGGCGGTAAAAGAATAAGTGAATGCAGTTGGGCTATCGGCCCGAATGTTTCAATAGTACCTCCTATCTAGATTACAAGGATATAAGTGTTTATAGTAAACCTGCATGCATCCATAGCAGCTACAGTGAATGTCTGACTCGATAGAATCTTTATCTAGGCGTCCCTGTGTCTGGACACCTAATATATATATATATATATATATATATAGCTACAGTGAATGTCTGACTCGAAAGAAACAGTGAATGTCTGACTCGAAAGAATCTTTATCTAGGCGTCCCTGTGTCTGGACACCTAATATATATATATATATATATATATATATATATATATATATATCAAGAGAGGGGAAATATAGAAACGGGTCAGAGCCCGAGTTTGAAAATATTTTGCAAGTGCATAAATGCCATATGTTTAAAATATGATTTTATCTCATATTTAAATTAGCATCGCACTCCCATGAGATACCCCTCACCCCTCTTCTAATAGTGCACATGTATTGCATACCTTATAAACAACCTAGTTAAGCTACCCTGCCTAACTAAACCATTCAACCATCCTCTAAAAAAAACTCATACTCGAGTACTAAGGGATAAACTTCTCCCCATTCCCAACCTTGCTCTACGTTCGTGCGTGGGGGTGTCTCGCAAAGCGAAATCCAAACAAGGAACACCCCGATACACTACTACCTGGCAATGTTGATCGTCGGGATTTATTGGGCCCTCAGCACATAACGCGTCTATAGATATGTAGCTCGCATATATATATATATATATATATATATATATATATATATATATATATATATATATATATATAGAGAGAGAGAGAGAGAGAGAGAGAGAGAGAGATCTTACTAGAACCTATAATTCATTTTCATATAAATCCGGATATGAATCTATCGGAAAGGGAATCACTCTTATTAAATATTTTCACTTTACACAAGTTCACTTTATATACTTATTCATAATCATATACAAAGAATATACTATACACAACAAGTATAATTATACCTATCACAATCATACGTATAATAACCATCCCTCCTTGCTATAACTCGAGGATGCAGTCTCATAGTGCCTATCCGAATCCGAGTTTACTCACTCAACCACGGTACCAAGCCAGACTCACTAATGGTCATGGTAAAAATGCACAACGGTGTAGGTGGTCATGTTCCCTCTGCAAGTGGAGTACTCACATTTCACTCATACGCGGGACGAGATGACCTGTGGATATACTCTCCCTGCTCCTCAAGCCAGGGGATTCACCCACATCGCGCAACCTCCCCAGATCACAATAGAGAAAATATATAATCTGGCTGTTCCAACCCTACGCCAAAGGAAAGCCCATGGAATCAGCCCCTAAAGTACAAATATACCAATCACACACATATATTTATTCTTATCATATTATATATGTTGTAACAACGTCGTATATATAATCTATATTACTTCTCAATACCTATGGCTATAATTGCCAAACTCTCATAGAGGAAGCCAATACTCCGACTGTTCCCATTCGTAATAGTATCTAAGTATTCACACACTTACAATACTAAACTTATAAGTATTCTCTATACACACTAGCCGAAGACCTCTCTTGAACGTTGTTCAACCCGAACCTTCACTAAGTCCATGCCCTGGATTGTACACTAAACTAATCCAAGGTTATCTCTTTCATTCCAAGGTTTAATCACCCTCAATACCATCATCTAGGAGTCCTAATATCATATATATACTCCCCCATAATTTTCTCTAATTGCAATTTTAGTCCCCTTAAACTCAAAGAAGGAAAACTGCCAATTTCAATAAAGGCGAATCGATTCGCCCCAAATGCGAATCGATTCGGGCCAGCGAATCGATTCGGTTTCCGTACGAATCGATTTGGAAAGTGTTCTGCAAGTAGGTCCTCAAAGGAGAATTGATTCAGTCTTGAGACAGCGTTATAGGTCTCGTTATGCAAATCGATTCGGTCTAGACCCGAATCGATTCGCCCTGTTCGAGGGGTATTGTTTGGGCGATTTCTCAATCTCCAAAATATCCAGATATCAATTCAACCTCCATTTTTATGGTTTATAATCTGAAACACTAACTCTATAATACCCCTAGCACTGATTTCTAACTAAAACATAAATTTCTTTTCTCCCAATGTCAGGTTTGATTTCTAAATAACGATTTCGATCTCGGACAGCCTTCCGTAGAAAAATAATTATAAATCCAAAAAAAAAAAAAAATAACCGGTAAGTGTTCACGAGACCGTATGCAAAAGATCTAAAAATTTCATTTTTTAGCCAAAAGCCGAATCGATTCGCTTCCTAGCCGAATCTATTTGGAAGTGATGCTGTCACTATTCACCTTCTTCTCCAAAATCCCCAACCTCCATTAATACACCTCCAAGATTTTTATTTTCTCTCCTATTATCCTACAACGTCAGCCAACAATATATATACACATAAAATGGGTTCAAATCATCCTAGGACCCATATTAAACAATTAATTTAAATAAATTTCTAGGTTTATCGAAATGGATATTATTCAGCGTTTATCCGTTAATCTTCTGAAAAACCCATTTGATTCACGAAAACCAAACCCAAAAATATTTATAGTTTGTTATTACCAACTATGATATGAGATTTATGCTAAAAAAGAATAAATCAAGTAAACACTTGCCTCGTGGATAACATCCGATGACCTCGAGTCGAATCCCACGGAGTTTGGCCGGAATCTACCTTTTCTTCTTCCCCTCCTCCTTCGTTTCTTATCCACTTTATTTTCCCTCTTTTCATTTCTTCTCCAACTCTCCTGTGTCTGTTATAGGATAGAAATAAGGGTTTATCCCTTATAAATCCAAAAATGACTCGTTTACTCAATTGCGAGTCCCTATTAGTCCAAAAATCCCCGGAACCTAAACACTACGCCTGAGTACTCTATTCTGACTATCTCGTCCATTCCAAAACCAAACGCGCACTCGAAATATCCATCCGAGTAACTTAATTAAAATTCACTAATTAAACCCAACGCATTTCACTGCGCGTGTTTTCCAATTAAAATACTATCCTTCGTCGCTTTTACCAATTGCGACATGACATATAAAATTTTTTCGAATCATAAATTCCAAAAATTATTATTCTCAGAATTTCCTCAAATTTCCAAATTACACCCATTTATGTAGTTTAAATATCCATAAAAGTGCGGGGTATTACATTCTCCCCCTTACAACGGTATTTCGTCCTCGAAATTCTGATACGACCGGTACTACCAACTTAGGATCGCAAATCACACCACATCTTAATGAAGAAAAGTCAAATGGTACTAACCCAATGGAACTCAACCATATACTCATTCACGATAACCACCTATCTCAAGGATTATATTCTAACAAACTTGCTTAATTAAATCTCTATATGCTACAACGCTGCCTAGGTCATAAAGTTGACTCTAACGTCACATCACACCTAGTGCTTTTATAACCCCATGTAAAAAGAGTGAGACTATAATCGATGCTCTAACGTCTCGATCCCCTCAAAAATCAGACACTCTAAGCGTCTGTTTGCTCACCTCGCAACTTTGAATTTCCTCAAAAGGAAACTATACCTATTGCACCCATGATTGGATTATTGCATACCTCCTTCGGCGATCCATCCAACCCAATTCAAATCCATTTATAACTGCCTCACAACATAATTATAAGCCCTTAAAATGTGATTAGGAATGTTCATTATATGATTAAGTATATGTTATAAGTTATAAGTTGGTGAGGGGTGTTAAACATGTTAATTATCATATTTGGGGGATGCATACTCATGTGATATATGTGTTGGTTGCATTAGATATTAATCAAGCTTATGATCGGGGATAACTTGTTTAGATCATATGATTAGTTATGTGGTTAAATGCATAATTAAAATATGTTTCTAATGCATCCTTATATTTATAAAATTAAACCAAGGAGTTGGTCCGAAATTGGAAATGTTAGCTCGCCAAATGTGAAAGTTTTGAAATTTTAGGTAAATTGCTAACCTTTTGTTCGGGCCCAAATTAGGCATACTAGTTTTAAGATTTTGGGAAAACACAAAATATCAAAGTTGTATATATATAAGTTATGTTTATAACACAATAAACGGTGTGTAAAACAGAGGTCCAAGTAAAGAGTTATGCTGAAATTACGAAACAAGGGCAAATATGTCTATTCGTTAAATGGTATTTTGTCTTATTAGTAGAACACGTGCCTTTTTTTATTGGACCAAGGGGAGGTGCCTTCTTCCGACTTAAATAACTTAAAAACCTACCTTATTCTTCATTTTAATCATAATTTCAAGTGGTTTTGAGAGTTACATGGAAGAATGAGAGGTTAGAATAAATTAGTAAAGGATTAAGGAAGATTATCGAGAGATAAACAAGCTTATGTATCCAAACGTTCTTAGGTAAGATTTAACTTGTAAATTTAATTCTTTACATGACATAGGTTTTTTTATATGATATTAAAGATAATATTTTGGGTTGAGATAATACGTGTTGTTATGTGTTGGTGGGTATGTGTAGGTTGTATATATGAAGTATGTTGAATTCAAACAACTAAAGGTGTAATCATCATGTTAATCCAATTAGTGTATCATTGTGAATACTCAATGGAATAGATTGATTCTAGTTTGATATGAAATTAAACTTATATATACATATCATATCCAAAAATTATATAAAAATACCAAGAAATGAATCTTGGGTGATAGTTTGAAGTTTGGGTATAAAATTTGCCCCAAAAATGTAAGTGCGCACACAATGTGTTCGACATTTTTCTTGACTTAGCAAATGAACTCTAAAAAATATGCAACTTTAATTTTATATTATTTAATATGTTTGATATATGTTCCCATGATTTATAACCTAGGTGGAGGTTATATATTCTTGAAAAATGTCATGTTATGCTTTGATGGTCACTGAATACTTGTTGAAATCAAGAAATTCCAATTGCAAATGTTAGAGAGCATATATGAGTATGATATATTTGAAGTGGAGAGTAAAATACCTTCTATTTTGGCTTGGGGTTTGTGTTGAAGTTGAAGTTTTGTTGTTGTTTTTCTCTAGAAATGATTTGGAAAAGGTTGTAATAAAACGAGCACAACTTTGTCTATATAATTCATAATTTAATTCCGTAAATTGTGTTAGAACCCTAATGAATAAGGTGTTATAGAAATGTGAAGTATCATATTCAATTAATTTTCAGTTATGTCAGATTGACCAACTGATATGATGTGTTACTGAGATTAATGTGATTTGGTGTATTCAAATACTAATGATGTTGAATTGTTAGGCGGGGAAGAGGCTAACACTACCATACCAAGGAAATAGTTTTGATATTATTCTTAGTACCAAATTCAAGTTGAGTGAACTGTCCTATGAAATATAGATGCTTATATGTTCATGTGGAAATGTGTAGTTAAACTCATGTGTTAAGATTCTTATGGGAGTAATGATGTATTTATGAAACATATGCATATGATTAAGAATGTTATGTGATGTTATATAATGCTGTGGACTGTGGTGGATCCTATGGGATGTGGTGGTTCCGTTAATCCAACTTAAAGGTTTGTTGTACTCGGGCCTAATTATGGGATGTGGTGGTCCCCATTAACTGTGGTGGGTTAATTAGACTGTGGGGGGTCCAGCTTGCGAGAGTTACACAATTGCTATTGGGTTATGACATTAGAAAATAAAAATTATTATTCAAATTGGTTATATATATATGTGTTTTATGTGTGGAATATGGTCATTCACTAGCTTGTTTTGTTTACACTCCTATAATGTTATGTTTCAGGTATGCCTATCGTTTGGAGTTCACTACCAAGTTAGGACGTTAAACGGGAGAGTGGAGGGTAAATAACGTGGGTTGAATATCAATGAGATTTTTGGGTAAATGTTAAATAGAGGAACTTATGTAAGTAAATTTATTGGGTACTTTTAAATTGTGCATAAAGGTAGCTATGTTTTCATCTAAACATGCCTTTGAAGAAAAAAAAATCTTGCATTATTTTTCGAAAGATTTCAAGTACCATATTGTTTAATGGGGATTTATCTCAATATAAAATTATAATCTTAACTTACTTAAGTCGGGGAGCGACAACTTGGTATCAGAGCATGGTCATTAGGTTATGGACATGGTGTGAGGGTCGAGATTAACAGTGGATGTAGAATTTATTTTGAGTCATAAGTATTTAGTTTCTAGGGATATATTTAAGTATGTTGGATTCTTGAGGCGTGGACATGAAGGGTTTGTTATTAAGTTTTAAATTGTCTTTGTTGACTAACAACTATCAGTTATACACATATATGTAATACCCCGTATTTTTATGATATTTATTTATGGGATTAATTGAATTAAATGTGTATTAATTGGAAATTAATCCGGATAAAAATACTAGCGAGAAGCGAGTTGGTATTTGATTTTAAAGTGTATATATGGATATATATGAATATTGAATTATGAAATTTGTCGTGAGATTGAAATACGGCAATTTGGAAATTTTGTTGGGACGCGTGTGACAGTCGCGTCAGGAATATAATTATTTTAATTAAAAAGTAAATTTTATTTCTATTAACCGTATGGTCTTTTTGAGTGTGCCAACGTGTCCGGAAGGGTCGAAATAGTCAGTTAACACTAGCTGGGGGTTTAGTTTGGGTCCCCGGGCATTTTTAGGCCATACCGGCAACGTAAAAGGGTAGTTTGGTAATTTTGGAATTTTGGAAATTAAAACCCACAAAAATTAGAAATTAATATATGATTTAACCTTTACCCACTAACTACACTTAATGACTTAATGGGCTACGGGGGTTATTGGAATTAGTTTCAAGAGCTTCCTAGAGCAACCTTAACCACCATTGTCACCTTGGAGAAAAAGAACTTGTGGAGAGAGAGAAAGAGGAGAATTCTGCAGAGAGAGAGAACAATTCATTAATTCGACATCAAAATCAGAGAAAGACATAAGGCAAGTGGTTTAATTTCGTTAATTTCAAAGAATGCTTCTTCCATGCGTAGGAAATTTATGAAATTGTATTGTTCTTGGAGAATGATAAAAACCCATTGAATTGGATTTAGAGATTTATAATTTTATGAGGAGATTGCATGTAGAACAATGTTAGGGTGATTATTCAAATAAAAATACATCTTTTATATCATAAAAACGGATTTAGTTATGTCTATGGATGAATTTAACTTCCTAGGGTTCATGTTCATGGGATTTGGGGAAAACTGAGGGGATTTGATGATTTGATGATGTTTAGGAAGATTTGGCCCCATATAAATGTTTAATTATGACCAACGAATGTTTAGTGTGTATTAGAAACTTTGAAATACTGTTGGGACGAATTGTATATGGGATTAGAGGTGAAGAAAGTTGGAAAAACGAAAAAAAAGGAAATTCTGGGCTCGAAACTGGCCTCTCGTTAGAAGACCTGCCCAGGTCATTCGAACGAGCTTGTTCGAACGAGCTTCTAACGAGTTGACAGTTTGCCTTCTAACGAGAGGGATGTTCGTTCGATGCCTTTCGTTCGAACGAGATCTCGTTAGATGCCCAGTTCGTTCGAACGAACTCTCGTTCGAACAGCCTCGTTCGAACGAGACTTCTAACGAGCTGACAGTTTAGGCTTTTTGGCCTATTTTGATTTCGCGTGTCCCGTAACCTTGTTTAATTATAGAGATAACATTCCCTTGATGATAAATTGATATCGTTGGGATATTTGGGATATATTGAGGAGTAAAACATAGAAGTGTGATTTGAATTGAATGGAAATTTTGGAATAGGACGTGAGTGACTATTACGATGCGAGAATTATTGACGGCTTAAATAATTGAATTAACCGGGAACATATGAATTGTGTAACATTATAAGTCGGTACGAGAATGAGAAGTTTACCACAAATAAATTACGGTGATTACTAAGATGTGTGTATACTTAGTATATGTATATGATTTTATGTGTATGACATACCTACCATACTTGCTATCACGGGAGGTTTACGTTCGCTTAGGGCCATCCAATCCTTGTGTTGCTCGGATTTAGATTGGTACCTCGAGAACATTAGTCGGAGAAGGACTTATTGGGATGTTAATAAGTCTGCTGATCGTGGGAGCGTAGGTATGTGCATGACCCATGTGATGTGACTGTGTTCGCCTCCATTGTTTGTGATTTGCTATTATCTGAGAACGATTCCTGAGAGATTCAGAATGCGTGATCCTTATGTACGTGATATAACGGGATGGATAGCAGAGTATGTGTGCACCGTAGCTTAGTCTCAGGGTGCTTGTATTGTATATTTATGGCGTGACTAATATACACTTAAATTAATGAGAACTTTCATGTTGGTATTGTGTATAAATACAGAAACGCTTTGAGTAACTATAAAGGGATAACCTGTAATGAATTGTATTGCTAATAATTGAGAATCTGAGTTTAAGTAAAGCCCTCAACTTAATTGATGACGTTAGAATGTATAATGAGAACCGAGTAGAAAGGATAGAACTCATGTCAGTTTAGTTAGATAAAAATATTACTTAGATGGGTGCTATTCGTTAGGAGTGCATAATTAGTGGAGAGGTGAGTATTTCATGCGAGTGCACGTCCTAACATGTATTTTGCATTCATTGTTTTAATGTCATTAAAGCACTTGCTATTTTTAAAATACTCTCCACTTTCGGGCTCTGACCCGTTTGCTTTCAAATCTATTTTTGTAAAAACCATTTTAGGTGCCCAGCCACAATGACACCATGCTTAGGATCCTCATTCAGGTGACGAGCTGTAGCTGCTTGTGGAAGTTACAGGACTTTGCTAGTAGACGCTTCATCTATCTTGACTCTATATTCAGCTTTCATCAGTTGTAGGGCATGTCGCCCATTTCTATTAGAAACATTTCCTATTTCAGATTTTCTGATTTTTGGCATGTAATTAATTCAGGTTACAGTGTTTTACTTAATTCAGTTGTGGGATTGTTGTGAGGAGTTTTCCTCCGGACTTATTATTATTTTGTTGGTTATTCTATTGCTTTGTTATGGTTAATGGTTGTTATTATTTCATTATCCTCTTATTTCATGGTAATCAGAGTTAACTTAAAATTTGGCAACTCACTTTTTAAATACTAGGTGGTTAGTAATCATTAAAAATGTTTTCAACAGTGATGCTATTAACTGAACCAACTTGGCATTTTGTATTAATTTAATAAAGGAGTAGCTACCCAGTATTTAATTAGTTGGGGTGTCACAGGTGGTATCAGAGCATCAGGTTCTAGTGTCCTTTAGGATCTGTACGGCTTATTATGTTTCCGCTGAGCTTTCTTTGATGTAGAGCCCTATATTTTTGGACTGTTGTATTCTTTTGTATATGCTACGTTCTTCAGCTATTTTGAGTTTATAACTGCGAACTTATAGACTTTATTCTTGTTTCAGATGCCTCCACGACGTGCACAACGGGTTCCCAGGGATGCAATGCCAGAACCACAGCCCGCACCAGTTCAGGGCACAATGAACGCCGACGAGGTTGCAGCCATTGTAGCCCAAGCGGTAAATGCCGCACTAGCCGTGGTTCAGCAGGCACCACCTCAGGCGCCAGTTGTCGCGCCAGTACATGCACATGCATTCCCGTCTGCTTGGGAACGTGTTCGAGATGCTTTTCAGAAAGCACACCCACCGGAGTTCGCAGGTAGCTCCGATGTTGTGGTTTCGAGTCAGTGGAGGAAAGACATTCAGCGGCACTTGAGGATGTATGAGTGCACCGATGTCCAGAAGTAGATACTATCTACCTTCAAGCTAGTTGGATCTGCACTGCAGTGGTGGAATTCTATTACCATCGTGGAGGAGAGAGATACTCTCACGATCCAGGAGTTTTGGGTGCGGTTCGACCGCAAGTACTTTCCGTCAGCTGTTCACACGGAAATGAGGAGGAAATTGATGAATCTTAGGCAGGAAGGTAAGACTGAGGACGAGTATGAGGCCGAGTTCACAAATCTATTGAATATTATTCCGGATGAGATACCGACAGAAGAGAAGAAGATACAGAAATTTACAGACGGGTTGACTTGGAGGATCCGTCAGCATTTGTTGGGGAATCTATCGTTGGCCACTTACTCTGATGTGGTTAACGCTGTACTGTTACACTGCCAGGATCAGCGCTTTCACATGGCTGAGGGCAAGAGATCGGGAGAGTCCAGACAGCAGGGCAGAACTGGAAGACATGGTGCCAGTGGGGCACAATCTGTTCAGGGGCAGAGACAGGGTGACCAGGGTTCCCAGCAGGGGGATCACAAGAGGTTCAGATCGGGAAATTTCAGGCACGGACAGGGAGGTTTCCGGCAGGGCCATCAGGGTCCGAACGGCCATCAGGGCCAGCAAGGTCAGAATGGCCAACAACAGTTTCAGTAGGGCCAGCAGGGCCAGGGGAGGAACGGTAACGGCCACCAGGGTCGGGGGCAGCAGGGACAAAGAGGGGGGAACTTCTCGAGGAAGTGTTAAGTTTGTGGCAAGACTAGCCATAAACGCCAGGATTGTCCGGATAGGGGCAGGGCCCCGCAGCAGCAGCAGGGTGCTCGATAGGAGCCGCAGAGGCCTATGTTTCCCGCTGCCCTCCCTGCACCACCACAGATGGCAGCATTACCACCCATTCCAGCGGTCCCAGTTCAGCAGGGACAGCTGCAGTATGGGAGGGTATATCAGCTTCAGCAGGCTGCAGCCCCACAGGATCCACCAGCCATTGAGGGTATGTTCTCTATTCAGGGGACTATGGGGCGTATGTTATTTGACACGGGGGCTACACACTGTTTTATTGCTATGATATTTGCACGCACCATTGGGTTGTTAGACACCGCCGAGAGTACGATTACTTGTGTAGATTCGCTGTTGAGTAGGGGTTCCGTGATTTCACGTGTATGTAAAGGCGTGGGTATAGAGATCAGGAGGTTTACTCTACCCGCGGATATGTTAGTATTAGAGATGATCGAGTATGATGCCATTATTGGTATGGATTGGCTTGTTACATACCGAGCCATAATTGATTATTTTAGTAGATGTATTATCTTTGCCATTCCCGGGCAGGAGATGTTTTTAGTGTAGATGCCTCGTCCTGAGGGAGGATCGTCCCATCATTTGTACTATATAGAGGAGGAGACCTCTAAGGAAGTGGTGATACCACTTGATTCGATTTCGGTTGTTCGAGAGTTTGTCGACGTATTTCAGGATATACCTGGATTACCTCCGAGTAGAGAGATAAACTTTGTGATCGACTTGACGCCGGGCACGCGGCCTATTGCCCGCGCACCTTACCGTATGGCTCCAGCTGAGATGAGAGAGTTACGGGATCAGATTGAGCAGTTGTTGGGTCAGGGGTTTATACGGAGGAGTACCTCGCCGTGGGGTGCCCCTTTGTTGTTCGTAAAGAAGAGGGATGGATCGTTGAGGTTGTGTGTGGATTACTGAGAGTTGAATAAGGTCACGATACGGAATAAATATCCGTTGCCCAGAATCGATGACTTATTCGACCAGCTAAGAGGAGCTTCTTTTTTCTCTAAGATTGATTTACGATCGGGATACCATCAGTTGCATATCAGGGAAGAGGACGTCTCGAAGACTGTTTTCTTAACGAGATATGGTTCCTATGAGTTTCGGGTTATGCCTTTTGGTTTGACCAATGCTCCAGCCGTGTTTATGGACTTGATGAATAGGGTGTTCAGAGAGTTCCTAGATCAGTTCATCATTGTCTTCATTGATGATATTCTGGTTTACTCCCGGACAGAGGAGGAGCACGCCGAGCATTTGAGGCAGATTTTGCAGACCCTACGTCAGAATGAGCTGTATGCAAAATATGAGAAGTGCGGGTTTTGGCTGAAGGAGGTTCAGTTTTTTGGGCATATTATTTCCGACCGGGGGATATATGTTGATCCGGGGAAGGTATCCACAGTGAGGGAGAGGGGAAAGCCCACGACACCAACGGAGATCCGTAGTTTCTTGGGACTAGCAGGATACTACAGGAGGTTTATTCAGGGATTTTCGAAGATAGCAGGTCCTTTGACACATCTGACTCGTAAAGGTGTGCCGTTCATTTGGAGTGATGCCTGTCAGCTAGCATTTGATGAGTTGAAGGACAAGTTGACCTCAGCACCTGTGCTAGCATTGCCGAGACCGGGATTTGAGTATCTAGTTTACACCGATGCGTCCTTACAAGGACTTGGAGGTGTATTGCAGCAGGAGAGTCAGGCCATAGCTTATGCTTCCCGTAAGCTTAAGCCTCACGAGAAGAATTACGCCACACATGACTTGGAGTTGGCGGCAGTTGTTTTCGCCCTTCGGATTTGGAGACATTACCTTTTGGGGGAGAAGTTTCGATTATTCACGGACCACAAGTCCCTACAGTATCTATTCACGCAAAAGGAGTTGAATATGCGGCAACAGAGGTGGCTTGAGTTTGTGAAGGATTATCAGTTTAATATCCAATATCACCCGGGGAAGGCTAACGTGGTAGCAGATGCGTTGAGCCGTAGACCAGTAGATGAGGTGGCAGGGGTGTGGAAGGCTAAGTGGAAGGAGTTGGGACACCAGGATGCAGTGGCCCGATCATTCATGTCGGTGATGACTGTTACACCGCAGATTGTCACGAGAGTAGTAAAGGCACAAGCAGATGACTCGTTCTGTCAGGAGCAGATAGTTTGATTACTAGTAGAGGGAGCCGAGTCCTATACCGTTCATTCAGACGGGGGATTACGCTTCAATGGGAGACTGGTAGTTCCGAAAGGGGAGGAATTATGACACGAGGTGATGGAAGAGTCGCACGGCTCACGGTTCGCGGTACATCCCGGTGGGGACAAGATGTACCAAAATATGAGACGTCAGTATTGGTGGAGCGGGATGAAGAGAGATATTGCCGTGTTTGTTTCTAAATGCGCCACTTGTCAGCAGGTAAAAGTGGATCATCAGAGACCGGCAGGACTTCTACAACCATTAGAGGTCCCGATGTGGATGTGGGAGAGCATATCCATGGACTTTATCACGGGGTTGCCTACGTCACAGAGAGGTCACGACTCCATTTGGGTAATTGTGGAAAGGTTGACCAAAGTCGCTCATTTTCTACCCGTAAGGACAGACTACACTACGGGACAGTATGCCCAACTCTTTATTGCAGAGATAGTGAGACTTCACGGTGTGCCCCTAAATATCGTGTCTGACAGAGATAAGATATTTGTTTCACGGTTTTGGGAGAGTTTTTAGGAGGCCATGGGCACGGAATTGCGGTTGAGTACGGCGTATCACCCGCAGACCGATGGGAAAACCGAGCGTACAAACCAGATGTTGGAGGACATGTTGCGTATGTGCATCATTGATTTCGGGGGTGGATGGGAGCAGTATTTTCCACTGGTGGAGTTTGCTTACAACAACTCCTACCAGTTCACCATTGGCATGGCTCCATTTGAGGCATTGTACGGTAGAACTTGTCGTTCCCCAACATGTTGGTTGGAGTTGGGGGACAACAAACTACTTGGGCCGAAAGTTATTCAGGATACTTCGACAAGGATAAATTTGATACGGAGTCGCATTCGGGTAGCTCAGGATCGGCAAAATAGCTATGCTGATGCGAAGAGGTTCTTCAGGGAGTTCCAAGTGGGGGACCAGGTCTTACTCAGAGTATCTCCTATGAAGGGGATTATGCGATTTGGGAAGAAGGGGAAGTTGGCACCGAGATATGTGGGACCATTCCCTATCATCGAGCGGATTGGGTCTGTTGCATATAAACTTGGGTTACCGGAGCATTTTCATCGGATTCATGATGTGTTTCATATATCCTCGCTAAGGAAATATCTTAGAGACGACTTGGCTCATTCTCACATTGCTTTGGAGGACATCGATCTCCAGCCTGATAGCTCCTACGAGGAGGGGCCGATTGCTATTTTGGACCGAAGTGAGCAAAAACTGCTGTCAAAGATAGTCCCGTTAGTGCGTGTTCAGTGGCGACATCATAATGTCGAGGAGTCCACATGGGAGCGCGAGGATGAGATGCGCGAACGTTATCCAGAGTTGTTCTTACCAGGTACTTTCTAGTTTCGAATTTCGGGACGAAATTCTGTTATTAGGGGGGAAGTATGTAATACCCCGTATTTTTATGATATTTATTTATGGGATTAATTGAATTAAATGTGTATTAATTGGAAATTAATCCGGATAAAAATACTAGCGTGATGCGAGTTGGTATTTGATTTTAATGAGTATATATGGCTATATATGAATATTTAATTATGAAATTTGTCATGAGATTGAAATACGGCAATTTGGAAATTTTGTTGGGACGCGTGTGACAGTCGCGTCAGGAATATAATTATTTTAATTAAAAGGTGAATTTTATTTCTATTAACCGTATGGTCATTTTGAGTGCGCCAACGCGTCCGGAAGGGTCGAAATAGTCAGAAAACACTAACCGGGGGTTTAGTTTGGGTCCCGGGGCATTTTTAGGCCATACCGGCAACGTAAAAGGGTAGTTTGGTAATTTTGGAATTTTGGAAATTAAAACCCACGAAAATTAGAAATTAATATCTGATTTAACCTTTACCCACTAACTACACTTAATGACTTAATGGGCTACGGGGGTTATTGGAATTAGTTTCAAGAGCTTCCTAGAGCAACCTTAACCACCATTGTCACCTTGGAGAAAAAGAACTTGTAGAGAGAGAGAGAGAGAGAGAGGAGAATTCTGCAGAGAGAGAGAACAATTCATCAATTCGACATCAAAATCAGAGAAAGACATAAGGCAAGTGGTTTAATTTCGTTAATTGCAAAGAATGCTTCTTCCATGCGTAGGAAATTTATGAAATTGTATTGTTCTTGGAGAATGATAAAAACCCATTGAATTGGATTTAGAGATTTATAATTTTATGAGGAGATTACATGTAGAACAATGTTAGGGTGATTATTCAGATAAAAATACATCTTTTATATCATAAAAACGGATTTAGTTATGTCTATGGATGAATTTAACTTCCTATGGTTCATGTTCATGGGATTTGGGGAAAACTGAGGGGATTTGATGATTTGATGATGTTTAGGAAGATTTGGCCCCATATAAATGTTTAATTATGACCTACGAATGTTTAGTGTGTATTAGAAACTTTAAAATACTGTTGGGACGAATTGTATATGGGATTAGAGGTGAAGAAAGTTGGAAAAACGAAAAAAAAGGAAATTCTGGGCTCGAAACTGGCCTCTCGTTAGAAGACCTGCCCAGGTCGTTCGAACGAGCTCGTTCGAACGAGCTTCTAACGAGTTGATAGTTTGCCTTCTAACGAGAGGGATGTTCGTTCGATGCCTTTCGTTCGAACGAGATCTCGTTAGATGCCCAGTTCGTTCGAACGAACTCTCGTTCGAACAGCCTCGTTCGAACGAGACTACTAACGAGCTGACAGTTTAGGCTTTTTGGCCTATTTTGATTTCGCGTGTCCCGTAACCTTGTTTAATTATAGAGATAACATTCCCTTGATGATAAATTGATATCGTTGGGATATTTGGGATATATTGAGGAGTAAAACATAGAAGTGTGATTTGAATTGAATGGAAATTTTGGAATAGGACGTGAGTGACTATTACGATGCGAGAATTATTGACGGCTTAAATAATTGAATTAACCGGGAACATATGAATTGTGTAACATTATAAGTCGGTACGAGAATGAGAAGTTTACCACAAATAAATTACGGTGATTACTAAGATGTGTGTATACTTAGTATATGTATATGATTTTATGTGTATGACATACCTACCATACTTGCTATCACGGGAGGTTTACGTTCGCTTAGGGCCATCCAATCCTTGTGTTGCTCGGATTTAGATTGGTACCTCGAGAACATTAGTCAGAGAAGGACTTATTGGGATGTTAATAAGTCTGTTGATCGTGGGAGCGTAGGTATGTGCATGACCCATGTGATGTGACTGTGTTCGCCTCCATTGTTTATGATTTGCTATTATCTGAGAACGATTCCTAAGAGATTCAGAATGCGTGATCCTTATGTACGTGATATAACGGGATGGATAGCAGAGTATGTGTGCACCGCAGCTTAGTCTCGGGGTGCTTGTATTGTATATTTATGGCGTGACTAATATACACTTAAATTAATGAGAACTTTCATGTTGGTATTGTGTATAAAGACAGAAACGCTTTGAGTAACTATAAAGGGATAACCTGTAATGAATTGTATTGCTAATAATTGAGAATCTGAGTTTAAGTAAAGCCCTCAACTTAATTGATGACGTTAGAATGTATAATGAGAACCGAGTAGAAAGGATAGAACTCATGTCAGTTTAGTTAGATAAAAATATTACTTAGATGGGTGCTATTCGTTAGGAGTGCATAATTAGTGGAGAGGTGAGTATTTCATGCGAGTGCACGTCCTAACATGTATTTTGCATTCATTGTTTTAATATCATTAAATCACTTGCTATTTTTAAAATACTCTCCACTTTCGGGCTCTGACCCGTTTGCTTTCAAATCTATTTTTGTAAAAACCATTTTAGGTGCCCAGCCACAATGACACCATGCTTAGGATCCTCATTCAGGTGACGAGCTGTAGCTGCTTGTGGAAGTTACAGGACTTTGCTAGTAGACGCTTCATCTATCTTGACTCTATATTCAGCTTTCATCAGTTGTAGGGTATGTCGCCCATTTCTATTAGAAACATTTCCTATTTCAGATTTTCTGATTTTTGGCATGTAATTAATTCAGGTTACAGTGTTTTACTTAGTTCAGTTGTGGGATTGTTGTGAGGAGTTTTCCTTCGGACTTATTATTATTTTGTTGGTTATTCTATTGCTTCGTTATGGTGAATGGTTGTTATTCTTTCATTATCCTCTTGTTGCATGTTAATCAGAGTTAACTTAAAATTTGGCAACTCACTTTTTAAATACTAGGTGGTTAGTAATCATTAAAAATGTTTTCAACAGTGATGCTATTAACTGAACCAACTTGGCATTTTGTATTAATTTAATAAAGGAGTAGCTACCCGGTATTTAATTAGTCGGGGTGTCACAATATATTGTTGTACGTAATATGAAATGCAAGGATCTTGTAGGAAAGGAAACAAGATGTTAAGATTTATTCGGGGATGACAACGAATACATGTATTTTAATATAAAGCATTACATTGTTTTTTATGTTGTATGAACAAATGTGTCATTGAAGGAAAAATTTTAAAGACACAATGTGGTATACAAATTGTGAAGTATTGGAAGTAATCTCTTCTTATTCTGGTAAATGTGAACTTCACAAAAATTATGAAGTATTTAAGGTGATCTCTTCCTCTACTGGTATATGTGGACTTAAGTCGTGTTACATGTATCATTGTGAATGGGTGCGCTCCTCATCTGTATGTGAGAATGATGTACGGGAACACATATTCCATTAAAGGATGAGAAGTGAGATGATTTATTGTTACATGATTATAATGAGACTTACATTGTTGGAATGTGAATAAAAATGAAGATTCACATAATAGAGGTTAAATGAGAAGGTTGGTAGTTGTATATGTTTATACTTAACATATGAAATAGGAATGAAATTCAATAACTAGTTGATATCTCACAAATGATCAGAATATGAATTCATATTGAATTATTACAAGTAGAGTAAAGAGTAATGGGAGTTGAGATGTACGTATTTAATAATATGAGTACATATAGTGGATATTACTCTTGTAATGTTTTGAAACGCTTATAAAAATAGTAAAGTTGAGATGAGGTGTTAAAGAGTTGGAAGTTTAAAAATATTAAGGAGTCCTTTTAAGAATATGTGTTGTGGATGAGTATGGGAAAGATGTTAGTCAGGTTTAAATATTTATAATTGGGTTAAGTGAATATTGAGTTGTATTTGTCATTGTGCGTATGTGTTACCATTAAGAGTACATTATATAATTAATATGATTGACATTACACGGAGTCACCAAGAAGTACATGTAAGGAGAATCTGCTATGTGAGATACCATAATATGGTACATTAAGGTATTTGTACAGGTTATTTAAAAGAGATATGATATATAATAGTTAGGGAAGTATTATGGAGTTAGTAAGTATGGTTAAAGTTTTAAGTGGTGATGTTACGTTTAACATCTATGTTACCAAACGGATAAGATGAGTGTATTAATAATGTTGCATAAGACTGTAATGTTAAAATGATTGGGGTCGGGTTATGATTGTAATGTTATTTTGCTTGATAATGACTTGTTAAGGTCATTGTATGTTTAGTTAAAGAACAATCAAACGATATTGAAAATAGGATTATAGTAAGAAGTTATATTGAGTTCATAGTGAATGACTACACCAGATATATGAAAGTGAATATGGAATATTGGTTAAAAATAGACATTTGGTGACTGATTGTTCATTATCGATATGTGGAAAGTAGCGAGGCTATGTTTATATTAAGGATCATAAGAACGATATTTAACATACTCTAAAACTTTAGAGATGATGCAGATAGTAGTCAAAGTCCAACACATATATTTGGTATTAAGTGGAAGATGAGAAGATGACATGTGATAAGTTGGTATTGTAATATGATGTTTATCATTTGAAGTAATGAACGAATGTTGGAGAGATGAACTATAAGAAGTTAGTCTTGTAATAGAATATTTATTATTTGAAATGTTACACGATTATAAGGATAGACTATGGGAATGAAGTGGGAAATGTAAAGAATGATGTTTGGTTTATTAAGAATGTTCACCCATTGTGAATATAAGAGGGGACAACCGATAATCTATTATGTGCAAATGTTCAACATACGTATATGAAGGTATGACAAAATATATGAGTTGGGAATTGACTTTCATTGATAAGAAATCACTAGACGATTACCCTTACGTATGAATGATAAAGAGGCTTATGTGTTAATAGATCATGATTCTACACATTCTTTGTGTTTTGCTTTATCTATTACATCTTAATAAACCACTATCATCATTAAATTCTGGTTTAGCTATTATTACTCTAGTGGTTGGATTGGTTTTTATTGATAGGGTGTGTAGGGAGTGTATGGTGCGAATAAGTGAAAAGGAGTTGTTGGTTGACTTACTACCTTTCAGTATGCATGACTTTAATGTGATATTATCTATGGTTTGGTTGTCCTCATATCATGTATGTTTGGATTTTTTTAGAAGGGAGGTAATGTTTCGGTTACCGGATGAACCTGAATTTAAATTTATTAGGGAACGAAACCTCATCTGCGTATGATTTTACACGCCTTGCGTGAAAAGCAGTTATATACTAAATTTTCTAAATGTGAATTTTGGCTAGACCAAAGTAGTATTATTGGGGCAAGTTATTTTTGCTCATGACAATTGTGTTGCTTGAAAACAAGATGGATGGAATTTATAAAGGATTATGACTACACAATACATCACCATTTGGGTAAGCCTAATATTGTTGCTGATGCTTTGAGTAGAAAATCTCTAAGCAGTGTATCTTGTATTTATTGTGTTCGAGTTGACCTGCTGAGAGAGGTAGATTTAATGGAGGTGGAATTAACTTTGAATGAGTCATGTGGAATACTGGCGCATTTAAATGTAGACCTTTGTTAATAGACTAGATATGATAGTCACAAGTATGATGTATAGAATTAGAGAAAATGAAAGACAATATGAGGGTAAAGCATATGAATTTTCTAATCGTAATAATGACATTGTTATGTATGATAACCGTTTGTGTGTACCTAATGTGCCTAATTTAAGGAGAAAGATTTTAAAAGAGTCTCATTATTTTTTATATCCTATGTATCCAGGAAGCACAAAACTTTATATAAATTTGAAACAATGTTATTGGTGGCCGGGAATTAGAAAACAATATTGCAGACTTTGTTGCTAGATGTCTATTTGCCAATAAGTGAAGGCGGAGCATCAAAATCCTAGTAGTTTACTATAGTCCTTACCTATTGTTGATACCAAATTTAGTCTGCTGACATGGCTCAATCGAGTGAAGAGACGCGGCAATCTACGTGGCAGCAACAAGCACTTCCGAGGAACTCAGACGCTCCGAGGAACCATACTACAACGAGGAACACTGCTTCCCCGAGGAACTTAGACGCTCCGACCTACAAGAACTCTCCGAGGAACTTTTGAGTACCGAGGAACTTTTGATTACCGAGGACTTTAGGCAGTTCGAGCAACTTAGGCGGTTCGAGCTGCACCTTGAACAAAGCATTAATAGCAGGATAATCAACAGTTTTACTGTTCATTAAGTGCTTATCATTCAGATGTATACTCTTAAGGGGCATTTAATATATTACCCTTTCACAAGTACAGCATTGAATGTATTACTTTTTCACATTACAGCCTCAGGGCTATAAATACATTGTACAATCCTCATTGTAAGGGGACCGGAATTTCTTGATTGAACTTGTAATCGAGAATTACCAAACAGTCATCAATAGCAGAAACAGTGGACGTAGGCCATTCTTATAAGGCTGAACCACTTTAAAACTTCTTTGTCTCATTTATTTTATCTGTGATTAAATAATTAAATACAATCTAATTTTTTACATCAACAGATTGGCGCCGTTTGTGGGAAACGACTGGTAATATCATTTTTCATAAAAAACAACTCATCAAATGGCTGATATTCCAGAACCCAACAATCGAAATGCTGGAAGCCCTCCAAATCCATCTGCTCTGCCTAATATTCCAGATCTGGCTGGAATAATGACAAATCTGGCCCAGGGCCAGACAGTCATGCAAGAAACGATGCGACAACTCTTACAAACCCTCCATGGCGGTGCACCAACCCATTCAGGATTGCGAAGTATTCAAAGAAATACCCGTTTACCTTCTTCATGTACTAGGCGTACTAATTCATATCGTACTGAGGAATCTGAAGATTTTTCTTATCAACCTGGATGAACTTCATCAGTGCGGGCCACAGGTACTGAACAACTTATCACTCTCTCTCCATAAAGGACTAGTGTGATAGAGAGGTTAAGCAGGGTATCACCTTTTGATCGATTAGGACCTAGAAGGAGTAGAAGTCCTCCAAAAGTCGCATCGAGAAGTTTTCGACGACCATCAAATTTAAGGGAAGGATCTGCCCAGTCGCGACCAGCTGCTCGTCAAGATAGATCCCAAGAAGCCACATCAACGCGATCAGTTGCTTGAACCAACAGGCCCGAGGAAGGAAATGATGCATGGAAAGGCTCTATTCAGAGGCTGGAGGATAGATTAGGGGAAATGGCTAAAGCCAAGAACCCTCTACAACGAACTTTTGTTCGAGGAACACCTTTTGTCCAGGCCATTGTAGACTTTCTAACACCATCAAAGTTTAAAGCACCTGTTGTGACCCCCAAATATGATGGAAAGACTGACCCTATCCTTCATATAGAATAATACCAAGCTGCAGCCGACATCTATGATGTTCCAGATGAGATGAGATTCAGAGCATTCTCGGGAACTCTTATCGAATCTGCTCAAATGTGGTATAATAATATTCCTCGGGGTAAGATCTCAACTTTTCTTCAACTGGCCGAGTTATTCATTGGGAATTTATGTTTTGGGGCAAAGCCAATTAAACGAGTAGCGCATTTGTTAAGTGTTAGACAAAAGGCTGGTGAGAGAACCAGAGATTATATAACTAGTTTTAATAACGAGAAACTCGAAGTAATTGATTATGAGGAGAAGACAGCGATTACCGCCTTGATGAGTGGACTACTGCCCAACAAGTTGTACTACACTTTGGCCAAAGATCCACCTAGAACCATGTCATACCTGATGGGAAAAGCGTCCAAGATTATGAATGCCGAGGAGGCTATGGCTGCGAAGAAGAACATGGATGCCAAAGAAACCAAGGTGGAAGGTGATAAAGCTAAGAAGAAAGAGCATAAGAACAATGGTAATGACAAAAATTCAAAAACTAGGTCGGTATGGGACGTCATGATGAAATTCGATAATTATACTCCTTTGAAGAAGGATATCAACTATGTTCTGGAAGAAATCAAGAACAACGAGGAATTAAACTGGACAGATAAAATGAAGGCAGACCCTGATCGGAGGAATAAAGCAAAGTATTGCGAGTTTTATAAAGATCATGGCTATATGACCAAAAATTGCATAGCTCTTCAGAATTAGATTGAAACACTCATCAGATGAGGAAAACTGGCAAAGTATGTTGATCGTGGAAGCGAAAGAAGGAACAATGACCGAACAAGAGAGAGGTCTAGATCTCCTCGTCCAGCAGAGGAGAACAAGAAAAGAAACCATGAAGTTGATCGAGAAGATGACCCCGATCTTCCCAAGAGACCAAGGCAGCTAGAACGAGAGGTATTTTCAATACGCTTTGGGTCATTTGATTGTAATGTTATTACAGGTGGTGATGCAGGAGGAGGAGACCTTATTGCAGAGAGAGAATCTAACCTCTGTGAGGCTTAAGCTTGCTCATACATTCAGCGAATAAATCTAGCTGAGGAGGATCGCCCGAGAAAGGTGAACAAAGAGAAATTGGTCATCGGTTTCTCAAAGAACGACCTCGCAGGAGTTTTGTATCCTCATGATGACCCATTGGTTATCAAAATGAGGATGAAAGATGTAATGATCTCAAGAGTACTGGTAGACAATGGTAGTTCGATAGACATCATGTTCTACTCATGCTTTGACAGTTTAAATCTAAAGCTATCTCAACTGGAGCCTTATCATAAACCCCTCCTCGATTTTGTTGGCGAGAAAGTATTTCCACTTGGGACGATCAAGTTGGATATATTCATTGGTACGTGGCTTGCTTGTCGAATAGAAAGAATATGCTTATTCGTGATGGATAAGAATGTTCAATCATCATACAATATCATCATGGGAAGAGTAGTATTGAAGAAATTCGAGGCTGTACCATCTACAGTGCATCAGTGCCTAAAGTTTCCAAAAAATTTTGGAGTAGGAGTTGTGAAAGGTGACCAGAAAGTAGCTCGGGAATGCTATTATTCATCCGCCGAGCAAGAGAAACGGGAGGAATCAAGGAAAAAGACTACTACCTATCAAGTGGATGAAGGTGCCGAAATTGAAACATTGGATCCTAGAGATGAGTCGCAACTCGTAAAGGGTCAAGTGGTGGAAGCTACTGAAAACATCATTCTGGACGACGAGCACCCTGAACGAACTACTCAAGTAGGTTCATCGTTGGAAGCCTCACTAAAACAGGAATTGATAACTTTCTTAAGAAGTAGAAAACAAACTTTTGCGTGGAGTCATGAGGATATGCCCGGGATAGACCCAAATTTCTTATGTCACGAACTCAATGTGAATAAGGAGATCAAGCCTGTGAAGCAGAGAAGAAGATATTAAGTCCCGAGAAGAATCAGGCTATACAGGAGGAAGTCGAGAAGCTCCAGAAATCTTGCTTCATTGAAGATGTTAAATATCCAGACTGGTTAGCAAATATGGTGATGGTGAAGAAGAAGAACAACAAATGGAGGATGTGTGTAGACTTCACCAACCTCAACAAAGCATGTCCAAAGGATCACTTTTCGCTGCACCGAATTGATCAACTAGTGGATGCTACCACGGGACACGAGCTGTTGAGCTTCATGAATGCTTATTCCGGTTACAATCAGATTAAAATGAAACCTGAAGACAGGGAGAGTACTTCTTTCATTACCCCTAGGGGAACTTATTGTTATAATGTTACGCCTTTTGGTTTGAAAAATGCAGGTGCAACATATCAGCGGCTGATGAACAAAGTGTTTGCAGAACAAATCAGTTGCAATATGGAAGTCTATGTTGACGATATGCTGAAAAAGAGCAAGAAAGCTGCTGATCATCTAGTTGACGTAAGCCAAAGTTTTGATCAACTGGATAAATATCAAATAAATTTGAACCCGACGAAGTGCATATTTGGAGTACGAGAAGGCATATTTCTCGGATACATTGTCAATCAACGAGGCATCGAGGCAAATCCTGAAAATATCAAAGCTCTGCTAGGGCTGCGATCTCCAACGACAAAGAAAGAGGTGCAAAGTATTACAGGACGAGTAGCAGCACTCAACAGATTTGTATCGCGAGCCACTGATCGATGCCTCCCATTCTTCAATACACTCCGAAAGACTTTTGAGTGGAATGATAAATGTGAGAAGGCTTTTCAAGACTTGAAGAAATACTTGGGAGCACCTCCACTGTTATCCAGGCCAGTGATGGGAGAAAAATTATACTTGTATCTGGAAGTGTCCGAGAATGAAGTCAGTTCGGAACTGATAGGAGTGGAGAATGGAGTACAAAAACCAATCTACTATATAAGTAAGGCCTTCCGAGGAGCAGAGATCAGATATCCAAGGCTGGAAAAATTGGCACTAGCATTGATCGAGGCAAGTAGAAGAATGAAGCCATACTTTCAAACTCATACCATAGTAGTATATACTGATATGCCATTGAGGCAAGCCCTTCACAAACCAGAAAAGTCAGGAAGATTGATGTGCTGGGTAATAGAACTCGGTGAATACGATATAGTCTATGAACCCAGATCATCGCTAAAAGGGCAAGTTGTAGCAGATTTTATATCAGAGTTCACCTATCCTGATACCCTCGAGGAGCAAAATTTATTCACTGATCAACCTGTGGATGTTACAGGATCATCAAACACAAGCTCAGACCAACTTAGGTTGGTAAAAGGGCAAGTGGATGTTGCAGGATCATCAAATTCAAGCCCAAACCAACTCAGGTTGGTAAAAGGGCGAGAAAAGATGATCGACGAAGAGCAAGAAATATCAGGGGAGGATAAAAGGAAGCAATAAATATTTCACCGAGGAACTCTGTCAGATCAGAAATTTAAAGACGAGTTACCCATATGGAGGCTATATGTAGATGGCTCATCTTGCACAACAGGCTGTGGGGCAGGGATAGTTTTGAATAGACCGAACGAGGTCGACATGGAATATGCCCTACGTTTCCAATTCAAAGCTTCCAATAATGAGGCTGAGTATGAGGCCATGATTGCAGGTCTTAATTTGGCAGAAATTATGGAGGCGCAGCAGCTTATTGTCTTCAGCGATTCTCAATTGATCGTAAATCAAATGTTGGGAATATATGCAGCCAAAGGAGAATTAATGATCAAGTATCAGACGAAGGTGATGGAGTTGGTATCAGAATTTGTTAGAATACCAAGAATGGAGAATGAGAGAGCAGACGCCCTAGCTCGATTATCATCAGCTACTCGTACCGAGCTACGAAGAACAATCCCAATTGAAGTTTTAGCTGGTCGGAGTATAGATGAAGATCTGACGACGAACTTTATTACCCTCGATTTAGGATCATCATGGATGGATCCCATCAGGGCATATATTGAGACAGAAGAATTACCAACTGACAAGCTTGTAGCCAAGAAACTGAAGTTCAAGGCTGCTCATTATGTACTGACTAATGGCATCCTATACAGACGAGGAATGATAGAAGGTTTGCAAAGATGTGTGCATCCCACCGAGGTGAAAGATTTGATTAAAGAGGTCCATGAAGGGTCCTGCGGAGCCCATGTAGCAGGTCTGACACTTTTGCAAAGAATGATGACTCAGGGATACTACTGGCCGACGATGAGGGATGATTGTATAGCCTATGCTAAGAAATGTGACAAGTGTCATCGCTTCTCCTCCATCCGAAGAACTCCACAAGCATTGTTGACACCCATCACTTCCCCTTGGCCATTTGCCATGTGGGGAATAGATTTGGTCAGGCCACTGCCAACGACCAGAGGAAGGTTCAAATACCTCGCCGTCGCAGTGGATTATTTTACTAAGTGGGTAGAAGCTGAGCCTCTCATTGATATGACATACGAGAAGGTGTACCAATTTATTTAGAAGAACATCATTTGTCGATATGGTCTTCCTCATGCTTTCATCACAGACCATGGAACACAATTTGACAACGAGGAGTTTGTTGCCTATTGTCATCAGTCAAACATTTTGAAAATCCACTCAGCGCCAGACCATCCTCAAAGCAATGGACAAACTGAAGTGACAAACAGAACGATGCTGAATGGCTTAAAGAAAAGACTGAACTATGCGAAAGCAAATTGGATCAACGAGTTATAGTCAGTACCGTGGGCTTACCGAACTACTCCCCGAGTAGCAACTGGAGAATCACCATATATGTTGGCGTATGGAAGTGAAGCTGTTATACCTTCCAACACACAGAGTAATGAATTTCAATTCCCCTGTCAGCGACTTAATGAGAAGATTGTATTTAGACATGCTCGAGGAAGTTAGAGAAGAAGCATCCATCAGGAATTCTGCTTACCAACAACGAACAACTTTGTTCTACAATAAGAGGGTGAAGAAGTGCGACCTGAAAGAAGGAGACTATGTGCTAAAGAAAGTGATTCAAAAGCAAAACAAACTAAAGGCAAACTGGCATGGACCATACCGAGTTACAGAAGTTTTTCGACCAGGAACATACCGAATAGCAACTTTAGAGGGAGAGGAGTTTAAGAATGCATGGAACGCAGAGCACCTGCGCAAGTATTATCAGTGATGTATATTCTCTCCTTTTATTGAAAGTTTTTCGGGGAATACTAGTGCTACACACTACTCGGCGAAACTAACTCGGTAAAATTTTTCTCGAAAACGCCAACTAAGGTTGGTCGAGAAACAAATGTATTCCTCCGTGAAGTAAAACTTGTATTCCTATGGGAAGTAAAACTTGTATTCCTGCGAGAAGTAAAGCTTATATTCCTCCGGGAAGTAAAGCTTGTATTCCTCCGGGAAGTAAAACTTGTATTCCTCCAGGAAGTAAAACTTGTATTCCTACGGGAAGTAAAACTTGTATTCCTCTGGGAAGTAAAACTTGTATTCCTTCGGGAAGTAAAGCTTGTATTCCTCCGGAGAGTAAAACTTGTATTCCTCCGGGAAGTAAAACTTATATTCCTCCGGGAAGTAAAACTTGTATTCCTCCGGGAAGTAAAACTATGTAAGTAAAAGTATTCCTAAAAATGCCAACTTTTGTTGGTTAGGAAGTAAATATATTCTCAAAAAGCCAACTAAGGTTGGTCGGAAGGTACAACTATTCCAAAAAGTGCCAAAGTTGCTCGTTAAGAAAAAAAATACACTAACTATGGCTGGTCGGGAATAAAAACCCACCAACTGTAGTTGGTCGAAAAGAAAAATTTACCGACCTTGGTTGGTCGAAAACATTTTATGAAGACGAGAAAGTAATCGAGCAACATTTTTTTTATACTCATAACTTTTTACTAACTTGGTAGAGAAACAAAACATTATTTTTGCCAAATGACTACTACAAATTCAAACTACTCGACAATAAGTTGGTCGATAAATAACACAATATCGTTATCTTTTTAACAGATGCACATGCACAGATGTAAAGTGTTTTATAATTACAAGACAATGGCAATAAAGATTGCGAACAAAAATGAAAGTCTTTCATTAAATCCAAAAACAAATTACATTGAGAATGAAATGTATACAAATTTATTACATCAATATTCCTATTCTATTGGTTTCTTCCCCTCTGCTTTTGAAACAGGTTCCTCGCTAGTAGGTGGATCATTTAAAGCAAGAGGAGAATTTATGAAGTTAAGATCTTTTAACATCCTGATATTCATCACGAATGGTCGATCTAGGAGGTGCTCAGGACGAGATATCTCAACATTTGAATGGAGATTGTAGTCATCGAGATATTTGGAAATTAAGCACCGAGGGATGGCCCGAGCAGGGATCCAACTCATGTCAAGCTTGAATGGTGGCACTGGAAGGTCGAGCAGCCCATGATTATGGTAATCCCACAGGTAATGACCCTGTTCCAGTTGCAGCACACCTAAGGCATTCAACCAGCCCTGTTTGTAGCCCTCATTATTGGCATTTTGGATACGATCGTCTAAGTGGTAGATAGACTCATTGTAGTCAGCCATCCAAAACTCCCTGGGCTGTTTGTGGAATTGATATGTCAATATTTTCAGCTGTTCGTGGAGATTTTTGATGAAGAGTTCTTTATTCTCCAAGACAGACTTCTGCGCAGAAAACTGCTCTTCCAGGTCCCTGATTTTCTTAGACATCTCAGACAATGCCTGGTTCTTCGCTATAAGCTGGAAGGCCTGGTTCTCTAAAGCAGACTGAGTCCTCTGTTCCTCGACAATAATCTGAGCAACTCTTGCTCATCCCTGAGGAGCTCTTGCTCTTCCATGACTAGAAGAAGAAGGGCCAGACCTTTTCAAGGTTTCCAACTCATCCCTCAGGTTGGCGTTCTCGACCTCCAAGAACGAGAATCCCTCGTCAGTCACTGGGACCAAAGCATTTGAGGTAGAGGCAATAGATTTTAATTGAGATACTTCTCTTTGCAAGTTTTTATTCTCCTGCTCCAACAACTCGGCTATTTGCCTATGCTCCTCGACCTCGGCTTTCAAAGTTCTTTCCCGCACGTCGTAAGCAGCAAAATGCTTCTCGTATCCCTTGTCGGCAATGATTTGCTGATACTTTTTTTTATACCCCTCGTGCAAGAAGGCAGTGGATTCCTTATATTGTTGCTGAAGGTCTTTTAGGGTGCCTTGGAGATCCTCAATCATATCATAATAATCTACATTATTGGCCACTGCACGATCAAGCAGACACTTCAAATATTGGTAGGCCTCAATTGCCTGTTTCGAAGCATCTTGGCCGAGGATGTCGAAGATTTGTGCTGCACTCAGATCTGTGTGACCAGCCTTAAAATACTCATTGCATTGTCGTAATAGCTTGGTATCATGAGCAGACAATAATTCCATCTTGGAAAAAAACTAGTAGAGGAAGAAAAAGCAATAATCAATAAGATTTTAAACAGAGCATGAAGAAGAGAAACAACAGTATGCATAAACAAAAGTTCAAGTTTTATTAGATCCCAAAGTTCAGTGTTACATAGTTCAGGATTACATTTGTCAAAGAAAAATAAAATAGATAGAAGTCCAAACAACTCTACACCTTTTCCTTATCTCCCAAAACTTTCTCGGGAGGCTGGGACGAGGATGTAGGTTGCTCGGATGGAGCAGCTAGTAGCTAGGGAAGTGCTGGAGGTTGATCGGAGGAAGTAGAGAGTTCCTCATTTGTATGCTGGATGGCTGGGGGATGAGAAACTTGATCTCCCATCACCATGGAAGACTATTCGGAGGCAGCTTCGTCCTCTTCTTCGTCTTCGGGAGTTGGAGGGGGACCAGGGATGTATCGCTGAAAGAGTTCAGAAGTTTCATCGACTTTCATTTCTTGTAGAGCAGCGACCCACCCATCTCTAAAGTATTTGAGGCTGCCATATTCGACTTGCGCCATCATGGCAGCCAAGCCTTTATTCCACCCTTTGTCCCAGCCAGCGCTGAAAGACTTTTTCACAACTAATTTCCTCTTTAACTTGTCCGAGGAAAGCTTCTCGAACAGAAGATTTTCAGCAGTCTTCAATTTATTCTCAACTTCTTCCTTATGGCGACTTACTTCACGAAGTTGGATTAATTCTTCCTCAGCAACCTTGAGCTTATTCTCAATCTCTCCAGCATTTTTTAGCTTCCCTTCAAACTCTTTATTCTTCTTCTCCAAATCATTCACTTTTTTCTCCAACCCCTTGGAGACTTCAACAACCTGAGCCTTCTCCTGCTCGGTGGAGGTAAGTTTCTTCTCCCAAATAACCTTGTCAGCATCGTACTTCTGACGAGAATCTTCCAAAGACTGCCTCAGGCCCATCTGAGCTTCCTCCACACCAGATGAGGAGCTTGAAGCTTTAATAGCTTCATCTTTCTTCAAGATTGTATTAAAGCAGCTCACCAACTGTGAAAAGAAAATAAAAGCAAGTCAGAGACAGATATAACAAAGGAAAGATGAAACGTTCAAAATAATAAGACTTACAGAAGCAATATGACGAGCAGCTAATGATGTGACCATGTCCCGAGAAAGGTTCTCTTTAATACCTTGGATCTCGGGAATGATCCAAGTCTTCACCGAGCTCATGGCAGAGCTCGGGGGAACAAAAGTAGGAACACCAGTTCCAATAGTTGGGGGCTGAGAGATGGTTTCAGCCAAATTGATCGAGGAGCTCTTCTTCAGCTTCCTCGGGGGAACAGGAGTAGTTTCGACCAAGGAGGAACTCTTGGTCGGTGATATGAAAATCACCTAGCCTGGAGCAGCAGACTTGCTCGGGGCAACTGTGGGATTCTCGGAAACCTTCACAAGAGCAACCGGGGAAGGTGCATGAATTTTCTTCGTCCCCTCTCCTGGGACGTCAATCTTACTTCTTTTTGCCTCTTCAGCACCAGAGGCAGGTTTCTCAAAAAGGGTGGGAGGTCTTCTTTTCTTCATCCTTTCACTTAAAGGAACGTGTGACTCAGGTGAAGAACCGATAGAAGCTAGTACTGGTTCTACTTCGCTTATCACCGGACGAGCAGTGAAAGAGGAAGTGTAACTCTTATACTGCAGCAAATACGAGGCTGACCTAATGTGCTCGTCGGCAACAGTCTGATGCAAACTCTAGATAAGTTTTAAGTGCCTTATATTAACGTATGCTTCTTTTGGACACTTTCTTTTGTTATCAACTCCAAATAAATCAAAATTAAAATATCAGTGGCACATTTTGTCAAACACAGAAGAAGCATGATTTCAAAATAAGTAAAATGAAATAAAAATAACCTATCCCATTGCCATAGGGAGGGCATCTGGGACCCTGATAAACTTCGTCTCCAGATAAAGGAGCATGTTGCCAATTTTTTATAACAACCCCGTGCTCAAAATAGTCCCCATTGGCATCCGGGAGATTGACCACTAAAGCCCTATTTAAAAATCTAGTTTTTAAATAAAAAGTGTTATCACCAACAGCCCATCTATAACAAAACATGATTTCTGGAATTCCTATGCGAGTTCCATGAATTTGATTTAGTCTATGAACCCCATTAACTATTCTCCATGTGTTGGGGGATATTCGTGCAGGAACCACGTCAAAGTATTGACAGAATTCCAGACATAGAGGGTTTGGGGGAAAAGAAAATCCACACTCAGCAACAAAGAGACTGGGGAACCAATGTCCCTCAGCCAAACGGAAATAATCAGAAGGTTCAGAAAGTTCCTCCAGAACAACCCATAAAGGAATAGAAAAATCAGAATGAAATTTATCAAGAGATTCAACAAGGTAAACCATGATGAATAAAGGAAATGAAGAGGAAGGAAGAAGATCTTATAGAAAAAGAGTGGATCTGTTGACAACGAATGATGGAAAGGATGAACGCACAAGAGAGTAAAACAATTAAAAATTCGAAGATACAAATTTGAAAAAGTAGAAGACGATGGGATTGTCTGTGACGCTTAAATACTCTGCCTTGGGAAAAGGAAAAAGTAATGATTGCAAAAAGAAACGATTACGCTACCGGCGGCTAGAAGGACAAAAAGTACACGGAGATCGAGGCGGTTATAAAAATTCAAAAAAAACTGATTCTACGAATTTGGAAGGAAAAATAAATACAAAGGAAACACTCCTAAAAATCAGGAGGACCATTTAAAACTACCATATTCCAAGAAAGAATGTTCCACACTCCTCAAATTTCGAACTATGAAACATTGAGGGCTTCTGTTGATACCAAATTTAGTCTGCTGACATGGCTCAATCGAGTGAAAACACGTGGCAATCTACGTGGCAATAACAAGCACTTCCGAGGAACTCAAACGCTCCGAGGAACCATACTACAACGAGGAACACTGCTTCCCCGAGTAACTCAGACGCTCCGACCTACAAGAACTCTCCTTAGGCGGTCCGAGTTGCACCTCGAACAAAGCACTAATAGCAGGAAAACCAACAGTCTGAATGTTCATTAAATGATTATCATTAAGACGTATACGCTTAAGGGGCATTTAATATATTACCCTTTCACATGTACAACATTGAATGTATTACCCTTTCACATTACAGCCTCAGGGCTATAAATACATTGTACAATCCTCATTGTAAGGGGACCGGAATTTTTTGATAGAACTTGTAATCGAGAATTCCCAAACAATCATCAATAACAGAAACAGTGGACGTAGGCCATTCTTATAAGGCTGAACCACTTTAAAACTTCTGTGTCTCATTTATTTTATCTGTGATTAAATAATTAGATATGATCTAATTTTTTACATCAACACCTATTATTGAGTGGAAATAGGAGCATGTTACTACCGATTTTGTTATAGGTTTACCGAAATTATCATGAGGGTTTGATTCAATATGGGTTGTCGTTAACAGATTGACTAAGTTGACACATTTTATTCCTGTTAAAGATTTTTATTCCACGGATAGATATGCCAATATATATGTGGATGAGATAATTAGATTGCATGGTGGACCTATTCCTATTATCTCTGATCGAAATCCTAAATTTATTACACACTTTTAGCCTATTTTACAACAAGTTTTGGGGACTATATTGAAATTTAGTACAACTTTTCATCCTCAAACTGATGGGCAGTCAGAGAGAATGATCCAAACACTCGAAGACATGTTACAAATTTATATATTAGAGTTCAAGGGAAGTTGGGATGATCACTTGTCATTAATAGAGTTGCTTATAATAATATCATTCGAGTATTGAGATGGCTCCTTATGAAGCCTTGTATGGGAGGAAGTGCAGGACCCCAGTGTGTTAGACAAAAGTAGAAGAACGAAAACTACTTGGGACAGAAATTATGCAACTGACTACTGTGAAGATAAATTTTATTCATAATCACTTGAAGGTGGTGCAAAGTAGACAAAAAGGTTATCCGGATAACATAAGGAAGGAATTGAAATTCGATGAAGGTGATCAAGTTTTCCGACATGTTTCTCCTTGGAGAGGGGTTATGAGATTTAAAAAAAGGGCAAATTAAGTCCTATGTGCATTGGCCTTATGAAATAGTGAAACGAGTTGGAGTTGTAGCTTACAAATTGTCTTTGCTACAAAAATGGTCTCGAATAAAAGATGTTTTTTTATGTATCAATGTTACGTAAGTATGTGGTCAATCCTTCACATGTGTTTATTTCACAACGGATAGAGCTTAAAGATGACTTGACCTACATGGAGGAACCAATTGCTATTTTAGATAAAAAAATAATAGGCATTACGTAATAAAACCATTCCATTAGTTAAGGTAACATGGAGAACTCAAAATGTGGAGTATGCCACCAGGGAAAGAGATAATAACATGAAGGTGTGATATCCTCATCTTTTGGTAAGTTCTTATACGTTAAATTTTGAGGAGAAATTTTTTATAAGAGGGGTAGAATTATAAGGCCCTAAAATATGATTAGGAATGTTGATTATATGATTAAGTATATGCTATAATTCATAAGTTGGTGAGGGGTGTTAAACATGTGAATTATCATATTTAGGAGATGCATACTCATGTGATATATGTGTTGGTTGCATTAGACATTAATCCAGCTTATGATCAGGGATAACTTGTTTAGATCATATGATTAGTTATGTGGTTAAATGAATCATGAAAATATGTTTCTAATGCATCATTATATTTATAAAATTAAACCAAGGAGTTGATCCGAAATTGGCAATGTTAGGTCGCCAAATGTGAAAGTTTTGAGATTTTTGGTAAATTGCAACCCTTCTATTCGGGTCCAAATTAGGCATACTAGTTTTATGATTTTGGGAAAACACAAAATATAAAAGTAGTATATATATGAGTTATGTTTATAACACAACAAACAATGTGTAAAAAAGAGGTCCAAGTAAGGAGTTATGTTGAAATTACAAAACAAGGGTAAAAATGTCTTTTCGTTAAATGGTATTTTGTCTTATTAGTTGAACACATGGCTTGTTTTGATTAGACCAGGGGGAGGTGCCTTATGCCGACTTAAAGACCTTAAAAACCTACCTTATTATTCATTTTTTCAGAATTTCATGTGGGTTTGAGAGTTACATGGAAGAAAGAGTGGTTAGGATAAATTAGTTAAGGATTAAGGAAGATTATCGAGAGATAAACAAACCTATATACCCAAACGTTCTTAGGTAAGATTTAACTTGTAAATTTCATTCTTTAAATGACATAGGTTGTTTTAAATGATATTAAAGATCATATTTTGGGATGAGATAATACGTGTTGTTACGTGTAGGTGGGTATGTGTAGGTTGTATATATGAAGTATGTTGAATTCATACAACTAAGGGTGTAATCATCATGTTAATAAAATTGGTGTATCTTGTTGAATACTCAATGGAATAGATTGATTATAGTTGGATATGAAACTAAACTTATATATACATGTCATAGCCTAAAATTATGTAAAAATACCGAGAATTAATCTTGGGTGATAGTTTGAAGTTTGGGTATAAAATCTGCCCCAAAAATGTAAGTGCGCACACCAGGTGTTCGACATTTTTCTTGACTTAGGAAATGAACTCTAAAAATTATGAAACTTTAATTTTATATTATTCAATATGTTTAATATATTCTCCCATGATTTATAACCTAGGTGGATGTTATATATTCTTGAAAAATATCAAGTTATGCTTTGATGGTCTACTCAGACCTAAATGTGTTAAAAGTGGCATAAATCATTGAATACTTGTTGAAATCAATAAATTCCAATTGGAAATGTTAGAGAACATATATGAGTATGATTTAATCGAAGGGGAGAATAAAATACCTTTTGTTTTGGCTTGGAGGTTGTGTTGAAGTTGAATTTTTGTTGTTGTTTTTCTCCAGAAATGATTTGGAAAAATGTTCTAATAAAACGAGCATAACTTTGTCTAGAGAATTCATAATTTAATTTCTTAAATTGTGTTAGAACCCTAATGAATAAGGTATTATAGAAATATAAAGTATCATATTAAATTAATTTTCAGTTGTGTCAGATTGACCAACTGATGTGATGTGTTACTGAGTTAAATGTGATTTGGTGTATTCAAATACTAATGATGTTGAATTGTTAGGCGGGGAAGAGGCTAACACTACCATACCAAGGAAATAGTTTTGATATTAATCTTAGTACCAAATTCAAGGTGAGTGACCTGTCCTATGAAATACAGATGCTTATATTTTCATATGGAAATGTTTAGTTAAACTCATGTGTTAAGATGCTTATGGGTGTAATGTTGTATTTATGAAACATATGCATATGATTAAGAATGTTATGTGATGTTATATAATGTTATGGACTATGGTGGGTCCTTTATCTAATGTTAAGGAGTGTGGTGGGTCCTACGGGATGTGGTGGTTCCGTTAATCCAACTTAAAGGTTTGTTATACTCGGGCCTAATTATGGGATTTGGTGGTCCCCATTAACTGTGATGGCTTAATTGGACTGTGGCAGGTCCAGGCTTACGAGAGTTACACAATTCTTGTTGGGTTATCAAATTAGAAAATAGAAATTGTTATTCAAATTGGTTATATATTTGTGGTGTATGTATGGAATATTCTCATTAACAAAGATTGTTTTGCTTACACTCCTATAATGTTATGTTTCAGGTATGCCTATCGTTTGGAGTTCACTGCGAAGTTAGGACGTTAAACGGGAGAGTGGGGGATAAATAACGTGGGTTGAACATCAACGATATTTTTGTGTAAATGTTAAACCGAGGAACTTATGTAAGTAAATTTGTTGGTTACTTTTAAGTTGTGCATAAAGGTAGCTATGTTTTCATCTAAACATGCCTTTGTGGAAAAAAAAATCTTGCGCTATTTTTCGAAAGATTTCAAGTACCATATTGTTTAATGGGGATTTATCTTAATATAAAATGATAATCTTAACTTACTTTAGTCGGGGCACGACAATAATATTTAACTTTATATACTACGCCCCTTTCCATTTTCGACGGTATATAAAATCGACTTACCAAGGTGCCCATACACCTTTTAACCCGTGCCAATTTGGATAACCATTGTAATCGTTCGACACATAACACTGTCTCCAAACAATAGGCCTCATTTCCTTTGCCTAGTACTAACACATGGGTTATCCTAACCCAAAAAATTCAAAATTCAATTCTTCTTGTACCTGGAAATCAAATCCTTCTCAAGGTTAACCCACCAATCTTCTTGTGGTTAACTCGCAACAATCTTCCTATATCGACGCCACTAGTCCTGCTGGCCTTACTTCCTAATAAGCCTACAATCAAAGTGTTTCCAATACACGTAAAATTAGTACAATCCTAACTATATACCTAGTGCCTAAGACCTCTCTCGACTTCTGACATTCGCTCGGTTTCATGCGTGGGACGTCTCGCAAAGAGAAATCTAGACAAGGAACCCTCCCGTTACACTACTTTCTCGCATCGTCGGTCTTCGAGATATAACGGCCTAAGGTACACCATTGGTATGTCCTAAAATCCTATTTTGTAATCGTACTAATGCGCTTCTATCTCTATGTCCTTTCACCTTGGCGAGATGGAAAGTCTAACTAATCAGGGCACCCACTCCCAGTGAAAGCGTTACGAAAATCACACCCAATACATATTACCTCTGAATTTTCATTCCACTCAGGGCCTGGATATAAGAATTAAATTAATTTCTTAACCTTACCTCACCCGCTTACTTGCGGTGAGAGAACAATTTCAGTGCACATTCATAGCACCTCTATTTCCATAAGCATGCAATCATCACACGGCTCTCAGTCCATAGTGTTTTCTCCACACTAGGTAACTTATCATAAAACCAGCATCCTTGCATCCTATAATATCTCTCCACTCCCGACATCATTAAGGTTCATGCGTGGAGTGTCTCGCAAGCTAAATCCAAACAATAAACCCCTCCAATACACTATTACTTAACTTTGTTGGTCGTGGAGGTATGTTAACGTAAAACATGAAAAAAAATTCCTGCATATCCCTATGCACTTAAAGTCATGTTAGTGAAACATCTACTCACCGAAGTTCCATATAGACACATAATAAAGGCGATCTCAACCTATATCTAGGAGAGATGTCGTAATAATAACCAGCTCCGCCCTGGAACCGCGAATACGATAGTGTTGCAATCATTAGTCTGCTATCGCTCCTACAATACCATAACATTACTCTTATAATAAAACTATACTCGTATAACACACACAAAATGAGGAGTAGAAACCTGGAATAAATTCAAAATAGTACCCCTCTACTGCGAAAAAACATATAGACATACACTATATAATGTTTTCAATACTACCAGTAAACTCGAATCACACACACGAAATACTATAACTCAATCTTGCCGCAAAAAAATATACCTCCTTCGTCCGAGGTGAAACTCATAACAATAACTTCGCGAGTCTCCCTGACTGCTCCAAATGGTTCTCGGACATAGTACACTTGTCCTAATTAAACCTAAAAACAACTTTAATCAATGCCCCATCTCGGCACTCCATTCTTGTCCTTCAACTCCTACTGGGCAAAGACTAACCGCGTGGTTCTACGCTCAATATTGCAACATTCCCCATCTCTGGCCACCCTGATCATGTTAAGGTTATCAGTATTTTAGACTCAATAGCCTCGATCATGACAATCGCCTTCATAGCCCCCTCAAATTCTTCGTCAAAAGGAAACTCCACCACCGGCCTCAACAACCCTATTTTAAAGCATTCCCCGGGTGGATGTCCACCAATGGGGTTCCACGAACAAAAATTCTCCATAAGTGTTAGGAACACTTTCTAGTGAGCCTAGCATTCTTCTGAAGGACTCTCTCTTCATTGTAACTACCTTACTTCGGTACAAGGTTCACTTCTCCATATCACTCTTTATTCACTGTCGGCCTCTGACCGATCCTTATGTGAATAATTGAAAACTGCATTCTTTTCATTCCTGCTAAATCAAAGGAACTAACGGTTAAATCCATCTGTAAGATCCCCTTATGAGCAAAATATCCTGCTCTCTTAAACATGGTGACTACCGTTCCCACCATTTCAATTTTGCTCCCATGAGTGAAAACATTTTCCTCAAATTTTCACATCTAGGCATTTCCATACCCTGCTCTAAGCCTAAAGCTTCTAAGCCTTCTACTTCCACTGGGTAATGATACAGTTACTTCGTATGACTTTACTTCAACATATGGTCCTTGTCAAAGACCCTTTCAAACTTTTTCCCCAACTTAAGTTCACGGGGTAATTCGAGTTTAGCACCACTCTCTATACTGTAGCGGTATGTAAATAAATATTACTACTATATTCTAGTAGTCGTTGTAGCAATCCATGAAAATACCACAAAGGGAGTGACTTATGATGCGGTCCTCGTCCCCGACTTCAACTTACAGCTCCAACTAAGTCACGCCTCCTGCTACCCTCATCACAACCTTCCCTGGTCACCCTTAATCGATCAACACACGAATCTCAAACGAGTGCGCAAAAGATTTACTATAATCTTACATAATAGCAGGAGAATGAAATCTCACCAGAGGAATCAACAATCCTAATCATAAGGCTCTATATCAAATCGAGAGCAATGCTGAAAGCATAGTACGTCCGCACAGATTCCTAAGGACACTAGAACATGATGCTCTGATACCATCTGTGATACCACGCCTAATAAAATACTAGGCGATCAATCCTGTATCAAATTAAAATAGGAGTCTCATATGGTTCATTCTTAGCATCACTGTCGAAAACCAATTTAATTACTATTAACCTATTAGGCTGGCATCAAAATTTTCACTTTACTAATATTTTTAATCAAACCATTATTAAATCCATCACAACAGTTTATATATATATAACTAAAATAAAAAAAAAATAACCGAACACTCGGTTTAACATCATACAACCAAACGGAATGCCGCACAAAAAGGCTATAAAAGAATAAGTGAATGCAGTTGGGCTATCGGCCTCAAATGTTTCTACAGTACCTCCTATCTAGATTACAAGGATAGAAGCGTCTACAGTAAACCTTCATGCATCCACAACTGCTATAGTGAACGTCTGACTCGAAAGAACCTTCATCCAGGTGTCCCTGTGTCAGGACACCTAATATATATATATATAGCAAGAGAGGGAAAATATAGAAACAGGTGAGAGCCCAAGTTTGATAATATTTTGTAAGTGCATAAATGCCATATGTTTAAAATATGATTTTATCTCATATTTAAATTGGTATCTCACTCGCATGAGATACCCCTCACCCATCTTCTAATAGTGCACACCTATTGCATACCTTGTAAACAACCTAGTTACACTATCCTGCCTAACTAAACCATTCAACCATCCTCTAAAAATCCTCATACCCGAGTACTAAGGGCTAAAATTATCCCCATTACCCACCTTTCTCTACGTTCGTGCATGGGGTGTCTCGCGAAGCGAAATCCAAACAAGGAACCCCCCGATACACTACTACCTGGCAATGTTGATCGTCGGGATTCATTAGGCCCTCAACACGTAACGCGTATATAGAAATGTAGCTTGCATATATATATATATATATATATATATATAGAGAGAGAGAGAGAGAGAGCTCTTACTAGATCCTATAATTCATTTTCATATAAATCCGGATATGAATCTACCGAAAAGGGAATCACTCTTATTAAATATTTTCACCTTACATAAGTTCACATTATATAATTATTCATCATCATATACAAATAATATATTATACACAACAAATATAATTATACCTATCACAATCATAAGTATAATAACCATCCCTCTTTGCTATAACTCGAGGATGCAGTCTTATAGTGCCTATCCAAATTGATTCGGAAGTGACGCTGTCGCTATTCACCTTCTTTTCCAAAATCCCAAACCTCCATTAATACACCTCCAAGCTTTTTGTTTTCTCTCCTATCATCCTACAACATCAACCAACAATATATATATCCATAAAAAGGGTTCTAATCATCCTAGGACCCATATCCAACAATTAATTGAAATAAATTTATAGGTTTCTCGAATTGGATATTATTCGGGGTTTTAAACTTCTGAAAAACCCGTTTGATTCAGGAAAACCCAACCCAAAAATCTTTATAGTTTGTTATTACCAACTATGATATGAGATTTATGCTCAAAAAGAATAAATCAAGTAAACACTTGCCTCGTGGATAAAATTCGACGACCTCGAGTCGAATCCCGCGGAGTTTGGCCGGAATCTCCCTTTTCTTCTTCCTCTCCTCCTTCCTTTCTTCTCCTCTTTCTTTTCCCTCTTTTATTTTCTTATACCACTCTCCCCTGTATTTTATAAGAGAGTAATAAAGGTTTATCCCTTATAAACCCAAAAATGACTCGTTTACTCAATTGGGAGTCCCTATTAGTCCAAAAATCCCCGAAACCTAAACACTACTCCCGAGTACTCTGTTCTAACTATCTCGGCCATTTCGAAACCAACCACGCACTCGAAATCTCCATCCTAAGAACTTAACTGAAATTCACTAACTAAACCCAACGCATCTCACTACGTGTGTTTTCCAATTAAAATACTATCCCTCGTCACTTTTCCCAATTCCGACATGATATATAAATTTTTCCGACTCAGAAATTCCAAAAATTATTTTTCTCATAATTTTCTCAAATTTCCAAATTACACCCATTTATGTAGTTTAAATATCCATAAAAGTGTGTGGTATTACATCGGATAACATCGAGATAGTTAAGAAGGTCCCGGATCCCTATGGTGAAAGACTCAAAATCAGTGGCTAGAGCATATGGTAGCATATCCAATAGTGTTGAGCCCTTTAAAGTATGTTGATATTGGTAGATTTTGAGAAAAGATAATGGAAAACGAAAATGATAATGGTTGTGCTCGAAAAGGTACAAGGAATACAATGTAATGAAATGTGATAAGTGGAGACTAATTAATGAAATATGATTAATGATGATGCAGTAAACACCACCACCAGTATAAACTGTTAATAAGCTCAAGCTAGTAATAACTATGGAAACACAAGAGTAAATATCTAGTAGATGGGGATGAGGAGAAGAGGGGATACACTAGTATATAAGTGGTTCAGCCAATTTGACCTATGTCCACGGTGAGTGTGTGAGTGAATTTCACTAGAACATGGGCACTAATGGCCTGTGATATAATCGCTCATTTTATCTTTCTACTATGTATTTCTATAGAGCTTCGCTAGGGTTGTAATTGTTGATCCTCCTCCAAGGTAGGAGAAGACATGTATTTATAGTGCTTGGGGGTGTAGTGTACCCCCAAGCATGCCATGAGCATGTGTATGTAGAATACACTAATCATGGGTGGACACCGGGTTATACCGCATATAAGGAATGATGACCAAACATTCCCTTACGTGAGGGGAATGATTTGGTTATAGTTGAGTTGCTCACGTGTTCCAAGTCTTATATGTTCTTGTATGTGTTCAAACTAGTGACATCATCTGATAGAACCTCGACCCAGCAGAATACGATATTGGGCGATAGTTGCTTTATCCTGCCAATCAGAAGCATAACTTCGGCTTGGGAGACTGGTCGAGGTTAGGTATGAGGTAAGATGTAACCTCGACTGAAGCAGGGTACGATATTGGTAATAGATGGATCTCATAAGATGCTGTTAACCTCGGCTGCTAGCCAGTTGAGGTTAGTCGATGAGGAGCTAACCTTGCATAAGATAGCCTGTTGTGAGCTTTTTGACAACTCGATTGTGAAGTTTGTCGAGGTTGGTGACTCCAGGTACGAGGGTACACTTTGGGCATATTAATAACCCCTAGACCTTAGCCTCCTTTGTGAGTAAGTGACTGAGGGGTATAAGAGTCAGGTTAATGAAGGGATGTCTTTGGTGTCTTTGGGTTTCGAGTGGTTCTTTGGACACATGTCAATCTTTGAAGTGGATAGCATTTTTCTCAAGGTATGGCAGCTCTGACGGCGCCTTTTGGGATTTCTAAGGCAATGATGAGTTCTTTGAGAGTTGAGCCACATCATTGGGGAAGGTTTAAACCCTTTCTTTTTCCCCATTTCACTTTCTTCTTCTCATTTCTCCCTCCTTCACACTCTAAATGCAAGAGTTCTCTCTCACCTCCATAGCCAAAAGCTTCATCGTTTCTCAGGTTCTCAGGTTATCTTGGGTTCATCACTCTTGCCTTTTCATTCCCCATTACTCAGGTAACCTTCTTGCTCCTTGCTTTCTATTTTCTTGCTTTATTTGTAACATTCCATAATTTTAAGTTGGTTTTTTGGTTTTTGACGAGGAAAACCACCACTATTTGGTGGTTGTTAGGCTAGGATTGGTGTGGTTAGGTGTTTTAGGGGCTTATTCAAACTGATACGAGGTTCCCTTAGCCAAAACCCCCCTCTTTTCTACCCTCTGCTGACCTTTTGGTCACCCAACTTTTGAGTGTTCTTGGTGAAAACCTTTAGAATTCTACATTTTTATTCTTAGGGTAGGTTGTATAAGCTATTTACCTATTTACCTTTTTAGTTTGAACTTCTCTAAGTGTAGTGTCATCTGTTGGATACTTAGACCTTTATATAAACTTGGTGAAGAGTTCCCAACTCTGCGCAAGGAGTGTTTGAAGAATATTAGGCAGATAGAGCTAGACTAGGAAGTGGCTCATACGGCTGAGGTCTTTCCCCTTAGACCAATTTTTCCTCCACCTTTGATGGTCATATACCCTGGGCCTATTGAGCCTTCTGAGGTTCCTGTGCCAATGTCTGAGTCATCTTCTTCTGACCCTATGTCCACCTTTGAGGCTATTGAGTCTGTAGACTCTTTCTAAGAGGCTATGGATTACTCCCCCAAGGTAAGTGTAGCCTCTGAGGAAGCATAGGTTTTTGGACGTTCCTCATCTCACCAAGAGGCTAGCACTTATCGTAGGTCTTCATCTGCAGAAATTTTAGAGCTAATTGTATCTTTTCGTGGCCCAATTGAGGTCGTTCCTCTAACGACTTTTCCTGGTGCCCCCTCCGAGGCTTAGGCTCATACTATTGATGATAATGATGATGATGAAGGGAGTAAACTTGACACTTATAAATAAGATGGACCTGAGAGTTCTATCATTGAATATGACCTTCTCGTCTTTCGACATTTGTATGTCATTTCCTCTTTTGTAAGGACAAGAGGGCCTTCGACGGACATGAGGGCTAGTTCTACGTCTATGAGCAGATGTTCAAACTCATCATTCATCTTCCAATTCACCCCACTATCCGAGTTGTCCTCTTTTATATCAATCTCGCTCCTTCTCAGCTTTCCCCCTAATTCTTGGAGGGTCTTGGTTGGTGATATCGTCCTTTGGAAGGTAGTTCATCACACCGACCTTCCAGTTAGGTTTTTCATAGCTTGCTACATACCCTCGTCTGCTAGAAATCATTCTGGCTACTACCACTTTATAGCCAGGAAGTCTGAGAAGAAGAAGGTGTTGGTGACCCAGACTTCTAACCATAACTGAAAGCCTAAATTTTTCTTTGCCTCGGAGGCTTGGGAGTTTGGCCCTAATGAGGCTTGTGGAACATATGGACCACGAACTCCCCTAAGGTAGGCCAAGGTCTCTATCTCGACCAAAATTGACCATGGGCTAAGCCAAGAGGACCGTAAGAGTGTTGAGGACCTTCGTAGTCAGGGTGAAGATGGCAATATTATCAAGTACGAGCATTTGATGACCCCTTACTATTAATCTCAGATTGGTCTTGGAGGTGGCCCATTGGCCGAGCTTCATAAGTGCTCTACAATAAAATGTTTTATGCCAAGTTAAGTTTTATACCTTTAATGTATATGAGATGATAATTCTGAGGTTTTTCTTTTTGTAGAGAGACTAGAAGTCATTTCAACATGTCAGTACCAAGTATCACAAAGCTGATGGAAAAATGTGGTGGCAAGAATGCACCCCCTCCTACCCAAGTAAAGACGGGGAAGGCCCTTGCCGACACTACAAATAAGAGGGTGGCACCTGCAGACCCTTCACGTATGAGGCCTGCTAAATCCCAAACTACTGAGCATGGTATCCCCATTTCCTTAGACGAGGCTTTAGCCACTCGAATTTCTCAGCTGAAGATTGGTGATAGCCTCACAGGCCATAGTGCCAAGACTTCTGATGCCCTCGGCCGTATAATGACCGAGGATGACAAACACTTCCTGCAGTCAATGGACGCCCCTCTATTGGTTGAATTTTCTATCCATAGGGCAGTTCAAGTTTTTATTTACAACTTTTCTCAAGTGTTACCTCTGATGTTAGCCATTAATTATTACTAATATGTCTGATTCTTCTTTTTGTAGAGTTCCCTCTCTCTTCATCATTTAGCCAATTATATGTTGAAGAGGCTGCCTCTAATCTAGAAGGGCAGGGATGCTGAGAAGGCTGAGGCCGACTTCTAGAGGGAGATTGCTAACTTAAAGAAATATTTGAAGGATAGAAATGACCAAATTACTAAGCTTAAGGATGACCACACACTGCCTCTGAAGGAAAAGGATGATAGCCTTCAATCCAAAGTTGATGTTGTTATTAATGCTACTATAGAAGATGCTTCAGAGATAATCACCAAGGAGTATCAAACCTCGGATGAGTTTGTTAGCTTCAGCCTTGAGTATTTAGAGAGATAAATTAAGGCAACCAGCTGATGGGCTTCCATGAAATAGGCCATCTTTGAAAGTCTATCGGATGAGGACTTTATTGGTCTCGGCTTTGCCAATCCTCAGCTTGCTAAAGCCTTGTAAGAGGTTGAGGAGGGTGGTCAAGTTGAGACCATCCAGCTAGAGGTTACTGAGACTGATGATGATAATCATGATGATGAGGTTGAAGTTACCAATCTAAACCCTGAGCAAACCAACCCTGCTGCTGATGGGTCAGCCAGAGCCGAGAGACAGATTGAGATTTGAGCATCTCACCTTCATGTCTAAATTTTTTTATAAGGCTTTTATATAACCTCTTCTTTTCAAATGATGTAATCTTTCTGCTTCAGATGAATGACATTCCACTTTATTTACTTGTTGCTTTTCTATTCTTATGTCTATGATGTTTCACTTATCCACCATATCATAAAAGATGCTAAAGGTATCAGGTCACCAAGTTAATGATGTTTAACCTCATAACATCACCAAGGGAATGACATTAAAGTTCTGAGGTCACCAAGTTAATGGTGTTTTACCTCATAATTTCACGAAATGAATGATGTTAAATGTTTGAGGTCCAAGTTAATGGTGTTTCACTTCATAATTTCACCAAATAAATGATGTTAAAGGTCTGAGGTCACCAAGTTAATGATGTTTCACCTCATAATTTTACCAAATGAATGATATTAAAGGTCTGAGGTCACCAAGTTAATGATGTTTCACCTCATAATTTCACCAAATGAATGATGTTAAAGGTCTGAGGTCACCAAGTTAATGATGTTTCACCTCATAATTTCACCAAATGAATGATGTTAAATATATATACATTGGAACAAAAACATTAACACAACATTTCTATTTTCGCATTGACATTCTTTGTATAAGTTGATACATGTACTACAAAAAGATAAAACAATTTCAATATCATAAGTATTATTTTTTCAAGTGGTCGGCATTATAAGGGTTGGAGAAAGGCTCCCCTTCAAGATTCTCTAACCGATAGGTACTTGGTACAACCTCATAAATTACCCTATAATGACCATGCCAATTGGGATGGATTTTATTATTTTTCTGCCACGTCTTCTTCAGGACTAGGTCTCCCACATCTATCGGCCTTGACTTTACCCTCTGATTATAGAATCTCGCAGCTCTCTGCTGATAGGATGCCTGTTTTATCTCTACATCCTCTCTTCTTTCCTCAATCAAATCAAGATCAAGTCTTCTCTCTTCCCTATTCCTCTGAGGGGAAAGGCCTCTTCCCTACGAGCTTCCTCCTGGGCTAGCTATATCTGCCTAATCTTCTTAAAACACTCCTCTCACAGAGTTGAAGTAGCATTCACGTGCCGACATTTGGTCACCTTCCACTTCCCCTACTCCATAGGGAGTCAAGAATTTTAGCATCTGGTGGACCATTGAAGGCACGATCTCAAATTACTTGAGGGCCACTCGTCCAATGATGAGGTTGTAGGCTGAGAAGATATTTTCATCCATCATAAAGAAATTGATTTTTTTGGCCAGCCTTTTAAGCCATTCATCTCCCATTCTCACATCCATTTCATACATTCCCAATGGATGGACATTCTCCCTGCTGAAGCCAATCAAGGGATGAATATAGGGGACAATCCTTGCTTGGATGAGACCCAAGCTCTTAAAATAAGTCCAAAACATAACATCTGTTGAACTGCCCCCATCCACAAGGATCCTCTGAACTTCACACCCATGTGCCCATGTGGTGATGACTAGAGGGTCATTATGGGCTGCTAGGATACCCTTGAAATCAAGTCGCGAGAAGTCGACTACGAGGGTGTCCATGTCTAACTTCTTTCTTTTCTCATGTTTAACCTCCGTTGAAGCCAAGTTCCCAACTTCAGCTTTAGTCACTACTTTCACCTCTGCCACATGAGCCTTACAATCATCTACCTCTGAGCCAGCCCCTAATAGTCCCCAGCAGATAGTGCTCACACTAAAAGAGATCATGTTGACCCTCTTCACTGGGACATTGCCATCCTTTGGTAGGATGTCAGGGTCATCGTCATCATCATTAGAGGCATCATTTTTCCTGGAAGGAGTGTCTTCCCGGCATTTATCATTTCTTCTCTTTCTAGGGTTATCTCGGCCATTCTTTGAAGCTCTTGTATCCTCATACTTTCTCAGCTTTTTAGACTTCGCCATTTATTCAATCTCATCCTTTAGGGAAAAACATTTATCAGTAAGATGGTTATGATCTTAGTGGAACTCGCACCATAAATTCTTATTTCTCTTATGTGGGGGAGCCCTAAAATTCTCTGGCCATCTCAGAGACTTGTCATTCCTTATCTCGTTGAGGAAGTGTTCACAACTCATAGTTAAAGGAGTATAGTCTACAAACTTGTCTTCTATCTCTCTCTTCTTTCCATCCTTTTTCTTCTGAAACTTCCCATTGCTGATTCCATTCTCATCCTTATATTTCGCATCCATTGCTTCCTCTACATTCATTACCTTTTTAGCTATTGCCAACCTATCGGCCATAGAATTAGGAGGGTCTTCAGCGACCATCCAGAGTAGCTTTCCCTTTTGAAGTCCTCCAATGAGGGTTGTCATGGCTATACTCTCTTCATAGTCTTAACCTCTAACTTTTCTTTGTTAAACCTCGCGATATAATCTCTGAGGGCTTCATTCTTTCCTTGTTTTACATAAAGTAAATAGGTCATCTTCTTCTGAGGCCTTACCCTAAAATAGAAGTTGTGAATGAATCGTTCAGCCAAACCTTTAAAACTCTCAATTGAATTTTTAGGAAGAGAAGTGAACCAAATATGTGTAGTCGTCCCAGTTAAAGTGCTTAAAAAATCTCGGCACCTCATCTCATCAGAGATTGAATAAATTTCTGCTACATACTAATACATTTCAATATGATGGACTAGGTTGGTACTTCCATCGTACTTGGGAGACACCACTAGAGGTTTAAATTTAGCAGGGGTTGGGAAGTTGATAATCCTTGCCACAAATGGTGAACCCTCTGAGCACTCCCTCTATAAAGGGTCTTAACTTTTTATGAGATCCCCGATATTCTCTTTTAGCCTTTAAATAGATTCATTCCAGGGCTTACCAACATCGGTCTGGCTGAGGTTTTCCCCAGCCACCACTAAAGGGTGGATTGAGGGTTCCCCAGCAACTGCATAACGTCGACTGTTGACCTCCCCTTGACCACAGTCTCGACCATGTGGGGGTCGGCCTTGATGGGGCTGACAGTCACCACCCTCTCTTTGTGAGCTAGTGATGCTTCTTGACATGGACAACCTTTCTCGCAGGTCATTAACTGGGTCAAGTCTTTCAAAGGCCGACCCTCTGCTTAGCCGATCAAAAGCCGAACCTCTTTGATGGGTCTTATAGTCTCGTCTTTCACCTTGACCTTGACTCTTCTTGATAGGATGTACAATGTTATTTTATACCTCATATGGCTCCCAACAGTCAGCGGGTGCATCCTCGACCTCTATATCATCATACGTATCCTTCGGGGAAGGGTTTCCTTTCCTTCCCAGGAATAAATGCCTCGGGTCAACAACATACCTCCACCATTGAGGATGAGTTAGGTCTTTATGTGGTGCCTGGGGTGGTCCCCTGGACTCATATTGTCCCCGATGAGCTGCCGGAGTAATCATCTCCGGTCAGACCACATGTGGTCTGACTATAATGTTTTGGCTAAGCTTGGCAAATTTCTCCTGCATTGCTTGTTGTGTATCGGCTAAGGACTTCAAGGCTGCCACCACCTCAGTCATCTCAGATTAGGGCGGTGCTTGGTTGGAATTGGACCCTCCAACACCAGATGGTGGAGGTGGTAACTCTGGTGCCATGTAAGAAGACTAAAAAGCTTGTAATAAAAATACTAAAGAGCTCGATACCCTCAAGGATATCTTTTAATGGTGAAACAAATCCATGTGATGGGGGAGGAATGGTTCACTACAAGAGTCTCCAATGAGATTAAGTATCAAAGGAGGAAGAGAAGAATTCTCTCGTTTCCCACAGACAACACCAAAATGATGATGCTATAAACAACACCACCAATATGATGTGTTGATAAGCTCAAGCTAGTAATAACTATGACAGCACAAGAGTGAATATCTAGTATAAGGGGATGAGGAGAATAGGTGATACACTAGTATATAAGTGGTTCAGCCAATTAGCCTACATCCACTGTGAGTGTGTGAGTAAATTTCACCAGAACATGGGCACTAATGGCCTGTGATACGATCTCTCACTTTCTCTTTCTACTGTGTATTTCTACAGAGCTTCGCTAGGGTTACAATTGATGATCCTCCTCCAAGGTAGGAGAAGACATGTATTTATAGTGCTTGGGGGGTGTAGTGTACCCCCCAAGCATGCCATGAGCATGTGTATGTATAATACACTAATCATGGGTGGACAGTTGGCTGTGCCGCATGTAAGGAATGATGAACAAATATTACCTAATGTGAGGTTAATGATTTGGTTATAACTGATTTACTCACGTGTTCCAAGTCTTTTATGTGCTTGCATGTGTTCGGACTAGTGACATCATCTGATAGATCCTCGACCCAGCCGAGTACGATGTTGGGCGATAGTTTCTTTATCCTTTTAATCAGAAGCATGACCTCGGCCTGGCAGACTGGCTGAGGTTAGGTATGAGGTACGATGTAACCTTGGCTAAAGCAAAGTACGATGCTGGCAATAGATTGAGATCATAAGATTCTGTTAACCTTGGCTGCTAGCCAGGCGAGTTTGGTCGATGAGGAGTCGGCCTTGCATAAGATGACCTTTCTGATGGCCTACTGTGAGCTTTCTGACAACTCGGCTATGTGGTCAGCCGAGGTTGGTGACTCCAGGTATGAGGGTAAACTTTGGGCATATTAATTAATAATCTCTCGGCCCGATAAAGGGTACATGAAATAGTTATGTGTGAGAATGAGTTCATCACAGGGGTGCATTGCATAGTAGTTGCATTAATACAAGCTAAATTGTTAAAAAAATTTGAAATTGATTAAAATAGATGTTATATGTATAATATTTTTGTAGAAAATGTATAACTTAGCATTACCCACCCCGCTGAGTATTTGTTCACCCGTGTTTTTTATGTTAAAAACCCCACCCAATCCAGGTACCTCATGTAGGAACGTCGAGAAGGACTTGGATAAGGACCCATAGGGCAATCAATGTCGTTATTGCTCTGTAATTTTATTTAAATTATCTTTAAAAATATTGGTAATTCGAGACTTTAAACACTTTTATTCGGGCCTTTGTCCATGGTTTGTAATAATATAAGGATAAATATTGTTTATTTCTTATTTAATTCGTATCGTAAATTAAATTGGATTTTATAAATAAACCTTGTAAATTGACTTAATTGCTTAAATTGGTCACTTCCTTTACCAGATTAAAACCGCAAAATTTGTCATTAATAAATAGTGAAATTAAAATGTTTTTCTTACATAATAAAACTGGACCCTCACCCCCCCTCCCCTTTTAAGTCCTTGATTCGGTACGGTTTGACCCAATGGTGACCCAAACCCGGGTCGGGGCATTACAAATGGTGTCAGGGAAATAGGATCCTTGAGTGTGACATAGTGTTTTTGCTTTCTTAGTACGTTTTCCTTATACTCTTTTGCATAGTTAATGCTTTAGTTACTATTTAGTAAATCACTCAGCTATCACTTTCAATTTTTATGATTTCGTATTGAATTCTCATTTGCCATGTAGATGCCTCCACATTGTGATGTAGCTAGTGGGTCGGTTCAAAGCGAGCTTGGATGCATGGAGAAAGCCGTGTGCCAACTTGTTGTCTCCTTCTCGCAACAGTAGAGGACCGACCCAGTAAGACGATTGAGAGTACTACCTCTTATCCTTAAGGAGTTTAGGATGTTTCACCCACACGCCTTTAATGGGTCAGCTGGCCTCGATACTTTATAGGAGTGGCTCTATGAAGTCACTAGGGTGTGGGAGATTCTTGACATGCCACCTGGACATAAAGTAAAGATCGGTACATTCCAACTCACTGAGAAAGTAAAGCATTAGTGGAACGCTTATTCCTTCGGTCCTACAGAGGCTGTAGACTAGGGTAATTTCATAATTGCCTTCATCGATAGGTACTTTCCACAAGCTTTTAAGAATGCCAAGAAGAACGAGTTCCATCATCTGATAGAGGGGAAGATTTTTGTGAATGAATATGTGGTGAAGTATGAAAACTTTTGTAAGTATCTTGATTATATTTAGAGAGATGAGACTGAAAAGATGAGGCTGTTTATTAAGGTCCTCAACCTAGGCATTCAGTAGATCCTGACAGGTATGGATCTTCCAAACTTCAGGATGACAATGAACAAGATAATTCGGTTGGAGCTTGATGCTGAGGATGACATGTCCATCAGGGAAAAAAAAAAGGATCCTAACAGATTCCAGTGTGGTGATCACAAGAAGTCCTTGGGTGGGGCTTGAGCCTTCTTTGTTGAGATAAAGGCCCTATAGGGCTTTGTTCTTCATCCTCCCAGTGCACTACTGATCAAATTCCTATAGCCCCCATAGAGAGGACTTATTTTTCTTACGGGTACCCTTATCTTTTTAAGAGAGATTGCCCACAGCGAGCTTCGAGCAGCCAACAGGGCAGTCAGTAAGCTGTTAATTTTGTGTTGGGTTAGAGTTCTTGTTACACAGGTTCCACCCCATAACAACAACCATTCTCTGAGGGCAATCAGCATCTCAGGAGGCATAGTATTGACGGTTCACGTCCAAGTCAGGGGTAGAGTAGCCGTCAGCTAGGTCAGGTGCCTAGCGGCCAGAGCAGCATGTTCATCCCTGCACGAGCTTATTCCATGTCACAGTTTATTGTACCTCCTAGAGATCCATAGGTGATGGGAGGTTTGATTATTTTGTATAGTACATGGGTTAAGGCACTATTTGATACTAGCACATCACATTATTTCGTTTCCAACTCCTTAGCATTCAGTTTGGGACTATAGGTAGACCAATTTTATCCAGCTATCTTTATAAGACTCCCGGTTGGTGGTGGTGTAGTTCTCAATAGGGGCTGCCATAAATGTGTGGTTATGGTTAGATTTTATGTTATGGACTATGATTTGATCCTTATGGATATGTATGGGTTCGAGATGATCCTTGGTTTGGATTGGCTATCATGTTTTGAAGCTACCATTGAATGTTATCCACATAGTGTCTTTGTATCACTTCTGAACGGGTCTCGCCATCATTTTAGTAGCAAGTAGGGAGTTGATTACCCTTTTGAATTTTTCTTTCGTACGTGAGCAAAAATAGTATTTTAACTAGTTAAGTAATTTGATGTTTCAGGATACGCTGAATGGAATGATGTTAGACTACACAGTCGTGCGAGAGTTAAAGACTTGTTCGACTAGTTGTGAAGGGCATACATGTTTTTAAAGATTGAGCTTTGGTTTGGGTACCATCACTTGCACGTAGCTAGGGGGATATCCCTAAGACGACGTTCTAGACCCGTTATGGGCATTACGAGTTCCTACTGATGCCCTTCGGTTTGACCAATGCCCAGAGCCATTTTTGGATCTGATGAACCACATTTATCGCCCCTACTTAGACCAATTTGTGGTGGTAATTATATATGATATATTGATTTGCTCAGCATCAGATGTAGACAATGAAGATTCAACATTTCCTAAGTGATGGACATCCCAAGATGGGATAGTCAAGGGACTGTCACAAAAGTGCGTAGTTTCTTTGGTTTGTTTGATTAGTATCTTAGGTTCGTAGAAGTCTTGTCGAGGGTTGCATTTCCCCTCACAATGTTGACTCGGAAGGATGCAAACTTTGAGTGGTCAGAGGACTCCGAGTTGGCCTTTCCGGAGGTGAAGGTTAGGTTGACCTCTGCACCCATTCTAATCCTTCCAGAGTATTGCAGTGGCTACACCATTTGTTATGATTCTTCTAGGTCAAAGCTCGACATAATGTTTATGCAAAATAGGCAGATAGTCGCTTATGCATCCCGTCAGCTAAAAATGCATGAGAGGAATTACCCCACCCATGATTTGGAGCTAGCCGCAGTGGTATTTTCACTTAAGAGCTAGAGGTATTATCTATATGGGGAACGATTTGTGGTGTTTTTTGATCATCTGAGCCTCCGGTACATCTTCATTCATCGTGATTTTAATCTTTGTCAGAGGCGATGGATGGAGTTGATGGAGGCATAAAACTTTTCATTAGAGTATCATATCGGCAAGGCCAATGATGTGGCTGATGCTCTTAGCCAAAATTCTAGTCTCACCTTAGCAACTATAAGGTTCCATCGAGTAAGTGTGTTTAGTGAACTGCATATGTTTAATTTTCACGTTCATTGGGGTTATAATAGGGTGTACCTTTATGGCATGGTGACTAGGCCACTCATCCAACAGAAGGTTCTTGAAGTCCATTCATGTGATACCGAGTTTGCTAAGTATCTAGACCATATTCATAATTAGGAAGTGTTCGACACAGGGGTTAGTTGATTGTCCCTATTATCGGTGAGCTTCAAGATGACGTGATGGCCTAGGCATATCACTCGCGTTTCATCATACATCTTGCTGCCACCAGTATGTATAAGGACATGTAAAAGGATTTCAGGTGGTCCTGCATGAAAATAGATGTGGCAACGTATGTAGCTAAGTTCTACACTTGTCAGTAGGTAAATGCCGAGTATAAGAAGTCAGCAAGGCTATTGTAACCACTACCTATGGAATAATGGATGGGTGATCATATCACGATGGATTTTGTCACGTCTTTACCACGGTCTGAGCGTCATCATGATGCATGTGGGTTATAAGGTTTCCTCTTCTTAGGATTTCATGGTTTCTAGCTATGAAAAATATGTAGGATGCATGCTACATGATATTTAATGCCAAAAATTAAGTTCTTTGTTATCATATCAAAGTCTTGCAAAAATGGATTTTTTACAGAAGACAAACCTAAATGGGTCTTTTATGAATAAGATAGCATTTTTACCTTGAAATATAGAAAGAAAGCATAAATTTTTTTTACCCATGATTTATATCTTGTTTAGTGCATTTTTAAGGAATTTCAAGGCTTGAAATCCTCTTTAACATGTGTAGAATCATGTAGTAAAATAGAAAAAGGAATTTTAGAGTTGATAAATCAAGTTGAAATGGGTGTTATAAGGGAATGAATAAATGTAGAAAAAGAACCCAAAATATTTGTTATAAATATTGTTAGAAAAAAGAAAAATGATATTTGAAGTCACATGTGAAAATAGGGCAAGTTATGGACATGTGTTTTAAATAGTCTTGAATGATTAAATGTATTTTATGTGGTAAAACATAAAATGATAAACACAATTTTCAACATAAAATCATAAAAATTATATTTTGGAAAGGAAAATATTTGGCTTTAGTGTCATAGGGAATTGAATATGTTTTTCAATAAGTTATGATGAATGTAAGAGCAATTTTTCCAATATTGTTCATAGTATAGTTTTAGACTAGTTTGGTGTATTCCGTTACAAATCTTCATGCACAATCAAGACGAACTAAACTCGAGCATAGCCAAATTTGAAGACTTCCCCATATCCCATAAAGGTATAAAACAATTTAGAGTTTGAATTAATTTGAAGAATTATGTTTGGGTTGTTTATTTTTTTTTAAAGACCAACAAGAATTTTTATTTTCAAAAAATAAAAATTATTTTATTTTTATCTCGTTCAAACGAGATTTACATCTCATTAGATATGCTATTTCTTCTGGTTTTCGAACATGTATCATATGTGGCATACTATTTTATTTTTCTTCATCTCATTAGAAGCGGACCTCAGATCATTCATATGATAATGACATGTCATTAGAACGAAATAAGGATCTCGTTCGAATGACTGTGCCACCTAGAAATTTGTGAATGGCCTATAAATACCTGTTTCATCTTCAAAACATTTAAGCCTTTTGCCAACTCCATTTCTGCATAACTTTTACGAAAGTTCTTTATCTTTTTTATTGTTAAAACATTATTAAATTCACAACAAAACATCCTTGAATATTTTTCTTGTGAATTCATTCAAAATCCAAGAAAGTTTTGTATATTTGCATACATCTTTGTGGAGAGGATATCCATGGCTGACTTGTGATACCTGCAAGGACTCACTACTGGCAAAGAAGGCTAAGGCTAACAGAGGCCTGCGGTCTTGTGATTCTTACAAGGATCATAATTATTGTTCATTGGAGATTTGCAAAGGTTAATGCTTTATGCTTGTGGAGGTTATCAAATAGTCTGTAAGTTGACTATCTTGTAGATTTCTAAGTGAATAAAAGTTTTTTTTTCTAAAACATGGATTTATTTAGTTGTTGTGTTTTATTTATTTATTTGATCACAATAGATGCATGTTTTGGATAGAAAGATAAAATATATTAAAAATTGGCTTCCGTATTTATAATTTGGTGGATCACACATTATTTCTACGCTAACAACAGTTATCAAAGCGGATTTCTCCAAGTTATCGAGTGATGCTGAGTTTTGAAAAAGATTTTGGGTGTTTTATTTTTCTCTCGATTGGTTCTCATAGTCTTGACGACTGAAATCATTTGAATTTAAAGTTTGCTTAAAGAATTCAAATTCTTGAAAAGGAAAATTCTCATTTTAAAACCGTTACGTAACTCTTGCAAACTCTTCAAATTCAAAAAGATTTATTTCTTGAGATAATTGTGGACATGGATTTGATTTTAAAAAATTAGAATTGTATAAGAAAGGGAGTGATGATAGTCCGTTTTTTGGAGAAAGAATTATAGGCCTTCAAAAATTCTAGGGTTAAGGTTTGTGCCGTTGAATATAATGTTTTGATTAATTATTTTAAGGCACGTGAGAAAACTCTTAGGGATAAGTTTTCTTTAATTGAGGGGGAGAGAGATAACCTTCTAGGAATAATTAAAAATATTAAGAGGAGTCCTTAAATTTGAAAGAGTCAAATTATTTTCTTGAGTCTAAAATTTTGAAGTTAAAAGATTATTTAAAAGACTGGAGTAGTTTGAATAGTGATGGTACTGGCTCACGTGTTTTTAACGTTTTGATAGTTAAACTCATAACCATTGTATTTTTAGAGGTTCAACCAAAACCAAGGCCGTTACAAAAGTTTAACTCATAGGTAACATTCCATCCGTTTACACATGTTAACATTGTGGTAGGAAAGGTAACCTTAGGCGTATTTATTATGATCTTGGAAGAGGTCCTAGAAAGTGTAAGTCTAGTGTTCCCTTGGCTCCCGAATCCTGACGCCTTAAATATACACCTATTTGGTTTGGGAAATCCGTTTTGGAGGAGTTAGATTGTAGACTTGTTGATTCTCACATACTTTCACATGATTCTTCTCTTGCCATATCTTATATTTGATTGCTCGCAAGATTTTGTTTGGCATACTCTAGTTGCGCTTCATGATATATGTTTGCTAGTGATATGACATGTATATCTTTTGCATTATATTAATTAGTTATATTTGAAAAATACAAAAAAGTTTTTATTTTGATAAATTTTTTGAAAAATACAAAAATATTTTTGATTTTTGTGTAGTTTAGTTTTGCATATTTAGTGTGGCATATTGTTGTGTTTGAATCCAATTCACTCTGTACTTTGCATGTGGCTAGGACATTTGGTTATGACTTTAGATGCTTGGATAGTTCTTAACCATGTTTGTGGAGTTTTTTCGAACATGTTTTGCTTTACGAATTCGACTTTATATATGCCTTCGCGCACACATGCACGAGCTTATTGGATTTTGACTTCACAATATATATTTGATCTTGGTGAGATGTTCTCCCATTAGTTTTGTCATCTACATATTTTTATGACAATGGAGGATATGTGCATGTTAGAACTGTTTCCCATGATAGTTTGTTTATTATTAAAAAAATGTGAGGGAACAGGGGAAAGGGCTACAAAAGATAAGTGAACTCGTCATGAAAGCCACCGCTTGAAAAGAGCCCCCCTCGGGAAAAAATAATAAATGAAAATAAAGGTAATGAAAAGAGAAATATGCCAAAAAAGGGGCCAAAATATTTAGTTTACTTGATCATTCGAAATAAACCTTTACCAAATAAAATAAGAGAAAAGAATGAAATATGAAATTGTTTATCTTCTGAGAGAGTTTAGTTGTAGATCAACGGGTTGCACAATGGTAACTAGCCATGCTTATTTTGTCATGACTATTGATTTATAGAATCATCAATATTCTCGAATCGTGTCGATTGTGCTTGTTTTGTCATTAAGTTCAACTCCATTTGTCAATTGAGGCTAAATTTTTGTTTGATAAAGTTTTACGGTAAATTATAACTTTTTGAACATATTTGAGTGTTTAGGTTTATTTAATTTGTGTCTAGTTTATACCCAATCATTCCATCCCTCATATTTGGACACATTGATATTATGCTAGTGTGTAAAGCTTATGTGTTTTGTGGTATATTTTGTTTTCGTTAATATCTATATATGTCTGTCGGGTTTTATTTGATATATTTTACATATATTACATAAGGTATTGTTTGTTGTATTTGTGAATTTTTTTTGGAAAAATTTCAAAAATAGTCGGTTGTTTGCCTTTGAGATTATCATTACATGTACTTGATTTATATATTTTGTGATGATCCCTTATCTTATACATAATTCTTAACATTTCATGTTTATGTTTCTACTTCTTTGTCTACTTCGGATTAAAAAAAAAGGGGAGAGAAAACTAAAATTTGATGATTTTGATTTATGGGAGATAATTGGAAAATTTAGTTATCAGTTTTACTTTATTTCGAACTCGATGCATCACGAGGTATATGTCTCTTGTGTCATATGTGTAGGCATTTAAAGAATAATTCAAGCCACACAGATGTTGAACAAGAAAGGAAAAAAGAAGAAGTTTGAAGATAGGGAGACTTATGCCATTATGTTCTAGGACTGGGAAGGGTGTTAGTATTTTTGTCATAGGAGATTTTTTATTTTAATTCGGTATTAGGTCATGTTTATTTGTTTTTTACCGAAATATCCAGCGGGAGAGTTTTATAAGAACAATGTTTCCAATATTGTTCATATCACAATTTTAGACTGGTTTGGCGTATCCCGTTACAAATCATCATGCACCGTCAAGACGAACCGAACTCGAGAATCTCCATGTTTGAAGACTTACCAATATCCCATAAAAGTATAAAATAATTTAGAGTTTGGATTAAATTACTGAATTATGTTTGGGATGTTTATTTTTTTTAAAGATGAACACAAATTTTTTATTTTTGAAAAAGAAAAAATATTTTATTTTCTATCTCGTTCAAATGAGATTTACATCTTGTTCGATAGGTCGTTCTGTCTAGTTTTCAAACATGTATTAAATGAGGGCGTGATATTTTATTTTGCTTCATCTTGTTACAAGCGAACCTTATATCGTTCAAACGACATTAACATGCCGTTAAAACTAAATAAGGAACTCGTTCGAACGACCACAAGACTTCAAAATTTATGAATGGCCTACAAACACTTGTTTTGTGTTCGAAACGTTGAAGAATTTTTCCAACTCCGTTTCTGCATAACTTTTGCGAAAGTTCTTAACCTTTTGTGTTGTAAAGACACTGTTTAATTCACAACAAAACACCCTTGAATATTGTTCTTGTGAATTCATTTAAAATCATAGAAAGTTTTGTATCTTTGCATACACTTTTGTGGAGAGGATATCCATAGGTAACTTGTGATACTTGTGGGGATTCATTGCTAATGATGAAGGTTGAGCCTGATGAAGAATTGTGGTCTTGTGATTCTTGCGAAGATCGTAATTTTTTCTCATTAGAGACTTACAAAGATTACTGCTTTATCCTTATGGCGGTTATCAAGTAGTTTGTAAGTCGACTATATAAATTTGTAAGTGAATAAAAAGTTTTACCCGAAAGGGGTTTTGTTCTAAAACTGGGGCTTAGTTGGTTGCTGTGTTTGATTTATCTATTTTATCACAACAACTGAATGTTGAGGACAAAAAGATAAAATTTATTAAAAATTGGCTTCCACATTTACAATTTGGAAGAACACTCATTATTTCTACCCAAACAATTGGTATTAAAGAGGGTTGCTCCAAGTTCTCGAGTGATACTAAGTTTTCAAAAAGTTTTTGGGTGTTTTATTTTTCTCTCGATGGATTCTTATAGTCTTGATGACTTGAATCGTTTGAATTTGAAGTATGCTAATAGAATTGATATTCTTGAAAAAGAAAATTCTCGTTTTAAAACCGTTATGGAACTTTTGTAAATTGTTCAAAATCAAAGAGATATATTTCGTGAGAGACTTGTGGACATGGATATTGATTTTAGAAAATTATAACTGTCCAAGAAAGAGAGTGATGATAGAGTCCAATTTTTGTAGAAAGAGTTAGAGGACTATAAAAATTGTAGGGTTAATGTTTATACTGTTGAGATAGTGTTTTAATTAGTGATTTTAATGCACATGAGTAGACTCCTAGGGATAAGTTTCCTTTCATTGAGGGGGATAGAGATAACCTACTAGGAATGATTGAAAATATGAAGAAGGAGTCCTTGAAATTGGAACTATTAAATACTTTGCTTGAGTCTAAAATTTTAAAGTTAAAAGATGATTTAAAAGACTCGAGTAATTTGAGTAGTGATGGTACTGGCTCTCGTGTTTCTAATGTTTCGAGAGTTAAAGCCAAAACCATTATTTGTCTTAGAGGTCAGGGATGTTTAAAAAGGTCAACCCATAGGTAACATTCCTCCCGTTTACACATGTTTATATTATGCTAGGAGATTCAAAAGTTGAAGTCTAGTGTTCCCTTGGCTCTCGAATTCCGACGTGTTAAGTATACTCCTATTTGGTTTAGTTAATCCATTTTGGAGGAGCTAGATTGTAGACTTTTTGATTCTCACATGCTTGCACATGATTCCTCTCTTGCCATATCTTATAAATGATTGCTTTCAGGATTGTATTTGTCATACTCTAGTTGCGCTTCATGATATATGTTTGCTAGTGGTATGACATATATATCTTTTGCATTATATTATTGAGTCATATTTTAAAAATTCAAAAATATTTTATTTGATAAAAAATTTGAAAAATACAAAAATATTTTTTGTTTTTGTGTAGGTTAGTTTTACACATTTAGTGTGGCATATTGATGTGTTTAAATCCAATTCACTCTGTACTTTCCGTGTTGCATGGACATTTTGTTATGACTTTAGATGCTTAGATTATTTTTAACCACGTTTGTGGAGTTGTTTCTAACTTGATTTGCTTTACGGATACGACTTTATATATGCCTCTGCACACACATACATGATCTTATTGGATTTCAACTTCACTATGTATATTTGAGCTTGGTGAGATGTTCTCCATTATTTTTATCATTTGCATGTTTATGTGACTATGGAGGACTTTTTCTTGTAAGAACCGTTGGACATGATAATTTGTCTAGTATTGAAAAAATATAAGTGTACATGGAAACAGCTGCTAGAGATGAGTGAACTTGTCATGAAAGTCATCGTTTGGATAGAGCCTAAGAAAATGAAAAGGAAAATATGCCAAAAATGGGCCAAACTAGTTTAGTTTCCTTAATAATTCAAAAGAAATCTTTTCAAAAGAAAATAAAGGAAAATAATGAAATATGAATATGTTTATCTTTTGAGGGAGTTTAGTTGAAGATCAACGGGTTTGCATAACGATACCTATTTATGCTTATTTTGTCATGACACTTTTAATTTGTAGAATCATCAATATTATTGGCTTGTATGCATTGTGTTTGTTTATTGATTAAGTTCAACTCTATTTCTCAATTGAGGATAAAGCTTAGTTTGATAAAGTTTTGCGGTCAATTAGAATGCCTTGAATATATTTGAGTGTTTGGGTTGTAATTCATCTATGTCGAGTTTACACCTAATCATTCCATGCCAAATGTTTGGACACATTGATACTATGATAGTGTGTAAAACTTATGTGTTTTGTGTCATGTTTTTTGGTCCTTTGTACCTATATATGTGTGCCAGATTTTATTTAATATATTTTGCATATATTATATATGGTATTGTTTGTTATATTTGTGAATTTGTTATTAAAAAAATTGAAAATTTTCAAAAATATCGGTTGTTTTGCCTTTGAGATTATCATTACACGTGCATGATTTATATCTTTTTATGATGATATCTTATCTTCTACGTGATGCTTCGTATTTCGTGCTTATATTTCTAGTTCTTTATCTTTTTTGGTTAAAAACAAAGGGGGAGAACAAACTAAAATTTGATGAGTTTTATTTATGGGGGATAACTGGAGGATTTGGTTATGAGTTTTACTTTATTTCAAACTCGATCCATCACGAGGTATATGTTTCTTGTTTCTTGTTTCTTGTTTCATGTGTGTAGGTATTAAAAGCGGAAGTCAAGACACAAAAATGATGAAGAAGATAGGGAAAAAGGAGAAGTTTGAAGACATAGAGACTTATGCCATTTTGTTCTGGGTTGGGAAGGGTGTTAGTATTTTTTTCATTGGAGATTTTAGATTTTAATATGGTGTTAGGTCATTTTTGTTTGTTTTGTACTGGAATAGTCAAAGGGGGAGATTTGTAAGAACAATTTTTTTCAATATTGTTCATAACATAGTTCTAGACTAGTTTGGGATATCCCATTACAAATTGTCACGCACCGTCATGACGAACCAAACTCGATCATCTACAACCTTGAAGAATTTCTTTGTATCCCGTAAAGTTATAAAATAATTTAAAGATTGAATTAATTTATAGAATTATGTTTGGGATATTTATTTTTTCAAAAGACGAATAAGAATTTTTTATTTTCGAAAAGAAAATTATTTTATTTTTTATCTCGTTCAAATGAGATTTCAGCTTGTTCAAACGAGATTTCAGCTTATTCAAATGAGCTCATTAGATAGGTTGTTTCTTCTGGTTTTTAAACATGTATCAAATGAGGGCGTACCATTTTATTTTTCTTTATCTCGTTAGAAGTGAAACTCATATCATTCGATTGACATTGACATGTCGTTAGAACGAAAAAACGAACTCGTTTGAACGACCGCACCACCTCAAAATTTATGAATGACCTATAAATACCTATTTTGTGTCCAGAACATTTAAGACTTTTTCCAACTCCATTTCTGCATAACTTTTGCGATAGTTCTTCACATTTTGTACTATAAAAACACTGTTTAATTCACCACAAAACATCATTGAATATTTTTCTTGTGAATTCATTTAAACCCCTCAAAAGTTTTGTATTTCTGCATACAACTTTGTGGAGTGAATCTCCATGGCTGACTTGTGATACCTGCAGGGTCTCACTGATGAAGGCGAAGGCTGAAGGTGATGAAGGACTACGATCTTGTGATTTTTGCGAGGATCATAATTATTTTTCATTAGAGATTAGTAAATATTAGTGCTTTATGCTTGTGGTGGTTATCAAGTAGTTTGTAAGTTGACTATCTTGTATATTTCTAAGTGAATAAAGGTTTTACCAGAAAGGTATTTTGTCTCAGAAACTTAACTTTTGTTGGATACTGTGTTTGAATCATTTATTTTATCACAATAGATGCATGTTTAGGATAAAAAGATAATATCTATTTAAAATTGGCTTTCGTATTTAGAATTTGGTAGTGCACTCGTTATTTTTATCTTAACAATTGATATCAAAGGGGGTTGCTCCAAGTTATCGAGTGAAACTGAGTTTTAAATATTTTTCCGGAGTTTTAGTTTTCTCGTTGGATTCTCGTAGTCTTGTTGACTAAAATCATTTAAATTTGAAGTATGCTAAAAGAATTGAAATTATTGAAAAATAAAATGCTCATTTTAAAACCGTTATGGAACTTTTGCAAACTGTTCGAAATCAAAGAGATTTATTTCGTAAGAGACTTGTGGACATGGATCGTGATTTTAGAAAATTAGAATTGTGCAAGAAAGAGAGGGATGATAGAGTTCGATTTACGGAGAAATAATTAGAGGACTTTAAAAATTTTAGGATTAATGTTTGTGTCATTGAGGATAGAGTTTAATTAATGATTTTATAGCACGTGAGAAGGCTCTTAGGGATAAGTTTGCTTTCATTACAGCACGTGGAAGTTTGATGTTTATAAAGTCTTAATGATTTCAGTTGCATCTTAGCTAGTATGCTTGTGGTTTCGTCTATGGGATTAGGTTACTAAAAAGCGTGGCTTGTGAATAAATAATTCTCTGAAAATTAGGATGCCTAAGTGACTTGATTATAATTTGGATTTAGATAATCACATTGATTACGGGTAATGAAATAACAAATCTATATAGTCCTTGGGACTTAGTGTTAGAAATGGTGAATTTTAGATTCCGTTTCATGTATTATGATTAAATTGGTGTCTGTTATGTGAAATATTTGAGAAAATCATTGTTGCGCAGAGGTTAATGTAGTAATATTTATTTCGTGGCAGTAAATTCGAGGTCATGTAACACTGACCACAATAAGACTTATAGGTTCCCATGATTGATGTGTAGACTATTTAGAGAAAGGACTAAGTACGATTTCATCACCCTTAAAGCATTTGGAGATCATTATTGTATCAAAGTCTACATGGTACTTGTAAATCATTGATAACTGTAGTATGTTTAGGTTATGTTAATTTATGGGAGTACTTGGAGTTAGCGCCATAGTTTATTGATAAGCCTGTGTTAAGGTATGACCCTTATGGATAATATCGATAATAGGTTGGTACTTGTTAGGTTTTATGCGTGGGAGAATTAGAACACGATAATGTTCATCATTGTTGTAAAGATAGCACTCGGAATGGATTGTTAGGCTTAATTATAGCACCTACGTGTACTACCCATATGGCTTAGTATGACTCTGGTGAATAGAACCATTAGGTACTAGGCATGGATAATGCTTGAAAATTTGAGGTGTCACTATAATTAATCCAATAGTTATGATTTGGGATCACATAAGAAGTTACTAAGGATTGTAGCGATGGCTTGTAGGGTAACATTATGTGAGTGTTGTGTTTCACTAGATGAGAAAGATCGCGAGGTTTCAAAGTTAGCAATCACATGTGGAGATTGTGGAGACTTGAGTATGTATATCAGTGACTAATATTAAGAAATGAGAAATGTAACTTCGCTTAGATATTAAGGATAACAAAGTAACCTCAATCTTAAGGAGGGAATCCCAACATTTTAGCTCCTCAAGTGAATCGATTCCCAATTTGTTGTCTTTGAGAATGGGTAGTCGTGATTAGTTATTCAAGCCAGGGCACGTGGCTAGGCTAATATCTCAGCGTACGTATAGATCTGTGAAAAGTTTAGACCTTAAGTGTTCAATGTGGTTTATAATTCGCGTGGCCCGAATTCAATTATTCCATTTTGGCGTGGTAGTCGCCAGATCCGTTACATCTTATTGTGTCTTCTTTGATCCGGGTGATGGGAAGTTGTTGTGTCAGTTATGGGTCAGTATTCAGATGTAGCGTTGCATAAGATTAGTAGTGATGCGGGATAGGCCATGTTAAGGATGATGCATCACGAAACATGAGTGTGCTCTTCTTCGAAAGCGCCCTTATTTTACACTAATTGGTGTGTACGCATGGTCTCGCAGTTTGTTGTATGTAGTTAACATGTGTGCTTGATAGATTTAACCTAGTAAATCGTATAGTTGGTTATAATGTATATCGTGGATTTGAGGCCAAGACTCTAAGATATGAATAATAGAACTTGATGGAACATTAAATGCCAATGTTGCACTCCGTATGGAATTTGCGGGTTGGGAATATAGCCTTTCATGTGCATTTGGGTTGCATACCTATGATGACTCTAGCTTAATGTGTCATTTCGTAGGAGGTTTCAGTCAGATGAATGATGGGATTGAAATGGTTGTCCCAAAATCATCAGTGTGAATAGTTATTAATGTTGTGGATGTATCTTCCTAGTATAGGAAAGATCCATATCGTTTGGCAAAACGTAGGCCTGTAAATTCAGATGTTCAGAGTTCTTTGGGTGATAGCATGATATTTGATGAATATCAAATTATTTTGAGGTATTGTTTAGATGGACGTGATAGGCATGCTTGGAAGTTAGCAATAAGACCTTAGGGTCCACCATGGATGTATCAAATTAATGGTACGAAACATTTGGGTTAGACCATAGTGATAAAGACATCTAGGATTGAAATTAATTTTTTGGGTGGATATTTTTGTCAGGAAGTGATCGATAAATTTTGAGGATGAAATTTCCTAAGGAGGAAAGAATGTAATACCCCTTTCTAAATATTTTATTTAACCTCGCATAAAGTTGCGATTAAATGAAAAACAAAGGGACTTGGTTGATTACAATTATGTTATATTACTATTTAAACTAATTTGGAGGCTGAAGAATGGTTAATGGAACTTTGGGGTTTGAAATGAAATAAGGATAAATTATATAAGGAGGAATAAAGTGTGATGATAAACGATTTAAGGATAACAGGTCGAATCGTATAAAAAGAACTTTGGGATTTTCCATTCACAAAAGGGTTATACGAAATTATTTGCTATGAGTAAATTAAATTACATATACATGCTTGAGTAGAAATAGTGGGGTCATATGCAAATTTAGAAAGATTGGATAATAAGAGGGAGTTAAATCCTTGACCCCCTCAGTTATATATATTACTGTCGCCCAAATTGATAGAGAAAACTATACTTAAAAAGGTTAATTTGTAAGACTTTCGAACTGTTGGGCGAGCAAGGCTCTAGAACCAGGGCGACATGTGAACAAGAAGCAGGGAAGAATGGGAAGGGCGTCCTCCCAGGTAGTCGGTCAAACCATTTTGACAGTCGCTTGAATGGGTAGGTGTGTCGCTTGAACGACGAGTTAGGTCGTTCAAGCGACGGTGAAAGGGACTCTTTATCTCCTCACTGTCAAGCCTCCGATGGCTATTTCGTCCCTCCGGTTTCCTATCCCGCCCATCTAATTGCAAAATTCATCCTATTTCAGATTTAAAAGCCCGACTTCTCAAACGTGGTACCAAATTTGTGAATGTACAATGTAGTCAATGGGATAATTAGAAAAAAAGACAAAGTCAGGTATGTAAGGTGCCTTAATCTTGGGATAAAAGAAGGAGACATATGGTTATAACCGACAAAAATTATCCCTGTCTCATTGTTGTCAAACTGAATTGTGGATTTAATTTGCGGTCAACTCATGTCCTGATTTCTGACGAAGGAAATTGAAAACAATGATGGGTTCCTTTCTTTTGTGGACAAAAGATGAACAGAAGTAGGCTTGGGGTTTTGAGTAAATAGAGACATGTATATATGGACTTTTTGCCTTAGGTATTATCGTGTATTAGACAAGAACACAGATACAACAAAAAGGGGCAGAAGGTGACAGGGGCTTATGGGTCACGGTTCTGCAAAATGCACTGTGACCATTGACCAAATTTATGATGTTAGAAATTTGTGTTGTGTATAAGAAGATGCATGGGGTTGGAATCTCATTGCCAAAACCCTTGAATTGATTACCTCTCTCTCTTCCCTTATATGTTACTCCCTATTTGCTCTTCCAGTGTAGCTCATACACCCTCATCAAAGAAATGTGTATCCTTCCTCGCTAATAAGAAATAAGTTACGGGATATATTTATATCAGAGTTATTTGTTGGGTTGAAAATTGTATAATATTTAGACTTGGATGAGAGTTTGAAGGGGGTTATCTTGGAGATGGGTTGCGCATTTTTGGGGCTTTTCTTGGAGATTTATTGGTGGAGTTTTGTGTGACTCCTTTTAAGGATACCTTTGGAGGTGGAGGAGTCACCCATATTCTTCAACACCATCACCATATTTGTAGTGTTTGAGGTGGGATTCACTAACTTTGGTGTAAGATTTATGTTGTGTATGAATTTCATATTTATTATTTACATATTTTAGGGTTGAAATATATTTGATTTGTGATAGTTACATCGATGGAGTTGATTGATAGATTTCTATAATCTCTTGAACAAATAGGTCTCAAATAAAGGTATCAAAGTGGGTTTGAATTAGACAATAAATTCAGATTTCTATTCTCCACCACTTGAGTATAAAAGTGTGTAGAAAAATGATTATAATGTGTTATTGAGTTTAGTAAGTACACACTTGATGTTTGAAGGGAAACCAATGGACATTTTTTATGAAATAAAAATGTTAGAAAGTGTCATGTGTGTATTTTTAGTAAAAATGAATAATGGACATTTTCATGAGATAAAAGTGTACGAAAGTAGTATTTGTGCATAGTCCTAGTAAAAACATATGAAGAACATTTTTATGAAATAAAAAATGTGAAGAAATGATATTTTGGGCATTTCAAGTAAAGGGAGCGATGGACATTTTAAAAAATGTCGAAATTGATTAATGTTGTCAAATATTTATGATATAAATATTTCTAAGTTTGTTTGTAAAATGAAGTACTTTACGAATAAATGGTCATTTTCGAGTTAAGAATGCCTTATGTACTTGAAAAGCATGTTTGTGTGAATAGTATAAAATTATAGAAAGAAATTCATGCTTAATCCATTTGGTATGATTTTAGCATTTATAGTACATTTTCTATGCACATAAACTCGTAGTATTTTGTGAATGAATATGTGAGCGGGGTTAGAAGAGGTCTTCTTGGGTTTAAACATAAAGTAAGATAAGGGAAGGTTTAGTCTAGTGTAAAAGATGCTATTTCTTGTCATAAAATTATTTAATTGACAAGTATGAAAGTTGGGCAAAAGCGTGATGTTAAACAAGTGTTAAAACGGCTAAAACTTTAAAAGGTTAAGTTGAAAATTTAATGATTATTGTTGAGAAATGACACTTGTTGAGGAATTAAGCTGCAAGTTTTGATAAGTAAAGGGTAAATTAGTAATTTCGTGAAAGTGGAACATTTTTATGAAATAAAAAATTTAATGAATGTTTTATACTTGTATGGGCGAAATTGAATTAAAGTCCTAAAATGTGAATGATTTTTGGTATAAAATCAACGTGTGTATGAATAAAGGACTTAAGGAGAAAGTAAAAATTTTCCAACTATAATGGGAAAAATGGACGATTAAGTCCAAGGATTTGGATTCGGCCCGAAAAATGCAAAGTAAAGTAAACATTATGAAAATGTTGAACATATTGGCAAGACAATGATATTCGATGATGCCGAGAGAAAATAATTAAGGAGGGCATGACGTCCCTAGTGGTGAAAGACCCCAAACCAACTGCAGTAGTATATGGCGGCGGAGACTAGTGGTGTGAGGCCACGAACTCCGTGAGTGTTTGTTGGCAAAATCCCAAAAATAATTCTAAGTAATGAATTGAATATTCATGAAAGAGGCATAAATTAATGACACGAATTCATTGATTTAGTAATGCAAGAATAACGCATTACATGTTTAATATTCACGTGGCAACTTGGGATGGTTTAATAAAATGGTGTAATGATGTTTGAACCATAATGAACACCAGCGTGTGTTATGTAAGGTTTTCTAAGAAAAATGTGTATTTTTCTAAACACGGTGTACGTGAACGTTGAAAGCAAGTATCGAGTAATGATTAATAACTCGGTGTGAGTTAATGAATGTTGGGTAACAAAAATTTCAAAGTAAATGGAAGATTTTCCCAACAATTATTTAACCGCGTGCGTTAATGGGAGAAAATGCTATCCTTTAAGCATAATTATACAAAACAATTCTTGCAAATACAAAGAGGATAAAAGGTATTAAATAAAGTTTTCAAAATAAAACGTTTTAATACACTGGGACGTGTATTTTCCTACAATATATGTAGATATATACTTATTTTTACATGCATGTAATGTAGCGTGCGAGTATTCTTTTCTGCCGTTCGTTTTTATATTGCATTTGTATATAATCCCATTGAGCATTCGATTCACATCCCTATTTTGTTACGGCAAGTTGCATGACTTTGAGTGCGTTATACAAGTAAGTTTTTTCTTGCTTTTACGATTAGTAGCTCTGTTTACTTGGCCTTGTCCAATCACGTAGTTGATAAAATGGGAACCGCATGCGAATAAGAGTAATGTTAAATAACAACAAAACTGGACTAGAAAAATTATTTAGGGTGTTTCATTGCACTTCGCGATTAACACATGGTTCGAATTGGGTTGATCCTTTATCAACCCATAAATTTGGGTTGGGGCGTTACAATTTGTGTCTTGTTCACACCCAATCATTCCATCCCTCATACTGGGACACAATGATATTATGCTAGTGTGTAAAGCTTATGTGTTTTGTGTCATGTGTTGTGGTTGATTATACCTATATATGTGTGCCAAATTTTATTTAATGTATTTTTACATATATTATATATAGTATTAATTGTTGTATATGTGAAGTTTTTTTTGGAAAAGTTGAAAAAATTTCAAAAGTAGTCGGTTGTTTGCCTTTAAGATTATCATTACATGTGCTTGATTTATATATTTGTGATGGTTTCTTATCTTATGCGTATTGCTTTGTATTTCATGTTTGTGCTTATACTTCTTTGTCTATTTCATATCAAAACAAAGGGGGAGAGGAAATTAAAATATGATGAATTTGATTCATGGGGATAATTGGAGATTTTAGTTATGAGTTTTACTTTATTTCAAACTCAATATATCACGAGGTATATGTTTCTTGTTTCATGTGTGTAGGTATTTAAAGCAGAATTCAAGACACACGGACGATGAACAAGAAAGGGAATAAGAAGTTTGAAGACAAAAAGACTTATACCATTCTGTTCTGGGATTGGGAAGGGTGTTAGTATTTGTGTCATAGGAGATTTTTTTATTTTAATTCGGTGTTTGGTCATGTTTGTTTTGTACTGGAAGAGCCAAAGGCAGGGATTTGTAAGAATAATTTTTCCAATATTGTTCATAGCATAGTTTTAGACTAGTTTGACATATCTTGTTACAAATCGTCACGCATCGTCAAGGCGAACCGAACTCGAGAATCTCCAAATTTGAAGACTTACTAACATCTATAAAGGTGTAACACAATTTAAGGTTTGAATTAGTTTATTGAATTATGTTTGGGATGTTTATTTTTTTCAAAGACAAATAGGAATTTTTTATTTTCGAAACATTAAAAATATTTTATTATTATCTCGTTCAAAAGAAATTTACATCTCGTTAGACATGTCGTTTCTTTTGGTTTTCAAACATGTATCAAATGAGGGTGTACTATTTTAATTTTCTTCATCTCGTTAGAAGCGAACCTCATATTATTCGAACGACACTGGCATGTTGTTAGAGCGAAATAAGGAACTTGTTCGAACGACCGCGCAGCCTCAAAATTTGTGAATGGCTTATAAGGAACTTGTTTCTTATTCAGAATGTTTAAGACTTTTTCCAACTTCGTTTCTTCATATCTTTTACAAAATTTCTTCACCATTTGTCTTATGAAAACACCGTTTAATCCACTAAAAAACATCCTTTATTATTGTTCTTGTGAATTCGTTTAAAACCCTAGAAATTTTTGTATCTTTTCATACACCTTTGTGGATAGGATATCAATAGCTAACTTGTGATACATGCGGGGACTCACTGCTAAAGACGAAGGCTGAGGCTGAAGGAGGACTATGGTCTTCTGATTCTTGGGTGGATCAGAATTGTTGTTCATTGGAGATTTATGAAGATTATCGCTTTATGCTTGTGGCAGTTATCAAGTAGCTTGTAAGTCGACTATCCTGTAGATTTCTAAGTGAATAATAGGTTTTACTCGATAGGTTTTTTTCTTGAAACTTGGCATTAGTTGGTTGTTGTGTTTGATTCATTTATTTTATCACAATAAATGCATGTTTAGGATAAAATATAAAATCTTTTTAAAACTCTCTTTCGCAGCTACAATTTAGTAGAGCACTAATTATTTTTACCCCAACAATAAAAGGAGTAAAATGGCGATTTTGAAAAACTTGAGGGTCCTAGTGATTGGACTCCTCGTTAGACATTACTGTTGATACCGAAATTAATCTGCTGACATGGACCAATCATATGAAGACACGTGGCTATCTACATGGCAACAACAAACACTTCCGAGGAACCCACTCGCTCCGAGGAACAAGACTACAGCGAGGAAGACTAGTTCCCCGAGGAACTCACAAGCTCCGAGGAACAATGCCTCTCCGAGGAACTCTTGAATACCGAGAAGCTTAGGCGGTCCGAGCAACTCATGGAGGTCCGACCTGCACCTCGAAGCAGGATACCAACAGTTTAACTGCTTATCATTTGGACGCACACGCAAAGAGGGCATTAAATGTATTACCCTTTCATATGTATATCATTTAATGTATTACCCTTTCACATTACAGCCTCAGGGCTATAAATACATTGTACAATCCTCATTGTAAGGGGACCCCCAGACTGGAATTTCTTGAGATAACTTGTAATCGAGAATTCCCATACAAACAAAAATACCAAAACAGTGGACGTAGGCCATTCTTATAAGGCTGAACCACTTTAAAATTCTTTATCTCATTTATTTATCTGTGATTGAATTATTAGAGTGATCTAATTTTTTACATCAACAGATTGGCGCCGTCTGTGGGAAATTACTGATAATATCGTTTTTCATAAAAAATAATCCATTACCAATGGCGGATATTCCTGAATCCAGCAATCGAAATGCTGGAACCCCTCCAAATCCATCTGCTCCACCAATTATTCCAGATCTGACTGGAATAATAGCAAATCTGGCTCAGGGCCAGACCGTCATGCAAGAAACAATGCGACAACTCATCCAAACCCTCCATGGCGGTGCATCAGCCCATTCCGGACCACGAAGCATTCAAAGAAATACCCGTGCACCTTCTTCGCGTACTAGGCGTACTAACTCACATCACAATGAGGAATCTGATGATTTCTCTTATCAACCTGGGCGAACTTCGTCAGTGCGGGCCACTGATACTGAACAATGTGTCAACCTTTCCCCCGAAAGGACCAGCGCATTGGAAAGATTAAGTATGGTCTCTCCTTTCGACCGATTAGGCCCCAGGAGGAACAAAAATCCTCTTAATGCAGCGTCGAGGAGCTTTCGACGACCATCAGATTTAAGGGAAGGATCTGCCTAGTCGCGATCAGTTGCTCGTCAAGATAGATCCTATGACCGACCAGCTGCTCGTCAAGATAAATCCCAGGAAGCCACTTCAACGCGATCAGTTGCTCGAACCAATAGGCCCGAGGAAGGAAATGATGAATGGAAAGGTTCTATTCAGAGGATGGAGGATAGATTAGGGTAAATGGCTAAGGCTAAGAATCCTCTACAACAAACCTTTGTTGGAGGAACACCTTTAGTCCAGGACATTGTTGATTTTCTAACACCATCAAATTTCAAAGAACCTGTTGTGACTCCCAAGTATGATGGAAAGACTGACCCTGTCCTCCATATAGAACAATACCAAGCTGCAGCGAACATCTATGTTGTCCCAGATGAGATAAGATGCAGAGCATTCTCGGGAACACTTACCGGATCTTCTCAAATATGGTATAATAGTCTTCCTCGGGGTAAGATTTCAACTTTTCTTCAACTGGCCGAGCTATTCATTGGGAATTTATGCTTTGGAGCAAAGCCAGTGAAACGAGTAGCACATTTGTTAAGTGTTAGACAAAAAGCAGGTGAGAGTACCAGAGATTATATAACTCGTTTTAATAACGAGAAACTCGAAGTTATTGATTATGAGGAGAAGACAGCAATTACCGCTTTGATGAGTGGACTACTGCCAAACAAGTTGTACTACACTTTGGCCAAAGATCCACCTCGAACCATATCGGACCTGATGGGAAAAACGTCCAAGATTATGAATGCCGAGGAGGCCATGTCTGCAAAGAAGAATATGGACGCCAAAGAAACCAAGGTGGAAGGTGATAAAGCTAAGAAGAAAGAACATAAGAACAATGGTGGTGACAAACAATCCAAAAATAGGTCGTCATGGGAGGTCTTGAGGAAATTTGATAATTACACACCTTTGAAGGTAAATATCAATCACGTCCTGGAAGAAATTAAGAACAGCGAAGAGTTAAACTGGCCAAAGAAAATGAAGGCAGACCCTGACACGAGGAATAGGGAAAAGTATTGCGAGTTCCACAAGGATCATGGCCATATGACCAAAAATTGCATAGCTCTTCAGAATGAAATTGAAACACTCATTCGACGAGGAAATCTAGCAAAGTATGTTGATCGGGGAGGCGAAAGAAGAAACAACGACCGAACTAGAGATATATCTAGATCTCCTCGTCGAGTAGAGGAGAACAAGAAGAAAAACCATAAAGTTGATCCAGAGGATGACCCCGATCTTCCAAAGAAACCAAGGCAGCCAGAACGAGAGGTATTTTAAATATGCTTTGGATCATTTGATTGTAATGTTATTACAGGAGGAGATGCAGGAGGAGGAGACCTTACTGCAGAAAGAAAAGCTTACCTTGGTGAAGATCAAGCTTGCTCGTACATTCAGCGAATAAATCTAGCCGAGGAAGATCGCCCGAGAAAGGTGAACAAGGAGAAATTGGTTATCGATTTTTCAAAAAATGACCTTGCAGGTGTTTTATATCCTCGTGATGACCCGTTGGTGATCAAAATGAGAATGAAGGAGGTAATGATTTCAAGAGTGCTGGTCGACAATGGTAGCTCGGCAGACATCATGTTCTACTCGTGCTTCGATAGTTTAAATCTAAAACTATCTCAACTGGAGCCTTACCACAGACCCCTCATTGGTTTTGCTGGCGAGAAAGTATTTCCACTTGGGACGATCAAGTTGGATATATTCATTGGAACATGGCCTGCTTGTCGGACAGAAAGAATACGTTTCTTCATGATGGATAAGAATGTCCAGTCATCGTACATATCATCATGGGAAGAGTAGGATTAAAGAAGTTCGAGGCTGTACCATCTACAGTGCATAAATGCCTAAAATTTCCAACAAACTTTGGAGTAGGAGTTGTGAAAGGTGATCAGAAAGTAGCTCGGGAATGCTATTATTCATCTGCCGATCAAGAAGAACTGGAAGAATCAAAGAAAAAGACTACTACCTATCCAGTGGATGAAGGTGCAGAAATTGAAACGTTGGATCCTCGAGATGAGTTGCAACTCGTGAAGGGTCAAGTGGTGGAAGCTACTGAAAACATCATTCTAGACGACGAGCACCCTGAGCGAATTACTCAAATAGGTTCATCATTGGAAGCCTCATTAAAATAAGAATTGATAACTTTCCTTAGAAGCAGAAGACAAACTTTTGCGTGGAGTCATGAAGATATGCCTGGGATAGACCCAAACTTCTTATATCACGAGCTCAATGTGAATAAGGAGATCAAGCCTGTGAAGCAGAGAAGAAGAGTATTCAGTCCCGAGAAGAATCAAGCTATACAGGAGGAAGTCGAGAAGCTCTAGAAAGCTTGTTTCATTGAAGATGTTAAATATCCAGATTGGTTAGCTAATGTGGTGATGGTAAAGAAGAAAAACAACAAATGGAGGATGTGTGTAGACTTCACCGACCTCAACAAAACATGCCCAAAGGATCACTTTCCACTGCTCTGAATTGATCAACTGGTGGATGCTACCTCGGGACACGAGTTGCTGAGCTTCATGGATGCTTATTCTGGCTACAATCAAATTAAAATGAAACCTAAAGACAGGGAGAGTACTTCTTTCATTACCCTTAGGGGAACTTATTGTTATAATGTTATGCCTTTTGGTTTGAAAAATGCAGGTGCGACATATCAGAGGCTGATGAATAAGGTCTTTGCTGAACAAATCAGTGACAATATGGAAGTCTATGTTGACGATATGCTGACGAAAAGCAAGAAAGTTGTCGATCATCTAGTTGACTTAAGTCAGACTTTTGATCAACTAGATAAATATCAAATGAATCTGAACCCAACGAAGTGCATCTTTGGAGTACGAGAAGGCATGTTTCTCGGGTACATTGTCAATCAATGAGGCATTGAAGCAAATCCTGAAAAGATCAAAGCTCTATTAGGGCTACGATCTCCAACGACGAAGAAGGAAGTACAGAGTCTCACAGAACGAGTAGCAGCACTCAATAGATATGTGTCACGAGCAACTGATAGATGTCTCCCATTCTTCAAGACACTCAGAAAGACTTTTGAGTGGAATGATGAATGCGAGAAGGCTTTTCAAGACTTGAAGAGATACTTGGGAACACCTCCACTGTTGTCCAGGCCAGTGATGGGAGAAAAATTGTACTTGTACCTTGCAGTGTCCGAGAATGCAGTTAGCTCGGCATTGATCAGAATGGAGTATAAAAGCCAATTTACTACACAAGTAAGGCCTTTCGAGGAGCAGAGCTCAGATATCCAAGGCTGGAGAAATTGGGACTGGCGCTGATTGAGGTGAGTAGGAGAATGAGTCCATACTTCCAGGCTCATACTATAGTAGTATATACTGCTATGCCATTGAGGCAAGCCCTGCATAAGCCAGAAAAATCAGGAAGATTGATGTACTGGGCAATACAGCTCGGTGAATATGATATAGTCTATGAACCCAGATCATCGCTTAAAGGGCAGGCTGTAGCAGATTTTATAGCGGAGTTCACCTATCCTGATAGCTCCGAGGAATAAAATTTGCTCGCTGATCAACCTGTGGATGTTACAGGATCAACAAACACAGGCTCAGACCAATTCCGATTAGTAAAAGGGCGTGTGGATGTTACAGGATGTGACGCCGAGATAGTTGTGAAGAATCTGGACGAGAAACAAAAGTTGCTTGCTGATCAACCTGTGGATGTTATAGGATCAACAAACACTAGCTCAGACCAACTCCGGTTGGTAAAAGGGTAAGTGGATGTTACAAGATCATTGACTTCGGGCTCAGAACAACTCTGATTGGTAAAAGGGCAAGAAGAAATGATCGACGAAGAGCAAGAAAAATCCGAGGAGGAAAAAAAGCAACAAATATTTCACTGAGGAACTCTAACTGATCAGAAATTCGAAGACGAGTTACCTATATGGAGACTATATGTAGATGGCTCATCTTGCACTGCAGGATGCGGCGCGGGGATAGTTTTGAGCACTCCGGATGAGGTCGATATGGAATACGCCTTGCGTTTCCAATTCAAAGCTTCCAACAATGAGGCTGAGTATGAGGCCATGATTACAGGACTTGGTTTAGCAAAAATTATGGAGGCACAACAGGTCATTGTTTTCAGTGATTCTCAATTGATCATAAACCAAATGATGGGAGTATATGCAGTTAGATGAGAATTAATGATCAGATATCATGCAAAGGCAAAGGAGCTGGTGTCAGAATTTGCCGCTATTCAGCTGGTCAGAATACCAAGAATGGAGAATGCAAGAGCAGACGCCCTAGCTCGACTAGCGTCAGCTACTCGCACCGAGCTATGACGAACGATCCCAATTGAAGTGTTAGCTGGTCGGAGCATAGATGAAGATCTGACGATGAACTTTATCACCCTTGATTTAGGACCATCTTGGATGGATTCCATTAGGGCGTATATCGAGGAGGGAGAATTGCCAATTGACAAGCTCGCTGCCAAAAAATTGAAGTTTAAAGCTGCTCGGTATGTATTAACTAATGGTGTTTTATATAGACGAGGAATCATGGCAGGTTTGTAGAGATGTGTACATCCCTTCGAGGTGAAATAATTAATTGAAGAGATCCACGAAGGGTCTTGTGGAGCACATGTAGCAGGTCAGACGCTTTTACAAAGGGTAATGACGCAAGGATACTACTGGCCGACGATGAGGGCTGATTGTATAGCCTACGCCAAGAAGTGTGATAAGTGCCAGCGTTTTTCATCCATCCGAAGAACTCCACAAGCATTATTGACACCCATAACTTCCCCTTGGCCATTTGCCATGTGAGGAATTGACTTGGTTGGGCCACTGCCAACGACCCGAGGAAGGTTCAAGTACCTCGTCGTCGCAGTGGATTATTTTACTAAATGGGTAGAAGCTGAGCCATTCATTGACATGACGTACAAGAAGGTGTACCAATTTATTTGGAAGAACATCATTTGTCGATACGGTTTACCTCATGCCTTCATCACAGACCATGGAACACAATTTGATAATGAGGAGTTTGCCTCCTATTGTCATCAATCAAATATTTTGAAGTTCCACTCAGCACCAAGCCATCCTCAATTCAATGGACAAACTGAAGTGACAAACAGAACACTGCTAAATGGCTTGGAGAAAAGATTGGATGATGCAAAAGCAAACTGGATCAACGAGTTACAATCAGTACTTTGGGCTTACGAACTACTCCTCGAGTAGCAACTGGAGAAACACCATATATGCTGGCGTTTGGAACTGAAGCCGTTATACCTGCCGAGTTGGGCCTCCCAACACACAGGGTACTAAATTTTAATTCCCCTGTCAGCGACTTAATGAGAAGATTGGATTTAGACATGCTCGAAGAAGTTAGAGAAGAAGTAGCCATCAGAAACGCTGTTTACCAGCAACGAACATCTTTGTTTTACAACAAAAGGGTGAAGAAGTGCGACCTGAAAGAAGGAGACTACGTGCTGAAGAAAGTAATTCAAAAGAACAATAAACTGGAAGCAAATTGGCATCTTGTTCGACCAGGAACTTATCGAATAACAACTTTAGAAGGCGAGGAGTTTAAGAATGCATGGAATGCAGAGCACCTATGCAAGTATTATCAGTGATGTATAGGTAACACAGTTCCATCATTATGAATAAAATGAAGATATTCTGCCAAAGTTCTTCCTTTTATTGAGAATTTTTCGGTGAATACTAGTGCTACACACTACTCGGCAAAACTCAGACTGCTCAGCAGCAAAATATTCCTAAAAATGCCAACCTCGGTTGGTTAGGAAACAAAATATTCCTAAAAATGCCAACTTCGATTGGTTAGGAAACAAAATATTCCTAAAAATGCCAACTTCTGTTGGTTAGGAAACAAAATATTCCTAAAAATGCCAACCTGTTTGGCTAGGAAACGAAATATTCCTAAAAATGCCAACTTATGTTGGTCGGGAGGTAAAATTATTCTAGAAAGTGCAAAAGTTGCTAACTATGGCTGGTCGGGGATAGAAACCCACCAACTATAGTTGGTCGACAAAGAAAATTTACCGACCTTGGTTGGTCGGAAACATTTAAGATAAAAGTCTACCAACTATGGCTGGTCGGAGATAAAAACTCACCATCTATAGATAGTCGACAAGCAAAATTTACCGATCCTGGTTGGTCGGAAAATTTTTATAGGTAAAATTATTTCAAAAAGACTAACTATAGCTGATCGGGGATAAAAATCCACTAACTGTAGTTGGTCGACATAGAGAATCTAACAACCTTGGTTGGTTGGAAACATTTTAAACAACATTTTTATACTCATTACTTTATTATTAAGTGATCGAGCAACAGTATTGGTACTTATAACTTTTTAATTATTATTGAGCTGGTCGACAAACAACACAATATTGTTATCTTTTTAACAGATATGCATAAATATAAAGTGTTTGATAAATACAAGATAATAGCAATCAAGAATTGCAAAAAAAAATGAAAGTCTTTCATTGAATTCAAAATAAATTACATTACAGTTACATTGACATGTAAACTAACTATTACATCAAAAATTCCTATTCTACTGGTCTCTTCCCCTCTACTTTTGACACAGGTTCCTCGCCAGCAGGCGGATCATTTAAAGACAGAGGAGAATTGATGAAGTTGAGATCCTTCAACATCCTGACATTCATCACAGATGATCGATCTAAGAGATGCTCGGGACGAGATACCTCGATTTGAGAATGCAAATTATAGTCACCGAGATACTTTGAAATTAAGCTCCGAGGAATGGAACGAGCAGGGATCCAATCCATGTCCAAATTGTATGGTGGCACAGGCAAGTCGAGCAACCCGGGATCATGGTAGTCCCACAGATAATGACCTTGTTCGAGCTTCAGCACACCTAAGGCATTCAGCCAGCCTTGCTTGTAGCCCTCATTGTTGGCATTCTAGATACGATCATCCAAGTGGAATAATGCTTCGTTGTATCCAGCCATCCAGAACTCCCTGGGCTGTTTGTGGAGTTGATATGTTAGCCTTTCTAGCTGCTCGTGGAGATTCTTGATGAAAAGCTCCTTATTCTCCAAGACTGACTTCTGCGCAGAGAGCTATTTTTCCAGGTCCCTAATCTTCTTTGACATATCGGACAACACCTGGTTCTTCGCCATTAGTTGGAAAGCCTGGTTCTCTAAGGCAGACTGAGTCCTCTGTTCCTCGACAAGAACCCGAGTTGCTCTTGCTCATCCCCGAGTAGCTCTTGCTCGACCACGAGAAGATGAAGAGGTGCCAGAGCTCCTCAAAGTCTCCAAATCTTCCCTCAACTTGGCGTTCTCAACCTCTAAGAACGAAAATCCCTCATCGGTCACTGGGATCAAGGCACTAGAAGTGGAAGATGCAGACTTCAATTATGACAGCTCCTTCTGCAGGTTGTTATTTTCTTTTTCCAGCAACTCAGCAATCTGTCTGCATTCTTCGACTTCACCTCTCAAGATTCTCTCCTTTACATCGTACCCAGTAAAAAGCTTCTCGTAGCCCTTGTCGGCAATGATCTGCTGGTACTTCTTCTCGTATCCCTCATGCAACAAAGCAGTGGATTCTTTGTATTGAAGCTGAAGATCCTAGAGGGTGCTTTGAAGATCCTCGATCATTTCGTAATAGGCAATGTTATTGGCTACACCCCTATCAAGAAGACACTTCAGATATTGATACGCTTCCACTGCCTGTTCTGAAGCATCATGACCAAGTATGTCGACAACTTGTGCAGCACTCAAGTCTGTGTGACCAGCCTTAAAGTGCTCATTACATTGTCGTAGCAACTTTGTATCATGGGCAGATAGCAGTTCCATCCTAGACAGAAACTAGCAGAGAAAGAAGAGCAATCATCAATAAGAAGAATAAGCAGAGTATGAATGGAAGATAGACAACAGTATGCAAAAAAAGTTCAAGTTTTATTAGATCATAATTCAAAATTACATCTTCTGGGTTACATTTGATAAAGAGAAACAAAATAAAGAGAAACCCTAACAACACTAAACCTTTTCCTTATCTCCCAAAACCTTCTCGGGAGGATGGGATGAAGAGGTAGGTTGCTCGAAGGGAAGAGATAGCTGCTCGGGTAGAGTAGGCAGTTGCTCGGAGGAAGAAATGATGTGCTGATTTTCCTCGGCAGCAGGCTGGATGGTTAGGGCACGATCTCCCATCACCATCGAAGACTCTTCAAAGGTAGCTTCTTCCTCTTCTAATTCTTCTGGAGTTGGGGGGGACCAGGGATATGTCTCTGGAAGAGCTCGAAAGACTCGTCGACCTTCATTTCCTGACGGGTAGCAACTTATCCATCCCTAAAGTATTTGAGGCTGCCATAGTCTACTTGCGACACCATGGAAGCCAACCCCTTGTTCCACCCCTTCTCCCAGCCAGAGCTGAAGGACTTCTTCACAGCAGCTTTCCTCTTCATCTTCTCCGAGGAAAGTTTCTCAGATAGCAGGTTCTCAGCAACCTTAAATTTATTTTCTGCTTCCTCCTTTTGTCGATCTACTTCATGAAGCTGGCCCAACCTTTCCTCAGCAACCCCGAGCTTATCTTCAAGCTCTCCAGCAGTTTTGAGCTTCTCTGCGAGATATTTATTTGCCTTCTCCAAGGCATTCTTTTTCCTCTCCAACTCTTTGGAGGCTTCAACAGCTCGAGCTTTATCCTGCTCGGTGGAGGCAAGCTTCTTCTCCCAGACAGCTTTGTCATCATCATATTTCTGGCGAGAATCTTCCAGAGACTTGGTAGCTTCTTCCAGAGCTCCCTCCACACTGGACGAGGAGCAAGAAGACTTAATCGCTTCATCCTTCTTCAGGATTATATTGAAGCAGCTCGTCAACTATGAACAAAAAAAGAAAGTAAGTTAGAAACAGAAATGACAAACGAAATATGAAAAATTGAAAGTAAGAAGACTTACAAAAGTAAGGTGACGAGCATCTAGTGAGGTGACCATGTCCCGAGTAAGGTTCTCTTCAGTACCTTGTACCTAGGGAATGATTGAGGACTTTACCGAGCTCATGGCAGAGCTCGGGGGAACGAAGGTTGGAACCCCAGTTCCAGTAACTGGGGGTTGAGCAATGGTATCAGCCAAATTGACCGAGGAGCTCTTCTTCAGCCTCCTCGGGGGAACAAGTATCGATTCAACCAAGGAAGAACCCTTGGTCGGTGATATCACAATCACCTCTCCAGGAGCAGCAGACCTGCTCGGAGCCACTGCGGGCTTCTCGGCAACTTTAACAGGAGCAGCTGGAGGAGCTGCATCAGTCTTCTTCGTCACCTCCTTTGGGACATCAATCCTACTCCTTTTTACCTCCCCAGAACCGGAGGTAGTCTTCTCAAACAGGGCAGGAGGTCTTCTCTTCTTCATCCTTTCACTTAAAGGAATATGGGATTCAGGCGATGAGCTTGTGGAAGCTGGAACTGGCTCTGATTCACTTATCACTGGACGAGCAATGAAGGAAGTGGTGTAGCTCTTGTACTGGAGAAGATATGAGGCCGACCTAATGTTCTCGTCGGCAACACTCTGATGCAGACTCCAGATAAGTTTCAGATGTCTTACATTAATATCTGCTTCCTTTGGGCACTTTCTTTTGTTATCAACTGCAAATAGATAAACATTGTTATCAGTGGCACATTTTATCAAACACAAAAGAAACATGATTTCAAAATAAATAAAATAAAATAAAAATAACCTATCCCATTGCCATAAGGAGGGCATCTGGGATCCTGGTAAACCTCATCTCAAGCTAATGGAGGGTGTTGCCAGTTTTTTATGACAACCCCGTGTTCAAAATAATCCCTATTGGCATTAGGGAGATTGACTACTAAGGCTCTATTTAAAAATCTAGTTTTTAAATAAAAAATATTATCATTAACTGCCCATCTATAGCAGTATATGATTTTTGGAATTCCTATGCGAGTTCCATGGACCAGATTTAATTTATGCACCCCATTAACTATTCTCCATGTGTTGGGGGCTATTCTCGCAGGAACGACGTCAAAATAATGACAGAATTCCAGACACAAGGGATTTGGTGGAAAAGAAAATCTACACTCAGCAATAAAAAGGCTGGGGAACCAATGTCCCTCAGCCAAATTGAAATAATTAGAATGCTCAGAAAGCTCTTCCAAGATAACCCAAGAGGGAATGGAAAAATCAGAGCGAAACTTTTTAAGAGACTCAATAGAGTACACCATGATGATGAATAAAAGAAATGAAGAAGAAAGAAGAAGATCTTACAGAAAAAGAGTAGAGCTGTTGATAACAAACGACGAAAAAGATGAACGCACAAGAGAGTAGGAAGAGACGACGTAAAACTCGAAGATAAAAATTTGAAAGGTGGAAGACGATGGGAGCGTCTGTGAAGTTTAAATACCTTGCCTTGGGAAATGGTGAAGTAATGATTACAAAAAAGGATGATTACGTTACCGGAGGCTAAAAAGATGAAAAGTAGCGCGGGAATCAAAGCGGACAACAGCGGCTAAAAAGAGGAAAAGTGGCGCGGGAAACAAAGAGGACAACAACGGCTAAGAAGACGAAAAGTGATGCGAGAATCGAAGCACGCAGAAAAGTCCAAAAAAGCATGATTCTATGAATTGGGAAGGAGAAATAAATACAAGGGAAATGCTCCTAAAAATCAGGAAGACTATTTAAAGCTACCATATTCCGAGAAAGAATGTTCCATACTCCTCAAATTTCGAACTATGAAACATTGGGGGCTTCTGTTGATACCTAAATTAATCTGCTGACATGGACCAATCATATGAAGACACGTGGCTATCTACATGGCAACAACAAACACTTTCGAAGAACCCACTCGCTCTAAGAAACAAGACTACAACGAGGAAGGCTAGTTCCCCGAGGAACTCACAAGCTACGAGGAACAATGCCTCTCCGAGGAACTCTTAAATACCGAGAAGCTTAGGCGGTCCGAGCAACTCATGGCGGTCCGAGCTGCACCTCGAAGCAGGATACCAACAGTTTAACTGCTCATTAAATGCTTATCATTTGGACGCACACGCAAAGAGGGCATTAAATATATTACCCTTTCATATGTATATCATTTAATGTATTACCCTTTCACATTACAGCCTCAGGGCTATAAATACATTGTACAATCCTCATTGTAAGGGGACCCCCAGACCGAAATTTCTTGAGAGAACTTGTAATCGAGAATTCCCATACAAACAACAATACCAAAACAGTGAACGTAGGCCATTCTTATAAGGCTGAACCACTTTAAAATTCTTTGTCTCATTTATATATCTTTGATTGAATTATTAGAATGATCTAATTTTTTACGTCAACAATTACCAATCAGTTTTTGGTGAAAAATGGGTAGAGAAAATAAAATGGCATGTGACAAGGTGAAATGATGATAAGGCCGCAGAATGATAAAAATGGTGTAATGAAAGAATAATGTGGACATTAGATAAAATGTTAACACACATTAATATGAAGTCGGATGACACCAGGATAATTAAAAAGAGCATGGAGGCCTAGGGTGAAAGATAATAAATCACTGGACAGAGCATATGGTAGCATAGCCGACGGTGTGGAGCCTGTTAAAGTATGCAAATATAGGAAGATTCCATGCAAAGATAATGGAAAACGAAAATGATAATGGTTGTGCTAAAAAAACATAAAAGTAAGATAACCAGATGAATTGTGATAAATGGAGATAAATGAATGAAATATGATTAATTATCACTAGACTTCGGTAAAGGGTGTATGAAATGGTTAAGTGTGAGTATGTGGTCATCGCTTGGGTACATTGCATAATAGTTGTATTACTACAGTCTAAATTGTTAAACATTTTTGGAATTGATTATAATACATGTTATATATCTAATATATTTGTAAAAAAACGTATAGCTTAGTATTACCCACCCTGATGAGCATTCGCTCACCCCTATTTTTTATGTTAGAAACCTCACCCACCCCAGGTACCTTGAGTAGGGACGTCGGGAAGGAGGATGATAAGGCCCCAAAGGGCAATCAACGTCGTTAGTGTCTTTATTTTTATTTAGATTATCTTGTGAAATATTGGTAATTTTGGACATTAAACACTTTTAGTTAGGCCATTGGCCATAGTTTGTAATAATACAAGTATGAATATGGTTTATTATCTCATTTAATTGGTATCAAGAATTAAATCGTATTTTATAAATAAACCTTGTGAATTGACTTAATTACTTAAAGTGGTCACTTCCTTTCCCAACTTAAAATCGGTAAATTAGTCGTTAATCAACAGTGCAATTAAAAGGGTTTTTTCTTAGATAATAAAATTGGACCCTCCCCCCTTTTAACTCCTTGATTTGGTGGGGGTTGATATAATGGTGACCGAAACTCAGGTCGGGGAGTCACACATTCGAATGAGGTACCTGTAAGATTTTATTTTTTTAATTACATCTGATCCAAACCTCTAGTATCCATCCTTTTGTAACAAACTCCCTTATTAAAGGTGACACGAGATTAGAGTCAAGGAGAACTCCTTTTTAATACTTTTTCACACCCTTTTTGAGTTCTATTTGTGATCAAAATCTTCCTATTTTATTCCAAACCCCTTGAAAATTTAAAGATAATTTTATCAAATCAAGAAGAACCTATCTAATTCAAACACTCTCGTATATATTAATCTCTACTGCTGATTTGTAGAGAAACGGCTCTACCGCTGAAGAAGAAGAAGAATTGATCGGTGGTTATTGAGGGAAGATTTCTTCCTGTGGGCGGTGTTGGACTGTGCCGTTGATGTAGAAGATTTGAAGAACCACGCATCATACTTACTTTTTCTAAATAGTTTGTAAGTTGATTGTGTCTATCAAATCTTGTATTGTGCTGAATAAAGGTTTTTCCCTCTTAAGGGAGTTCTTCTTACTTCTTAGAGTATTTGTATGCTTGGTTTATTGAATTTAAAATTGGTCCACATTGTTGTATGCAAGCTTAATTAAATCAAAGATAAAAATTTGTAATATTGAAATTGTGTGTAGTTGACTAATATACGAGTCATTCTATAGAATCCCATTCCTTCTCAGTAAACTTGGAATAATTTTTTGACTCATAAAATTACAAAAGTAATGTGTATGTTGTAGAATGGAATTATTTTTGTGTAATGTTGTTAATACACATGTTAAAATGCAATTATGGGTTATTATTAAAATATCATTTGTATTGAAATTATAAAATTTGACAACTTCGGTGACTATTTAGTGGAACTTAGTTATTACATGATAAAATAGATGTGATTTTAATAGAATTCAAATTGTAGGATTTATTTGAGGATTGTAGTGATAAATTTAAAATTTAATTTACGTAGAGATGTTAGTGTTAAAATTTCGACACCGCGGGAATGTTGGGTTTTGGGGGGGGGGGGGGGGGTTAGTTATACTTTCACCTATTTTTATAGTTTGCTGACTAGGTATGAGACTAGTAGGTAGACTTTGTTATTGTTAACACTTTATAGGTATGGTACTAGTGAGTGTATGCTTTACGGTTGGGTATTTCTTGGGTGGAACTAGCCAGTATGTTGTTACGTTATTGCTTTAGCTTAGGTACGAGACGGTGATGATTTTTGGTTGGTATTTTTTCTACGTGATAGACCAGGTAATACTTATGGTTTGATGATTAATAAGTATGGAACTAGGGATGGTTTTAGGGTGTGATACCCGAATCAAAGGTGGAACTAATTGGGAATAAGAGAATTAATAGTTAATAATTAATAATTAATAATTAGTGCCTAAGATAATAAATGGGTATTAAAATAAATTTACATTGCGAGTATGTATAGGGATATCGATAATTGGGATGACTGGCTATTATGACGTGGTTTTATGTTGGTATCAAGAGTATGTGAAGGACTAACGAAAATTGGGCAAACTGACTATAGTAAAGTATCGTGCTTGGAACCTGATAAGTATGTGCATTGCTAACGGAATTGGATAAACTGGCTATGGTGAGGGAATTGAGTATGGTGTGTAAAATTGGTGGCACGTTAGGTGTATGCGCGTGACCAATAGAAAGATAAAATGGCTATACTGGTGTCGTGTTAATAATATTGGTTGGTTTGTTGCGCACCAGGTGTATGTGAATGACCAATCGAAAGGTAAACTAGCTATACAGGTATCGCATTAGTAATATTGGTTGCATCAATTCAATTAATAATTTAAGTTTATAATTTAATGTCGTAATAAAATAATTGGACTTAAATAATAGGGTGTCTTAGTTATGTGGGTAGTTAATTATGTTTCATCTTACTTGCATATTATTATATCACGTAATTTAGAATGCTCTATTATAATATTTATTTCGTATGATGCTCATGTCTGGATTCACGGATCCTAATTGGGAGGAGTAGCAAGTGTTCATGCTGTGGGCTTTGACCCATTCCGTTGACTAACATTTCAGGTATAGTTTTCGGAGTAGATGCATAGATGGGTTGGAGATTTGTGGAGTGCAACTAGAGTTATATTTTTGTTGCTTTAGTAGTTTAGATTTTCCATTCCATCGTTTCATTTATGAGAAAATTGTTTATGGATTTGGTGGGACATTAAGTTTCAAAGTTGTTTATAGTTTCTTTTCGATTGGAGTTACAGTCGGATGTTCTCAATTAAGTATTACTTTATCTTTTGGATTTGAGTTTTATTTTGTAGTTAGCATGATGATGGAATTTCTTGTGTGAATGTTTATATTTGTTGGATTAAATTTCAGTTTATATCTTGTGGTAATTTTTTTATAATGTTTCATATTTCTATCACATACTAAGAATATTACTTTAATTATGACGCCCGACGTAGGTTGGCAGTGAGGACTAGACACCTTTAATGTCAAAATATGAAGGGTGTCACACAAACGAAAGAAAATGTTGTCAACAATAATCAAATAAAGCATGCTATAAAATGAAATAGATGCGTGATCATGTACCTAAGAAATATAATATATAAAGATATAAAATATGATAAACCGATAATCATGATAATAAATAAGAGATGTAAGAGTATATTAGGAAATAAACAAATTAGATTAATATATATCCAAAACATTATCCAAACTATCACATAAAATATTTAAAATACGTGAACAAATCACGAGTGGTAATACATTTGAGATATCATATAGTTTTACAAATCTCACACTATTTATCTAACAGAAATTTGAATGAAATTGAAATCCAAGAAAAACTAGATAGACCCCAACATGTTATAGCGTAATATCTCTTCCTCTAGTTAAGTACAACATAAAAAGTACAATCTCATAAAAAAAAATTCTCTCCATCCATCTCATAATTTCCCTTATTTTGTCTCAAATTGATTTCATCCCTTAATAAAATATTCTCTCCCATTAGGAAACTTCTCCCCTTTTTGGAAACGTGAAAAATAAAGAAAATAAACCAATAAAGACACATGAAAATAAATTATAAAAATAAATAAGAAATACAAGCTTAAAGTATAAAAACATGTTATGTATGTCAATTAAAATAACAATATGATAGTTATACGAGATATGAATCACAATGTATTAACTTATAACTTATAACTTATGTATGTCAATTTGGTGAGTGTTATGTTATGTATGTCAATTTGGCCTAGCAACAACTCGTGTCGAGGCATATTTGTGTCATTTTTTTCCGTATTCGGGCCTTATTGGGTTCTTGTCTAAACATGTCACTTTTCTACCGTGTGGAAAGAATATATTCAAACTCTACCCATTACATTAACATATCACGTCATGTTAACTTGTTATTACCCATTAAGATAATAAATTGAATTGTATGGGTTAATACATTAGCCTAATATTAAATATGATTGGCCCATTTATTCATCACATTACTAAAGCTCGGATTAAGTAATATTCATTATGAATAAATTAATATTAAGCTACATAAACTATTTGGAACACCAAACAATATTTATTATTTATTAAAATTAATGGATCTTAATGGTTCTTAATAAATTTAAACGAATGTAAAGGGGTCAACACTAACCCGACTCATTAATTATCATGTCGTATCAGGTTGGCAATGATATAACCTTTAACCATTAAGGGTTCACCCATTAATTTCTAACTCCGTGTTGGTTCTTGTCGTGTTATTATGTATCGTGTCCTTTTCTCAGGTCTATCAATAATGATATAATAAGACAAATATATAAAAATAATTTTTAAGATTTTAGCATCAATAGTCAAAATTTACTTATAAAAAATTAATCCCAACGAGTTAAGATCTTAGGATTATAAAAGATAGCAGTTGGGGAATAACTAATTGTTTTGATAATTAATTTCAAATCCTAAGTTGATATTACGTAATCCTATATACCATTTTGATAAATCGTCATATAACAAGTATTTATGAAATATTTTTAAGAACTTATAATTAAGTCAAAGGTCACAAAACATCCAAATGTGAAGCATGAATAATTCAATGAATAAAACCATAAACTATACACGATACATAAAAATAAGAAATAATGAAATATCATCTTATCATCTTAAAACATCATCCACAACTAAAGATGATTAATTCAACATCGGAATAACTTTTGCAAACTTACAACGAAAGTACATAAGCAATCATACACTAAAAGTATAATATTCCAAATGTTAAAACAATGATATTAACACACACACACACACACACACACACACACACACACATATATATATATATATATACAGAACCGTTCTCCAACGGGTCGGAAGAACGGGTGAAAGCAATGGACTATTAAAAAGCTCAATAGGAAATAGACATCTGTAAAGACAAATGGAACAAATGCATTCTGAATGGGTCAAATGGGTTTAAACCCATTTCACAGCTTCTATCTTTGTCTCTTAACTGTGGAAATACCAAAATCAACTTTAAATGACAATTGGGTAGCAAATGAGAATTGGGTCCTTAAATTTATATAATTTAAATGTTTAATTTTTCACCTCCAACTAAAATAAATGTATTTGATAAAAGAAAATTATTTTCATAAAAAAACTATTTTTTTTAAATTAAAAAAAAACTAGTTTGAATAAGATTCTACTTTTAAAATAACTTTTTAACTTTTTATAATTGTTTAAAAAACATTTCAATTATTTTAAAAAAGAAATCTTCGCTATTTTTTTAATTAAAAATTTGTTTATAAAATATAAAATTTGATTTCTTATAAAAGTGTTCTTTTACACGTTTTTTTTGGTTAAAGACTTTTTTTGTACTATTTTAAAAATAAATTTTTTACTATTTAAAAAAATATGGTCCGTGCTAACGGTATATATAGGCAGTCCGACCACTTATACATACCGCTGGCGCAAACCATTTTTTCTAATATGTTGGTTCGCACCAGGGGTATGTATATGTGGTCCACTGGCATGGACCAACAGATTAGAAAAAATGGTCTGCGCCAGCGATATGTATAGGTGGTCGAAGTGCCTATATATACCGCTAGCGCGGTCCATATATTTTTTAAATAGTAAAAAAAATATTTTTAAAATAGTACAAAAAAAGTCTTTAACCAAAAATAATATGTGTAAAAAAAACACTTTTATAAGAAATCAAATTTTATATTTTATAAACAATTTTTTAATTAAAAAAAATAGCGAATATTTTCTTTTTTAAAACAATTGAAATGTTTTTTTAAACAATTATAAAAAGTAAAAAAGTTATTTTAAAAATAAAATCTTATTAAAAATAGTTTTTTTTTTAATAAAAAAAATAGTTTTTTTATGAAAATAATTTTCTTTCATCAAATACATTTATTTTTGTTGGAGGTGAAAAATCAAACATTTAAATTATATAAATTTAAGGACCCAATTCTGATTTGCTACCCAATTGTCATTTAAAGTTGATTTTGGTATTTCCATAGTTACGAGACAAAGATAGAGGCTGTGAAATGGGTTTAATTGCCTGTCAACGGGTCGGAGCCGGATCGGGTTTAGGGAGATCCAGATCCGTGTAATCGGGTCTTCATCGGGTTCGGGTTCGGATCTTCATCGGGTATACAATATTGGATCCAAACCCGGATCCGTTCGGGTCTTCGGGTCTCAAGTTCGGGTTCGGGTCCGGCCAAATATATACATTTATTTTATATTTATTTTATATTATCCCACTTCTTTATTTTTTAATCTTAAATTAAAATATTTTGTAATGTATTATAGAATATTATTAGTATAAATAAAATATATATTATTTATATTTATTATATACATAAATATATATTTATATATATATATTACTTACATGTTATATTGATAAGATATATTTATAAATATATATAAATTTATAGTATATGTATATATATTTAAAAAAATAATAATGTGCAATCCAGGTCGGGTCTTCGGGTCCGGGTCTTGTATAAGATCCAAACCCTACCCATTTAATAAAGGGGTCTTCGAGTCTCGGATAAAAAAAAATGCTCAGACCCTATTATACAAATTGGGTCTAGGTCCAGACCCGACCCATTGAGAGGCCTAGGTTTAAACCCATTTGACCCATTCAGAATGCATTTGTTACATTTGTCTTTACAGTTGTCTATTTCTTGTTGAGATTTTTTATAATTCGTTGCTTTCGCCCGTTCTTCCAACCCGTTAGAGAACGGTTATGTATATATATATACATATATATATATATATATATACATATATATATATATATATATATATATATATATATATATATATATGTATATATATATATATATATTAAATATCAATACCAAAGTCAAAGGTACTACCACATACTCTAAAAACATGGATAAAAACATCAATCTTAAAGTCATTTAAGACTAAAAATAGAGCAAGGATATACCGAACAAAATTATCACCTATAAAGATGTGATATCTCCAATCATTTTCAACATTCACTGCAAATATATGAAACTCCAAGTATATGATACACCAAGGTAAAAAAAGAGAATCATGGAATATTAATAATTATGCTAATAAAGAAGTGTGTAAGATATATCCGACGAGGAGAAGAAATGTGGCTTAGATTTTTAAAATATCTTATTAAAGGGTTTTACAGGAAGGAACAAGAAGATTTATACAATAAGAAAACAACTCCAAGACCTATTTTTATAATTAAAAATATAAACAATCTTATAACACTCACCAAATTTGGGTCATTGTCCAATGCTCATAATCAAGTAAAGATTATATATAAAAGGATAATGACATGATGAGATTAGTTATCAAGAACATAATATCATATCTCGTTTGTGTAAAATAAAAAATGAACACCATTGAGAGAAAGGTCCATGATCAAGTTTAAGAATTACGAATCATATAACAAAAGACTCGAAGATTTGATTCAAGTAAGCTCCCCAACATACTTTTAAAATCATTTTCAGCTACCACTTTTTCTCTCTCAATAAGAAATTTAGGTTAAAATGTTTGGTCTCATATACTTGATGTGACCCAATTTTGAATAGATAGAAATCTTTGAGAAATTTATTTTGCTTAAATTATTTTGCAAGTGGAGGTTTTCACTCAAAAACTATAATATCCAATAATTTTAAGGCATTAATTAAAAGGTGAAATTTATTATTTATGATTATATATTTCTGCAGTGGTGTCACTATTTTTATTTTCATTTGTGTTATGTGAATATTAATCGAAATTGAAATCGAACTTAATACACGAAAATTAATTAATAATTACTTTTAGTAATGGGTTTTGGGACTCGAACCTGTTAGAATTTCAGGATGTGGGTTTGGTACTTTGGGTTGACATTTGAGGAATCTAAAATGTCCGATTAAAAATTAAAGTAATGGGTTTTTGGTACTATGGGTTGCTATATGACTTGGGCTAGGTTTTAGACCATTGAGAGATGTATTTGGACTCACTAGGTTGAATTCCATATGGGGCATAAACACAATTTCAAAATTAGAGTATTAAAAAGTTCATTACGTCGAACCTAATCCAGTCTAGAATTTATGGAGAAAAAACCTAAACTAGAGAGGGGCAACTTGGCCAAGACAAGAATTTGGAGTAATTAAACCTAAATTTTGTCCCAAATAGAATTGAAAAAAGTTTACTTAGTGTTTAAATATAATTATTTTATGTTATAATATGATTATTTATTGGAATCAAAAATAATTATTAAAATCTGATTTTTAGTATTAATTAACTAATTTTGTAATTAAATTAAATATATAATTTAAGTTACTATTTTAGTTCTTGAGATAATGTGAAATTGGAATTGATGTATAATTGTTAGGAATATGTTATATACTAAAAGTCAACAAAAGACCCTTGTTAATTGAACAAATTGATAGAAAATCCGAATCAAATTGATTAGGGATAGAAATCTAGGGTTCTTGGTTTGAATCTGAAATTGTCCCTTTAATTCATTTGTAAATCATGTAAAAACTTAGTTTTAGGTTGGAACATTTATATATAAATATAATTGGGTCTTGTTATGATTTTGGAGCTTCGAAGTTAGTTAATGTAGGTTTTTGGGATTGAATCATGTGACGGGGAAGAAGGCCTTATGTATAGGGAAGGCTAATCGATCAGCCCTGGAAGTAGATTGATCGCCCCCTAGGTTTAGCCAAAGATGGATTTAAGGATTATTTGGTTGAATTTTGGAACATGGGAAAAATTTAAAGAGTTTATTATTAATCAAAATGGAATAATTGAGTTGATAAATATGAATTTAAGACTTGTAATATTTTTGTGATTATGATTACTATTCTTGTGAATTATATGAACATACCAAGTGCGTGTACTTGTGGGATACGTGCTAGGGAATATCCTTATGGGGCACGTATGATGGAGATCGTGTTGGCACTTTGGTAGATCGTGATGACCTTTACATTGGTGATGATTACCCTGGACACTATGTGTCGAAAAAACCCATGGTATATATATGTGATTCACGGGGTGATCCTTATATATTGCCTGGGATATGGGTCCATATGACTGATATGATGGAGTAGTGATTAATCCTTTTAAATATTGTAAGGTTATAGGTGTTGGACGACCTATAACCATACCTAGTGTGCAAAGGTGATCCCCGAAGGTAGCAGATATTGGCCTTTATTGTGTGAGGGTGTAGTTTCCCATGTACTTAAACACTTAGGTTGATCAAGTCTAAATATAAAATCATATAGGATATTTAAAATAATAAAATACCATTCTCAGCATGGAGGGAAAATAATGAATGAATAGCCAAGTAAGAAGGAAATGATTTTAAGATCCTCAGATAAAAAACACTATAGAATGTCCATAGTCGTTAAAGATGTACAATAGCCTCTTAACAATAATATCTCAAACAATCTCAAAGAATCTTTGAATAATACAAGACAATTTCATTTCAACATACAAACTAAGACTAAAAAATTAAAATGACAATTAAATAAAAATCAAGACCCATAATGTCTCTGGAAATGATAACCTGGGTGAGAGAGATGAATTCCAATGCTCTCTAGAACAAGGAAGCTATATGGTAGGTCTAGAACTAGCAGCTGAGTTCCACATAAAGAGATATGTCAAAAATCTATCAAGTAACTATGAAACCCCACCTATTTTAATCTTGGGTGATCAATCCATTATTAATTTAAACAGGAATCATTAATGGTTTCATTTTAAGAATCATTGTCGAAAACTTTTTTTAATTACTAATCATTTATGTCTAATTAAGCTGGTGTCAAATTTTATCTTTTATTATGAACACTTGCAAAATTAAATTAAATGAACTAAACCATTCACATATAAATAAAGTATGAAGAACCAAACGACATATATAATTAAATAAAGGAGAATGAATAAACCATTGGTTCTCTAAAAATAAAATCCAATAAAAATTTTGAAATACGTAATTAAGATCTGAATACAATATGAGGTATAACTAAATAAAAGAATTAGTCTGAAGGCAACATGCCGAGATGAACTACTAATGAAATCTCATATCTATAATGAATGACCTGAAGTATCTAAGAAAATATCCTACAAGCCGCCACACTGCTGCAGATACGTGTCACTGGATAGGATCCCTAAGCTAGGCACTCCCATGACTGGACACCTAAAATGTTTTGAAAATATTTTGACACGATTTAGAGCCCAAGTAAAACATTTTAAAAATATATTTAAATCAACTATTTATTACACATGTATTATCCACATACACTCACTTGAGATCCTCACGTCTCAGCTAATGTGCATGCCTAATGTATTTTACTTAACTAGTATCCTCTGCCCAACTAGCTAAGGTATCTGACTGTTCTCGATAAGTCTAGTTCTCCTGTATATCCCCATATAATAAGATATTACGGTATAAATAATAAATCTTTGATTCCCATTTTTTATTGAGTCAATTATTTAAGTTTCACAACGTAAATTCCTTTTTTAGAGATATTCGCCATCTATTAATTTTACTATTTCACATAAGTTGATATATTAAACTGGTATATGTATTCATGACACATATCATATATATACAAATATAGCATCCCCGAAATGGCCCCTCTTGATGTTGACATACTCTGATATCAAGTTCATGTACCTCTCGTACTCAAATAAGGACTACTGATTTGGCGTGTCTCCTTAAACCCAAAATCAATTAATATAATAATGGAGGCGAACATGGTTCTAAGCCTTTGGGATACGCACATACCTAATGTACCCAAACGACATGCCAATCCTACTAATACACCACACATAATGGACTGCCCTAAGCTCCATATTCTGGGGCACTAGTCCAGACCTCACTAGAATCATCAAGGTGGGATCGTCCTCTACGCATAAACCCCTTGATAGTAGACATCGTAGGTATGTTCACACACATAATCAAATCATAATTATAGGTATGCACACATCCTATATACATATATTATTTAGTAGGTATTTCACACCACCCAATTTCATTAATTCGTACATAATATATATCGCTCGCATATTCGACGTACCATTTAATTCAATTAACACGAATAATTTCGAGTATCCCTCATTACTCTAAAAGTCCTAATTACCCATTCTGAAATCCATAGTTATTCCAACTGTATCCTATTAGTCATAAATGTAAATTCATTCATTATTACATAATTTGCCTTGAATTTCCTTCGTTTATCAATTATGGATATTTTGTCAATTTTCCCAAATTCCTAACTCGACTCAATGTTACGTAAATCTAATCCTCACTATAGGCCTACTGATAATTTTTATATTCCCCTATAGAGTTTATGATTCTCCCAAACTTCCCCTCCCAAATTATGTATAATTTCTGGGTCTTGAACCAAAACAGTTTTCAATTCTAGGCAAGATCGAATCAATTCGCCCAATAGCCGAATCAATTCACCTTGTCGAATCGATTCGAAAAGTGTCAGGGGTCTTCTTCTTTTTTTTGTTGTTATGAATTTTCATACTATTAAATTCATTAAGGTTTCATACCACAATTTAAAACCCTCAATTGTCATATAAACATCAAATAACCATGTAGGGGTGATTTCTAACGTAAATCACGAATAAAATCCATACAATTTCAGCCTATAATCAATTTTAACACCTCATGATCATTAATCCTACAATTTTGTGTTCTTCATATAAATTCACCAAAAACCATATTTAATCCATGATTCAATACCCAGAAATCTTGGATTTGTTTTCTCTATGTAATTGAATTTATTCTGCATAAAATTCTATTCCCAATTATAATTTTATTCATCAAATTAGAAGGGTAACATCAATTGTCCTTAATTCAAAGTTCCTATTCTACATGGGTATTATAACTCATAAAAATTTGTAGGTTAAATACTTTCCTCTTATGAAAGAAGTCTGATTTGACCCATTTGATAATGTTTCTCTTCTGATCCACCCTTCAACTATGGTTGTGTTGCAATAATGTGGATGGTTTCTCCACAAATCCTATTCTAAGCTCCCAGAAGACTCTTTTTTTCCTCTCTCCTAGCCTCTATTGATTTTTTAATCTTTTTAACCTAGCCTCACACCCAAACAACTATATACAACCTTTGAAATTTCGAAATTTCCTTAACCCTAGACTATAAAATAACTAAAATGCCCTCTCGGGGTGTCGGTTTGGTCTAAAACTGTCCCGAGACCCAAACTACACACTCGGGTATACTATTTTGACTGTTTCAACCCTTCTGAATTCAATCATAACCTCAAAATCATCATCCGATTTACTCATAATTTATTTTCCACCTCTACCTCATTTATTCCACTCACGACATCCAGTTGCGATAACATACTATCACGTCACTATCACTCGTTGTGACATCAAATATGTAATTACTATTCACTTAGTAATTTTATTCAATAAAAAATAATAATTTCTCTATGATTGATGACTTAATCAACCCATAATATTTAATTTCTATTAAATTATGTCACCCGTGAAATTTTAATTTTAACCGAATCAATTCACTTTTAATTCTTTAAAAATACAGGTTGTTACAATAACTTAGCTATTAAACTCTCAGAAATTATATGAATAAATGATGGAGCCACAACTTAATAATTTAATGAGCAACTCAACCCATAAATGTAGCCTCAAAATGTATTAGAATTACCCATAAAAGCAACACGTAACCGACGTATGCCACTTTCTCTCATCCATCTCATAAATATATGGTATGCCAAATTTAAATAATTACAATGGATTAGAATTAACTCAATCTAATTTATTTAATTAAAAAACATGTAAGGAACTTGCACCCATTCCTCTCAGTCATCTTATAAACGTGTATTACACCAAATTAAAACAATCATATAAATCTCGATCTCCCATTATACAGCACTAGAATAACAGCTCATATTAAAACATAAGCATCATGCTTCACGCCCTGATGCCACTTGGTACTCACATGGATAGGAATTCAAATATCACAGTATTAGGGTGTCCCTCTGGTGCCCACCCATTCATTGCCATTTTTATATGTTCATTTAACATTGGCATTTTAACACATCTTTATTCATCCTAAGAAATCTACTCAAAACCCAATTACGCCACCCTCGGAGCTTACATTTAGAATCATTATACAATTTAGCCCATTTCATGAGGAGCTAAGCTATCATTATCATTATGTATAACCTTTCGTAAAGTAAAGCATTTAAGTAAGGGGATAGTAGTTTAATTAATTCTTTGAGTCTTCACAACTATCTTTCTCTAAACCCCATGCGTGGGAAGTCTAATCGAAATGAAATACAAATAAGGAATCCCCTGATACATTTCCATTTAGATAAGGAGGTTATTAAGACAATTTAAATAAGGTTTATTATGCGGGAGTAAGTTAGGGATTTAAAAATCTATGTGCTGAACCTTCTAACTAATTCAACACTTCTATTGAATAACCAAACCAACCATCAATAATTTTTTGCACTCCTTCTATTGCCTACATAACAAAACATATATCAACAGCAACATGGTCTCAAGCATGGGCTCATAAAACATCATGTTCCTGCACAAAAGGAACACTTAATTATTTTATGAGGGTGTATTACATCATAAGGGGTCCATTAATGTGTATCAAGCATCCCAAGTTATTTGTAATACATTTCCATTAGTTGTTATATCATGAATAAGGTCCTTGTAAAAAATCTCATCAATTTAGGACATAATATCAAAAGTACTACTCTTAAAGCACAAGGTACATACCTATTAAGAAAATGAAATTTTAGAATATACTAATTCTAAATCATGTCTGTATCATCTATTCTCGTATTTTAAATTGTTAATTTCTATAAACGGGATCCAAAACCAAAAATGTCATTTTATGCACTAGGGCCAATAATTGAAGTCTAGAAACTAATAGGCTCAACATGTATTTTTAAGTATAGGAAACTATTTAAAATCCTCCTAACATAACATAATTTAGGATTACGCAATTTCCTTAGAGTTTCTAATATATTTTAACTTTATAATTTAGTTTAGGTGAATTTAACAAATACACACATAAAATTAGGAGAGTAAAAATTCACTTGCCTCGTAACACGTGACAAAAAATTTCACAGTTGGTAGCAAAAAAAAAATACGTTTGAAGCCCTCTTGAAATTAAATCCAAAACCCTATTTAAAAGTGTAGCTAGGTTTGGGGTTTACATGGTAAATTTTGTAAAATTTAATTATGAATATATGTGATTTTTACACGGTCATTCTCCAGATAATAGCGGATTGTAAGGACACAAATTTTCAATTGAGTCCTTTGTAGTTTTGGCTCAATTTCGTACAAAAACGTTTGAGTCATAGGATAGAGTTATTGACCATCCTTAAAGCCTAAGACATACTAAAGTTGAAGACGTAGAGGCCAAGTTTATAAAGCGTCATCAAATGCCGATTTAGTGTGCCTCGTTTCTACGTCATCAACATGGTTCCATTGTTCCTAAGGTATGAATGCATTTTAATATATATATATATATAGGAGCTTGGAACAATTTGTATTGGGTGTATTTGATTTTTAAACTGTTGTTTATTTTCAGAAAGGTTTTATTAAAATTTCAAAATAAAGTATATAAAGTTTCTGGGCTAAAATGAATTTTTTTATACTTTCTGGAATTTCGTTCGAAATTGTCGTTCGAACGAGTTTGTCATTCGAACGAGAATGTCGTTTGAACGAGTTTGCCAACGAGTTCCCACATTGGCCACTGGAATGTCGTTCGAAGTGTCGTTCGAACGAGAATGATGTTCCAACGAGATTTATAACGAGTTCACACTAGAACTTCATTAGAAGGATCGTTCGAACGAGACTTCTTTCGAAAGAAAATCTCGTTCGAACGTGTTTTGGCGAGAACAGTTATTTTAGCAGTTTTGAGCAGTTTTTCCCACTTTTCCACTTCTTTTCCCACTAACTTTTTACCTGATTAATTAAGTGCGAAAACCTACTTTTTCTTTTCAATTTTTTCATATCCGACAACCTCCAAGAGAGTGTTTGAGAGCAAAATTCAAAGAAGAAAAAGTTTGTTGTTTAAAGTGTTAATTCTTTCAAGAAAATCTTTAAAACACTTTTGTTTTACACCCATAGTTTGTTTATCCAGGTTCATATATATATATACACTTTGCTTGGAGTTTGGCACCGGTTTTTATCTCTACTGTTTGAAGAGAAGTTTGGGTTTTCTTCTAAATCCCACAAAGAAGAAGATTATTTGCGTTGACTTACCCACTTGGAGAAAGACTCCTTGTTCGGGTGACGGTGACCAGAAAAAGTCCGATCGGTGGATTTCGAGACCCCGGTGGAGCTCTGTGGTTATTCGCTGGGCAGTTGTTGTTACAAGAAGACGCATTGGGGCTTGAAGGAGTCGAGTTGAGTGTTGTAAATCATCTGGCTTGTAATTGTAAATTATGTACTTGGTGGATTTGAGGCTAGGGTCGTTCAAGGTTTTTTTTCCATTGTGGGTTTTTTCTCGTACATCGCGGCGTAGTAATTCATTATTTATTTTATCTTTCACAAAACTCACCTAGAACGCATGCTTAGGTAAGAAGATAAAATTGGTTTAAAATCACTACTAATTTAATTGGGTGCTAAATTAATTTGGGTAATGCTTATGTTAATTTAATTCAAGTCGTCACTTAATTTGATAAAAATTAGTTTAGCCTAACATGGATTATTGAAAATATGACTTAGGCAAATTTCTAGGACTTGAAGTGAATTAATTTGGTTTAAGTGAAATTTAAATTGTGTGTGTGTTTAATCTTATTTCACTTGGTTTAATTTTAATTTGAAAAGAAATTAAAATTTGTTATTTGTTTAATTTGAACCATCTCACGCTTCCGCATAACTTTCAAAGGAAATTATCTTTTTGTAGTGAAAAGAATTTTATACTTGGAGGCCTCGCCTTTTTTAAATTGGTATCAGAGTGGGATCGATAAATTACTTCGTTAAAGATCCTTTAAATATTTCTGTCTAAAATGGAATTTCCCCATTTTCAAAATTTCCTATTTTTGATGATTCTAACTGCGCGTATTGGAAAGCGCGAATGAAATTGGTACTAAAATCTATCAATGAGAGAGTTTGGTTATCTGTCATTAATGGGTGGTCCCCAACTACACATCTAGTAGATAATGAACATGTTCCCAAACCGGTCGATAGATGGAGTGAGAATTAATTTAAACTCTCGAACTTTAATTCCTGTGGTTTAAATGCCTTATTTAACGCGGTCACACCGGATGAATTCCGTCACATTATGACGTGTGAAACCGCTAAAGAACCTTGGGATATTTTACAAATCACTCGTGAAGGTACAAGTGTCGTAAAAGCTTCGAAACTCCAACACCTCACCACTCAATTTGAAACCATCAAAATGAAGGAAAAAGAAACTTTTGATGAATTTTATGCTAGACTTTCCGATATTGTTAATTCATCTTTGAACTTGGGAGAGAAAATACCCGACAGCCGAGTAGTAAAGAAAATTTTAAGGTCCCTACCCGATAGATTTATTCCAAAAGTGACCGTTTTAAATTCTTTACCAACTTTAGCCTCTACGAAATTAGAAGAGATCATAGGTGATTTACAAACCTATAAACTGAACATGTTGTAATACCCCGTATTTTTATGCTTTATAAATTTGGGGATTTATTAAATTTAATGTGAGTTATTAATTTAATATAAATCCGAAAATTAATTACTTTATAATTATTAACGTGATGTGAGTTAGTAATTATGGAAAACTTGTTGAATATTACTAATGAGCAGAGTAATATAAAATATTGGTTCTATTAAATGTCAAGAGTGAATAAAATGACAAATTTGAAAATTTGAGTCGGGACGCGCCCGTGTCGCGTCGGGACTAAATATTGATTAATAAAAGTGAATAAATCATAAGTCACTCGTATGGTCATTTTGAGTGTGCCAAAGTGTCCGGAAGGGTCGAGATAGTCAGAAAAGTATTACCGGGGTTTAGTTTGGGTCTCGGGGCATTTTTAGGCCTATTTAGCACCCCAGGAGGGCATTATGGACATTTTGCATTTTTGGGTAATTAAACCCATGAAAATTATTAGGCTATATCAGACATTTGGAATAGTCCTTTAGGGTTAACAGACTCAAAACTTTACAACGGACATAGGAGAGGGAAGGAGAAAGCTTTCCAAGCAATCTAAGGCCAAAAAGTCATCCGATTGCACCGCCACCATCACCAACGCGTAGATCGCGCAACGGGGAACGCAACCACACCAAATTCGTCCACAAATCAGAACTCTGAAATTTCCAGGCAAGTTTTTATCTTGCTTATTTTCGTTAATGCATCACTCATGTTAGTCTAGGGTTGATTAGGATGAGTTTCATGGTAGAAAACCCATGTTGGAGATAGGAAATTGCATGTAGTAATGATATATATGGAAACCAGGAAATCCCCCTTCATATGTAGAGGTTGAACCACGGATTTATGATGTTTTAGAAGAAGAAATTTTGGAAAAATATTGATTAGAACAAAGTTAAATAAATTTCTAGGGTTCATAAGGTTTATATAAGTTTTGCCCCTTTTAATCCATGGTTATTGATGAAAATTCACATGCTTTATGTAGAAGATTGTTAGTTTGGGTTTATAATGTTTGTAGTACGAATTTCTGGGAGTTTGGGTGTTAAAAATCTGAATTTGGTTGAGGTTGGATGATAGAACCCGTAACTGTTAATCTGCAGAATTCGCATACCTGTTTGATCGAT